>JAPXFQ010002688.1:1414320-2121481 GCA_028564705.1 Apricaphanius iberus
TTTGCCTGGTACTTGCTGCTGTGGTCATACCTGAACACCCATCCATGTGCCTGCTCCAAAACACTAATAAACGATTGGTACACACCACTGGTGGAGTTGAGTCGGACAGTTTAGTTGGAGCAGTACAAGATGGATTTTCGTAGGTTTGAAAAACTCCAAAGCTCCCGAGAATTCAGCTTGAAGCACAATGTTAAAGAAATAATGTTGGGGGTTATAAATTAATAGAAAGCAATTAAAACGGTATAGCGTACACTGTTTTAGAGGTGCTGTATTTTACATTCAAGGTTATCATGTCTAAATGTGATATTAAATGTGTGTGTATTAGTGTCTTTACATGTTCTGCTTCAGATATTTTGTTTGTCTGTTTGTTTCTAGCACCAGCAACAGGTGGTCCAAGCAGTGGAGAGGGCCAAACAGGTCACCATGGCTGAACTAAATGCCATTATTGGGGTGAGTCACATCCTTTTATCAACATAAAATACCTACGCACTCTTCAATTAATCAGAAGTGAACCACAATGCATTTTTACTGGGCTTTCATGTACTGATGCATTTCAAAAAGTTGTAAGAAACTCTTATCTTTGATAAAAATCGAGATATTGTTTCTTATCCTGTGTTCACCAACAGTCAAGAAGGAAAAACAAATAGAGTATGTGTTCCCTACTAGTCTTTTATGAGCTGAATTGAAATGATACAGGTAAAACTCCAAAAAAGGTAACAAAAGAGTATTAGAGTGAAAAAGTTTTTCATGTCAGTAATTCTACTTAAAAGGTGAACTTATATGTTGAAACTAAGTATATATACTCATATGCAAAATTAGATATTTCAAGTCTAGTTTTTTATAATGATGATTATGGCTCAAAATTAATGAAAACCCCAGATTCAAAATATCAGAAAATTAGAATATTGTGAAAACGTTCAATATTTTAGGCTCAAAGTGTCACACTAATCATGTAATTAATACAAAACACATGCGAAGGGTTCCTGAGCCTTTAAATGGTCTCTCCGGCAAGCCTCAAAGGGTAGCTGCAAAAGAAGTTGGATGTTCCCAAAGGGCTAATAAAAAGTTCTGTTCATAGAAAGTTGTGTGTAAGTGAAAACTGTGGAAGAAACAGGTGCACAAGCAGCAGGGATGACCACAGCTTGGAGAAGATTGTCATGGAAAGGCCATTGTAAATTGTTGGGGACATTCATAAGGAGTGTACTGAGGCTGGAGTTAATGCATCAAGACCCACCACACATAGACTGATCCTGGGCATGGACTTCAAATGTTTTCCTTTTGTCAAGCCGCTGCTGGTCTGCTCCTCAGTGGTCTACGGTCCTCTTTTCTGATGAAGGCAAATTTTGCATCTCATTTGGAAAACAAGTTCCCAGAGTCTGGAGGAAGAATGGAGAGGCACACAATCAAAGACACTTGAAGTCCAGTGTAAAGTTTTCACAGTCTGTGTTGATTTGGGGAGCCATGGCATCTTCTGGTGTTGGTCCGCTGTGCTTTATTTAGTCCAGGGTCAACGCAGCCATCTACCGGGACATTTTGGAGCACTTCCTTCTGCAGATTAGCTTTAAGAATATGCTGACTTCAATTTCCAGCAGGACTTGGCACCTGCCAACACTGTCAAAAGTACCTAAACCTGTGACCATGATGGGATTATTGTGCTTGATTGGCCAGCAATCTGATTCGGTCTTAAAAGTGAATAAAAATGAATGATTAATGAAAATAAATGATTTTTAAATTGCTGTGTCAGGCCTATGTGTGCTACATCATATTTGAAGTAAAATAATATATCCATAGGATAAACTAATAAGATAAATAATATTTAATATCAAAATATGAATATTTATAGCTAATAAATAAATAAATAAATAATAAAGTATATTTCTTTGTTAGTATGGTAAATGGACTGGACTTATATAGCGCTTTTCTAGTCATACTGACTAGTCAAAACGCTTTACATTGAAGCCACATTCACCCATTCACACTCACATTCACATTCACATTCATGCACCGACACCCAACATGGCTTGGTAGGACGATGTTTTTGGGGTTAAGTGCCTTGATATGTCATCGATATGTGGCTGGAATCAAACCTACGACCCTCTGATTGCAAGCCTACTCTACTCTACCACTGAGCCACAGTCGCCCCTCATAAAACCCTCTACAATAAAGTTGCAACAATGTGATGTAACCAGACAAAGCAAAAGCTACTGAAGCTTAAACAAACTGAACTTAATAAACTCAGGTAGTGGTGGAGATAAAACAATGATGGTTGTGGGATCGAATCCTGGTCCAGGGTTTTTCTTCATGGAGTTTGCATGTTCTCCCCGTGCATGCGTGGGTTCTCTCCAGGTACTCCGGCTTCCTCCCACAGTCCAAAAACATGACTGTTCGGTTCAGAGGTCTCTCTTAATTGCCCCTAGGTGTGAATGTGTGTTCATGGCTGTTTATCCTGTCTGTCTCTGTGTTGCCCTTCAATGGACACGTGACCTGTCCAGGGTGCCCATTGACATCTGGACATAGCCTTTACACCTTTCATTTTTCCATTGCATTACAAAATGCAATGCAATATCTGAAGTTCATTAAAAGACATTAAAAGCTATTCATAGTTTCAGACTCTGTTCCTGATTTGTGAATTTTTTTATGCAAGCTAGTAAAAAAAAAAAGTATTTAAACCCCTGCAAAGCAAAAGTGCCAGAAAATTAATGTTGAATGTGAAAACTCAAAAAGCTGGACAGTGATTATTGTACTGCTGAATGCTGCAAGCGTTTGATAGCATGCTGGTAATTAGGAAAGCTAATAGACAATTTGCGTCTCTGTTGAAGAGAAAAAAAAGTGTCATTTTTGTCACAGCAGTGAGCTGAAATGACATTAAATCTTACAGAAAGAACAGTAATCTACCAGGGCGACTTTTAATAGAACAAGAGTATTAACTTCCTTAAATTACAACTCACATGTTTTTTTCTAAAGTTCAGGTTAACATATTTATTTTAAGAAATACACAGTATAACATCACATTTTTACATATACATAATAAATGCTTTGTTTTAGTTTCTGGAAAAAGTCCAGCACCCTGGTGCAGCGGAACCAGCTCTGCAGGGTGTATGTTTGTTTTCACATAAATGCAGTGATGGTCCTGAGTGCTGCAGTAGATGGGGCTTTCTGCAGTTTGCCACAGCTCTGATCACATTACTGTCTACTTAAAGCCCCTTTGTTCCTCGCAGCTCTGGTGTCTCTAAGGTGTGTGTGTGCTATGGTGTGTGTGTGTGTGTCTGCGTGTGTGTGTACATCTAATGTGCTGGATTGAGAAAACAACACGTGAAAACACGTTCTAATGCCCCCCTCAGGATAATAGCCTTGCTTTATCTGTAGATGCTCCTTTGCTCTCCACTCTCTTTTCCTCGCTTTTGCCATCTGTGTTCATTTTCTGTATTTTCCCATCCAGCCCACCACATAATCTTTGATCATCTTCTACATCTTATTTTGACCGTGTCCTCCTTTTTCCTCTTATTTTTTTTTTTGCTCTTTGTGTTGTACACTTTTCCTTATTTTTTCTCAACTCATTTAACTCCCTTTTGTGCATTTCCGCTCTTCACTTCTTTTATGATTTTGCTGTTTCGTTTTTTTTGGGGTTTTTTTTGCTCTGAAACTCAAGTATTTTCCTCCATTTCTTATCCTCTCAGTTTTCCCCTGGCCATACCCCCTTATTCCCTCTCCTGGCTTTTATTTTGTAATAAATCCAATATTATACACTTCTTACAAACTCTTTATTTCATTGTACTATTCTCTTTATTTTATCACATGTTGGTTTTTATGTTTGCTATTTTTCATTTCCCCTTGTGTCCCTGATCTTCAACTTGCTTCTCCTTTTATTTCCTCATCCTATTTTGGCTCTTGTTGTTCTTATCAAATCTTAATGCGCTAATTTCTTTAACATCCTGTCTACATTGTCCTAATTCTTTTTAAATTGTAATTTAATCATTTCTCATTCTTATATCCTCTAACTTTGTTTCATTTGCTGTATCCCACTGCCTTTATTGTTTTTAGCTTCTTTTATCTTTTGAGATCCAACTTTTCTAACCTCTTTTATTTGTCTTCTCCCATTCCTTTTCTCTTCTTTCCCTGTGGTCACAGCAGCAGCAGCTCCAGCACCTGTCTCACCATGCCCCCGGCATCCCCCTGACGCCGCACCCATCAGGCTTGTCCCTGGGTGCAGGGAGCTCAGGGCTTTTGGCTCTGACCGGAGCCCTTGGGGTCTCCGCCCACCTCGCCTCCAAAGATGAGCGAAACCATCTTGATCCAGAACATCTCAGAGGTATAGATGCTCTTTTCTGTAAATCTAAGCTAAAACATAAAACCAATTAACTTAAAGTAATATGGAAATGGGTTTGTTTGAAGATTTGTGATTCTATGGGTTTGATTTTCTTCCAAAAGTTTAGAGAACATTTTGATCATCCATGATTTTAAATACAAATCTTTAGAAGGATAGTGGCCAAATCAATAAATAAACAAATGTCACAGAATTAACCTTCTTCTGTGGCTGTCCCAAATCGCAGATCTAAGTCCAATCAAAAATTTATAGGTGAAGAGATGACATAGAGATTAAAGAACCATATATTAACAACCACTTTATGTTTTACATTAGAATAGCTTTGTATTAAAAATACAAAGAACCTCTAAAACCATCAAGTACAATACAGTGAAATGAAGCAGGTATGTCAAAACTTTGCTTTTAAAGCTACACTAATTGATTTTAATCTGTTCCCAAATGCTTCCAATGTTGTCTGTAACAGAAATTATGCAACAGCGCAGTAAACATGTCCCTTTCCACAAGTCACAACTGTGCTGTTGGAAAGAAAAAGAAAAAAAAAAAGATTAACGGAAGATTTTTTTTTGACTAAATAAGATAAATGGTTTGTAAATGATTGCACACAAAACCATCGATGAATGGTTAAAGTTTTTTTTTGGAACTCAAATTTTTATTTTTTATCAGTCTGTTACATTCAACATAGCCTTAAACAAAGAACATATAACATACATCATAAAACAAATAACAAAACGGTCGGCTGTGTCAAGGCTTCAGCTGTCTTTTGTATTCTGTCCATTTGATCCATTTTTGGTCCACTTGTGGTTCTTGCAATATCAGGCTATGGGTTATTCTCTCTTGTTGAAATATATCCCCCATTATCTTTGTCCATTGTCTCTCTGTGAGTTCCATTGTTTGTTTTTTTCTCCATTCTTTAGTAATTTTTTTTTAGAGCTATCAGAATGTTTTTAGCTGGATATCCATCCTGTTTATGAATTATGGTATTCCATTATCTAGGTTACAGAGATGTAGCACTTCAGGTTTTAGATGTATTAAATATCCTAGTACTCTGCAATTGGCCTTATGTATGTTTTCCCAAAACTTTCCCATATTTGGGCAGTTCCAGAATATATGTAAATGGTCTATCCCTTTTTCTTTACATCCTTTATTTTTTTTTTACTTTCTTCAATTGTCTGCTTTGTATTTTAGGGATGATTAATATTTATATATATATATATATATTATATATATATATATATATATATATATATTTTTTTTTTTTTTTTTTTTTTATTTAATTCTATATATATATATATTTTTTTTTATTTAATTCTATATTTTTTTTTTTTATTCTAATTCCCTCCATGGAACTTATTGTAGTGTGTTGATGATTCCACATCTCTATTCATGTCTCATTGATACTTATGTCCAGTTCTTTTTTCCACTGTTGTTTTAATTTTTGCATTGTATGTTTATCATTGTTCCTTAGAGCTTTGTAAAACATTGAGATTATTAGTTCCTTTGTATGCCTTTGTCATTGTTTGTGTAATGATATTTTTTTCCTCCGGTGGATATGTTTGAATTTCTTTTCTATAGTAATCCCTCATTTGCAAATACCGAAATAAATCCACTTCTCCTAGATGATATTCTAGTTTAAAATATCTAAAACTCATCAAGTTTCCTTTCATCTCTAACATTCCTCACGCTGTGATTCCCTTCTTTGCTTATTCTTTGCATGTACAGTCTAATTTAGACGGTTTGAACGTACTATCGAATGATATCCATCTCAGTTTGTTTGCTTGCTCCATAATTTTGTATCTCTCTTCTATCGTATACCAATTCTGTAATGTATTTATCGTTATGGAATCTATATTATCTTTTGGTTGATAAGTCTCTTTTTCTCCCAGAAGGTTTTGGACTGGTTATCCAAATATGTTCATTACTATTTATGGCCGCTCAATTACAAGCTACGCATCGGACGGTTCACGCCTCCGCGTCGTCCATTACTTTCTGATAATAGACACCTCGTCAGGCATTATCCCTTACTTATTATCTCTATTCACTCTGTTAATTCTTGTATTACCTATATCTACATTTTCTTTTCTTAAATTTTGTATTGGTTTTCCCTTCTTTTTAGGGGTGTTCAGGCCATTTACATTTAGAACTTGTGGCTTCCATCTGGGGAATATTCCCAAATCCCCCTCTCTCTCCCTGTTGGAGGGTTGGTAGGTCAGTCCCACAACTCGTGGGGGCCTACCCTGAGACTTCTCCGGTCTCTGTCTCAGATCTCTAATTTTAGGAGTGTCCAACTTAACTTAAATGCTCCAATGTCGACTCTCACTGATTTTATAGACCTATTAATTTTCGTAGAGAATTAATGTCTCAGAAGTCTTTATGAATCTCTTTCTAATCTATAATGCTCTATTTAATATAGTAAACCCATAACCTTCATCTTTCTACCCTGTTAACCTTATTTGTTTGGAGCCCTTTGATACTCCCTTAGCTTGTGTCATGTGTGTTGCTCCAGTGCCGCTCCATCTCTGTCTGCTCTCCTCAACCCGGTCGCCGCGTTTGTGTGTTGAATCCTCCGCTCCTCCTCCTCTGGGATGTTTATCTCGTATCCTCTGTCCTTTATTTCTCCTTGATCTTGCTTTGACATCTGTTAGTTGTGGATGTTTTCATTGCGAATAGTCATACCCTCCAATGTTGTCGTTAACTCTGTGTTGTGTTCTTCCAGCTCCATTATGTGGGTCAGAGTTTCTGTGAGGCTTGCTTTTTGTTCTTCTAATGCCTTGTTATTTTGAGAACTTCACCTTTCCATAAAACAGCGAAGGGAGACTATGTCTTCCTTTAGCTCAGATTTGCTCTCAGCTTGTTTTTCACCATAATCTTGCAGTCTTTAGTTTCTTTGCCAATTTCAGCTAGTCTTTCGAGCTATCTTAGCCTTGTCTATTTCCGCCTCCCCGGTCGTTGCTCATGTCTCTTCATGGTTACTTTTCAGGGTTTCCGCTGTATCTGTCAGATGTTTGGTCTTTTTCAGACCCTTCTTCGACCCTGGTCCACTTATCTTTAGTTTTATAAGTTTGAACTTGGGGAAGTTTAATTTGCCAACTTTGAGGAACTAGTTTCTATGCGTCCACTCTGTCTGGATCTTCCTCATCTCTCCAACCTTGGTTAAATTGTCTTTATTTGATTACATAAACTGCGATGGACTGGCGACCTGTCCAGGGTGTACCCTGCCTCTCGCCCGTTGACAGCTGGAGATAGGCCCCAGCCCCCCCGCGACCCCTCGAGGATTAAGCCATTCAGAAAATGGATGGATGGATGGATGATTACATTAAATGACAAGAGACATTTAGACAACCACAGCATAAAACTTAGATTTTATTTTTTCAGACAAGATAAAATGCAAAACACCAGTCTACATAATTTCTGACTGGCAGCATTTTTTTTTTTTTTTTTGCTCACCTGCTTGGTTGAGTTGAATATTTCCTTTTTAGATTTGTGTCATAACCTGGACTGATGCATTCATGAAGCTTGTGTAGATGTAGAAGAAATACCTTTTCCATTTGAACTCTGATTCACCCCCAACAGTATATTTTATCTTTGTGCTGCAGACTCAGGCACCGAGCCAAGAGGCTTACACAGGAATAAAAGGAGTCCTAGCTGGAAAAAAGTCAGAAATCAATAAAAAGTAGAAATCAGAAATATGAAGATACCAGTTTTTTTGGTTACTAATGTATATATATATATATATATATATATACACACACATATATAGCTCAATGTATTGCTGTTCTTTTGTTTGAAAGAAAGATGAAAGTAAAAGTGAAAGACGCATCTGGGTAAGTTGGTGAGCAAACAGAGACATCGAACAACAGAGGGGAAAGGACATTGGCACGATAGTGGGTTTGTATCTTTAATGTAGGGAAGAAGCCGTAGTTCACTCCAACCTTGGCTGACTCTGGCGTGTTGTTATTGTTATTATTAGTTCTGACGTGAAACCTCTCTTTTTTTCTATAAATCAAATTATCTCGGCATTGGACTCTCCACCTTCCCTACCTCCGCCCACTCAGAGGGAGCCCCCAGCAGGGTGAGTACTTTTGCTTGTGTGTGTATGTGTGCACCTTGATGTGTTTTGTACGCCTACGTCTCCCTCTGTGAGTGCTTTTGTGACAGTGATAAACTGGGAAAATTGAGAAACACTGTAAAGTGGCCTCACAAAAAAGGCAGAGTATGACTGGATCTGTTCCAGCTGCACAATAGCTGCTCATCACCGTCAGCCTTGAGGTCCTCAAGGTTTCCTACATTAGACTAACATCGTAGCACTTCACATTTCTCTGAAAGGACCTAAACTACCAGAGAACAGCTGTTTTGCCCTTCTTTGCTACAAAGGCTCCGGTTGATTCAGACAATTACCAGAACTGTCTGTAAAAACGATCACTTTGAGATTCAACAACCGGATGACATCTGTTTTTCTAAATGTTCCCAACTCCAGTCTGCAGTATCATTAGTTCATATTAAGAATACAGTTGCACAACTGTCATGCAGAAGTGGAATGAAATCAGTGTAAAAGAAAACAAAAATTTAGATTCACATTGAATCTCTGCACTGACATCCCCAATATTCTTCAAAACGTGCAGGTTTGCAGAGTTTTCCAAACTTTTCTAATTTAAATTCTCGCTGTTCATGGGATGGAACAACAAATAAGGAGAAAACAACATGTATACATTACCAGGTTTAAATACATTTATCTTGAGCAGGAATGATAACAAAACAACTGGAGCTAATTTCAAAACCAATCTCTTGGTGCAGACATTTGAATTTATGTTTGTGTCAAAATTATGCATCCAAGCTCCAGTGTACATTTATCTAAATGTTCACACTGACATTTATCTAAATGTTCTTGAGCCAAGTGCCAGAGATACGTTATGGGACATTATTTCAAGATTAGTTACATTTAGTGATTAGTTATTATTAGTAAAGGCACCCAGGAAATATAGCATAATTCTTGGGAGAGTGAATTTGAAGAACACTTATGGACATTTCACCTACTCTAGTCTAACTGAAGGACTCCTCTTATTATTGTTACATCTGTAGAGTAGATCAAACATTTCTGTTAGAAAGCTCTGGAAGCTCTGGCAAGAAAGCAGAAATTACCATGTTAGATGGGAGAGCAGAATTCCAGAAGAAGGACTTTTGTAGTTCCATAATAAATATTTTAAAAATGCCAAAGGAAAATGAATCATTCTCATCCTTATCTTTATCCCTATGGAATTCTGGCACATCAAATATCACACACTTTTTTGTTGCGATCTACAACTGTTACATCTGCTGGGATGTTTGACTGTTGTTATAAGGAAAACTAAGTTTGTTTAAACTAGTTTGTTTCCTTATATGGACCAAGCTTTTATGTATAGTTCAAAACTTTTCAATAGTGTTGAAGTTAGGGGGGAATTTTACAAAATTAGTGGTAGCTAGTTGTATTCATTCCAGTAACATGTTTTGCATCCTTGTAGGGCTTTTGTCCTGTTGGATTACCCAATTTTGTTCAAGTTTTAACCGCCTGACCCAAATGGTGACCTTCAAATTAAGGAAAACTTTCTCCAAACTGGACAAAAAATGCACCATAATAAGGTGGGCAAGTCAAATGCCTTCTACAGAAAGGTTTGGTGTTTAAAGGTTACAAAGACCAAGCCATTTGGCCATAAAGATTAAAATGATTTTACAATAAGTGCACGTCAGGCTTTCAGAGCTTGGGATGTCAGCCAAACTGTCAAGTGTGGTGGTAATATCATGCTGTGGGCTGTTTAGCTGCCCATATTTGATGCATTGTACCCTGTGAATGGGAGAATGGAAAAATGAAAATAATTTCTGATTCTTTAACTTGATAAAGAAGCTTGATAATTGGCCATTCAAGGGTGAGAAATGAAAAGTTAAAATTAATCCTGCAAGCACTGATATTCATGCCCATGATGATTTTATGTATACCTATTTCAGCATTAAATCATTCATAAATACAAATACTGCAGCACAAAATAGGGGGGAAAAGTGGAAGGAAAATCAAAGGCAGCGTATCTTTGTTCTGTTTTTTTTACTGTGAAATAAAAAATGATTTAAAAGAAATCTGTTTTCACTTTATTTTTCTCTGTGGTCTCCACACACAACTAAATTTACTGCATAGTTTAATTTCTAAACACAATATTGATTTTTAAGCACAGGGAAAATATGATTCCTATTAGTTTGGGCTGAACTTGTGCAAGCATTGCAACATTTTTGAAAGATGGGGATGGAGGAACAAAGCACATTAGAAATTCATATGAATTAGCTTCTAAATCAAAACACCAATAAAGCATGTTGGAATATGAAATTAGTATAAGTTTAAGAAACTTCACTGTGGTTTACTGTGTTTCTTCTGTACTGCTCGGCTGTGGACTCCTTCCTGTGGGACCCTCAAAACCCTCACTGTCCCTGTCCTACCCACATGGAGGCAGAGAAAGACAAGTGGCCTATACTGAACCTCCTGTCCTTACTCACGTGTGCAAACACAACACAATGTTTAGATCGAATTTCTTTAGCACTGAGCAGCAACACAGGTTACATTGTAAATATGCCTGCACAGCTTTATTACCCAATAATTAGAGTCATATTTTACAGGAGGACTGGTGTGTCGAGGGCAGAGTACTCATTAGCTTTATAGGCTGTCCTGTGTGCTGCTATGGCTTAACCTGTTCTAATGTCTATATTTCTTGCTGTGTGTTCGTGTGTGTTTGTCTGTCCTCTTGAGTGTTTATTCACACCATTACCTGAATAACTGAGTTGAGTGGGTTTGTACTCATACTTAGTTTTGAAAACATGATTGATTATGTCTTTATTGATTTTCTGCCTTCACCTATTGTTTCATCACATGTTTCTGCTTTAATAAAGGACCAAGATATTCACACCTTCCTTTGTGTCTCCATCTGTTATCAGAGTAAGTCGGTGTCATCAACAGACAGCCAGCCCACCGAAGAGCGCCAAGGACCCTCAGGGGGATACTCCGCCTTGCAAGGTGGAGCTGAGGCCAAGAGGAGGCGCTGTGATGATAAAGAGCCCCTTCCTCCACACTCCTATGTAGGTGTCTTTCGCTGCAGTGTACTAATGCTTAAGCTGTGTTCTTACGTGCCATGTATCTTAATGAAGCTTATTATGGAAAAAAAAGTCACTTTTGGTGAACCCCAAATTGCATAGCGTGTGTGTAATTGGATGATGACTGTAAAATTCAGTGTTCTATTGTATCAGAAATGAACCAGAATTGCGCTTATTATTATCTACACTTAATGATTGCCAGATGTTCCATAAGCAGTTGATAAGGGCCTCCAAGTGGCCAACAAAATAGGAGCTGAAATAATAAGAAAGTAGGTCATACTGCCAACAGTTGGAGCAACTCCAAGAATTTGGCATGCTGAGTTGAGTAAATCTTCATCAATGTAGACCATTAGCGTTATTACTGAGTCATTTCTACACTTAATAAAAAAAAGGTATGAGTAATTTGAGCTTTACTGTAAATTTAAAACCACTTAAATTATTAAATTATTGGATTAATTGTTAAGTCATAGCTTTAGGTTGGACATTATGTACCTAATACAGAGCATTTTGCCCAGCCAACCCAAAAGGCAGGTATGTAATATAGAGTCTGGGGAATAAGAAGTTCAAATATCAGTGTCCTGATTCAGCAGTAGCATTTTTTATGCCCTCAAAATGTCAGCATTTAAACTACAGCCCCAAATCAGAAAAAGTTGGGATGGTAAGTAAAACAAATTTAAAAAATGAATGATTGACTTCTAAATTTACATTGATTTGTATTTTTTTGCAGACAATTTTTAAATGATATATATTTACTGGTATTTTTGGTGGATACTTCATTTTATGTTTACATATACATCCTTTCCTATCATTCACACCTGCAATACATTCCAAAAAAAGGTTGCGGCAGGAGGAATTTAGAGCTAGTAATCAGTTAAATTGGTTAAATAACAATGTGATTTGAAACAGGTGATGTCAACAGGTGATTGCAGTTCTTATTTGGTACAAAAGCAGCATCCATGAAAGGTTTAGTCCTTAGCACTGCATCAAGAGTCGTCATTCATATAAGTGATATAATCACATGGGCTTAGGACCACTTTGGCAAACTTGTGTCAAGTACCACAGTATGTAGTTACATCAACAAATGCTAGTTAAAACTATACTGTGCCAAAGGGAAGCCCTATGTTAACTGTGTCCAGAAGCACCGTTGACTTCTCTGGGCTCTGAGGCATCTGGGATGAACCATCATACAGTGGAAATGTGTATGGTGGTCAGATTAATTAGTATCTCAGGTTTTTTGGGGGGAGAAATGAACGACTGGTGCTCCGGACCAAAGAAAAAAAGGATCATCCAGACCTGGGTCTTTCATGGGATGGGGTTGTGTCAGTGCCCCTAGCAAAGATAACTTGCACTTCTGAAAAGTACATTGAGAGTTTGGAGCCCAATATGCTGCCTTCAAGAATACATCTCTTCCAGGAATGCCCATGCATATTTCAACAAGACAATGCAAAATCACATCTTGCAAACATTACAAAGTCCTGGCTGCAGAGGACTTGACTCGACTTCCTGCGGTCTCGACCTGTCTTTAATACAGAATGTGTGGCACATTTTAAAGTGCATAATACAACAACGACCCTGTAGCGTTGCCCATCTTTAGACTTGTTTGAAGAAAGTGTGGGACAAAATTACACCAGAAATACTTCATCACTTGTTTTCTTCAGTCCCGTAAAAGTGTTGTGAAAAGGAATGGGAGCATTACAAAGTAATCAATGCTTTACTATTCCATTTTTTTATGTGTTGCAAGAACCCAAATTGGAATACATGTTTACTTTGAAAAAAAAAAAAAAACATTCATAAGGAACACATGAAATAATGCGTATTGTTTTAAATGTAATACAGTTCAAAGATAATTTAACAAACTACTGTTTTCAGTTTCATTTTAAGTTTTTCTGATTTGGGGTTGTAAGCATGTCTGTGCTTTCTCACCAATCCAAATCTGAAAATCTAATATGGCTGCCTACACCTAAAAAGCAACAATAGCTACAGTAATAAACAACTTATATGGGCTTCTAAAGGACTGTATTTCAATAAATCGATCCCACAGATAGTGCTGTGCATCCTCTGTTACTAAATTCATTTTTACATAAAATCCAAAAAAACACATTATTATTAGCTTGTATAGCTAACAGCAATTTGCAAGGCCTTTAAGTGTTTTGGTAAACAATTGAAACATTTAACAACTGCTTAATTAAACACAACAATATTTTAACGTAAAGCAATCTTAATTGGATTGTGCAAATTGTTCTGCATCACAGGATAGTTTAGCCCAATTAAATCTATTTTCCTGCTTGAATTATGGCCCTCTATAACGCCTAGCAAAAAGAGCAAAATGCACAGAAAGTTGTTGCAATTAAATAAAATCAGTTTTTCTGATTTACACTAAATCCTAATTTTTTCATCTATGTTAAAAAGAAAGCACTGAGTAGATGGACACTTTGTGTGAGTATGTGTCTGTATATATATGTGTGCAACAGATTGCCCATGACACTTCAGGCCTCAAGGGGGTCGAGAGCCCATCGTCATTTAGAGCCGTGTTTGGTTTGGATGGGTCTGCTGGGGCAGAGCGAGCAGCCAGAGGGGATGTAATGCCAGAGGAGAGACAGCCAAGGCAGATAGCTGTAATGAATTAGATGGTTGTGTGTTTGCAGTCTGGAAGATTGATTGACACAAGGAGTTTGTGTAGAGAGGACTGCCTCGAGGAAAATCAGTTCAGCATCAACAACAACAGCCTAAACCTTTCCCATTAGTCCACAGCGGGAAACAAGCAGGGATAGCTTCAGCTCTTCGAATGTCTTTCCTCTCATTCTATCTGTCGAGACTTATTTGACCATTTATTTCTCTTGGTTTGCCTGTTGGGCCTCTGGATTTTTCTCTGTCTCTTTAAGGCAAGGCAAGGCAAGGCAATTTTATTTCTATAGCACACTTTCAACACAAGGTAATTCAAGGTGCTTTACATGATTCAGTGATAATGAAACCACATGATTACAAAGCATATAAGTTTAACAGTAATCAATCAGTAAGAAAAGATATTGTAAGGAACAAATCCACGTAATTAATACACAATCACTTAAAAATAAAGCTAAAAGATAGAATAAAATATAGAAATTAAAACGACAACAATAAAATAATATAAAGATCAAATGTTTACAAAAAACATTTGATCTTTAAAATCTTCTTTAAAACAAGTGCAGCTTGTGTTTTTGTTCTAGAAATAGACTGAATGACTTTTCTTGTTTGGGCTCTGCATATTTAGGTACTCTTGTCAATAGAAATATCAGACCATGATCACATCAAAGCATTGTTGCCATGGTGACTAAGTGCAATAGTTCTCAATCCAGAAAAAAAAGAGAGAGATAACGAGAGAGATGGTCGGATAAAAAGCAAAAAAAAAAAAAAGTGCCATTGATGGAGCAGAGCTAAAAGAATGTGTGCCTGCAGATTGTAAGAGATAAAAAAGAGTTTGTATAGGGGGGATACTTGGTGTGATAATAAGGTACAGCATCTCTGTGTTTAATGTGGCATGGAGGACAGACAGAGAGGAAGCAAAAAGCAGCCAGTAATATTGATTTATTGATATGTGTTTGCACTTGAGCAACTGTGCATGTTTTTCTTTATTAAAGCTCTTTATTTACAAGTATGGTTTACTGTACTGTGGGTGTTGCAGAAAAAAAAAAGTTTCTCATGTTGTCTTCATATCTGTAGGACAGCGATGGAGAGAAAAGCGAGGACAATCTTGTGGTGGATGTCTCCAATGAGGTAAGCTACAGCTCCAACATTGATAACCTCATGCTAACCGTGGCTCAGCTCAGCATTTTCAGCACACTCTGCCCATCAGCTCTCTCAAGACTTGCAGAAAATTCCAGTTCATTGATTTTTTTTTCCTTCTCCCTGCTCTTATAAACCAACTTTTGGCTGCAGCAGATGGCTTTTTCGTGTGCAGAAACTTTGATAGATATATTGTACTTTACCTGTGCATCGCTGCTTGCCAGATAATCAGTCAGCGACTGTAACTGAGCATTTTGAAGCTTGTTAGTTTATTGTTTCTTGTACTAATTGAGACTGAAGCAAGTAAACCATATCCGGTAAAAGATTTTTAAAAAATCTCAAAATTCGTCGAACAGGGAAAAAAAAAAAACAATAGGTCCAAATGCATCATCCAAGTTATCAGCCCTGACTTTTCAATCGATCCATGCTAACACAAAACATGAAATTATGTAACTACTTAGGGTGCATCCACAGTAGCCCTGTTTTGTCTGCTTAGTCTAAATTTGTATTTAATATATATACTGCTGTTTATGTATGAAATGTTTATCACTACCGCAGTTTTTTTTTGTTTTAGTCTCTGAGGGCTCTTGACCATAGCCAGTATTTTACCCCTGTGTGTGGTGGTTTATGAAGTACCGAATCATTCCCAAACTCTTTAATTTTCTTTACTTCACAATCCTCTCAAGGCTTCAATCATCCTTGTTGCTATTGCACATGTTCTACCACACCTTTTCCTTCCATTCAACTTTCCATTAGAATTGCACTCTGTAGCAGTCTAGTAGATTTCCCTGTGGTTTTTGATGAGTGTATAGGCTATGATATAACATCTATACATTTTTAAAAACCATTTGTATTGGTCTTTTTTATATTTTCATTTTTCCCCCAAAATAAATTTGTTGTTTTTATCAGATGTAAGCCACAATAAAGAAAATTAGCAATACAAACTTAAATACTCAAAATATTTCACTAATATACGAGTTTCTCTTTTTAAATTGAGACACTGAACACATTTAACTGTTTGATGATGTTCCAATTAATTTATGTGAAGCTACGCATGGGCCTAGGTAAGATGTTCAATATTTACTGGGTGCACCTGACATTAAAAAATCTAGTTTTCCAACTAAAACAAAATTATTTTTTTTCCAGGTAGATGGCTACTGCAACTCCTATCTGAAAACACTATTATGAACATAATCAGAAGAAATATGGTATTGTTCTACAAAAAAAAATAAGCTTGTGCCTCTAATTCTTGTTGGCAAAAATGATTAAAGATGTAGTTTTGTTATTCCATCCTGAAAAAAGAAGGAACCAAATGCATCATTAATAACACAAAATTAATTAGGCATTCATGCCAATGATGAATGTTTTCAAAGTTCTGAATGGTGCTGTAAATATGTTTGCTCTGTTAGAAGATCAGAAGTGAATGCTTTGATCTATTTTGCATTACAAGCAGAGGTAATTATCTTGGGTTTGACAAGCAATATGTCATATTTTCTTCTTTGACATAAATAGGTTTTTATATATATAAAGTAAAATTAAATTTTGTCAGGTTGTGACATTCAAAAACTTTATAATGGCATGTCAATATACAAAAACTCATATTGGTTTGGATCAACAGTTAGTCTAGCCTAGCTGCAGATAAGCTAACCAGATAGTATGTCCATCCTTTCTCCACAAAGTAGTTACAATGTTCAGTTTTTGTTTCACCTAGTTTCCTGTTCATTATTCTTTGTGTGCATGTTTGGGGAATGTGAAAGTAGTCAGCAGGTACGTTTCTCACTCAGCTGTCCGCGGCAGTTTCCTTGTACATAGGGACATCTCCTGTGTAAGCTCATTATCAGCTGCCACTGTTTGTGCTCTGTTCTTGTGAAACACATACACGCACACATCCCCACATACTGACACAACACAAACATTCACAAATACTTTCCCCATCGCCTCAAATCTATTTCCTCGGAGTGTATTTTTGTCCTCTGTCTGCACTCTCGAGGCTTCTGTTCTTCGTTCTCTCTGCATCTTTTCTTTTCCTCCTTTTCTTTAACA
Organism: Apricaphanius iberus; assembly: GCA_028564705.1. Lineage (NCBI taxonomy): Eukaryota > Metazoa > Chordata > Actinopteri > Cyprinodontiformes > Aphaniidae > Apricaphanius > Apricaphanius iberus. The sequence goes on from JAPXFQ010002688.1 coordinate 1,431,554, forward strand.
CTCTCCTCTTCTCCTCCTTCTCTCATTAGATAACTACAGTCTGGTTAGTTTAATATATGCAAAGCCATTTATGCCCTTGGAAGATTTTAGTTCTTTAAATACCTCACGCTGTGTACCAAAATATGTTTCCTCTAAGCCTTGTGTATCTTGATTTTGCTAACAAAAGCAGAACTGGTCTCTTGTGTGATTCAGAAGCTGCAACAAGAGCAGACGAAAAAAATTAAATAAATGTGCATTATGGATTTAAAAAATAAAGACCTGAGTGTGTGTGTGTATATATATATATATATATATATAGTGTGTATTTGGCATAAGCTTCAAAATAACTGTGCTGATCCCTGTGACCTACTGTGAGCGATTTGCTTGCTCCAGCTCTCTTGTGTGGAGGAGGCAGCTCTGGCTAAACAGTGGCTCCGCTCCGGTGATGAAAGCATCTGTAACATACAACATTCTCCAGGTCCACATCCTGCTGCATTCACACCGATGACAGTCTCTGCTGTTTCATGTTATGTTTCCTGAGCTCTCTCTCCTTTTGAAGAGTCCAGTAGAAAGAAAAGTCACACTATAGAGGGTGTGACAAAAGACTTGCTATTGGCCTCACTGAGGTTGAATCAACAAAGAAAGAAAGCAAAAAAACAAAGAAGGGACATGTAGCTGATGTTGCTAGTTTTAACAGGTAACACACAACCGGATTCAGCTTTGAAATGAGGCGAGTTTTAAAGTGCTCAAGACACAATATATTTGTTTACAGTAAAACAAGATGGCCTAGTTCAACTCGGTCCTAACTTAACAACAGCGAGCCGAAAAGTTTATTTTCATGCCAAACTGTGCACGCCTGGAAACCACCCACTTTATTGATCTGTCATTGTATATATTCAATATAATGAAATGTGTTTTAATTGTGTTTTCTTCGGGATAAATTTAGGTAATTGTTGATGCTATCTAATTAACTTTGGACTCATTGTGATCAGATACTTTCTTTTTTTCAGCATTTTCATAAATTTAACATGTTTTTTTTATTTACTACATGTTAAGGAAAAACTTGCATATGTAATAGCACCAATAAAATACTGAAATCTTTCCTTGCTAAAGAATATATATCCATAAATGTTGAAGTTTAGGCACTCAGTACTTTATGGTCTTCTTAAAACATTTTTAATTAGCTGTAAGTAGGGCTGGACAATAACAATATCTATTGATCAACAGACGTGTGGTGCAATAGACAAAAGGGGTCAATAAGTAAGTTTGATTAAAACAAACAAAAAATGTTTGCCCTCATTTTTTCATTATAGGTATTATCAGGTAGCTCATTAAAACAGTGACTACCTACTCCGAATGAATCTTTAACAGAGACCCAGGCAGCTCCATCACCCATCCCTATCTCTTTTAAAACCACAAAAAGGAACAAATGACTTGAGCTGCAACAGAATTTGTTGATGGCCCCTAAGCGAAACATCGCCGTAAAACTAACTTAACCTAAACAGGACTCCACTACCACGAATCACTACGAATCACTGTTAGACACTGAGAGACACAGGAATCCTACCCTGGTTGTGCTGCTAACAAAACCTGCAGCTTCTGAATTTGAATAAGCTTTATTGACAAACTAAACCAAAGGTTTCAGCCATTGATAATATAAGTGTCATAAAATCTTTAAAAGATTAAAAAGCATCAACATAAGCCTTTAATTTGAATTACCCACAATTTAAAAAAACATAAAATATTAGTTAATCACATTACTTTTCTTTGTATTTACTGTTGTTAGTCAGGTCTCTTGATTTGTTTCTGTCTTACAAACTTAGTTATGATAAAGTGTTTGAAAAATGACTTAATTAATTCTTAGATAAAATTAGTTCATTGAAGGATAACAAAATGAACAGGGAGGCGCTTAAAAATACCTTTTCTACATTTTGTGATTGTTATTGATAATTATCGGTCAATATGACTATTCCCTTTATCGATATGGTCTTTTTCTAGCCCTAGCCATAGTTATAAGCCATCATCATTTAGATTTACTATTGTAAACTATTGAAATATTTGTGTAAAATGAATGTTCTATGAACCAATATACTTTTAAAACTAAATAACTAATAATTTATATGTTAGACGATAATTTCCTGTGGAAGTATCTGTAGTGTAATATTTGGTTTTATTTTCAGGTTTTCTAAAAAGCTGAAGAAGCTTTCATACACTTAAACTGACTTCTAGTCTGTTGACTCACCAAAACATCATGTCTTGGTTGCTCAACTTTTTAATATGACTTGTGAGTGGGTTTTTTACCACCATTTTAGACTACTTTGTGATGCTCAAATTGTGCAGTTAAACTGCTGAGGTCATAGTGGGTAGAGTATATTATCTGTTGAATCACACCTCTTTTCGCTGTCAGCACCAAGAGCAGGACTTATAGTGAAATGTATATATATAAAAAAAAGAAAAAAAAAAGAGACTTGACACCGTGGATGATGCTGTTAGGAAAAAAAACTGTGCTATTCTGTGCAGAAATACTTAACTTCATGTGTAATAAATTACTTTATAATCCTAGTGAATCAAAACCACATAAAAAAGTAGAAACATATGTAAACTTTAAATGACTGAAATCATTTTTGTTACGTTTGTTATTTAGGAGCCTAATTCACCAACTGGCAGCCCGCCTCATTCACCTCATGGGAACGGGCTGGACCGGGCACCGACCCTGAGAAAAGAACTACCTGGTTCTTCGAGCACAGGAGAAGCACCTTCCACGCCAAACCCGCGCAGCCCCACCCCAGGGAAGGCCAAGGACCCAGTACAGGTAAAATATGACACAGAATGTTCATGCACTCAGCTCATTCCTTCTTAGTGTGCTTTAACACTATATTCATTCATTTTGTGCATGTTTATTGAAATACATGACTAAGTTCTCCCAACCCTAGGAAACTAAAGAGTATATTTGATAAAACAGATTCAGCATTAGGTAAGGACAATTTTTGGTGACTTTTGCTGTTTGATGTGTCTACAGATGGATAAGTCCCAGTCTCCATTGTCCAAGTCAGGCACCCCGTCCCCATCCCATCGGGAGGCTCTTACCCCAGGATCAACAGGAGCCCCTGGAGCTCCAGGCCCCAGCACCTCCTGTCTTCGCCTGGTCAGCAAAGCAGCAACAAGTGCAGACCCACTCGGTGAGAATCACTCGATTACAAAAAGAAAATGTGAAAATGTACTTGCAGATAGAAGAGTACATGAAGACAAGCAAATATCAAGTACAAATGGTAATATTTTATATATCTTCTCAGTTATTAGGAAAACTTGGCAAATCACAGTTAATTTTCAAACAAATCTGCTGGAAAAGGTCAATAAAATGAATATAAATAAAGCTTGATTATTCAGTTTAGGTGTTGCGACCGTTTGATCCAATCTGTCTCTATATTCTATTCCTCACTCATCCCTGAAGTTTTTAATTTTTATTATTTTCATATTTGCTTTATTGTTCCACCTTTAATTTGCACTTTTTGCCATTCTAATTGAAGCACCTAAAAAAATAAGCTTGAATCTTTAAAACTTTGAGAAATCAACCAAAAAGATTCAAACTAACCTTTGCTGTGAGGGTCTTCAGCGAGACATTTATTCTATAATTACTCTTTCAGCTAACAGAGAAGACAATTTTAATTCAATTCCTTTTATTTATATAGCGCCAATTCACAACAAATTTCAGCGTAAGGCACTATACAAGAAAAGTCATTTCAATAAAATTATACAAATATTTCAATCAGTTTAAAAATTTTCTATGTAAGGAATCCCGACAGATAAGGTGCCTTGTAAATACCTTTGTCAGCTGTTAACACAGCACCTTGCAAGAGTATTTAAACCGCTTGGACTGTCAACACCTTTTCAAATAAAACCAGTCTTTGAAGTCTTTCATTGAGATTTTATTTGATATGCCAACACAAAGTATTGCATTATTAAGCAGTAGAAGGAGGATGATAAGGTTTACAAAATATTTGACATATAAAAATGTGAAAAGAGTTTGTTTTTTTCATATTCAGCCTTCTTTGGTCAGCGCTTTGTAAAAACACATTTCACTGCAATTACAGCTGCAACTTTTTATGGGGTATGTCTCTCAGAAATTTTCTAAGATCAACAAAATATTCTATTGTAGCTCCTGCTGGATCTTATGTGTCCTTTTCCTGCCGGAAGGTGAACATCTACCCTTCTCACAAATCTTTACAGTCAGATAGGTTTTCTTCTAGTATTGTACTGTGACCAGCTCCCCCTCTGCTAAAAAACATGAATTCCCACAGTATAATGCCACCATCATCATGTTTTATAATTGTTAACAGCTTGATTTATACTGCAATGAAATTATGCACAGGTGGACTCGTAGGAATACTAGGATAGGAATAATAAAAAACGCGTTTAATTTCAGTGGACAATTTTGCAGACAATTTTTTTCTTGGTCTTGTGCATGAAATCTGAGACCTTTTGCCGGACATTGTATGAAAAACACCGGACGAATGAGGAAGTGTTCCATCCATCTCAGTCCCTCTGTGACTCGTGTGTTTGCGTGCAACATATGGTTCCCCCTTTCCTTCAACTGCTCCCTCCTCTTTCCCTGCCTCCCCAGCTCTCCGCAGTCCCTTGTCTGTGCCCCCCGGTTCATACCCGGCTCATTTTGGCGTGGTGTCCCACGCAGGACTGAACGGGGAGCTTGCCAGCCCGGGGGGATTCGGAGGAGCTCTGACTCTCTCTCCACAGATCAGCGCCGCAGCCAGCGCCTACTCCCGTAGCCCCATGGTGAGCAAAAAGGCCAAATTTTTCTTCTTTGTCAAGGTTTGATTTATGGTTCAGATCCAGCCCTCGCGAACGTCCCGGTACTGTTGAAATATTTGATGAATTGGGTCTACATTGTCTGTATCAGTGCAGTGCATTCATTATATACTCAAAGTTGTCATGTTTACACAGTTTAATCAGGTTTCATAGAGAGAAACCGTTGTAGGGAAGACAGTGTAGAATACTCTCCTGCACATTCCTGCATGTTGTTTTTATCATATTTCTCTGTTGTATCACGCTTCTGAGCACAAGGGAGTTCAGATAAGTCAGACTTATCTTCTTGATTTGTTTCCAATAAATTGATTTGGAACAAATATTGTGTGTGTTCTCTTATTGTTTTGAAACCATTCAGTTGTTTTAGATCTATGTCAAGGTGCATTTTTGTTCTTTTTTTTCCCCTTCAAACCAGATGGCGTATGACTCTCGGTCTCACCTAAGAGCTCCGGGTCTGTCCTCCTCTCTCCCTGGTTCTTCTGGTGGCAAACCGTAAGTATATGCCAAAATAATTTACAAGCTTAAAAGCCTTGTTTTGCCATCACTGTAAATAAATGTATTTTTTTCAATTTGATATCAAACTGATAATTTTATCCATTTAGATACAGTGCAGTGATATTGTCCATGGAGCTGTGCAAATGTAGAAATGCTACCATGATAATCTCATGCTGTCCCATTCCTTGTGTCATTGCTTTAAAGGCTTTTCACCAGAGATTTCTCTGTGTTTTGCAGAGCAGCAATTCATTCTTGTTCTGCTAATTTGAAATCATAAAACAGGCCTGGCTTCCAGCCGCTACACTATTGATCGTGCACTAGCAGTGCCACACCACCTCTGCCTCTAATACGATCTACTATCGTGGATTTGTGCCCACAGCTGCTCTGAGCTCAGTAATTTGCCCAAATTTGAATGAATCTAACTGAGTTTGCAACTTTCACACCAAACATGTGAACTGTATGTGGTTCTTATTGAATTCTGTGCATTTACTTGATGCTTTTTGCTGTCACATGTTGAATGATTGCTTGATTTCATCTGATTTCTACATTTCTCACTAGTGTCCTTTGCATATTAGTTGGGGTTTTTTTTGGTAATTAAATCGATTTTTTTCAGTGTTTCCATTTTCCTTCCTCCTTTCCAGCGCCTACTCTTTTCATGTGAGCGCCGATGGCCAGATGCAGCCGGTGCCGTTCCCCCCCGATGCCCTGCTGGGCCCGGGGATCCCTCGTCATGCCCGTCAGATCCACACACTGAACCACGGAGAGGTGGTGTGCGCCGTCACAATCAGCACCTCCACACGCCACGTCTACACCGGAGGAAAGGGCTGCGTCAAGGTGTGGGACATCAGCCAGCCGGGAAGCAAGAGCCACATGGCCCAGCTGGACTGTCTGGTGAGACATGATGGATGAGGGGTAAAATGGAATAACTTAATTTAGAAAATTAACCTTAGCCTGATAAAAAAAGAGGGGGAAAAAAACTGAAAAAAGTAAAAGAGCAACATATTTTACATTTCAAATGCTTCTTGGATAGTGACCTAAAAAAAACTACATTTCTGGTCTTGTAATAGAGCTGGGCCAAGCAAAACCCACATTATAAGCATATAAGTGAAATTGTGGTTTCTACTTTAGACTCCCTTCTTGACTGAAACTCACAGAAAGTTTAAAATAAGTCAAACTCAGTTCATGATGCACAGAATCTGCCCCCCACATCCATTCTCTGTGTTTCACAAACAAAACATAACTTAACATAATAAACATAACTGGGGCAACTTTGGCTGAGGAGTTGGGCGCCGTGTAATCGGAAGGTTGCCGGTTTGAGCCGCAGCTCTGACGGTGTCAGTCGTTGTGTCCTTGGGCAAGACACTTAACCTGTTGCGTAGTGGTGTTGGTCAGAGGGCCCGGTAACGCCAGTGTACGGCAGGCAATGAAAAAAATCTGCCAATATCCAGTTTAAACTGTGATAGTTTATTAAAATCAGCTATATGTGATCATTTTTATATTTTGCTGGAGGCAAAACCAATAATTGATATAAGAAAAAACAATGTATTAACCAGCTGAAATTTTTACATTTTCTAAAACATCTCTAACAGAGCTTTTTTCTTGAGTTACCTAATTCTACTCTTTCTGTGCGAGGTGCTGTAACTTTTCTTTTTATCTGTGCAAATCAGAACAGAGATAACTACATCCGTTCCTGTAAAATCCTCCCCGACGGCCGAACTCTGATCGTTGGAGGCGAGGCCAGCACTCTGTCCATCTGGGATTTGGCCACGCCGACTCCCCGCATCAAGGCGGAGCTGACGTCATCTGCGCCGGCTTGCTATGCCCTGGCCATTTCCCCCGACAATAAGGTCTGCTTCTCTTGCTGCAGCGATGGCAACATTGTCGTCTGGGACCTGCACAACCAGACGCTGGTCAGGTAAATTGTAAGATTAACGAAAATGTTTCAATTTGGTCTGTTTTTCAAAAGTCATTGAAGAGCGAGAATGGTAAATAAAAAAAACATGTAGGGAATGAAGATAACTTATAAGGAATGTAATAGGAGAAGGAAAATGATGAAGAAGGATAAACTTGCTATAATGGTATAAAGAGATTAAAACAGCCAGCTTTGGCATGTCAGGAGAAAAAGGAAGAAGGGGGAGAGAAGGTGCTGAGGTAAGGCTCACAAGGACTGCCAGGAAAAAAGGGGGAAAAAAGGATCATGTGTGGGTGGGCTCAGGGCAGTAAGTACTGCAGGGAGAGAGGGAATAAAATATATTCATTCTGACACCTCTAGCAGAAAAGAAGCAAAGAAACACACACACAAGGCAGAATCTGCAGGATTTGAGTATTTGCAGGTGTGTGCGTGCATGTTTGGTCTCTTCTCTGAAGCGCCCGTGTGTGTCCTCTTGGCAGGCAGTTCCAGGGCCACACAGACGGTGCAAGCTGTATCGACATCTCCAACGATGGCACCAAGCTCTGGACAGGAGGGCTGGACAACACGGTCCGCTGCTGGGACCTCCGAGAGGGCCGGCAGCTGCAGCAGCATGACTTCACCTCACAGGTATAAAATCCCACAAAAATAACACACAGCAACATCAAATTATTCACCAGAAGTTCTCGGATGAGTATTTTGAAGGTGCTGCTTATGTATCAATTGTTGCCTTGGAAGCGGTAAGGTTAAGCAGTTCATGATTTCTACATGTAAATGTTTTGAGTGAATAAAGCATAAAACATTTTTTTAAATAAAAATCCTGGCTTCAAAATCAGGAGGATTTTCAAGAGGAGCAGGAGTCTGTAAAGTGCTGTGAAAGCAGATGGAAGACATGATCTTCCACAGTCCATCTGATCCTGGAAACATAGCGATCCATAGAGTCTATAGCAGATAACAACATGTGGGGGATAGAGCGATGTTGTGGTTGTATTTATAGCGCTAAATAGATTAGGATTGCAACACATAGCTCAGCCCACATGGTTTATGATCTTATTGATCTGGTAAATGCTGCAAATCGTAAGCCAGGCCTCTTTTGGTTCTTTAATCTCATCTGAACGCTCTAAAAGCACATAATCTTATGATTGGAGGTCGATCATATTGTTTTGTTCAATTGACAGTTTTTTTTTGTGGTCAAACATTTTAATATTTCTATTATGATTATAATGTGTTTGATGTTTCTGTTTTAGACTCATTTTAATAAACAAGCAGTTTTCACTCATTTTAACCACAAGAGCTGTGGACTCAGTGTGGACTCCTGAGTCCTGACATTATTCTAGTTATTCTAGTTCTGGATTTATCTGCAACATATTTACAAATTAAATCAAAATGTGATAAATATTTACACATTTGTATTAACTCTATATATAAATGCTTACATAAGTAGGTCCCAGGCCCGGAGTGGCTAATCAAGAGCACCAAGACATTTCCTGGTGGGCCGGTCTGATTTTTGGGCTGCAAAGGCCAGTGCTATGGCAAGCAGAGTCATACTAGTGTGCCAAATGTTCAACTTTGATTTAACTACATTATTACAATGATTGTTTTTTTGTCGTCTTTCATTCTCCATTTTCTCTTAATGTCGCCATTTGTTCTTCTTTTTACCATAAACCCTGTTTCCTTCCTCACGCACCCTTCAAATAACTTTGGAACATTTATCTTCTCTTCTCTAATCTTTCCACCTCCATCTCGTGTTTTCCAGATCTTCTCCCTGGGATACTGTCCCACAGGCGAGTGGCTGGCCGTAGGGATGGAGAGCAGCAACGTGGAAGTTCTGCACGTTTCCAAACCTGACAAGTACCAGCTGCACCTCCACGAGAGCTGCGTCCTCTCCCTCAAGTTCGCATACTGCGGTACGTGCACATGTACAAGCTGTTTTTTTGTGACGCTGCATTTATTTAGTCTTGTTTGCCGGTTCGAAAGAGCATCTTAGAGATCGGTCATCTCCGGACTCCTGGTAACATGCTGCGCTGTGTGTGCTTGTTATTTCAGGAAAGTGGTTTGTCAGCACAGGAAAAGACAATCTGTTGAATGCGTGGAGGACACCATATGGAGCAAGCATTTTTCAGGTGAGAGTTGAGCTCTGAGGTTGTTTATCCTCCACACAAGTTAGATACAAAACAGTATTCAGCATATCTAAATTAGCATGCATGTTTGGACTCGTGGTTTGGAAAGGGTTCATATTTTTAGGTTCTTAGTGACACATATATGTGCACACATTCATATACAGCCAAAAACTAAAGAAAGATGGAGAAACATTTTAAACCCAAAGGAAACTTGTTGTCTTAGGATGACTTGTAGAGTTCTGTCAGAGGGTGCAGGACGTCCAATTTGAAAACAGACACACACACACAAGCAACAGCTCAATGTCATAATTCCACTAGTCCAAGTGTTCTATTCCACGGCACGGTGAGACACACATATGCAGAAATACAGTATTTTATTAGCCAAGCAAGTGCTTAATGCTGTCTTTTTCTGTTTCCTCACACCTCCTTAAAGCCACACTCCTCTACCAATTTATTTTTTACACTTCCTTTTTATCTTCCTAAAGTCGATTTGAACCATGTCTTGATTTTCTTTTCCCTCTGACCTTGTTATATCTTTTTTTTAGTAGTTTTTTTATTGATTTCCTCTTCATCCTTTTATTTCTCCTTCAGTTTCAACCACACAGTTCAGTTTTCAATTACAACAAAACTCACAATGAGTAAATCTTATCAAACCTCCAAATTTCATGGTCATGCTGAAAAGCCATGTGTTCTGCTTTCCTCCACCGTTTAGAGATTATAGCGGTGTTATGTAATAGGTTGCAACAATATGTGTCTACTTACTTTTATTAGGCTCTCTTTGTTCGTGTTGATTTTATTAGCTTCATTTAGCATCAGGAAAAGCTGGCAGCATATGTTATATAACCTCTAAATTCAATGCAAAACCTTACCGTTTTCTGCAATTATGATCAAATAAATTCTTTACATGCAAAAGCATTTTCCTGCTTTTTTATAGATTGTCAGATGAAAAAAACAACAACAACCTGATCTTTTTGGTTTATGTTTTGTCTATTGCTTCCCTGAATTTTGTCAACCCAGTGACATACTGTTTGATCAAAACTAATCGATAATCCTCTACACACGACGTTTAAAATAAAAATAAAAAAAGAACACACACACACAAAACAGATGGCGACACTGTTGAGCTGATGCCCTAGACATAACATGTTGCTTCAGGAACTGATTGTCAACATGTATAAAACATGGAGACAGCCTTCTAGCTTGAAAAGTGAAGCCAACGAACCAGAAAGCCGCATTTCTTATGTAAGCCAGCAGGGGGAGTGACTTCTGTTCTCTTGCAGAATGCATGCAATCCAAACAAGGCTTATCTCATGATCAGTGCCCAGTATATGCATTACTTTCATTAGCTTTGGTTTCCAAATACTGACCTATAAAGTACGTTCATGAGGCTACATAATTTTTCATATATATTCTCAGTCTGTAGTCGCCTCCCCTCCCTTATTTACCCAAAGTTGGAATTCACCTGCAAATAAACAATTATGATTGTTTTTATTATCCAGAGTCCTGTAGGCAGGGCAAATGTGACCACATGTAAACTTCTGAGCCTACATGCAGAACGCTGAGAGGTGAAACACTTTGTGCCCAGCCCCTGAACACAGCATCCCCATGGTGACGCATTGCAGCCATTCCTAAAAACATAGTTCTTCACCTTTTTTCTATAGTTTGTTAGAATTATCTTTTTTTTAAGTTTAAGAAATTTTGTCAATCTAGGTCAAATGTTCTTTTTTTTTTTCTCCATTTTCTCTTTGCTTCATTTTCCTTTGAAACTGTTAGTGTATTTCTTCCTGCTGGACTTTCTGTTTTTCCCGCCTCCTGCTGTCTTGGTCTAATATGAGGAAATTCTGTATGAGATGGTCTCTCCCTGTACACTGATGATTGGCAGCCCCACTGCGCATGTAGCTGCAGAGAGTAGAGGAGCTCAGAGAGTCAACAGAAGCAAGAGAGAAAGAGGAGGAGACTGTGATGAATAGAGGGAGAATGAATGATGATGGAGCAGTTTTAGATCATCTGAAAACCAGGTGCACAGGTCTTACTTTCTGGCTAAGAGGAAGAAAAAGGAAGCAATGTGTGTTTTGCCAGTAAAAGTAAACCATTAGACTTCTAGTAATGTGTTAACTTGATCCTGCAGGGGCAGCATTTTATGAGAAAAGAGCAGAAAAATAAATCAGCATCTTGGAAACTGCAGATTATGCCTGTTTGGAGATAATTGCCGACTGTTTTGAAATGCAAATATATCTCGTGTGATGGAGGATTAACTGCTGAGTTATATTTTAATTCTTTCCTAACATTTCTTTTCTTTGCTTCTCTCCATCTGTCCACGTCCTTCTTAACCACTTGCAGTCCAAGGAGTCCTCGTCTGTGCTGAGCTGCGACGTCTCCCCAGATGACAAGTACATAGTGACGGGCTCCGGGGACAAGAAGGCCACTGTGTACGAAGTGGTGTATTAAAGAACAAGAGGACACAAGAGGGAGAAATCAGGATGGAGGGTTTTATTTCAGTTTGTCGTTGTTGGTCTTTTTTTGTGGGGCAGAGGTTTTTCCATCAACTCCACCTGATCTTCTACATTATCAACACCACCACCTTCGTCGTCATCATCTTCTCAGATCATCAGCCCTAAAGGTTCATCACTGCCCTCTTGTTTTGCTGTAACATAAGCTGCTGTAGTTGTTCCCAAATACCCCATATTTCCCACACACCCACCCCTTCCTCCACCCAGTCTAAACTCATTGAATGAGGCATGATAGCAAAGAGAGAGAGACCGAATGAGAAATGGCAAGATAAGGGAGACAAAGGGAAGAGGGCGGTGGAGTGTAAAGATAAGGTTGTGAGGCGAAAGAGGGGGGAAAACGAGCAGAGAGCGCGATAGTGCAGAAGGAAAGAGAAATTAGGGGGGTGGGGGGGTAATTAGGGCTGTTTCCTGATTAAGAGCTCAGTGGAAGGAAGGCCCCCAGAGGAGGCGTGGAGCGGCACTGTGGGAGCGCCAGCCAGGAGCAACGATACCACACAATCGATTCATTAGCCAGACAGTGGAAGCCTTAATGAGGCGGACGCTGAAGCGCCATCTCCCCCAGCGAGAGGTGTCAGCAGCCAGGGAACAATGATGTCACGGGAAGCTTCAGAAATCCAGATAAACTGACATAAAAAGACGCACAGAGCTGAGAGTACAAACGCTCCGTTACGTATCCACACACGCCGCCGCTTGAGGTAAACGTGAGACGGGGAGGAAAAACACACAACACACCGTGCACCCAATTAAACATTCATCCCAGCGCCTTCCTCCGTCTTCTGCTTAATATATTTTTTTTTTTGGTCTGACAAAGGCAGCAGCCTAATGAGCAGGGGAGTCGATGGGATTCTCCCAGGGCCTGGAGACACAAACAGAGAACATCAGCCGATCCGTTGCTTCTAATTCCTCCGGATTGTTCTCCTGACATCCAGCGCCGCACTCATTCTCATTAAAAGGCTCTGTCAGCTAGATGAAGTAGCAGCACACCAAGCTCACTGTGAGGCACACTAGAGGGCGAATTAACACCATGCGATTACACCATCATCAGTAGCTAACTAAGCAGTGACTAATCCAATTCCTTTCAAATTTTATGCAACTAGTTGCTGTTTTCAATCCACCCAAGTCTTCATCTCCATCCCTGCCTACCTGCTCTGACTAAACCTTGTTAAATAAGCTATTGATTCTTATGAAATTAAAAGGTAAACATTTTAGACATATTTAGATAAGGATGCTCCGATATGATACTGGTATTGGGTATCCGGCCGACACTGTTCTAGTGTACTCGCATCAGTACCGGTCGGTTAACTGATACTAAAAAATTAAAATTTGGAAACTGCAATAATTTCACAGAAAATCTTTATTTTTCATGTGAAATTTTAGTTTTGTGGTAATTTTTTTTTTATTCAATTCACCATCATTTGTTGTAACAAGCAGAGAAGAAAATAAAAACTGTCTTCCAATTCATTGCATGTTTTGTGTGGTAGAAGTGTATCGGCATTAGTACTCAGATCCAAGTATCGGTATCATATCGCTTTGAAAAAAGTGGTATCGTTGCATCCCTACATGAGTAAAACACTTTCATGTCTGTAAACTAAGTGTTTGGCTTAGTGGACAGACTGAAAACAGAGGGAAAAAGCAGCATTATGCTATCTGCACCCAGCACACTGAGGTTACTAATTAAAATGTTGTATCTTGTTTGTTTGATCCTTGGAAATGCCAGAGTGGGAAAATAAATGGCCACTTTTACAGTCTGAAATGGTTACCAGGGCAACAGGTGGCATAGCAGGAAGTTTGTGGTTGTGTCCGAGCAAAAATTAAAAAAAAAAAGACCTCCACCCGACGCTAATGTAAAAAGTTTGAGATACTACAGGGCACCTGAGGCATGTTGGAAACTTTCCCATGTCCACTCATTAACTATATCATGTTCACTATTTTCAAGACAAATGTAGCTTTTCTGTATAGTCAAAACTGTTCAAATTCAGTTATATTTCAGATTTATGCTCTATATTTGCATTTATGTATTACATAAACAAACCCTAAAGCGTCTAAATCTAAGGTGATTGGCCGTGTGATTTTGCAGCGTTTTGGTGAAAAATTCATTGTCAACGCTGACAACAGCTGTCTTTACAGACTGAAAATAAGGACAAATAGCACCCTCCACAGATATTGGCACCCCTGGTAAAGATGTGTATGAAGCATTCAAAAAACAACCTTTTCATAGTAGTATTATGAATATGAATTACGAAAAATAAATTTTTATTTTGACTGGTTTTAATCAATCCATCCATTATGTATGGATGCATCTATCATCTATCTATGCAGGGTTGAGGGGGGCTGGTGCCTATCTCGGCAGTCACCAGTCCATCGCAGTGCAACACAGAGACACACGGAACAAGGCACACTTACACTCATAATTAAGGGAAATTTAGAGAGACAGATTAACCTGACATGTTTTTGGACAATGGGAGGAAGCTGGAGTAAATGGAGGGAACCCACACATGCAAACGGAGAACATGCAAACTCCAGGCCAGGATTCAAACCAAAGACCTTCTTGCTGCAAGGCAATTTAGGTCAAATTTCATTTTTTTATTTTCTTAAGCTAGGTATGAAATATGTGCTAAAAGTATTGCCAACCCATACAATATCTACAAAACAAAGGGTTCTGAAGCATTTTGCATCGTGTACTTTTGTGTTTTTAAGCTAGTACAAATTGTGTTTTCCTACTGTATAGATATGACATAAAAGCTTAGTTCTCTTAACCAGTCTTCAAATAAGGTATGATAAGAGAACATGTCATTTAAGAAAGACAGATGTGTGCTAATCTTCAAGCAAGAAAATAGCTGCTAATCTCAATTTGTCAATATTTAAACCTACGTATACTGACAAAGCTTAAAACATTATGGAACTGCGACAAAAGACTCATGATTAGCTTGCCCGCACACTGTGAGGGGTATGGTAAGTGAGTTAATGTAAATATTAGTCACAAGATAAGTGCTGAAAGGTGTTAATGCAAAATAATGCTTCCAAAATAAAAGATTAATTTATTCCAAGATCATCGTTTCCAGATGTTTCAATAAGTGTGGAGGGTGATGTTGATCATATATTAGTATAATTACCCATTTAATTAATAAAATATACCTACCAACTGTTGTCAGGACCACAACTGGTCTACAAATATTTCTGGAAAAAAAGTAAACAAAAACTGTTGATTGGTGCCATTTCTTTATGCTGCGGTTCAAAGTTGGGCTGTTTAGACTTGACGTAATTTGGGTTTTAAAATGCCATATCACAGTTTAGATGTTTGGATGTATTACTGCGCTCAGGCTCTTGACCATTTTCAACAAGTTTAAAATTCCCAGTCCTTAGCAGCTTGAGCTAGTAAAGCTCGTTA
This sequence comes from Apricaphanius iberus, assembly GCA_028564705.1. NCBI lineage: Eukaryota > Metazoa > Chordata > Actinopteri > Cyprinodontiformes > Aphaniidae > Apricaphanius > Apricaphanius iberus. The sequence goes on from JAPXFQ010002688.1 coordinate 1,446,776, forward strand.
GCATTAGCATGCCTCATCCGCACAAGCCACAGTCCATAAAAAGCCTCAGTTGTATACTATTTTACCGTACCATGACAAAAGCATTAAACTATAAAACATTTTGAACTAATCTCCAGAACGGTGAAAATGTGGGGACATAGTTTGACGTCACACTGTGATGTGACATCATTTCCAGTCCCAGGTTGAAACGTCTGAGCAGAAATTAAAAGTAAAATAAAGTTTTCCTTAAATAGAAAACTTTTTTAACTGATTTGAATGTTTGTATAATTGTATTGAAATGACTTTTCTTGTAAAGTGCCTTCAGATGATTGATCTGTTTTGAATTGACGCTATATTAATAAAGTGAATTGAATATCTGGTGTAAAAATCTAGCCTACTTTTCACAGTCACGTTTGGACAACACAATTTAAGAACATTAAGGGTACGAAAAGCGGAAATGGAAGTGAGTTGTAAAAATGTGTGTTTTCAGACCAACTAGGAGGGACAAAACCACTGTTTCATGAATGACGAGTTTCATTTTTGATTCCATCAGGCTGCAAATAAAACTAAAGTGATGTTTTTTTTTATCATATGCTAGTTTGATCTGTTTTCATTATGTGCTAAAAGCTAACCAAAGTTAGCACACAGACTTGTATGGTATTAACCTTTACATCCAAGTATTGCATTTTTTGTCTGTTTGTTTCCAAACCTCTCATGTTCCCAAAATAAAACTGTATGTCAGACCTCTCTACTTCTGTAGGGCATGTGTTTAGAAAAAGCCACATTTCAATTTCTTTAAATATTTCACTCCATTTTATATTACTAGTGATTGCTTGTGCTATATAATATGTTTATGTACTCTGGTTGCCTGTGGCTTGTTTGGGGTTCAGAGGGCGTTACATGCACATGAAAATACATAATCAAAAAGCCCAGGTGGAATAAAAGGCTATTCTATGTATTAAATACGTACCAAGAACTCCACCGTTTGTTGTTTATACTTTAACCCCTCCCCCTTTGGAAAAGTGGTAGTAAATGTACTTGACTATTTTTTATGTTGTTTTCAGCTCCTACTTCTGTTCATTTTTGATTCTATTCAGCAGGCACTAAAGATTTGCTATCGAGGAGGCTCCACTTTCACTGCATGCTTGTTGCACTAAAGCTGAACTGCTCAAAATAAAAAAAAGACTCATATTTTCTACAGTGAGGATCCTTAATTATCCCCTTTCAGAAAATAAAAAAGGCAGTATGCAATTTTGTTTACCTGTATCCAATATTAGCAAGGTTTATCTGTTTTGTAGCTGCAGCCCTGAAGCAAACTATAAGAATTGTGATGGCCTTCTGCAGATTCAGAGAGGTTCTGTACAGCTTCCCGCATTTGCCTGCCTCGTTTTTGCTTTCTGTCCAAGAGCCCCAGGTAGCCATAAAGGATTCTCACGTACACAAGCTTGTATACTACTCAAAACGATGCTGTATAATGGCTATGCATATGGTGGTTTAGCATCAGTATTTGGGACATTGTATTTGATACTTCTTTTGAATTAGTCAACTTTTCCCTGCCCCACCTGTGCTTCTGTTTCAACAGTGTAAAAACCTTTGACTGCTTTTTTCTTTTACAGCTCATGTTGACTTTTCTGGGGGTTTTTTGGAAAGCCAAGGGACTTCTTTTTTTTAATGCACCATCTTCCCCTCCTGATGCATTTTTCCCTGTGCTGTAAAACAAATGCTATCCGTGAAGAATAAACCAAACTTGTGCTCATCTTTTCAGGTGTCAAAATTATTCATTGTGTAATTTATCATTCATGTAATTATCCAAATGTCCACAGTTTGTTCCATGCTAGACTATATTATAAACAGGGTTAGTAGCTCATTAGCATGCTAACATGCTAATCAGTATTTCTCTTTTTAACTATTTTTATATACAGTGCTCTGCATAAATCAGTACACCCCACTACGTTTGTCAGAAAACCTTTAGCTTCCTTTCAGAATCAAAATTTTGTATGATATACTATACTACAAAATACTGCCACAAATGTGGGCCATTGATTGCAAACAAGTTAGCTAAAGCAGTAGAAAGCCAAACTAGAGTGACCATTTTCCGGGACACCATACGGCGCACACTGCAGAGGAATGGCATGTATGGATATCGTCCATGAAGGAAGCCTCTACTAAAGCCCATGCACAAAAAAGCATGCCTAGAATTTGCTAGGGCCCATGCTGAAAAAATTAAGACTACTGGGACTCTATGCTCTCGAGTGATGAGACCAAGATCACTGTTTTTGGAACTAATGGTTTGAAAACTGTATGGTGTTGTGAAGGTGAGGATTTTATAGAAAAATGCATGGTGCCTACAGTGAAACATGGTGGTTGCAGTGTCCTTATGTGGGGCTGCATGAGTGCTACTGGTGTTGGGGAGCTGCCTTTCATTGATGGCATCGTGAACTCAACCAACAAGGCAATGATCCAAAAACACACATCTAAAGCTACTGTTTCATTTCTGAAACAGAACCGGGTGAAGGTGATTGAATAGCCAAGTTTGTCTCTTGATCTGAACCCAATCGAGTTAGTCTCCAATAATTGTCTGTTGTGTTAATACCTATTCAATAGCTGACCAGAGAGTTACACATAAATAGGAAATTTAACTCTTGCGCTTATTATTAGAATACCTCATCTGTTTCCTCTACGGCATCGAATGCAACTGCTCACGTTCTTTTTTTCTTTGAAATCTAACAGTCTGATTGTTGCAGAAGTTGTTGTTGTGAGGTTTTGGATTTTTCTTTGGCCAGAATAAATTCCCCCTGATAGGGGTTTAACTGTTGATTTGTAGGTAGAATCCGCACTTCATTCCTGAACTGGAGCCTGCAATTATGTTAATCACTTCAAACAAAACATTTATCTCCTTGAAGTGTCCAAAAGTCCAAGACACTAAGACGGTTTCCTGACCCGTAAACTACCAGAGGAAAGCCTGCAGTTAAATCAGTAGCTGGCGTCGCACAGCACACGTCTTTGGCGCACATTGGACTCTATGGAGCGCGTCTAACCTGGCGCACTGGGATGGATGCCTCTCAGCAAACTTTGCCAAGAATAAAGATTGGCATCAAAACATCCTCCAGGAACAGCTATGCCCAAATCTGAGAGCAGTTTGTTATTGAACTTCCTTTAATTGCAGGTTCACCTGACAAAAAAGGCACTAATCAAGCAGTAAGGTTTGTAATAAACTCAATTTGATAGTCCTACTATTTGTGATCTCGGAAATTGTGTCGGTGCTGGTCAGTGATTAGTTGAATTTTGAATTCATGGTTTGGAAGATTTCTCTTCAAATGTCTTCAAAATGTTTGGCACTGAACTTCAGTTTAACATGGAAACATATTACATAACAGATCCAGCAACATTGATGGATTAACGTTTTTACTTATATATATATATATATAAAATATAAAGATGCCTCACTGTCAGAGCAGGTATGTGATTGTTTGAACCCGAGTCCATCTGAACCAATCATCTCTGCCCTCAGGTCACCTAGCTGATCATCTATAGCCAAAGCAATTGGTCATTCCAGAAAGGTGAGATTTGGTGTGATGAGGTGTCCTATAGTTTTTTGTTATGCAGAAAGTGTTTATCCTGAGTTATCACTTTATTGATCTTTCATTTAATCGCAACACTTATGATATTCTTCCATGGGTTCTGGTCACTGTCCTGTCTGTGCTCAAAAGTCAAAATGTCCAAGCTTCATGCTTCAGGAAACTAAATTTAGTGAAATACTAGTTTTTCACAACCCTGGTACTCAAAGCACTGCATGCTTTTGGTGTTTCTCTAGTTTAATTAGGTACAGTAAAGACATGTTAATCAGCTGAAAGCAGGGAAGCACCTAAAACATGCAGGGAAGTGGTCCTTAAGGATAAGGATTTGGGAAACAAAAACTTAAAGTTAGAGGTTCGTCATCAACCTAATATCCAACATGGTTTCTGGGCTGTTAAGTCAAAAAGTTATATGAACATCTTCCACACTACAGTTTTCAGTGAAAGTTTCTATGAAAATGCCTTTCTGATGGTTTGTAGCCCTGAGGCTTACTGACTGGGGGCATTATAGCTCCATAAATGGTATCAGTTATTTAAACCTTGAACTAAAGAAACATTACTCTTTGCATGCTCTCCACATGCACTGAAACGCATAGAAATGTGTAAAAACCCTTAAAATAATAGGGTTAAGGCAAAAATGCAACATACCCCTTGAAAACAACATTTAAACATTATTTTAATTCTAACAGGACGTTTTTCTGATAGAAAATGAATCCATTTCATCAGATTTATAATTTAGTCAAAATGAATCAAGAAAAGTTATCTATGCTCTTCTCAAAAACCAGTCGATAAGCATTATTGGAATTACAACACTCGAACGCTTATGATTGCGGACAGTCTTCTTAAAGATCGGTCTCCAGCTTTTAGATGCAGCCATGGTTCAACGCACCAGTCTGATTCCTGCTAATGGGGTGTTGGGGTAAAAACGCATCTAGGACATTAATTTGAGTCCTAAAAATAGGAACTTTTCAGTGGTGTGCCACTACACTTGGGTTCACTTGCATTCTCTGATTACACACTCAAATCGGTTTACATATGTATATTTTGCCAATTCACTACAAACTATAACTTTAAAGCTTTGTGTCAGCAGAACATTCTCCATGATCACTGAATAATGTCCTCTGTAGCATTATGGCGTGTTTATATCCCCTACATATGTACAACACACACTAAATACAAGCCTTACTGTGAAACGTTGAGATCTTACAGTAGCACTACGAATGATAGTTCATGCTGTGCATATAAATCCCAAGACAACCCCCCCCACATCTCACCTCTGATCCTCCAGACAGTCGAGAGACTTGGTGATTCCTCTGAGAGAAACGCAGTCATCAGGAGAAAGGAAGCAGCGTGCGCTCACCTCTCATCTTTCATTTCTCATCTAAATATTTCTAAGACGCTTTCTGACACCATGCTGTGAGAACACGCTGTTCTGGCTGTTAGATTTGAACAAATATGCAACAAATGCTTCCATTTTTTTTATACTTTATGTAGTTTGAAACAATGAAATAAGACCTGCCGAAAGCCTGACTTGGAAGATCTGCAGTATTGTGTGATCATTTTAGTTTTGTCTTACTTTTACATAAACACTGCTAATAAGTCAAGAAAACCAATACGGCAGGATTGTGAAGAAAAACGTTCAAATCGATGCTCTCAAAGCAACAGCAAGTCATCGATGACAATATCTTTTGCCTTTAGAGACCTTTATTTACATGTTCGTGTTCAAGGTTCAGGGAACAGAAGAGTAATTATGAAAATACAGGTCGGTCCATCTGTATGTGCCCTAACAAATAAAACAGAAGAACATGAAATACTGAGTTATAGACGATGTGTTTATCCTGAAACACAAAAGAATGTGTTCTTTAAACTGATTTCAGCGTTCTGTGTTTGAGGTTGTTTTCCCCATTTTTAAGCACATGAAAATTGTCCAATCCGTGGACATTTCAGAGGAGACAAACTAAGTCCTGCTCCGTCATGTACATACACACGCACAAAAAAAAAAAAAAAAAAGATACAATCATGATGCTGAAATAAAACAAAAAGGAAAACAAGATCTGGAACCTCAGAACACCTCCACATCTGCCAAGCAGGATGGTTTTCGGTGTGCTGAGGAGAACCCACACAGCCAGGATGACACAGGCTTGGACTCGTACAGCACCCAGTAAAGACAGCTCTAATTAAACCTCCTTGATTCAAATCAGTTTGACTGTTGGTAGATAATCCAAAAGGTAAAAAAAGAAAGTTTCTTCTAACTTCTTTTGCACTACAGAGGTTTTATTTTGATTTTTTTTTAAGGAAAAAAAAAGAAAAATTCTTTGGAGGAATCCCACATTAGCGCAACTATAGACTAACCAGCTTTCTCAGAGCTCTTAACACCAAAGTTTATTTTCCAGAGATGTGACTTTGCGTCTCCTTGCTTCTCTCTCGCTTATTTCTCACAAACGCGAACAAAACGACTAAGTACGAGTTGAGTGTCTCTTGCTTCCCATACGCCACCGACACTCTGTACAGTCACTGGTACAGGAAGGAGCCTTGGCTTGGCCCCTGGGATTATTAGTTTTCAGTGAGGAGCCAATTAGATATCAGTAGATGACTTCATAGACTGTGGCCTTCTTGTCCCCAGAACCGGTAACGATGAACTGGTCATCTGGTGAGATGTCACAGCTGAGAACCGACGAAGACTCCTTGGACTGTGCAGAGAGACAAAGAAGAAGTCCTTTTACCAACGCCAAGGTATGGTTTAAAGAAACAGTGAAGGAACACTAAGGTACACAGCCCTTATTAAAGTCAAATCTATTGTGTATCCTCTGCATACAAAGCCCAGTCTACCTGAAATATGCTGGATCCGTAGGGTGTCCGCCATGCGTTCAGGAGGTTATCTTTCCCTGTGCTGACGAACCATTTACCTACAGGAAAAAACACATGTAGCTGTCAGCAGATAAAGCCATATGGGGGGTGAACTATAGACAAGCAGCTATTGGAAAGGAGAAGAGAGAATGGTTCTGAACAGGGAGTAAAATTAATTTTACTTTTCTGAGAATAAATACCCTGCTTGTACGAAGAAGTGACGTGTGCACGTACCGCAGTATGCAAACTTGAGGGAGAGGACGCAGCTCTCGTGGAGGTGCAGCTGGTACTTGTCAGGTTTGGAAACGTGCAGGACTTCCACGTTGCTGCTCTCCATCCCCACAGCCAGCCACTCACCCGTTGGACAGTAGCCCAGGGAGAAGATCTGGGACAGACGGGAAAATGTACTTCTTGTTTGTTATTTGTTATGTTTGTCACGTAGTTAAAGCTCACATATTAGAGTCCCGACTGTGTACCTGTGAGGTGAAGTCGTGCTGCTGCAGCTGCCGGCCCTCTCGGAGGTCCCAGCAGCGGACCGTGTTGTCAAGCCCTCCTGTCCAGAGCTTGGTGCCATCGTTGGAGATGTCAATGCAGCTCGCTCCATCTGTGTGGCCCTGGAACTGCCTGCAGGACAAAATATACAAAATCAGCAGAGAGAAAAATCTGTAGGTTTTTCACCAAAATGGTTAAAGTTCAACAGCGAGACCGGTGCTAGAAAAAACCTTTTAAGTCTTAGTCAAAAATACATAAAAAAAACACTAAATGTTTAAACCTCCCTCTGTTGTAAACTCTACAATGCAAGAAAATGGTTCATCTGCATAAATTACATGATTTTTTTTCTCTCCTTCCTGGAAACGCATATAGTCATAAAAAAAAGCAGATAAACCACAGTGGTTATGAACACTTCTCAAACTTCTGACCAACATTTTATGACCACCGATCAGGAAACAAACAATGATCAGATTTTATGAATTGTCCCAGACACCATTTATAAGTACCAGCTAATGATTTAACATGAATTTATAATATGGTGTAAAACATTGATCATATTGAAGGGAATTTGTTGCCACAATGATACATGTGCCCATCTCTGCACAGTCAGATCCCTTTAAACATAAATGCTGCTATAAGAAAAATTGCACAATAGTTGCATTAAATCAGATTTTCATTTATTTGATGCTCATGTAGAACCAACAACAAAAAAAAGAAAGAAAAAAAAAAACAAGAAAAAGATGATGCGTTTCCTTAAGAGAACCACATCTAAGTCACAACAACCTAAACTTTCCGTGCAGTCACGGAGAAACAGCCTGAAATATTCTCACAGATTTGTTAAATAGCTAACCTAGTATCCCTTCATTGGATGAGATCCTGTTAATTTTGGGTTGTTGGCATTTTAGATACATAAGGATATGATATAAGGTCATCATCCTGAAGCTTGTCAGTATATAAACTTAAAAGATGGGTCCTGAGGGAGTTTGTCCTGGAGGTTTCCATCTGTTTTATGAGAAGCAGATGCCATTATCTGCCACAGGACTGAATGTAGAAGCTCTGGATAAAAAAACGGAATAAGTAGGGACAAAAATGTCTCCGACGGATGACTTTTATGATTTGCCTTCTCTGGAAATTTGGTGATAGAAGACCTAAGAGAGCTGTGATGTGACTAAATGAGCAACTTCCCAAACTACACATTATAGAGTGACACAAACTGAGCTGAAATCTAGAAATGCTCCTTTCAATCTACCTTTACAACAGTTGATCTCGACACTTCCTTTGTTCCATTTGCTCTTCTCATCTGACTGAGGGGAAACTATGTAGAACTGGTCTGCTGTTTCTCTTACCTGACCAGCGTCTGGTTGTGCAGGTCCCAGACGACGATGTTGCCGTCGCTGCAGCAGGAGAAGCAGACCTTATTGTCGGGGGAAATGGCCAGGGCATAGCAAGCCGGCGCAGATGACGTCAGCTCCGCCTTGATGCGGGGAGTCGGTGTGGCCAAATCCCAAATGGACAGAGTGCTGGCCTCGCCTCCAACGATCAGGGTTCGGCCGTCGGACAGCAGCTTGCAGGAGCGGATGTAGTTATCCCTGTTCTGATTGAACACAGAGGATTTAGAGTGTGGTAAGTTAGGCTTGCTGCAATATAATATGCCAGTACATTTGGCTTCCACTCTGCCATCATGTCTCACCAGACAGTCCAGCTGGGCCATGTGGCTCTTGCTTCCCGGCTGGCTGATGTCCCACACCTTGACGCAGCCCTTTCCTCCGGTGTAGACGTGGCGTGTGGAGGTGCTGATTGTGACGGCGCACACCACCTCTCCGTGGCTCAGTGTGTGGATCTGACGGGCATGACGAGGGATCCCCGGGCCCATGAGGGCGTCGGGGGGGAACGGCACCGGCTGCATCTGCCCGTCTGCGCTCACATGGAATGAGTACGCGCTGGGAAAGGAGGAAGGAAAGAAATGTTTTAAGGACACAGTTACAATAAGAGGATCTTGTGTGACATCAATGTTTATGTTTACTCGCAATGCATCATGGTAGAGGGTGGCAGAAAAACAGCATATTTTGCCTATAATTTGATTATTTTGCATGTTTGGAGGTGGATTTAGCAGAGCAGATGATTCACCTCTGCTTTGTGGTGGACTCTACGATCTGTTTGGGGCCTGATGAATTTTTTTTTCTCAATAAAACAAAACAGATTGGAGGAGATTAAATCTGGATGCTTGAAAGAAAGTCTAAATTCCCGCATCAACTGACAGATTGTAAGGCTAATTTTGTTCATGGTAAGTCTTTGTGTCCGTGTGTTATTTAGATAATGTTTATGTAAAAAACGTGAGGTTTGCGTAATTTAAAATCCCCTGCGTTATATTGTTTTCGCTTACTGATTCAGATGTCCTACACCACGATCAGTGCCCCGTCTATGCCCGCTGCTATACATGCAGCATCTGTAAATCCGATCCTGACAGCTGCTTCCAACTTATTTGATTATTAAAGCCGCTACATGACTGCATTTTTCACCAAGACTGGATTCAAAAAAGAACTAAGTGCTGATATTCAGTTTTTCGCGAAACACCGGACGCCATTGTATTAGGCTACTTAAGCCGCAGCACACAGCCACAACATAGCTTGTACAACCGCGATTACACTTCCATAAATAAATAGATAAATAAATAAAGACGGTGGTCAATGAGGACTTACCCAGCTTTGCAATCACATTGAGGATTTCGCCGTGTGACACAAGCACGGCTTTCTGTTTCATAGAGAACAGCCTAACTCTGCTTGAACCAACATAATCTCAGGCCTCCAGACTTTTGGAAGCTGTAAACTTCTTCATAAGTGAAGGGTCGGCTTTAGATATAGGAATAAATGTCTCCTCAGTGGATACCTGGCCAGGACACAGGTGAATATAGTAACGTCTTTCACATATCTAAAAGGGGCTTTAAATAATTTCGATATTGCTTTCAATAGAGATTTTAAGTTTCTCTCTAAAGCTCTCCCTGTTTTTAGACTTTAAAGTGGTGATATATTGGGAATTTTGCCCGCTAACTATGTTGGAAGTGTTAGTTGGCTCTCTGTAGCCACTGTTCATATTGTTTGTTGACATCTTTTTGCGCATGCACGAGTGGTTGGATGGCAGAAAACAAAGATCCTCCTATTAGCGGCAAGAGAAAGATTTAATTGCCATTTCTTTTTGTCACATTATAACCACCAAAAATAATATATCTTATTAGGATTTATGTTTTATTTTGCTTTAGAAGAACTGGAAAGAAAATGATGCATGGATTGAAAAAGATACTTTGCAAAAGAAACCTGAAAACTATATTTGTGTTTCTCTCCCTGAGTCAGTGTTGTAAAAACAGTTTTTGCTGCAATGATAATGGAAGTCTTTTTTTAAATGCCTCTACCAGCTTTGCACATAGGGAGGTAAAAATGTCGCTGTTAAGATGTAAATTAAAAATTTGCCATAGCTGTTTGAAACTGTATCAGGTTTACTTCCAGCTCCATCGTTCATCACATCAATTCAGACCAGCTTCCCCAGAGGAAGAAAGGCCCACCATGATGCCAACACCGTGTTTCACAGTGAAGGTGGCAACTTCAGGGAGTGGCTGCTTTTATACTGAGATTAAATAATATAAAGGTGGGATCAATTTACTAATCAAGGGGCTTCCAAGGTCAACTCAGAGGACGTTTCCTTTAGAGATGATTGTGCACTGCTGTTTGAATGTTAAGTCACATAAAATTGCAGTGAAAATATACGGAATGGTGTGATTGTACTGCGAGACAATGTGAAAAAAAATTCTAGGAGCATTAGTACTTTTGCAAGGCAGTGTAGTAGGTCTTATGTTTCTTTGCAGTGCACAAGAAAATCTAATCATCTTGAATGTGTACTATTTGAGACACACATGTATCTCGTTTAAAAGAAAACAAAACCAGGAAAGCTTTCTGTAACTAAAAAGAGGAAACTCACGGCTTTCCCGAGGCAGACTGCAGGCTGGCAGGAAGCCCAGGGACCCTCATATGTGGGTGTGGAGACTCATAGCCCACCTGGAACAGATAAGATACCTTAGAATAAAAAAATATAAAAAACTGTCTTAAGGAAGACTAATAAGGCAGTGCCTCATAAAGAAGAGAGCTAGCTCATTAAATAATACCAGCAACAGTATCTGGCCAAAAAGATCTGAATAAAACAAGATAATGAAAAAAGCAAAGAGGTTTTTAAGAGCCAAGGTCATAGACTGTCAGATTTTTTAAGATAAATCACACTGCAGCTGCTTTTCCTTTGAAATGCTCGTGTCCTCTATAAATATCAATATTTTTACCCTTTCTGACAGCTTTATATGCTGAGGCACCGCATATGACAGTGACACCGCAAAGACAAATTATCTGCAGGGAGCCGGCCTCACCACAGGGGACCGTCCGTAGCCCGCAGCAGCTGCAGCCGCCGCCGCAGCTCCATTCATCTGGGGAGAGACCAAGTGGATCCCGGCGCCATAGCCCGCTGCCCCGGGCAGATCTCCGTTCACCCCTGGAGGAGGCAGGCCAAAAGCCCCCGGAGGGTAGGCCCCCTGCACTGCCAGGGGATTCCTCAGACCAAGAGCTGGGAGAAGAGTACACAGAAGACAGTTTATTGTTTTGGAAAACACTTATGAGGAAATTTCTGATTGAAGGAAACAATTCAGTGCGTCAGTCATTCAGGATCCTTCTGGTTAATTTTCTCATAGGCTGAAATATGATACAAAATCAATTAAACAGCCTTTCAGACAGCTGTGACTGGCAAGCTGTGAACGAGCTGCAACGAAAAGCTGAAGATGGTTGAAAGCTTCAGGACTGGACCACTACTGACCCCTGCTGGCCACCGTAGCGTCACGCATTGAGGCTGCACATGTACATCTGTGTGTGTCCCCTTCCTTTATGTCCTCAGTCTGCTCATGTATATACATTGTGTATATATGCTTGCCCGCATTCATAATACTGTGCAAAATTGGAACAGGCGCTAACAGGTGATGTGTGAAAAAAAGAAAGGTATTCTGGAATATAGATTGAGGCTCATTATGAAGCTGCTCACAGTCACAGTCCATCACCTCTCCTAATCTTTCCATTTAAAAAGGGAAGCACACAGAATATTTCTGCCCAGAGCTGCTTATTAAGTCCAGATGGTGGTCGGCGGTGAGGAGCGAGCTGACAGTCATACCAACTACTGCAGCCCAGCGTTGACTGACACGCTGCATGAAACGGGGTCACTACAGGCTTAAACCTCCCTCGGCACAAAAGTGAATTCTTAGTTTTAATTTATCTGTGTAGTGCAGATTGTTTCGTTAGAGCTTGCAGTGATGGCGAATGCAACTTTAATTACAGGCTTGCAGTTAGCGTTAAATCACTGAAGCTACCGTACGTTAAGCTTAGAGACATGGTTACCAAGAGGGTCGACACCGGGCTTTCCTGGCACAGGTCTGAATTGTGGTGGGCCACTTGGTCCTGGGGTGTTGGACTCCTGAGACATAGGTGTCCCTGGCTTCATACCGGGGGTACTAGACTTCTCTCTCTGGAATAAAAGAACAGTAATAAAGGCAGACAAGGACAGAAGATGTGAAAACGATGCAAGATGCATTTATTGGCACCAGTAAAAATGTAGAAAAACAAAACATAAAACTGCTTTCATTGCAGCAGCATCACCTGCCAGTGACATTTTTCAGAGATCTCATCTTAAATGTGAATAGGTTTATTCAGAGAAGATACTTTTTTTTTTTGGTTTAACAAAATCACAGGTGGCTAAAATGATTGATTCTCCTTAAAATCCTAATACCGTTCAGCCGGTGCGGATTGGATTTACCGTGTATTTTTGTTTTGCTTCAACTGAAAGTTGAAACGGTCTTGAAAAGAAGAGGCAGAAAAACTAATTCATTGCACTCCTTTTTTGTGTGTGAAAACTATACAACTGTAAAACATATAAATAAATCTAGGTGGTTTCTGCATATGTCCATGTACATCTAGTATATTTTTTATTTCTCTAAATTACCAAACTCCGCTGTTTTTCGTTTAAGACTACCATTTTTAACAGTCAAAATATTTTCTTATGTAAATTTGCCCTAACTGTACAGCCTTATATATTTTTTCCCTTTTTGTGACCATGTAATGATTCCCCCAAACAGTGGGACAATAAATTATATTTCTATTATAGAATTTTTGTCACAGGTATTTTAAAATTAACTGACAAATTGACAGAGCTGTTCAGTGAAACACTACAGGTACACTTCTTTGTAAAATAAAAGTGCCTTGTAAAAACCACATGGCATAATGAACTGTTTGAAATACCAGGACATTTTGAATTTATACATACCAGTCTCTTCAATTCAACAATTGTCCTGCAGGTTATATTGTTAGGAACATATTCTTTAAATCAATAAAAAGGCACAGAAAAAAAGAGCAGGATTCTTCAAAAATATCCAGCGTTACACAATTTGGCTGAAATAACTGATATTAGATTTTCTTAAAGGTTTTTTTAGTGTTTGCTATATAAAGGTTAAATACACAGAAGGCATGAAAACATTTAGAAACAGTGAAAAACTAATTAAACAGTAAAAAGATGGAACACAGACGACCTGGAGAATATAACCCACAAAAACAATGTGACAACACAATTGCAAGGTGTGACTGTATAACTGTCAGCCCTAGCACACCAACTGAGACAAACTACTGATCCTGAATAAAATGGCAAAATCCATTGTGACACTGAATAACTGATGTGCTCAAAAAAAAAAAATGTTGCTGCACATGCGAATGTGATATGAAAGAGGAACTCTGAGATTTGTTTGACAGCACATTTTCATCTACCTGTGGGGGTTCTTTGCCTCGAGATGGGGAGGTAGCGCTACTTGATGATGCCAGGGAGGTGGGGCTGGCCTGTGGGGGCCCCTCCTTACGCGATTGGGGAATCTTGTCTAAACCATTCTCCCTTGACGAGTAGGACTGCACGCTGCGGGGGGATGACGGGTCCTGAATGTAAAAATACAATATTGTAGTAAATATGACGAAAACGAGAAAAAAAACCCATCTCTTCTCTTTTCATTTTCTTATATTATTCCACATTGTCTAGTCTAAAAATTGTTGTGTGCTATTGTATTATTTTTTGAGTCAGTCCACTGCTCCTCCAACAAACAAAAGTTTGATTAGAGTGAAGTAAAAACTAAATGGAGCCATTTGGTTGCTGCCACTAATGAAAATGTCCTCTTAGAAGAAAAACCATTATGCACAAATTCAATGAGATCCTTTACTTTACAGAAGCGGCTTGTTTTATTAGATTTTCTATAACATTTTAAAGACTGTGTAGATTCTGAAATCCTATTTTCACTGAAAAAAAAAAAACTTTTTGTGAGTTACCAAAATAATCTAAAAACTCATCAACCTGGATTACATTTTGAACTGTGCATTACCACACAAAACACGTAAATTAGTGATATTTCTTTCTGACATATTCCTCTCAGCTCTGTCTATAATTATCCTGTAGCTACACAGTGAGGTGATAATTCACTGCAGCATAATTCACCAATTTTCATTTTGATATTTTCCTCTAGAGCAACAACAAGATCTGAGGATTCACCTGAGTAATGAATTGCTATCAAATGTATTCTAAATCAACTTTTTTAAACCCTTTTTGATTTATGAGGGCTTTTTGGACTGCATATTAATCGGAACAAAATGTCTAAATACCCTGAAAAGGAATTTAAGCTTCCATGGCCATCTGCACATATCGAAATGTTATACTTTTTCAGAAACAAATTTCTAGACTCTTTACTTGTAGTTTTCTTAACATTTGACTATAAAATATTTACACTGACTAACTTGAAAATAAGTCTTGAATGCAGGATACACAATGTAGGAAAGACAAACCACAGAGCGGAGACTGGTATCTGATTTTCAGAGCATGGAATAACACAATCTCAGTACTTTTTGGCATCTGGACAAACAGACCAGCTCTGTTTCAAAATCTGTAACTCTTTCGTTAAGACTCTTTTTAAAAAGTTTTCTTCAACTAATCAAGTTCTGTAAAATCAAAAAAAAATTGATTTAAGAACTTTGATTTCATGCCTAAAAATTCCTAAAATTGGCACTGGAATTAAGTTGGATTTTAAAACAAATTCAGTTTGAAAACAAGTAATTTTCAACCTGAGCCTGAAGTTGTCCAAAATGTAGTAGAATGCCTGTTCAGTCAGTCAATAAAAAAAAAAACTAATTACAGAAAGACAATGTTAAAACTGAGGTGTGACATTCAAAATCAGATAAAGTAAATTAAAAATAAATCAGTGTAAAAACATTCATTAAGGACCATTAGATTTTTGCACTGTAGAAAATGACAAAAAACATTGTTAAAAATAGGTCTCAAATTTTTCCATATCACGAGAAAAAAATTCCATCATCTCCATACATTTTATGGCTTTGTAGAAAGTTGGCTAAGTTCTGTTTTTCCATTGTGCAAATGTGAAAACTAGATCCTTTAGGACAGCATATTAAGCATATTCAGCTGCAGGCAGCTTGAACTGCAGTTCAGGTTGAGCACCTGTATGTTTTGTGGATGTGTGTGCAACTAAATGAGGTCAGGCAGAGGCAGACGAGGAGGGGGCATCATTATTCCTATTCATATGAATCTGCTGGCTATGATTACATGGTGCATGCTGATGAAAGTGGTCAAGTGATGCAAACAGAGGCCGGCAGCCGCCTACTAACCTCATCCACCACTAAATTATCATCGCTCTTATCCGCATCGCTGCCCTGCAAGAGAAAAAGGAATAAAAGACAAGCAGAAAAAACCCCCCACTCTTGTTCAGTTACCTGCTTTATGCTTATGAGGACATATCGAAAAACAAACTCGACAGGAAGTAAAGAAACAACAAATAATATAAATGTAAAGGCTGATATACTGTTAACTAGGGATGTGTATTGGCAAAAATCCGGTGGTACGTTACGCATCACAAATACAAAGGTGAGGATACGATACATTGCGTTACCATGAGAAGACTAAATATTGTGATTTTTAAAACTGAATTTAACCGTAGAACAAGTGTCACGGGGTTCCAAAAACTCCAACCCATACTTAAAAAAATCCAGTTTTATTACTAGATCTATTCGATCCACTGCACAAAAAAAATGGAAACAGCCACCAAATACCAGTTATTCCTTTAATTTTACCACACAAATTACTGTAATCAATAATGGTTCCACTCAAATTCCTAAAATAAAACATAGATACTTTGCTTTTGAATATCGATACAGTATTGTGGCACAAAATATCGCAATATACTGGCATATCAATATTTTCTTACATACGTACTGTTAACTGTAAACTGTAGGAGGTAAAACATGTCTTGGTGTTGCAGAAACATCATTTACTAAAACTGAACCTCCAAATGGTTAATCTATCTGATTTCCCTACTATTTTCAGTAACTCAGAGAAAACAGTCTGGAGAGTTAGGATTATAAATATTTTAGAAAGAAAGAGGGCAGTTGTTTAAAATCTGCTGGTCTTCCATTGCACTAAGGCACTGTTTCTTTTATCAGATTCGTATTGGAGGAGTTGGGTGAAACTTTCCTGCAGTTACTCAAACATTTAAGAATGTTATGAAAGGGTCCTCACATAGTCTGTCATGAACTCCTTCTCTTCAGCTTTCCTCTTCTTGCCGTTGCTGAGGTAGTCTGTTGGGCGACCCTTATCCCCGTTTGAGAGGGAGCTCTACAGAGAGAGAAGGGTTAAATCGGGGAATAAGGGCAAAGCGACAAAAACATTGAGCATTGGTACACACAAGGATAAAAGGAGAGAAGGGAGGAAGTACAGGGGAGTAGGGGAAAGTGTGTGAGGGTGGAAAAGGAGGAACAGGGTGATAATGAGGCGAGGGGAGTGCATAAATCATGTCAGGGTCATGAGCTGCAAAAGATGAATGTGAAAGAATATGAGGCTGCATCGTCTGGCCAGCCCATGAAGGGAAGCAGTGGCAGGCAGAGTTTTCTTAAAGACCAGTGGAGAATGCAGGAGAGGCAGGACTGAGCTAAAATCAACGCTGAAAACAACTGCTCATATTATGGAATAACGTGCATCCAAATAAGAACATCTTAAAGTTTCAAAGCATTATTAAACTGATAGATGCACCCCTAAGTTTTTTACTTTATCTGACCAGTCTTTAGATATAGATATTTTTCCAGATATTTACAAATTCTATGTGCTTTTAGCATTTGGATGCTCAATCACACAAATCACTTTATATATACAAATATAAAAGTGTAGAATAAGTTTTACTTTGTTAGCTACAATTTATGTGCACACAAAACTGACTTAAATAATTTAATAATTGATTAACAAATGCTTTTTCAGATGGACTAAAGTGGTCTTTGCATTTCCTGAATGAATCATTGAAAAGAAAAAAATCATTTATGGTGGTTTAAAAAGAATCTTTATTGCTTTATTATTATTTGACCTAATGTCATCCTATGACCAAAGGAATCTATGAGACAAACGAACAAAAAGTTGTGGATGATTATGGAGTGAAAAAAATATATTTTGTCCTTATTCACATCGATCCTCAGAGACTATAACCAAATATCTTTAGAACTCAGTTAAATAAAACCCATCGGTGTGGAACTGAGCTCCATAAGCAACAATCTTGCTCAACTTTGTGCTCTCTCAAACAAAATTCCAATAAGCTGAATTTAGTTGAATGTGATAAAATGGGGAACGGTTCAAAGGTTATCCAACATGTTAAGCAATAAGGGATTTTGATATATATATATATGCTTAGGTTTTACATTTCTATTCATATAACCAGGAATATGTTTGCTTTTATTTAATCCCAGTAATTTAGGAAAAACCTTCATCTGGATTCCCACTATGAAAGACATTAGAACAAAGGTGGACAAGTATGATTGTGATATGAATGATTATAGTGGTGTAATTTGCACTCACTGGTCCAGCTTCCCGGTCTGTTCAGCAGCGGAATTAAAGGTCCAATACATCCGGGAAGTGTGCAGTAATGCAGCAAGGGCAAGTAAGGACAAAGAAATACGCATAATCACAAGTTATTCACCGTAAATTCATACAATGACAATTTGTAGAAATATTATAACCATACTGTCTATATCCCGACAGAGCTCCAAAAGAAAAATCATCATAATCCAATTTACTAAGATTTAATGCTTACTCTCCTTCCACATCAGCATTGTTTGTTTCTTCTTTAAAAATGCTGATCATGTCCTGAACAAAACTGAACTCATCTACCCGCAAAGCTCTGTAAAACAAACATCACACATCATTTAAAGTGTACCTCTGTGGTGTTCTGCTGCAGCGGCGGAGGCTGCTACCGCAGCCTCGAGGTGGGCCCTCTCATCTTTGGCTGCAAGCTGGGCCCCTAAAGCCCCAGACAGGGCAAGGAGGCCAGACCCTCCGCTGAGCGCCAGACTGGGGTGGGGTAGTCCTGATGTGTGTGGACCGACTGGCAAACCCTGGGCATGCTGGGAGAGGTGCTGGGCCTGAAGCTGCTGCTGTAGACGGGAAAATGAATACAAACCCAGAGAGCAAGGGAAAGAAAAGACGAGAGAAACTCGGGTGACTTACAAGCAGTGGAGGAAGTGGTTTCACTGGAAGTAATTAAGAGGAAGAAGAGGAGGAAGAAGGAGGAGGGAACTAATTGCTGCGATGTGCACAGATGGAGAAATGCCAAGGTCAATGCAGTGGCACAATTAAAAGCCCCTGGGTGAAAATGTAGATGAAAAATAAAATACTAATTTAAGATTTAAAACAAATAATAAAAAAACATTTAAAGTGGCTTATTTTGGGAGCATTCAAGTTACTGGAACTGATGCTCGAATTCAATCTCAATTAAAATCTTCATATTTGAACAATTTAGTTTGAAAGCAAAGATCTGATAATGTCAGCATATTTTAAAATGGCCAATAGGTCGGCTTGTGCCACAAAAAGAAAAAGGAGGAGAAAATAAAATATGGAGTATAAGGTACACACGCTCTGAGGCAGAGGGGGGAGCCCACGTACCCCTATCGAAGCATTTAGCTCCCCCATGGTCACCTGTTTGGCGCGCTCCATGGCCTGGACCACCTGCTGCTGGTGCTGTGGAAAAAAATAAGAAATTAAGCAATTAAGTTAGTACTTCTGTTCATTTTATGTTTAAAACAGGCACATCTACATTAAAAAAAAACAATTTAATTGTCCCTTACTTCAGAAGTTCAATTCAAAAAGTAAAACTTACTTTATAGACCCATCACACTTAGGCTGAGAGTTCCAGCCTTTATTCTGTTCATTTTTATTATCATGGCTTACAGCTAATCAAAACCCAAAATATTTACAACACACCAACAATAAACAATTTTACTACTGAAAACGTATTAATATCTTATGTCCAACACAATCATGGAGATATGCTATGTTATCGTCCTCAAAGAGGGTAAACCACAAACAAAGGATAAGCAAAAGATATTCATGGAAAGATAAATGGGAGGAGAAATTCTGGTTGCAGAAGCTTTAAAGGCAACATGAACACCTGTTTGAAGGATTTTAAAGCAAAGCACATTCAAGAGTTCCAGTTAGATTAAAAAGACATGGACAGAAGCTAGAGTTACTTCTTCGGCACAAAAAATGTATCCAGAAGATGGGCAACGATGGAAGCATTCCATGCGTTAGACCGATCATCTGTCTAATCAGAATCATCTCAGCTGGGATAAGGAGAGTAATGGAGCGATATAAAAGGGGTAGAAAGTGTGATTTCTTTTACAAAAATAAAATGTAGGATTTAAGATTTTGAAATCTGGGGGAAGAGATATACAGAACCCAAGTTACTTTAGGTCTAGTATAAATTTTCTCTGAAGTCATGTCATCCACTGGTGTTGATCCACTGTTTCATCAAGTCCGAAGTCAACTCGGGGAGCAACAGGTAACCTTAGAGCACTTCATGCTTCCTTCTGCCCACTAGTTTTATTGGAGATGGTAATTTCATTTTCCATCAATAGCTGGCACCTGATCTCACTGCCTAAAGGTTCCCAAAGCTGGTTAAATGCCCATGGCATCACTGAACATCAGCAAAATAGCCTGACCTGAACATTATAAAGAATAGAGTATTTTCAAGAGGAAGATGAGAAACAGTATTTATGCAGTAATTCTTGCAAAAAGGACCGTTGACCATTTACTAAGCATTTACTGTACAGTACATGGACATTTATGTAGACCACGTTTTTTTTTTTTTGTACATTTAACTAAAAAATTGGAGGTTTAATTTGCTTCAAGCCATATTCATCAAAATTATCAGAAAAGAATGCTGAAAACACTGTGCTTAACAAAAATACCATAGTTTTGCTTTTTCAACTAAATTACTGATCCTTCAAATTTACTGAGATGCAGCTTTGACAATTAGTGTAGGGTGAAACACTTAATAAACATTCTTTTAAAAAGTATACTCTTTAGTTTTAATGAAAGCGCACAACTCTTTGTGCTGTCCATCTGCAGCTCTGTGTGTGAGAGAGATACTGATAAATGCAGGCATGGACGCTTCTTCTGTGTAGATTCTTGTCACATAGAGACAGAACGGAATACAGAGTGTGTGTATGTGAATGCGTGTGCGTGTGAGAGGGGTGTGCATGTCCCACCTCCTGCGACAGGAAGGGGATGAGCTGAGCACATATCACGTTCAACCGCTTGGCAATCTCTGTCTGAAAGAGCAGAAAAAAATAAAAAGACACCGTCACTTTGATGAATAAACACACAAACAATCACACCGCCAAGATTGAGCATGAACACAAAGAAACACACACAGTTGTGAAGGTTACACGTACACACACAGAGTTTTGGCCTGCTTCTCCAAGGGCCGGAGTGGTAAATATTTCAGCTGCTTACATCTGGTCCATGCAAATGGAAACTCTGCCAGAGAGTTTGGCTAAAATATTCATGGACAGCATCTGCTGTGGCCGCAACCAGCCCACACAGCGTGTGCGTGTCTGTGTGTGTGCACACAAAAACGGGACGAGAAGACACAACAAAACCCCATCTTTTGTGTGTGTGGTGTAGCTCTGCAGGTCTGTCGTGTGTGTGTTTGTATTTATGCATGCAGGGCCTTTTGAGTGTGTTTGCCGTTTGGGTGGATATTTGGGGGGGTGGGGGTTATGCTTTGGGTGTGTGTCTGCCTGGATACGCTCTAATACATCGCCAGCAGCAAACTTTTCCTCCATCTTCTCTCCATCCAGCCCCATTTAATCACTCTTTCCATCCAATTCTTTCTTACCATTAGGACGGTAATCAGTGTGACGTACGCTGAGGTGCCATTTCTAACACACACGAACATGTTGGGCGGCTGGTCCAACGAGACGGTTAGGGCCAGTAATGATATGCATGCAGAGATCATGACAGCATCATTATGGCTGCAGGCTGTTTATCTTGTTGACAGCTACACTTTGAAGTGTGTGTTCGAGTGTGGGAGAAGGCACATGCATCTCGGCCTCTTTGGGTGCATGCGCATTTCCACCTCCACACAAACACACACCCTCATCCTCCCTCTCTCCTAAGTGATTTATTGATGCCGGACTGAACTTCCACCGGTTTTTTTTCTTTTCTTTTTTTTCCCCTCACGGCCCTCTCTCATTTCTCTTACTAGCCTCATCTCTCCACATTGGACTCCCAATCCCTGCCCTTCTCCCCTCCATCCTCTGAATCCATCACCCCCACATCCCCCCTACCACCGCCGGGGAGACACAATGATTTCTTGTTAGAGAACTTCAGCTACTAAATGACATCTTCAGGAGAGAGGGAGAAAACGGAGAGAACATGAGCAATCTACAGGAGGAGAATGAAAGGGTGGGATGAAATGGGAGAGGGGAAATGAGAAGAGGGGGCAGAGGAGAGAAAAGAGGAGGAAAGGGGGCACGGGGGGTTGGGGAAATGAGTGCTGATGAAGGGATGGAGGGACGTGATGGAGAAAAAAGAAGAAGAAAGGCAGAGGAGGAAAAAAGATTGAGACTGGGTTGAGGCGGGAGGAGGGGACAGGCAGCAGTGGCGGCGCGTCAAAACCGAAGCGATTGAGATGGCAAAATGAGTGAGGGAGTGGAGAAAGATAGAGTAGACAGCAGGAAGGCAGTGACCTGATTTAAAGTGAAATTCAGCATGGATTGAATGTCTGCGAAGGAGGCAGAGGTGGAGGAGGGGACACAGACAAATAGGAGATGAAAGGAGAGAAATCAATGGAGAGGAGGACAGACATGCATAGTGTAAATAATAAAAAAGAGATTAAGTAATAACAGCATTAAGAAAAAAAGAGGAAGAAAGATGAAAAATAGGGAGTGGAAGAAAAAAAAAGAGCAGTGCAGGAATGAGAGGATTGAGGGAAGGGAGAAACAAACGGGGATTAATGATGGGCAAGAAGGACGGGTAGAGTGCTCATCTATCTGTGGTGGAGAAATGCATTCTGTTTGTGGATCTTATTAACGCCTCCGCAGTGCAAACATGCCTTTAGAAGGCTATCAGAAGACTGACATTAGCAGTGGAAAAAGAAAAACATTTTTGGAAGCAAGAGTTGCTCAGAGCTGAGAAGAATTTCAAGTCAAAGGATGCAAGAAGTAAGAAAAAAAAAGAAAGCAAAGAGCAGGACACCAAAGGCTGACTCACCTGTTTGTGCATTTCAATGTTAAGGCCGTAGGACATCTCATAATACTGAAAGAAAAAGAAGAAGAAGAAGTTACTCATAATTCTAGAAAAGAAAGAATATGACTAAACATGTTTTGTACTGAAGGGCTTTTTATATATAAAGTGCTCAAAAAAAGTATTCAATTACCACACTACCAAAAGCTTAGATAAGCAGCCAGAAAATTAACAAAAAATCCTCAATCATACTTGAATGGTGTTGCAGAAAAAAACATTCTGTTCAAAGTTGTACTCTAAAAATGTGCCCAAAATACCATTTAATCTAAACCTATTTTGATACTTTGTGTACCAGTTATAGCGGCAATATCAATGTGCATCACAAAGGATTCTTGTAAAATAATATACAAATACATCTAGATGGGAATATGGTTTATATGGGATCATTTTAATCTGTAAAGCACTTTGAGTTGCAACGTTTTTTTTAAGAAAAGTGATTTATAAAGAGTAATTGATTGAATGGCAAAGATGCATTAAAGCTCTACAAGTCAACATGCGTGGTCAGCTGGATGAACTTTGGCCCTCTTGAGACCCTGTATCAACATGTGACCTGCATGGTGACTCAGCAAAAACCATTCCAAGTGATCCCAAGCTACGCGAGTCGAGGGAAAAACATACATACAGGACAACAACAGGTCACCGGATGTTACTACAACATTAACAGTCTCCCCTATAACATGGTTAATTCATCTAAGTTGCATTTTTGTGATGTTGGATTGGATGCAAGTTCTTGATGAGCATAATTGAGCAGCACAGAAGACAGAAATACAACAGGGGTGAAGGGAAACAAAAGATACGGGACCTTAAAAACCTCACAACCAGCAAGCAGCCACTGAAGATTTTGACCCAGAAAATCGCTTTGCAATAAAACAGCCAAGTGCTCAGTTGCATGCACTTTTATTCACAAGACAGAACAATTCAACATAAAGAGACGTGTTTTTGTACGTCTGTCTGTAAAGATCAACTCTAAAACTGTTTTAAAAAGAACAGAAGAAAGTACTCAAACCCGGGGAAACCTTTTGCTGCCAGCATCATCCATCAACAGTTCAATCATGTGGCTGGAAGAACTACAGAAACAATCAGGTCTAATGAGAGCTGCTCGACCATTACTTTTTTCTTAATGCACAAGGAGCTGTGAGACATGCAGGAGGAGATGAGTGTCACAGAGACAGCAGAGGATGCCTCTCTTCCCTCAGAGATGGACAAAAAGGAGAACATTTTATAGTCGGATGCTTTGAAAAGTGACAGGCTGACATTTGTTTTCAGTGTGGCTGGTAGTGGGGAGAGGAGATTGGCAGACAAGCAGCCAAAACAGGCTGGAAGCCTGGAAGAGGAGATGGCAGGGGTCCTCCGTCTCCAGATATTTTTCCTGGCAGCTAGCATAGTGTGTGTGTGTGTGTGTGTGTGTGTGTGTGTGTGTGTGTGTGTGTGCGCGCGAGTGCAGGTGTGTGTGCTTGTGTACCAAGCAAAAATCTACAACTGTGTGGGCGTGTTCACCTATGCACATTATGCGCTTTGGTGTGAGTATGTTTTAAACCGAGCCATGTGAGCGCACACTCCTCTGTCTGTGCGTGTTTGCCTCTAAGCCTCCATAAAAGATGCCTTCCCTGGCAGCTCTGCCTAGCAGGTCTTTGCCAAGTTTCGCCTGTTGCTTAGCAACATCCAAACTACCCCAAATCATCAGCCAGCAAAGAAGACCCGATGCCAGCTACCATCTCCTCCCCCTCCCAAATTTAGACTGTGTGCCAAGATAGCCACATAGCTGTTTTTTTTTGCAACAGCAGGTTCTGGGCAGCTCACACTCTGTCAGCTGTGCTGGTTTTTGGCTCTGATCACAGGTAAATCAAGACCTGTGGAAGTGTGTGTGTGTATGTGTGTGTGTTGTTGAAGGTATGTCTGTGTGTGGGGTGGGGGGTTGGGGTAAGTGTCAGATCATTTATATTTTTGAGGATTTACCCTCCATCATTGATCTGGAAATCATATCAGATTAGCTCAAGGCTCAATTGTAGCAACGACACAAATAAAGGCTAGAGGACATCATCAATAAGGTAACTGAGGATAGGGACATGTATGCGTTTGTTGCTTTTATTGATGTGCTTTGAAAGGCATCAAAAGGAATTTTGTTTGTGTTTTAAGATACTCTAAAGCAGAGAGTGTTATTGGGTAACTGCTTTTTATTAAAAAAAAAACTGGGCTGTGAACCTTGCTTGGACACATTGAAACTGGATTGTTCAAACTTTGCACAACTCTTGATCTCGTGCCATTCTCCCAGTGTTATGGTTCCCAACTTGTTTTTCTTACAGCACTAAAGGCAACACACTTTAGGCATTGAATCCAAGCCAACTTCACGGGTCATTTGGCACCAAGATTAAACTGTAGTTCTATTCTGGTGTTTATTTTAAAATCTTATACAATTATTTTTGACGTGTATGGAATGAGCAGAGATGCTCCTATCAGACCTTTTCTGCCCAATATCAATTTTGTGGTTTCCCTTTGGATGTCTGGCATGTTGAGGATTTAGACACATAGAAGAAAAATATCCTTCAGTTTTTTGTTGTTGTTTTAACAATGTAGTGTTATTAAAGTCAAAAGAAAATCAATGGCAAAACTATCTAAGTTCATGTATCACGTAATAAGCCTTCGATCTGTATTAGTCTAAAAATTCATTCAACGTATCAAAATGGAGCGTCAGCATCCGATCAGCTGATAATAAAAAAAATCAAAGCCGATTAAGCGGAAAAAAGAGATTCTGGTGTCAGGCTAAAAGATTGTTTCATCTTTAGTAATAACACACATTTTCTTAACTATCTAAGACACACCAATCAGTCAGTACATTAAAATACAAAACTAAATAGAATTTTGCCAATAATCGGACTAATAGTTTAAAAAGAAAGGGAGTTTTTATGTCACATAGTTTACATGACACTCAGAAAATGTAATTATTGAATGAAGTGTGTTCAACTCCACAATGCAAGGTGGCGATGTGCACCTTTTTGCGCCGACATTCTTTTACTTTGCCAAGAGGCACACAAATAATAAGCAAATAACGGCAGCAGTGAAACAGACTGAGTAAAATGCACAATTCGTAAGGATTGTACTGTTTGATTGTGTTACACTCGTTGCTGCTTTGTTGTTATGTACCGGTTATTCTTAGAAGTCCAGTTCGGTTCAACTTCAGATGGATCAAAGGAGTAATTCAGCTTTCTCTTA
Organism: Apricaphanius iberus; assembly: GCA_028564705.1. NCBI lineage: Eukaryota > Metazoa > Chordata > Actinopteri > Cyprinodontiformes > Aphaniidae > Apricaphanius > Apricaphanius iberus. The sequence continues at coordinate 1,472,557 of JAPXFQ010002688.1, forward strand.
CTGCATATAAACACAGTGAGTGGAATCACGGTGCTGCAACCAGAGTTTGAAGACTTGTTAGAAGCCCCCCTAACATAAAATTCAAAAATAATGATTTGTGCAAAATTTTATGTTAAAAACCACTTCCATTGAGTAGACAGTTATTGTACAACATACTGCTATTTTGGTAGAATTAGGACTGCACAATTATATGACATGAGTGTTGTGATTAGCTCTACGTTGATTAAACTTCTTTCTTCTTAGTTTTTTGAATCATCATTATGGTCTCTGAAACGCTCTTCCGAAACATTGCAATCTTGATCGCCAAAATCTTAATGAGTGGGAGACACCGGATAGATAAATATTATCAGAGGGGCTAAAAATACCATTAGAAACTAAACTCACACAACAGTAAAATGTCTTACCTCAGCTGAAGTCATGGCTGCAAATCTGTAAATTGTCCAGGATGGGACTGACTCAGCCCTTGTTTCTGTGCGTTCATGAGAGAGCTCTCATACAACATATCTGAGCCTCATGCACGAGCTCATACTCTCATAAACTTCTCATAGTCGCTTGTGACAAGTGACAATGTGCTGACTAACTTCAGGAAATTTCGTTTGTCAAGGAATTATTTATCCAATGTTAAATTTATGTTGCTCCATTTTTTTTATCATCAACAAAGCGTTGCATCCATACTATAAAAAATAAAAACTGAAAACATCCCAGAACTCTTGAAAATAAACCTAAATACATACAGCAGAAAGATGAAATACATTTGGTTTTCTTTTGGTAGACGGTAACATTGTGGATCATAATCTCTTGGAAAGACGTAAAGCCTCTCTAAATGTGGGCTCATAATGTTTAACTGAAACTGATGAGCAGACAAAATAATTGCATGTGCATGTATGTTCCTGTTTGGAAATTTAATCTAGTTTTTTGTGGGTGTTGTTAGGCAGCTATAAGCAGATGAAAGATTTACGGGACTTGGCACAGCTTCGTTTTTGGAAGAGGCATTTGCATTAGTGCGTCTTACCATAACGTAGTGTCTTTGGATCTCGGTCTTCTCCGTGGCCAGTTTCTCACACTCCAGTTTCAAACTGCAACAGAGGAGAAGAGAAAAACAAACCATTTGGTGTATCATCCTCTGAATAAAAATACACAATGCAATTAGTGACATAACAAATTACTCCTCCAGAACTCTTCTCATCCCCTCCCCTTTCCACTTCTGTCCCTTCATCGTTCACTGGGGAGGAGGGAGCAGGGTGACTGGAGTGCTGACAGCCCATTATCACCACAGAGCAGAGTAGAAATAGACAAAGTCACGCTTGGAGCCTGAAACCCAGCCAAGACTGCAGGGAGGCACATCCAAGGTGTCTCTTCACTCTCACACTTCCTCCCTCTCTCTGGACGACGTTCAGTACATCCATGGACCTTCTTTCCCATTTGACTGATTTCCTAATTATCTACAAATCCTTCTGTCTTAAGTGTCCATTTGCTCCTCATTCACATTGAATTTTTAATTCAAGTTATACCTTCTTCATTGCTTTGAGCAAATAAATCAGCGGCGAAATCTGTCCTTCGTCTTGCCTTGCTCTCAACCGGTTTTCCTGCAAATACTGGACCCGTTTTTACGCGTTTTCTGGTCCAAACCCATACATTTATCCTGTTACCTTTCCTGCTTCCTCTCCCTAAGAAATAATTCTTTCTTCTGCAACCCAACCTAAGCAAGCAAGTACATTTGGGCCCTTGGCGGTTTACAGCAACTTGTTTGCAGGCAGCAGATTGATTGATTAGATGGGGGCAAGTAACAGGGAGGTGGGGGGTTGGTTGTTGCTGTGGTGAGATGGGACACTGGAGGTGGGTGGATGGAGGGTCGTTTGGTTGGAGAAAATTAGAATATGATTAATATCGCAACATTACCCCCAGCCGCAACAGGTAATAACGTCCCCGTTCGCTCCCTTCCTCTAGTGCCGCGTGCGCACATGCTCATAATTGACTCATTTATCATTGCCAGCCAGTTGGGCAGACAAGGAAGGTGAGGGAGCGAAGCAGGACAAGAAGTAAGGAGGAGGCGGTGGGAGAAATGTAGCGAGGATTAAACCCCACACCCTCTCTCCAGATTTTATTATGGTGGAATTGGCTCTCAGCAGGAGTCGCTCACAACTGGGCTTAGAACCGGTGCAACTGTTAGTGTGGAGCTTTCAGTTTTATTTTTATTTAACTTTTCTTTCAATTCAAAACATTAATGCTTTTCATAGTGCCCAACGTCATACATTGAGCATGCACTGCTCAACGTTTAAATGGTGCACAAGTTAAAAGATATATCTGGGATCATCATCATCATCCTTTATATAGTGTCTTCCGTGGCCGGAGGCCCCCAAGGGATGACAATTTATGTTATTTAATATTTGGGTACATCTTTAATTTCTCAAAAATAAATTAGATCCAAACAAACTTGATTGAATTCTTTAAAAGCAAAAAAAAAAAAGCAAAAAAAAAGAAATTAGATATTAAAGATTCACGGATAAAGAAGCTGACAACTAGAATCTGCCAGTTATCAGCTTGTTTCCAAAAAATTGAAATACTGGAAATAGGTGGACACTTTCAGATCACATTTATGATACTCTTTGGAGAGATATTACAGAGTAAAAAAACTAATACCATTTTCAGCATCAGTGAGGTGTTTAAAATGAAGACAGGGAAAGCACAGAGACATAAGAAGCCAATTAAAAAACATGCCTCTGGTTAATTCAGGTTGCAAGAGAGCAAGGCCTTAGCAGATAGGAAGACGAAAATAAAGGTTCCAAATCACAATTTCACCATGACTTCTTTACATAAAAAAAGCAATAAAAACCGCACAGCTCTTGAAGAAAACAAAACACCAGATCACTTAAGCCGAAGTAAATCTTGTAAATCTATTATTTTAGGATCACCTAACATTGCCACGCATGAAGGACACAATTTGGCATAAAAGGTTCTATCATCAAAACTTTGTGCGAATTCTTGAGTTTCCTCAGTTTCAGCCCAAACACGCACAACACATCCAGCTTCCAGGTATTTTTTTTTTAACAAGCCAGGATTAAGCTTATTTAATTATCGTTAAAATACGCAATTTAAAATTCCAAATGCTTTCAGTATGACTTATATTCAAACTGTGAAGGTGTATCATTTTGACATGTAGAATATATAAAAATAAAGAGACCCCGAATTTCTGTAATGTGAATGGTTACACATAACACGTTAGACAAACTAGAACCTTCTGAACAGTAAAAACATCCAGCTAAAAGGACAAGTTAGTAAGCATTAGTCCCCAGGCAGCTGATAGTAGTTTCCCCTACTTCAATTAGTATTACCATCCCGTCCACTACTACTACTATAATTAAAAGTGATAATTTTATCCTTGCTCTGCAAAAAACAGTTTATGAAGCAGTTGGAGAAAGAGGAAAACCAAAGTGTCTGAGCACCGGCATAGAACAGAAATTATAGAATGCGCTTTATTAATGATCCCTAAACAAGGTCCCTGCTTTGGCAGATCATCAGCACCTCATATTGCCCACACCAAAGCTAAATATATCACAGCAAAGTTCCTCTTGTTTTATCCTTCTGTCTGGCATGGAAAAAGCTGGACTTGGAAATGCTGGCAGAATGTTTTTGGATAACTCAGAGATACAGTAAGGACCTGCGTCATCATGAACATGCAAATACACTGGTATGCACCTTTAAAATATGCCATTTCAAAATCCACTTTCTTTACACAAACTTACAAAACTTGTCTTTGGCACTGGACAACAGCTTTAAAAAGCCACACAGCTATGGTACACACATCCACCCACAGAGCGACAGCTCTTTGCTTACGAAAAGACCTGCAGGTTGCACCGAGAAAGCAATAACCTTTCCTCACAAAATGGACTTCAAGGAATGAAATGACAGTGTGTACGCATTATGTGACTGTTGGAGCACAAAAGAGTTAGACGGGGGAGGGGGGGCATTTCTTGTTGGAGTGATTGCCTGTAATAATTACTCTTGGCAGAGCACAGTTTACAGAGAGGAGGGAGAGAAGTTCCAAAGGACGAAGAGAACGACAGTGAATGGGGGAAGAAACTAAAACTAAATGAGCAAGCAGGAGAAAAGAACGAGAGCAGATGTGACGTGTGTGTGTCTGTGTCTGTCTGCATGTGCTGTGGTAGGCTCAGATCTTCCAATCTTTCACTGGCGGTGACAGGAGATAAGATGATCAGCTGAATGTGCTACAAATCTGCAGCGTTCCAGCCTTTAGACAGCTCTGTCAGTACCAGACAGCAACACATATACACACATGTGGGAGCATCAACATAGGTGATCACACAATAGCATCATGCAGTAAATAAACACTAGCGGATAGAAACTATGCAAACCATAGAATATTTTAAGTATATATAGCTCCAAACCCACACAGACAGATGCTAAACAAACAGTAGAAAACACCCACATGTGTTAATGAAGACCTACAGACAGAAGGAACCTTTGAAAACCTTGGTATAACTCAATACTACCTGGCCAATGCCTCATCCAGGATGTATTGCAACTTTCATCATTTTACCTCAGGAGATGCACCTTAGAGGCCCTTAACTCTCCAGTATGTGTGTGGCTTTTTGCTGGGTACCCTGGATTTCCACAGTTGAAAAAAAATATACATGCTGGGTAAAAGTAGCAGACTAAATTGCAGTTGATCAACCTGTCCTGTCCACTTGGCTGCCATAGCCTCCTGAGAGTAATTTGCTGGGAAAGGTTCCAGCTCTGCTTGTGCCCCTGAACAGTACAAAGCAGATGGGTGGAGAAATAGATGGATAAGGTGCTGGATGTCAGTCCAACAATCATTAGATTTTGAGCTTAAAACCTGGCACAACAAAAGTCTTTCGAAGTATTTGTGCCATAAAAATGTTTAAAGACTCGAGCACAGCTCTGTGGTGCTTGCTCAATCTGTACATACTGGACTGTGGTTCCAGCACTGAACAAGAATCCCCAGATGTTGAGATTCAAAAACTGGCAACAAATGCCCAGTTAGTGTAATGAGCACAGAAAAAGAGATAAATGCAACATTTGTCTTGTTTTAAAGGAGTAATTGATGCAATTACATAAGAACCAGTTGGTATTAATAAAAATGGAATTACACCAGATCTGGAGCTGACAATCTGTTTACTTAGGACTAGGCATGGATCAGTAAAATATTCTAACAGTATGTTAAGCTTGAGTGAAAGTATCCTGGGGTATAACATAAAATTGAACCAAATAATCTAATAAATTAGTTTCAAACCTCTTGCTAGCAACCCTGTAGAGTGCCAACTGTAGTTTTAAAACAGAAGCCCCCTTTTACAAGACACTGTAAGGCAGCATTAGGGTGCCTTTTTTGGACCGATGCGGTAAGAAGGGTTTAAATAATTCTTTTTTTTATTTTCCCCCCAGATAGCCCAGTAAAGCAGCCACAGGACATTATCAGCTGCCTTTCAAAATGGCAACTTTGCTTTGTGGATTGAGGGAGCATGATTTGTACGACCAGGCTGCTGCAGGATTTAAAGACTAAAATCACAAGGAAGACTAAAGAGGCAAGATACACAACCTAAATTTAACGCATTTGCTAGGCTAGCAACAGGATCACAACTGCGAGCTCATCCATCATCGTTTTAAAAATAATGATATGGTGGGACTTCAGAAAGATCTTACCTATAGTGCTGGCATCAATTCTGTAACACCCCTTCTGTCTTCCTGCAGTGGCAGCGGGCATTTCAGAAAGAAAAAGAACCAGTCGGGGGGTGGGCTGCTTGCCCCAACAGACATAACATTCTTGTCACTCCAGCACATTAAAGAGGACCAACAGTGTGGAAATTGGATGACAGGAAGTTTTAACTGACTTGAAACCGTAACTTTTAAAGACTTGACTGGTAAGTTGAAATTTTTACCTTTTGGTGCGTCCTACTATAGCAAGATGTTGTGCAACTGAAATCTTGGCCCATTGTGGCATGAAGCAGTCCTTAGAGATTACAAAAAAACGTAAAGAGTTTGAACCGGCCTTATACTAGACAAGATACAAGTTGAAAACAAGCTCCCACAGCTATTGGGTCTATGCTCCAGCTTTGCATCTTACATTGCTCGGTCTACAAGCCTCCAGATGTGGAACAGTTTAGTTTTACTGGAGCGACTTTGGCTCATGGGTTGAAGCCCAGGCTCTGACGGTCTCAGTCGTTGTGTCCTTTGGCAGCCTCGCCTCTGCCAGTGCACCCCAGGTAGCTTGCCATCATCAGTGTGTGAATGTGTGCCTGAATGGGTGGATAACTGAATGTAGTGTAAAGCGCTTTGGGGTCTGTAGGGACTGAGTAAAGCGCTATATAAATGCAGGCCATTTACCATTTTATATCCCTTTAGTTATTGATCTCCACTGCTTGGAAGCAATAAATTCCAGTCTTCCTCTGCATCCCAATTTGTAAACACACAATATTAATTCTGGCACCCTTCAAACCTACCAAAACACACCTAAACACACACTAAAAAATGAAAGAGGGACATTTCCTCACAACCACTTGCTCCCAGTTACTCTTCATTGCTTGTAAATTTAAGCCACGGGAAAATTTTATAAATTACTGTAGTTTAAGTTGAGACAAAAAGTGGTTTTACCAAGTAAGTAAGTAACTTAACCCATAAGCAGCATTCACTTGAATAATAAATCTGAAGATGAATAACCATCAGCTTTCCTTAAATAAAAATCAATTCAGTCATTTACAGGAAAACAGCTGAACAAGTCAAAAAGAACTGGATTGACTTTACACACCCAGGAAACCTCAAGAGTCTTTACATAACTTAAACATCCAACAGCAAATTGTTTTAACCTGCATTCATTTGAATACAATTTTTGCAAGAGCAAACCAGTTTTCACACAAAAAGGGTTTACAAAACATCAGCTGTATTGTGCTGTTTTAACCATGCAACTTGAGGTATTAAAACATTACATAGCAAGACGATGAAAGTTACAATGAGCTCATGTTCCTCCTCTACTACAATTACTATATTTACATCAAGCCAATTACCCGTTAAAAACCGGAATATTAGCAATAACCCGGTCAGGCAGGGCCATGTAAACACTGTCAAAAACCCAAATATGATATATTCAGTGCACGTTCTATTCACAAGCAATCTTAGTTCTTTCGAGTAGAGGAACGTCAGTTGTCAATACTTCCAGACATTAACCGTGTGTCACTAATTACAATTAAAATTACAATTAAATGGATTGAACAACAATCTCCCCCATCCAGTACATTTATTGCCGTGTGAAAACAGCAAATGTTCTGGTAAAAATAAAAATTGTATTTGAAAAAAAAACTATAGTTAAAGACCGAATGGAATCATCCACACATATACCAGAATGTCCTTCTAAAAATGGCTTATGTTGCAAAGCATTCATTTAAAATGGAAAATCTGTGTACTTTGTTTTTTGTACCCTATTGTCTAGAATTGTTGCTTTTTATACGTTAAACCGTTTTCTTTGCTCATTATTTTATGATTTGTTTCTCATAACTTTGTCAAACATCCAATGCGGGTATCGAAAGTTATTTGCACAACCCTTAAAAGCAGGTGCTTAGTTCTATCCGGTTTGTAAATCTTTAGGAAATGAAACTACAACTTTGTGACAATTGGAGCGACTCAGACCTATAGGCAACTGTGTAAAATGCAAGCTTTTGTCAATCGCTACCTAGACATGTCAATCAATTTTAGCGACTGTGAAAAAGGCTATTCCATGGCATTCTTGTGCATGGCCAACTCATGACCTAATAATAAGACGGATGGTCGTGGTTTGTAACCTATAATGTGCATAAAGGTGCGAGAGGTCACTAAACAGCTCATCCTAAAGGGACTGAAATAGTCAAGAATTTAAATGGTGAGATCGCTGTATGAGAGTGTGATCTTTTGCAATGAACTTCATTAACAGGTTTCGTACAGTCCATAGACCTATTATAACTTGTTTAAAAAGAGAATATGTCCCCTTTAAGGCTCTTCTCTTCTCGGTTCCAGCCAAGATCGTCACACCCATGGGGGATGTGTGTTTTTTAAACACCCACACTTTTCTCTGTGAGAGGGTTTAACACCCACTCTTTTTCTGCAGTTTTGCACAAACGCCTTACAGCAGTTACTCCTTTGGTTCTCTTGCCGCTCTGTGACGGTGTTCGGTGCTGCCTCCTCTCCCTTCATTCTCAAATAAGACACTGGCTGTGAGTGTACCGGCTAATGATTGGATGATTAGCTGTTTTGCCTTAAGTCCCGCCTTATTTGGTGTGTTATATACATCGGTCAGCTCATGCTGAGGCGGCAGGGGCTTATTGTTTTAGTTATTTACATCTCTCTTTTGCAGACTAGTTGGAATGAGAGTTTGTTCTTTACCAGCTCAGCTGTGCAAATCACACTTAAAAATCTCAGAGACATTGCCTGTTTTTTTGTTGGTTTTTTTGTATATTGTGAGAGAGTTCCTTCTCCCACACCCCCTTGACCCTCTGCGTGCCAGAAGCAGACAGTCTGTTCTGAACACAATAAAATGAACTCAAAGATACTTTCAGTCGTTGTTTAAACAGTGTTTTTTCAACAGCAATTTTAAGATGATCACCAAGTGCTGTAGTATGGGTGATATAGTGTCTTATTTACAGAAAGCGAAAAAATTTATTGGTTGGATTGTAGGCATTAGTAAGCTTTTCAAATAACTTAAGTCTATTATTTAACAAAAAAGGTAAATGAGTGATACAATATTTTAGCTTTTGGCCAGTGGGGTGGTGATTGTCCATTAACTGATATTGAGGTGAATTGCTAAATATATCGTGTTATGGAGCCAAGGCCATATCGCCCAACCCTACCTATAAAGCAACTAAGGGAAAAAAACTCTGCAATTTTCCGGTTTGCCTTTTCTCTTAAGGGTTCAGATTAATTCTGTAGAAACAGCATAAAGGAAACACACCTGGTGACTTATTGCTACTGTATGTACAACCGGTTTTCAGGTCTAAAGCTAGACAAGAAAAACACACTGGTCCAAGTTAAGACCTAAAACCTCGGATGACATTTTATCTCCAAACTTCCTAACTTTATAAGTGATGAAGTAATTACTGCAAGTCTAAAAAGGTTTACTGACTTTTGATTTTGTGCATGAGTAGATATAAAAATGAAAAGAAATATGAAAACTTTAAATCCCTACCAGCGACCTCTAGATTGTTTACATCCTAATACCAGTGAATATGAACTACTTTTGGATTTTATTTTGTTCTTGCCATTTGTAGTGATGAAAAATAACTTATTATTGATGAATATGATCTTAAAATGACACAGTGGGTGCATCACTAGTTACAGCTGCCACGTAGTATTTGGGCAGAGGAGAGTGGAGGAGCTCTTTAGCGATGAGTGGCAGTATATTAGAGGTAAGTGGAGACTATCTGACTCTTCAGAGTGCATACACAAAATAGTGTTCGAAGCCACCAAGAACAACCTATGTGTGTGTTTGCAGAGTCGGAAAATTACAGTAATGAGAGCTCTGTCAGCAGCTCCTCCCGCTTCCCTTCAGTTTGCTGATTACAGCCTGTTTGGATAGTTAAAACACACAACCACACACACATCCTCCCACATACAGGAGTAGTTGGCCCACCACTGACCCTTTAATTAATTAACTCTTCCCTGTCTTTTGCATAGTTGGATATTTTCTCCCCATCTCCAAACAAAACAAAACAGCTATTTAGAAATTCGCCCTCGGATAAAACCCTTACCACACACACACACAGCTAGAGACACAACACAGTTGGAATCCACTAACCCTAATCCCTCCGATGACTCTTTCCTGCTGTCTAATCCAACATCTATCAGAATACAAACATCTTCCATGAAACAAAAAAAACAACCAAGCGCTGCCATTTCAGGACAGCGTATATTTGTGTGTGGAGATAATTGGAGGAGTCTGAGTACATGCATTAGACTGGAGGTGTACCTGGAGAGATCAGTGCGTCTATTTGTGTGGGCATTGGGGTCATGTTTTGCCTCCAGGGTGAAATGCGTCCATGTGTGTCTGATTACATGAAGGTGCAGTCTGCAATCAGAGATGCAACTCTGTGCTACAACCTGTTGGATTATACAAGGCTACTTCTAATCCTGCTAAATGCTGCTTGTCTTTTCCAAAACTGAAGCCAAACTGAACTCTATGTAGTTATGGTCCATTGGGTAACATACACCCAAAGGCCTCTAAAAGTTACATCATATTGGAAAGAGTCAAGGGGGTTTATTTTGCCACTTGCAATTTAAATGACAACTTTTTGTTTTAGAACATAATGGATGTTTTATGACCTCTGAGCAGCATGTACCTTGAGCGATGTTGACATGCATGACTGGGCTACTTGGTGATTGAGCACACAAGTAATAAAAAGCTCTCAGTCTGCATTAAGTGATACAGTATGAGTATACCAGATTATTTCTGTTAATGAATAATCAAATATTTGTATTCAAGTTTAACAAACAACCTTGGGGATCAAAAATTGGGAATGTTGATATGCAAAATGATACAATTATGAGATACAAGGTCAAACATTTACACTTTCAATCATATGAGATGCAAAGTCATAATTTCAAATACAAATTCATAATCAGGAGATGAAAAAAAGTGAGATACCAGAGCAGTTGGAGACAGCCTCCTGATACGAGTGAATTATCAAAGTCTTTTGTACAGTCATGGATTGAAGCCCATGAATTTCAGCCAGCAAAGCAAGCTTTCATAACAAATAAGCCAAATCTAAAAAAAAGTCATTGCGTTCACAATCCAATTAAAAGGGATAGAAAACTGTTCCAATGAGCTAAATAGATCAAATAGAGTAATGTCAAGAATTCATAGTCCCACAAGAAAAATGAGAAATTGCCAACTTATAAAAGTCAAAATTATGGCTTTGTATCTCATTACTATGACGTTGAAAGTCAGAATTATGACATACCATGTTTTATTTATTTATTTTTTAGTTTCAAGTGGCAAAAATGGATTTCCATAATTGTCTATTCAAAGTAATAAAAATAACAAGGAGCATTCTATCAAAGACAACTACAGTGTATACTCCAGTGTGTTTTTTTGCTGTGAATATAATAAATTAACTAACTTTTCTAAATCTACCAGCTATGAGCACGATGCACTCTGCCACACATTAGTCAGGGCCGAGACTGTATGAAGGACATTTCAGTTGTGGTTTATTTGTGAAGCTACACTTGGGCTGGAGTCTTGTAAACATGAGCTGCACTGTGCTGCAGCTCGGAAAGGATGCCCTGGACAGCAAGTGAAAAGTAGACGTGTCCATGGAAAAATAATGTTGCTGCTAATATAGTACACAACATAGACACTCATTTCACAACAAAACTGTTAAATATTTGCTGTAGGCCTATGTTGTTCATTTCAGCTGCACTGGTGAAAACTAGCAGCAGCCATACTGTTTCAGCCAGCCTGTCACCAAAAAATGTCTGGACAGCAGGCTAACCTATTAGTAATTAAATGTGAAAAACCTATGAAAAATACTTGCTTTTGATCGTGTTTGTATTGCTATCGATTTTGGCATGTTTCGCATGACCCCTAATGGATTTATAATAAATTGGTACACCGCTACTAATTAGTAATTGTAGTGTTCGGTCACACACAGCCATTGGGTGGCGCTAATCTGCTCTAGCCCCACAGGAAGTGGGGGTCTGAAATCTATAAATAGAGGTGCTCAGCGAGCTGCTCGCTCTTAGCCAAATAACCTCCGGCCGGGGCTGAAGCAGGCAGGACTCAAAGAACCTTCCTCCACGGGCGAAGGAGACACATCTGAGTTCGAGGAGGAACTCATTTAAGCAACACTGACGGACGACCGATCAGGTGACTGAAAAACATAGGTAAACAAACCCAGTTGTTCTAACTGAACTCTGCAGACCGCTCTGTATGCTGCTGCTGCCCACGGTGGGTAACAAAAGACAATCTACAACCTTAATCCTTGGCTAGCAAAGGAAGGCCAGAGTTTCTGCAGGAACTAGCTTCAAAGAACTCAGACCACCAGGTGAGTCCTAAATATTGATAAACAAAGACGTTTTTTATCCCCAGAGCCCGACAAAACCGCTCGGAGTTTCAGGCTGCCGACTGCTGAGAAATGGGAGCCGAGCCACGTATGCAGAGAGCCGAACCAACCAGAATCCGCATTTAACCGCTGCCACCGAGCCGATAAGAGGTGAATGCTGAACTGGAGAGCTCCAAAAAGGTACTGTTAAAAAAGTGGACACCGATCGCCACGCAGCCAGCCAGGAGGAAGCCAAAGCCAGGAGCTTCCCACAGCTGCTAGCCAGATAAGCAATCCTTTGTTAGCCTGGTGGCTAACACTCCCTGGGGACCCCCCCCTCTTTCCTCATCGACGTGCAGCAACGCGGAGGACTTTAAATGTTCATAAGGTCTGTTTGGGCAGAGGCAAATTAGTTAGGATAACTAATTTTAAAGGGGTTTCCTTTTTTATATTGTTAACTTTTTACGTTTCATCTGCTATCGTTGGGTAAACCAGGCCTTGGCCTGAAGGTTTAATCAGTGTTTTTAAAAGACCGTTCCCTACAAAGAGTCACTTTAAATCCTGCAATTTGAGCTGCTCAATCCAACAAGAGCTTCATTTTCTTTATTTAATGCTTAATAAATGTGCTAGAACTGGTCCAAACAGCATCCTGTGGCTGCCGCTAGCACATGTTTGGCCCAGGTCTGCATTCAATCCATAAACCATCAAAGGTGTTCAAATAAAGATCGGTTACCGAAGATTAAGAACAGAAACTAATCTTATTAGCCGTGTTTGAGACCCCTTTTGTATCAAAATACTGGAAGTAGTTGTTTACGGCTGTGATAAATCCAAATAGAAGAAATTTCCTAAAGATTACCCTTATCCAGATAATTTTTAAACATAACATTTCTTGATCGAAAGAATGTTAATTTTCCTGACGTTGTCTTATTGGTTTATACATAAACCACTGGTGCTGACCTAATTAGCCGAATTAGCTCTTTATTCCAGCATCTGCAGATTAAGTTTTTGGTTCTTAAAACATCAAAATTAATCTAGAACTGTGACACTTATTCATATTCATTCATTCATCTTTTTGTGTTTTTATTTTAACTATTCATTTATTTTAATCAGTAGTGTGTTATTTTTCTAGCTCGGTAAATAATTTTTTTTCTTAATTTTCCTGTAAATAAATCTTGTATTTGATTCAGCACACACATGTGGCCAGGTTTATGGTCAATAGACTGCAAATAATTAATTCCTCCAGATTATGAGACTGATATAGACATTTGGCTATTAAAATAGTTCCTGATAAAGGTGGTGCCCAAATAATAATAATTTTCCATAAATTATTCAACTTACTGACTGCCATAAGCAGTCCCTTCACTATTAATAGCCAGATAGCTACATTTTTGGTAATATCCCCAAAAGTAGTAGCAAACACTTTTCATTTGAACAATGACATTGTGACTCTGTTGCATAACCTAAAGAAGCATAAGCCTTAAAAGTGCAACTCACCCCAAAATCAACTTTATTTGCTTATTAACTGTATAAATTAATGTCTAATAGTGCTGTCTACATGTTGGTACATTATTTTAGGCATTTTAGTACATTTTAAAAACAATGTATACCAAAAACTATAATTTGGCCCTATCTTCAGGTTAAAACTTTACAATGCACTTGAATTTCAAAAGGGCATTGTTACTGGCTTAGCCAGCATGGTTGATATCAGCTGTCCTGCTTCTGTAGAGTTTGAAGTGAGTCGGAGTTGGAATTGCAGGGAAGTGCTGATTGGTACACAGATTGGTAGTCATCCACAAAACTGATTGTGTAATATGTAAAAGGTTGCATGCAATAAAAGTATTTTACTATTCAGAATCTGTAAATATATTAAAAACAATCAAAAATAATTCAACAAAATTATGCATTGACAATACTACATGTGGTGCGATTGAAAAAATAAAAGGTTTAATAAAAAAAGTTAAACAACATATAAAAGTTTCTCTTCCTTTTTCATTTTAGCTTTTTGGGGACTTTAAACTGATACGGGAAGCACAACTTCACTTAATGTTACAATGATGAACAAAATAAAACAGTAAGGTCAGCAACTTTGTCATGGTGGGACCTAAGCAGGGCACACACTAGGTCTGAGTCTTTGGGTTTTTTGAGTTTACACTTGAGCTTGTGGAGAGCAAAGAAAATAGAAATAAGAGCCCACACAAACAAACATTTGTTTGAACAGCGCAACCTTAGTCTTAGGGGATAGTTTTTTTTTCTTTTGGACGCCGGGAGTATGTACAAAAGAAGTTTGAAGTGGGATAGAAAGGGATTCTGGACACCTAAAATCAAAGCAGGACTGGAGGAGATAAGTCAGGGGGTGGGGACCCTGTGAAGCTGGGCCAAGGGAAAGCGGGGTGGGAGGGAGACACTACACAAGCAACCTAAATCCCCACATTCAAAAACTTTCAGGGCACATTCCAGCACACAGAGTAAACTGTACACTCAGAATGTAGCAAAGAACAACGCAGCGTTGTGGTAAAGGTTGGGTGTGAGACTCTGGAGTATGTTGCAAAACCAGAAAGTTCCACTTCAACCAACTTTTAGAATGGTACATTGATGCCAGGTAATGCAAAAACCTACAAACATCTATCAATCTGTTTTGTACCATGAGCAGTAGTGGTAAGATTTTTTTGCCCACATGCTATAATTGCACTCTAACTGCAGAGCAATACCACAAACCCTTATTTCCATTTAGCAAACTAAGGTAGCAGAACAGTACAATGAAAAAAGCATCTTGCTACACACCCACCTGTGGTACTGTGTCTGCAGGAACTGAAACTCCTCCTTGATGCGGTCCAGAGTTTCTGGATAGGTTAGTTTTAGTGACTGGGGAGTCCCCGAGGCTGCTGCTGCCGCTGCCGCTGCGGCTGCCACCACTGATGCGGAAGACCCGGGGGGTGGCTGAAGAGGCGCCTGCGGAAAAAAAAGAAATCCAATTTATAGTTGTTAATGAGGACAGCGTGTACATTTATAAGAGCAGGCCAGTTGCCAAAAGGAAGTCACTGTTGGCATCAGAACTCAAAACCCTGTCAATAGCTTTGTGGTAACAACTGAAGAACATGACAAGTGGCCATAAAACAGCACAATTTAGCTCTAAACAAGAGCTGGTTTCTACAACAAAATTTTCATAACATCCATAGGAAACAATAAAATGAGCATGCCAATAATTTCTCTGTTGATTAATCAGGAGAGGCAGAGTTTAATCCAAATATTTTGTCATTGCCCGCAGAGGCAGACCGGAATAGGCCAGCAGTATTCAGATCCATATATGGACTTCCTTGCCAAATAAACAGGCCGATTCCATATCTCCAAAGTAAATTTAAACACAAGTTTCTTTTTCTTTCTTTTGTGTTGAGCAAAGACAAAAAAAAGCACCTCATCATTGCTATTGCCCCAGCCCCCAACCCTTGTAAACAGTCTCTCTTCTCTGCAGGGGGCACAGCAATTAGGAGAATACAACTGTAGGGATAATGCTGCAAGACAGGCAGACAAAAGAGAGCTGAGAGACTGTCTAAGAGGGTGGTCGCTGCTGTCCTTCTGTCCGTCTGACTCTGTGTCAAAATAAGGCGAGAGCAGAAGCAGACAGTTTTAGGGAAAGCTGGCTCACAAGCTTCACAGTGACATGTAACCAAAATGGTGACTCTCATTTACTCGATGGATTCCATTCTGATTTATTAGATTTTAAAACAATGCGAAAGTACCCAGAACCGTGCTCAGTGGGGGATTTTTTTAAGCAATGAAAAAATGTAACACTCTGCAAAGCTTATATAGGACAATATTATAAGGACTATAGATTGAATATACCTATTCTGCCAGTTCCAGAATTATACACTGAGGTGTGTTGCAGATGTGTTGATTACTGTGCGGTGCTCCAAAAAAACCCCCAAAAAAACTGAAACGTATAATACTGAATCCCCAGTGGTTTACAAGACCAACCAATCTAACAATGCCCATTTCTCTTCAGCTTTTGATCACACGAATACAGCCTGTCTGTGGAGTAGACAGTGCTACTTCTCAGCAACTCAATGTCTGGAATTCAGGCAATGTCCAAACATAGCCGGGTTTTTTAAAAACGAAGATTTTCCTCCGCTCCTTAAAAAACAAAAAATAACATCTCCATCCACACATAACCAGATAAATGCGTTTTTTTCAGCATATTCATAGACGTGGCAAACCTGTAGGGGGCAGTAGTTCTCCCAAATCCTATCCGCTCTCAGAGTAACTCAGTCATACAGCTTATAAAAGCAAACAAACAAAACACGCTTTAACAATGGATGATACCAACACAGCTCTGAGGGCATAAATGCTGTTTTTAAGAGTAAACACAGGTCACACAAGTGATGTTTGAGCATTTTTTGTCGCGGATAGTGTTGTTACGGTTCTAAAAACTCAGTTTTCGGCAGTCCACACGCAGATACTGAAAACGGAGAAAACGCAAATCCCCACTTTGGCTGGAGGTTTTAAATAGATTTGTTTTGGCCGAAAATCTCCGGTTACGTGTGGAAGACAAGCCAAACTGTAGGGGAGAAAAAAATCAGTTTTGTGAGATACCCAGCTACGTGTGGACAGGGCCTCAGGCCCAAAAACTTCTTCCCAACTAGCATGGTTCAAATACCAAAGTTGTGTTTTACAGCATCTTCCACCTAAGTTTGTTTTAAAAGACTTTCTTTTCCTAACTGGTAATTATCTAGATTCATCTGGCTGCCTTGGGATTTGCTTCAAATATTCTCATCCTTTCACAAAAGAAAACAAAACTTAGATTAGAAGATGCTCTGTATTTTGTTCCAGTTTTTCGGAAGATGTACTTCCATATTTGTCAAACCAATACAGGTCAAAGATCACATTTCAGTGCTCGCTTTCTCTTTAGCATGGACCTTCCATTTTTCACGTTTTATACATTTGGTTTCCTCTACTTAGGCCACGTCCACACTAAGCCAGATACTGCCTTAAACGTATAATTATTTAGTCTACACCCCCCGATCGTCCACACTAACCCGGCATCGTTTAAGGTCTGTGGCCCCATAACTATTAGCCGGGTAACAGAGCCGTGTAAATCTTAATTCAACTGCTAAACGAGAAAGGAAGTGGCGTCAATGAATGCTGCGTCAATAACAATACGACACTACAGACAAGACAACAGCGAAGAGTAATAAATCGATCTCGTCGTCTGTCCACACCAAAAACTCTTCTTCCGAGCAGCTATTGTTCTCTTCGGTTAACGGGACAAGCAGATATGTACTGTGCTGTAGAGCTTCTTGTATATATTATGTAGGCGCTGGCGTCACATAGATTATACGCGTGTTTCTTGCGTCTTTTCGCACATGCCCAGTATTTGCACAGGTCGGTATGGGATTGCACAGTCATGGGAACTTAAACGGACCTTAAACGGGGCGTAAATGCTCGTGTTGAGTGGATAACATTAGGCGTCTAACTAACCTTATCGGCTTAGTGTGGACGTAGCCTTAGAAGCAAGCAGATACATAGTCATAAAAGAGCTTTTAAAAAGTAGTCATGTGAACGGGGCCAATTTAGCATCAAGCCATACAACTTTTGACAAGTTGCAGTTTTAAACATGCTTAAAGTTTTGTTTTTTTCCTCCACGTTTCAGAGGCCTTTTAAATAGAAGAAATGCTGGGCTGACAGAATTTTTCCACTTGCATGGACTATAAAGTAGGCCCACCCAAACTTGATAACTGTACGCAGTCAGGTAGCTGAGAGAAGGCTGTTTTTTGTTTTTGTTTTGTTTGCAAGAATGACAAACCAGCTGTTGGAAATGTTTCTAGTCACACAAAAAAACAGTAAAGATGTCGTACATAAGGGTATGGACATTCTCCGCAAGAAAAGAGAAATGGGTTTCTTTACTTAAAGTAGAAGAGAAAAAAGTATCAATTTCTTTCTGGACAGGCTATTTCATATTTAATAAGTGCAGGCCTCACCCACCCACTGCATGATTTTTCAGTTTAGTAACCACAACCGCTTCCAATTTCAGTACAGTCACATGGTATTTATTGGTAACCCTGCAAGATTAAAAAAAAAGTTATCCACATAATGTGCATCAAGAACAAGCTGAAAGAACAACATGTAATTTTGTTCCTGCAGCACAGGTACAAAAACATGTTTCTGTTCCTGCAAAGATGTACACTTTACAAGTGCCACTTAAAACTGGTCTGATAAAGAAAAATCTGTTTAAAAAAGGTTGGCAAGCTCATTTTAAGAAAACTAGTTAAAGAAACTAAACGTGTCTTTATGTTCAAAGAAAATAGTAGAAATTGGTTTGACATCCGGAAAAGTCTCATTTCTGAAGGAGCCAGACAAACGGTTTTATTTGTGAAAAACCAAAAGTGCTCCAGTAGAGACTTACCGACACTTAATGAAACAGAAGTAACAGAACAAGAAGTGCTTTTATTTTTTTAAACTAGAAGTTCGTTTGCCATGTCTCTTAGCACAACAGCAAGTATCAAACAAGAAGGCAGAAGGCAGTTACTTTTTTGGTTCTGAATTAACCTGAAGTCATCTATTAAAGACAGGTAAATATGGTTGGTCAGTATTATGAAACTGCTGCTGACA
This sequence comes from Apricaphanius iberus, assembly GCA_028564705.1. Taxonomy (NCBI): domain Eukaryota; kingdom Metazoa; phylum Chordata; class Actinopteri; order Cyprinodontiformes; family Aphaniidae; genus Apricaphanius; species Apricaphanius iberus. The sequence continues at coordinate 1,491,195 of JAPXFQ010002688.1, forward strand.
TGAATATATTGAGAATGTTGCTGGTAAATAAATCAAACTAAGCCTTCCATAGGAAAGAGCATCCCTCTTTCAGAATTTCTGTGTGTGTATGTCTAACATTGTCGTGCTTTAATATGGTTCATTTCATTTTCACACTGCACTCCTGAAAGACCAAACTACCGTGATGATGCTATGTAGTTACTACAGTCGCTCATCAGGGGCGCTATCATAAAAAGCTGCAACTTAATCTCTTAGTCAACTGTTGTCTGCTAGATAGTCTGCTTTACTACTGCAAGTGAACCACACCATGGATCACTCACAATTAATTTAAGGCTGCACTAGGCCTATAATGGAAAATAATTCAATAACTATATTAGTAGTAAATACTACAATGATGATAATTGTTAATATTCAAGATTTAGCATCTTGGGCACAGCTATGGACATGTTAGATTTCCACCCAGGGGTCTGAATATCTTATTGGCATACAATGTGACACAAATTAGTTGTCACAATTAGAGTGAATGCTTTTGCAAATTTCATATTGGGTAAACAATACTGCCATCAAAGCATAATAAATTAGCATTGCCTGTAGTGAGCAGAGATCAATGGTTGATAGCTGGGTTCACACCAGACTTCAGCTGAGCTTTTACACCTTCCCGAATTAGAAGGACTATTCTGTTATCTGATTAAAGAAAACCAAACAGCTTTAGTGTGAATGTCCCTTTAGTTTTTGCACTTCAAGTGTGACTCAAGTTCCAGAGTGAGATTTGAGACACCATTTCTACTTAAATCGGGAAGACCTCCATCACTGTATAACCTAATGACTAATCAGAATGGTGAAGTAATTGAAAAAATAAGACATTTACAAAGGAAGGATGACAGGAGTTGCATTATACAAGAAAAAAAGATGCACTTGCTCACTAAGAATAAGGCCCTGTCCACACGTAGCCGTGTATCTCACAAAACTGAGATAATTTTCTACGGTTTTGCCTGTTATCCACACGTAGCCGGAGGTTTTGGGCACCAAAAACGAAGCTTTTTAAAAACTCCGGCCAAAGTGGAGATTTGCGTTTTCTCCGTTTTCAGTATCTACGTGTGGACGGTTGAAAACGGAGTTTTAAGAGCCGTAACGCCACTTTCCGCAACAAAAAATGCTCCAACACCACATATGCGACCTGTGTTTACTCTCAAAAACAGCATCCATTGTTAAAGCGCGTCTTGTTTGTTTGCTTTTATAAGCTGCATGACTGCTGCGTGCTGAAGAGAGGATATAAAGTTTCTCTTGGCGAATAGGACTGGGGAGAACTAGCCTACTGCGCCCTATAGGTTTGCCACAGCAATGAATGTGCTGAAAACGCATTTATCCGGTTACGTGTGGATGGAGATTTTTTTTTCAAGAAGCAGAGGAAAATCTTAGTTTAAAAAAAAAACCCGGCTACGTGTGGACATGGCCTTAGAAATTCCCAGGGTTGAACTGTTGGGGGATGTAATAGTCCCTGATGAAAACATGAAAACCAATACAGAAGAAAAAAAAATGAGCGACTGGAGGCCAGGTACAATGGTTAAGGAGCAGAAAGTAAGAGAAATAAATAAAACGGATGAAAAGAGCAAAAAAGAAATGTTACAATTTCTGGAAATGTATTAGTGAGGAGGAAATCTGTTCTGAAAGAAAAAAAAAACTAAATGAAAGGATACAAAGAAGTTTGTAAGAAATGGGCAGTGGCCTCATTGTTCCCATTTTTTCCCCAACATGCTCTCAATCTGTCTGCCAGATCGTCACCAAAAGTGTGAAGTGAAACACACCCATGCTTTAACGTTTGCACACTCAGCCCCATCATTACACACACAGCCGTGTGGTCCTTTGATAAACCTATGCTTTCTCAATCTTGCTCACACATATGCACATCTCATATCTGACAAGAAATCAAGATACAATACAAACATTTTTCTCTCATTTTATGTTTTTTCACACGACACACTGAGACAGAGCAATAAATCTTCCTTAGGGAAAGAGAAGGGCAGTTCGCACTGCCTCCATTCCCTGTTTTTTAGCATAAGAAATGACATAAAAATGAGAAGATTTCCCAATGGGAGATTAAATATTTAAAAAAAGCACAGTCTCCAAAATTAGGAATGTGGATGGTTTATTTTTTTTTCCTTTTCTTTCAAATGCTTAAAAGTAGAAATATTTTGAAGAATGATACAACTGCCATTACTCTTCAAGCTTAGCCACTTGAGAACAAGACACTTTCTGGAACATTAAAGCATTGGTCCTACACCAGCACATTTAAGCTGTTTCCAACCTTCTTATAACTCATGTTATTAGATGGTGCCCACTCCTAATCTGACAAACTGCTGATCTGCTTTTAAGGTGACCTCAAGGGATAGATCTCAGCAAAGAGTCTCACCTTATAATCCAACAGCCAATTATTCAGTCCTTCCCTGCTTGAGAGCAAACAAGAGAAACACCATCTGCTGACAAACAGACTCACCTAGTTGGAAAATGACTGTTACACAAATATAGGCTAGGTCTCTTTACACCTCCCAAATCTGTAGATTAGGTCTCTGGAGAACTGTTAATTTTTGACAAAAAAAAAATAGTCTAATTTAGAGCAGTAATGATAAATCTTAAGCAGAATGTTTTGACCTGCACCAGTGATTTATTATATTCAAAGAAGCTTGCCAAGGTTACATGTGTACTTATGGTTCACATGCAATTTGTTATAAACTCTATCCATGTTTAGAAAGAAAAAAAATAGAGAAAATAAAAGGTTCTGCCATTTCCACTCATACGGACAAAAACTGGTTCCTCCCATGGACTTGCCTCACCACCAAAAGATCAACAGATTTTCAATTTACAGCTTTCACTATGACAACATTTTTTAGCAAAACAAAGGTTTTTTTTTCTCTGCCTCTCATTTACACGAGAATGGGGTGTCTGGGGGCACAAGAAGGCACCTCTTCCAAAATGGGTTTCATACTTAAGAACTGACAACTCTGGGTTATCCATTGTCACGTCGACTTCCGACATTGTTTATGTCACTGCCAGTCGCCCAGGACATTTTTAACTTCTGCACTCTGTCATCCCCCAATTCTTTTCCAGGTAATGAGGGGGAAACCATAAAACTAACCCTAACCCATACACAGGGCACACTGCCATCTAAAGACGGGGCATATATACTACACCGTTTTTTAACGATATCAGATCTCGCACCCGGTCGTGTAAATACGTTGTTTGCACTCGCAAATTCGAACAAAAATGGCAATGTAGCCATGTAAACTGCTCCTGAGATTCCCATGGTGGGCTTGTGCTGAAAACTGGTACAAAAAAATCTATGATTTAAAAACAAATTGTTTAAAAAATGAAAAATATTCTTGCAATATTAATAATCCGGTCTGAAATCCTTCTCATTACGATACCAGAGAAAGTGTCAGAGAGGGAAGTTCTCTCTGGCTGTAATGAGCATATATGGATTCGGTGCAGACCCTCTCCTACATATTGCTGGAAATAGATTTTCCACTTTCTTTTTCCTTCCCTTTTAAGGACAAATGACTTAAAATAATTTCGCTTATGAAGAATTTTTTAATGGTCAAATAAAATGCTCTCATGATCTGAGAAATAAACAAGAGAAATCCATCAATCTTAACGTCACAGCAGTTCAAAAGTTGACAAGCTTTCTGAGACGAAATCCAAAGGAACTAACCAACTAACATCAGATTGTCTTATTCTATAAAGAGCAGAACGTTGAATAGGAATAATAATCTTCTGCACAATAGACAAGATTACCCGAAAAAAACTACTTAATTTATGCTTTTCTTAATTGCTTTCACTCATATTAAATACACCATAATTACATTTTTTAACACCATCATGAATAATAACGGATAATTAATAAACAACTGAAACATGTTAAACATTTTTATTGTAAAAATGTGGTTAAATATAATCTGGGAAAGGTTTGAGGGTTAAGATTCTGTAAGAATGGCTTCATAGCTCATACCTTCTTTCTCCAAACTTCCTCCAAGTTCTATATTTGATGACATAAGTTGCTCCAAATATAGAAGAAATTAACAACAAAAACACCACCACCTCTTACACACTTTGTTCATAAGCCGTGTAAGCGTAAAGTGTTTCAGTGGGCACTTTTAAAGCCTAAACTGGTCTTTCTCTGAGCAACACTTGAGAACTTGTGGTTCAACAAACTTTAGCTTCAATCTTTCTAAAATTGAACAGATGGGTTGGGTTACCAATGAGTGGAAACAGGGACATGTGGCTAAAACGCAGAAGAAGAAAAAAAAAAATAGTACACTTAAAATATTTACAGGAATAGAAAAGTTGAACTGGCCATTTCAGAATGATGGTAATGCACAAATGGAAAACCAAAAGCATCTAAAGTGATGAAGAGGGAATGGGGCAGACACTGCTGATACCAGTGTAAGTGTGTGGGAAAGTTGAAGATCTAAAGAGCAAATACAAGGCCACAAGACTTTATTATTCCCTAGCTGCAGGCAAAAACAGGTGAGTAGAATGCCTTTACAACATGTTAGACCATCTCTTATGTTTTAACCTGTGCTTTGTTACTGACTGAATCAGTTCTCATTCACTTGATTTTTTCAGTAAATCTGCTGTGGTCTGTAGTATGAATGAATGCCTTGTGGGTCATTTTCTATGATAAAAATGCTCTTGTGCTTCTGTTTCAGGGGGTCGAAGTTTATCAGAGGAGTGGGTGGGCAGAAAACAGTATTATTAGTCTTATCAATATTCATAACATGCAAAAGCCTCACATCTAATTGGCTAGATTTGGCATCTTGCCCTGCCTTCAACACCATTCTTTGCAGATAATGGTGCTCTGCTCTCTTCTGGCCGCAAAAATCAATACAGGCTTTCCATGGGTGGTCAAGAGCAAAGATGCGAGAGGCCTTGAAGACTAATTTTTCCGGACTTTTTCATTTTCCAGTCATTTTCCTTTCTGTGGCTAATGCAGGCAATAGAGGCTCAATAAAATGTTCGCATGCAGCATGTGCCTTCAGCTCAGAGTAAGTAGTCGTATTTCAAAAAGAACAAATATTACACAGTTTCTCAGTGAACAAGACCTTTAAAAGGAAAGCTAATCATTTCGATGCAAGAGGATGTTTCAAACTGGCTGTCTATTCACCATTACATGACCATGTTTACTTTGTTTATGGTGCCCTGAAAAGTTGTACCTCCCTTTCAAAGTTTGCATAGGTCAAAGCATGCACATGAATTAAAATGGACTTTGGGTTTAAAGTTGTGGAACTTTTTTAGAGCATATTCAAATAATGTTTGTATTAAAATTGGAAACTAAGATTCAAAGCCTTTCAACAATTCAAAAACATCCATTAAAAAAATATATTTAAAAAAATCTCAAAAAGGTTCCATTACCAGCATCACATTCCCTGAAGAAAATCAGTCCTGTTTTCATTTAAGTTCCCTCTGATTGCACCACAAAAACCAAACCACCATGAGCTCACATCCTTGGTTTACACCCCAACCCTCAAAACATGTGCACACAAACACTTATTTCTGATACAACACACCCACACATGCTCAATGCAGACAATGCGTGGATCTGTGCATGATGCAGTGTTCCACAAGTATTTACAAGCACACATGCAGCTTTTTGTAGCCAGACATGCCCAGCGTTCATCTGTCAGCTCAGTCATATTATCCAGTTTTACTATGAAAACAAGATAAATTCCTCCTTTTGATTTATTGCAGCTATTATTGTTTATTTAAGGGCATCTCTTGGAGATTAAAATCATGGGATTGTAATTGAATTCAGGAGTAATCTTTTTCCCCCCAAGGCCTAAACATGAAAGTGATCTAATATACCACAAATGGCAACACTTTATAGCTCAAACTGAAAGAGTTATTCGTTGCAAAGTGTCGGGCTAAAATAGAAATAAATATTTCTGCAAAGATATTTTTCATGTGTATGTATTGTTCAGTGTACAATTACAGCCTCTTATTAATCATGCTGATTTATGTAAGGTAAATGATTCAAACAGGAAAAGCTAAAGCTTTTGGCAAAAGACGAAAAAGAAGGAAGATGTCCGAGTGACCAGGTTTGCTAGCAAGACTCTGTCTTGAAATGTCTCACAAGGATCAGACCTGTAATTAGACAAACACCTCCTACAAAACATGTTGGGGAAGGGGTGCATACCCTTGCAAACAATGACGGATGAGAAACAAGAAATTTTGTATAGATTGGTTAAATAAAATAGACCAGAATGGATCTTCAGAAATAAATTCTAGAATCTTAGATCAGCGACGTTGGATAGAAAGATTAGTTAAAGGTTGGATATGGAACATGAGCATGATAGCGACATCTAGTTTAGCTAGGTTGTAGTTACAACAACAAAAAAAATCATTCTAGCTGTTGGGTTCCCTGGTTCGCTGCAGATCCATCCAGTGACCAACCTGAACTGTGTCCAGTTGAATTGAATTGTGTTGAGACTGTGCTATACAAATGCCTTGCCAGTAAGAAATGCATTTTGGAGGATTTTAAATGACAGCTAAGGTTAGCAAAGTTCGGAAGTGAGCTAGCTTACGTATCCAGGAGGAAAGTTGCCGTTTCCACGTATGTTTGATGCAGTGGAAATGTTAATGGGAGTCAATCTAGTGTAGGCTTCAGCTAAAACTACTTTAGTTTCTGTTCTCCAGTCACTCCTCTCCTGAGCAGGATAATATCTGCGAGGCTCTGAGGTAGCTGCTTGACTTGCTGACTCCACCTTTCTTCCCAGTGCAAACAGGGCTGTAGCGACTACATAGTTATAACAACAGACACCATATCTGTCAACCAGCAACCCGTGGCTGCTACTGGCTGGTTAAAATAACCATATTGTCCATTGTCATGCCCGTTTTAAATGTACATTATATTTTAATTCAAATTTATATTTTTTTAAGGAACCCTTCTAAAAGCTCAGTGGATGTATTTTTTTCATGTAGCTTTTAATGAACATTTTCAATTTACAACCTTTAATAGTTGGACTGATAAAACCCACAAACAAGTGTTACGTAGGTTGACGTATGCAAACTTAAGGCTGCATAAGGCTTATGACATATACAGGATAAAGGCCTAAAAGGACCAAACAAATTCCACAGCTTACTATGTATAGATTAGTATGCGGTGTCTTTTGTTGGCATTCTACTTTTTTAAGATAGGCTAGCCAAGCACGGCTTGAAGTAGAAGACATTTCAAGCACCGGTGCCTTACTCCAGATCAGGTTCATCTCCTGGATAACAAAATAGATTGCTTAAAAGGTGCAAGTACACATAAAACGGGGACACCTGCAGATGAGAAACGGTTGTTCTTTTGTTTTTGACAGGTTCAATAGCAAGATCTCTGACTACAATAAAACTGGGCAGAGAAGCGCTCTAGGTAGCTTCCATTTTTCATCCAGACAATGATTTGTTTTGTTGCATAACCAGTAGAAGATAAAACCCTCAGAACTTGAGATGCACACATTAGCTGATGATCTGAATCATGATTATGAGGTTTATGGACCCAGCTCAATCATGAAGTTAGACCTGTATCTGATTTATGAATGCAACATAGCCCAGTGCTACCAGCTTCCACCGGCAACAATACTTTTTGGTGTGGAAGACCTTAGAGTTAAGAAAGCCATCAGCCATTTTCAGTATTAGTAAACTGTAAATAAACTGAGTCAGAAACACCACAAAAGCTGTGATGAGCAAATTAAATGGAACCCTTTTTTCTAAAGAGGCATGTGACCTGTTTATTCAGGCTGCTACAACAGAGACTTCAGTGGGTGTTGGTCATTTTACTCTCTAAACACTTTGTACATTCTCAGTTTCGATTGTTTTAAGGCCAAGATTTTTATTAAATAATTTGATTCTGACATTTTACCAAATTGGTGAATGACTAAATTTACATGTAATTCACTTCAGAAGACACAAAGAGGCTGAACGTAATACAGCTACTCTGGTTTACATCATGGTCTGACATAGAGCAGACTGGATTTGGAAATGATGACTGGTTTTGGAAAATTTCAGAGTTAAAGTGAGGGTCTGAACTCTCTAGAGTACACACACAGACTTATTTACAGCTAGGTGTACATATAAAAAAGATAAAATGTAAAAGTTCAAAATGTCAACACAAGTTATTTGGACAGTTTTAATTCAGACAAAAATAATTTAAAATCAAAGAGTGTGAAGAGCTAGAAAAAATATTTGAGAGACAGTTAATCAAAAGCCCTTAAAGAGAAAATGAAACTTGATTAAATCTGTTTTGAACGGGCCAAGCTTTACAAAGAACAGCAATGGGCCACAAATCTAAACTAGCAAATCACACCTTGTGGTCCTTAACAGTCTAATCATGCTTAATAGATCCCTGGCATTACACCTCTTTAGGTTTATACTAGGTCTGAGGTTTGGAGGGTTTTATTAGAGAAGTATTCACTTTTTGTTGTTGTTGATCTTCATTTTTTTTAAAACCTTTGTTTTACACTTCAAATAATAATAATAATAATAAATACATCACATCTAAAAAAAAGTAAGGACATAAGGACAAAATTCTCTGGCAAAAATGAGGGTTGCAACAGTGTTGAGATTACAAATCCTTCTGTTATTCTCTTAAGAAACTTAGCCAAGATATTGTTTTATTTATTTTGTGCTTCACATTAAATTTGCACAAGAATAATTCTAATAAAGAATAATTATTGTGCAGATTTTTCGCAAATAATCTGAGGCAGAAATAATGAACTACGGTAGGACTGTGAGCCAAAAGGATCAGCAGGATTTACTGTAATAGTATCATGGATGTCAACAAAATTTCACCATTAGCTGCTTGTATGGCTCTGTTTTTTTACTGAAGTAGTAGTTCTACTGAACCCTTAAGCCAAGTCTCTAATGCTGCCAAATTCGGGTCCGTTTCCTTTGACTGAATCAAATTTTTGTCTCAACTCAGCTGAACAGATGATTTGATGCTGCCTCCCTTTAGATGGCTCAAACCATTAGTCCAACCACTAATTACACTGCTTACCCACAGAATCGAACATTAGAGTAAGCACCCACCAAGCTCTCCCACTCTCCCTTTTCCATCAAACAATCAACAAGGACGCAGCGACAAAAGGTTTGATTCAGAATAGCATCTCTAAATGCGTCTGTAAGGGGAGGAGAAGCAACTGTGACGCACATAAACCCATTGCTGAGACCATGTAAATACTCTTTCATAGAAAGCATTAAAATCTTACCACAAACGATACAAACAGGACTGTTTTTCAGTGCCCGTCATTTCAATTGTTACAGTAGCAAACACACTCTTACACAAACTTCTCATGTCTTCAGCCCCCCCGCACATCAAGTAGCCATCAGCTTGGCCTGCTGCCCAAGAAATTTGCCAGCAACCTCCCAGTGATTACTTCAGAGGGTCTGCGAGGCACCTGTTTCATTAATGCCACACATCTTTTCTTTTTCACCCCCCCCATACCTCTCGTCTTCTTCCTCCCACACGCCTCGTTATTCAAATTTTCCTGCTGTCAGGCCACATTAGCAAAGCACTACGATTTGTCGGCTGCCCTAATTGCTAGAGGTGCCTTCCCTTGTTAGGCAACACCCCCTTTAGCTTGTTTGTTTCTTCCATGGAGACACACTTCTGCAGCAGCTTGTGTAAAGCTTCAGATTCTTTTCCGTCATTTCCCTTGGCCTTTTCTTTCCCTCTCCCTAATTGCTGGCTGACCGAAGCGTGCAGGCTGCTGATCAATAACTGCACTCTCACCGCTGGGGATAAAGACCTAGAAGCATGCAAAGAACAAGAGAGGGGAGGTTTGAATCTGCTGCCACTAATGTTTGAGATTCATGTTGGTCACTTAAGGTCAGAATGCCTCTCATGAGTGTGATCTGACCGAACTTACTCTTTGTTGGATCATTACGGTATTAAAGGGTTGGTTTACTTAGAAAAAAAGAAGATTTCACGTCCAGAGGAAAGACAAAGTTGTATTTGTAGTAAAGCTGCAAAATTGACTGAACTGCAATGGTCATCACTATAGCAATATGCGCAGTGCTGCAATCAAATAAAGATTCCTTATAGGGCTGATTAGAAATTTATCTATACCAAAATTCATGACTGTTACAGACGTGATTTTGCCGATGTTGGTTTATTCTGTATTTTTTTTTATAATTAAAAAGATGTGTTTTAGTTTAGAGATTCTCATGTCCCTTTAAGAATCTGTCCAAACTACCGGATGGGATGTCATGTGACTATATACAGTCATGTAAATCCACCTGATCCAGTCTGTACAACGAGCAAACAGTGTTGCCAATGTATCTACGTTCAGAATAAAATACAGAAAGAAGTGTCGATCGAACCATGAACTAAAAGGCCGGTTCAGGTCATTTTTTGGAGATGTTACATGGGCGTACTGCCTGTATTGTAACCGGTTGCAACCCGGTGTCTGTACGACTGCAATTCACACCAGCATCCAGAAAAAAAAAAAAGAAAAAAAAAAAAGAATTAATCCGGAAATTTAACAGAGCTCTGCAACCACCCCTGGACTTCGTGGCCGGTGTGAATGCTCTTATGGGACTCCATCTTTTTTCATCCAGGCAGTAGACTTATGCATCTGTACCGTGGCTGGTGTGAGTCAAGGGTAAGTCTGATTTATATGCCAAAATGTGTGATATTAAAACAACAGTTCAACAAAAATATTTAAAAAGGTAAAACCTTAGCAGTCCCACACCAATTATATAGGCATTAATGGCTTTTCAAAAATTCTCCAAAAACAGTTAACAAAAATAAATATTCCTCTCCCACAGCATCCCTACAATTAGAAAAGAAAGCACAACCTCATCTAGAGAAAAAACAATTTGTGGGGTAGTTCTAATAATTTAATTGTGGGTCAATATTGCAACATTAAAATGTGATTTTTGTCAAATTTCAAAACATAACAACTAAAAGAGCTGAGATAATTTAAATTAATAGGTATTTTTTTATTTAATTAGTTATGTGTTCTAGTGTTGATTTTATATTTGATGATATCATGAAACAGAATTAATATGTGCAGTTTAAAAGTAATGGGTGTCCTGAAACACACCATTTGATGATGAATGAGTTTTATTCTTATAAGTATTTGGTTACTCTGACAGTTCACAGTTACTTGCAGTCGGAGCCCAGCAAAAAGTTAAATGAAAAAAATAGATTGTCTCAAAAAATGAGATTACTTATTTTAAAATCACCCTTACAGTTACTAAAATATTAAGAAAAAATATTTAGGACCGTATCGTCAATCCCTAGAACCCAATACTTTAGTATTAGCATGCAGAACTAAAAATAAATGTCAGAGACATCCACCTATCAAGCTTTTACTTAACAAGTTCAGATTTTCTTTTAGGTCTGACCTGTTTCAATTCTCACAAATTCTGAGCATCTTTTTAAGGAGTATACAACAGGCAAACTAACTGAGTTTTATTTAGTTTGATCTCAAACACTGACTAAGAAAAAAAGAAGGAACACACTGCAGTTTCCTTAATGGAGTTTTTATTTTTATCGAAAATGAAAGGATCACAAGATTATCCATATTAAATAGCAAATCATTAGTTCCCAATTTTCAACAGATTTGTACTCAACTCAGAGAAAAATATGCAGAGGGCTTTAGGTCAATTAGTTTCTTCACCAATTTTAACACCACTTAATCCCAACCCACGTCCTTTTAGTTAAACCTTTTTATGTCCATTCACTTAATCACCACATTCAGTTTAGTTCTTTGATTGATGAACTGTGGAGAAAGGATCCTAAAATTATTTGTATTTGTTATATATATCTTTTAGAATATAACATTACATTTTAAAGGTTGTATTAGCCTACGCACAATTTATGTCACTTTTGGTTCTGTTCCCAGTTTAGCCCTGAGGACTTGGTAAGGCTACTCTATTTGTATAAGCACATTCCTTTATGGTACACTGGAAGTAGATTTTGCATCATCTACCCTGAAAAAGGTACAAGAAGAGACATGGTGAGTCTGAAAGGTTCTATAGCATCTCTGTGTACCTGGAAAGGTCTGGACCAAAACTGTGAATGTTTGATATGACCAACAAAAAGTGCAAGTTTTACGTTTCAGATAAATTTAAAGAAAACATTCAGAGATCTCTGGGTTTGGTTTATAAAGACAACAAGTAGTCAATTTAAATGACCAGTTGATTGATTGTTAAATCCCAAATTAAAAAGATATGCTTTTTTTTCCCAACGCTCTTATTTTTAACAATGACTACTGTTTTCTACCTACAGTATTAGGTAGATATTAGTATCAGCATATACTCTCTAAAAGACTTGTTTAAACAAAGCACGGTGTAGATTAAATGGTCTGTATTTTCCAGAACACCAGCACATCTTCAACATTCATTCTGAGCTTTTTCATAGCAAAAAGACTTCAAGTGTGTAATGCATTTGTAAATAGTGAGCGAAACTAAAATCCAGATTAAATTTAAACTTCTTGTGGATTAAACATAAAGAAAGGTTTGGTCTATTTTTTTATTACTTTTCAGAGTGCCTCTTAGTAGTGCATGCAAAACTACAATGACACCCCTTACACACTTTCAAGTGTCTAGTGGGAGCTAAATGTTACAGCAGCACATTGCACTCATCCTTACAATGGCTGTGTTTACATGGACACAAATAATGGGAAAAAAGCCTGATCAGAATAAAAATGCTTAATGTAAACATGCCATTCAGATTACTCTGACCCGATCAAACTCATTCGGATCAAAATTTCCTTCCGAATGAGAGTGTTGGTTTATTTGGATAGTTAATCCGATCGTGGTGAAAGTAAACTCCCATGCTTAATGTAGGTCATTAATGCGCATGTCTGTTAAATCATGCATAGACGTCTAATACGTCGAATTCTTTAAATAAAAGGGATTTGGTTTGTAAATCGATTGTGTACATAAGAATGAAGGATTGAGGATGTAAAACCGTGACCAGAAAAGAAACGATATAAAAGCACGTTCTGAAGAACATTGTAGTCCTCCATTTCAAATGGGCGCAGCCATGTTTGTTTACAACTGAAGCCTATTTTTTCTTCTAAGGCCATTTCCCATGTTTTAGATAGTTCTGTGCATGTCAAAAGGATTTAAGCTGTTCAGACATGTAGCGCATGTAAACGCCTTTTTTAATCGGATAGATTGAAGTTCTAATTAACGTCACTTTTTTGGATAAGTGAATCCGTTTAAAGGGAGCTAGTACAAATATTTTCCTGTTTTTCCTTGGAACTTCAATGCCTTATGTACATGTGTACAATAACATTGTCTAATTTTTTAAGTCTTCCTATATTTTCCAACAAAATACTTTGGTAACACAAGTGTAAAACAATTTTTTTTGTTTTTTTATAATCAACCTTTATATATGTTTAATCACCTTGAACACCATGTGCAGAGCTTAACATCATTTGGAAGCAATAATTATATTTTACACCTAAATACAAATCCCATCATGATCCTCCAACCTAGAAGAAAAACCTTAAACGGAAACATGCGTGGGCGTAGTTTACAACTTATGTGTGGGTTGTCCTTTTTCACCTTCAACATGAAGGGTAAGAGTTTACTTTGGCTATAAAGAAAGGGTGCATGATATCAGGAAAACTAATTGTGATACAAATTCTTGAAGTATAACCAATTTAACCACTGATTTCAGTCCTCTCTTCTCCCCTTTTTAAAATCAATTGTAATACGCCTTGACATCTAAGCCACTGAAAATATCCATCAAATAGTGCATCCCAAAAGTTCCATGTGATCACTATATTGCATAATAAATTTGCATTTATTTCAACATATCACATAACTATATTATTAAGTGTTTATTGTGATGTAATAAACACTATTCTGAATGGTCATTATGATATACAACTTAGTTGTTCCACTCAAAATCTTCTGTCTTCTGTGTAATGCAGATTTTGAGCTAAATCCTTAAAGGGTGTTTTATACTGCAGTTAGGGACAATAATGATGCGTTTATGGTTTCAACTCTGTTCTAGTGATTAATTATGTCTCCATTCATCTGAAAAGGCCAAAGAATCTAAACCAATAAGTCATGCAAGCCACATCCTGTACCCAGTCCTTGCTCATCCTCCGCTTTTGGCATCAGTCTGGATCCCAAAGTCTTCTGAGAACATACAAGTCTCAAGAATTCTTTGGAAACTTTCTACATCGTGTTTTTAAGCCTTTGGTGCCATGTATTTATTTGTTGATATACAGTATTAAAAGTGTGCACTAATAAAAAAGTTAAAATGTGTTTCCTTCTTACATAGAGGAGCAATTTCTCTCTAAAGAGTAAACAGTGTTCCCGTAAAAAAATTATCAAGTTTCAACCAGAGACAAAGAAACAGGAAGAGGTTCAGTTGTAAGGAGCTATAAAGATTAAGGTTAAATTACATCCAGTTGGCTGTGACCACAAAGTCTCTTTCTGTGTTTAAAAAAAATGCAACTAAAGACCAGATTAAAAACAAACCAATCCACGGCTGTAATTTGATTAAAGATTCCAGGACGCATGTGCTAAATATTTATGCAGTGCATGGGTCCGGTTCTTTGAAGCATTCAAACACCCAGTGATGACAGGTTGCTGCCACCCTTGCATTTGCAGAGATTAAAACAGTTTTCTGGGTTGAGTGGCCCTCGACTGCGAGGCTCAGACGAGAGTTGCTGACGGCCGGAGCACATGTCAGCGTGGAGATCTGCGGCGAGCTGAAACGATACGTGGGGGGCGCTGGTCAGAGCGTCCCAGCCCAGACCCGCCACAGTCTGCTCTGCTCACCCCGGGATGCCCGCCCATACATTAAGATGTGGTTTGGAGCTCTCACAGGAACACAGCGTGGAGAGGCTGGATGAGAGGGATCGGGTTTACAGCGCAAACCGCAGACCCACAGTCTGCCTCCTGTCCTGTCTTCCTGCACTTAGCCGTACTAAATACACAGCTGTTAGTGTGTGTGCACGGGTGCTGTGTTTCTGTGTGTTTGGACTGGTGATAGTGTGGAGGGGGTATTCAGAATGCTTTCAAACAAATCTGAATGCAGGTGTGGGGGGAAAAATAGGTAAAAATTTATGAAAGTTGAGCAATTTCAACATCATTCATGTGAATAAAAGCCTCCTCTTGGTTTCCTGTAGCATACAACACAGAGTGAAAGTTGTAAGTCACAGTGAGTCTGCACTGATTTCAGTACAACAGCATGCAACAATGTTGGGGGCAGGGTGGAGGGTGGCATGACTGAGGGATGCAGAAGAGGGTTAGGCAAATGAGCAGGGCTTAATTGATACTTCTCACAGTCAGAGGACCAGTGTTTATGTATTCAAGTCTGTTCAGAAAGCTCTCCAGCTAAACTTGACTGAAGCAAATTAAGGACGTTGCAGCATAAAATCTATTTTGGAGCCATGTTATTGTAAAAAAAGAAAGAAAAAAAAGAACGGTGTGGGTTTAAAATCAGATCATTTCAAATGAGACTGGGGGATCATTTAAAACTGGGATAACTATGCGTGATTTCAGCCTCCTACACCTTTTCTTTCCTTGTAAACAAAATCTTAATGAAAAAAACAGTGTGTGTGATTCTCAGCTCTACGGCCGTACAGTGAGACGTGCTCACCGACATTTTATTTAGCGCTGGTACGACTAAAACCAGCCTTCAGCAGTTTTAGCAGAATGTGAATACTGTTTCCAGTATTAAAGTATACTAAGGTTTTAAATGTTGTGGTTTCAAAACCACAAAAAGGTCTCCTCATAACAGTAGTAGGCAATATAAAATGTTAAAGGTAGAAATTATATAAAGTTAGCCAACCATATAGATTTTGACTATAACGGCCTATCACGATTGGAGTCGTCGAGGACGTCATCCAGCTGTGCTTACTTTATACCAGGTAAGCACGGAGGATCAATACTGATATTCAGTGTTCATATTTACACTATATATTTTAAACTTAGGATTTATTGTTTCCTATTTAATGGAAACGAAACCTGTTGGAGCGTTTTTAGTTCAAATATGTGCAGCTTATTTTTATTTTTTTTGCAAAACTAAACTGATAAGTAGTCAGGAAAGTAGGAAGGAATGTTATTTTTCCTTTTACATTTTCAACTTCAGTCCAAACAATTTTGTGTTCTTACAACCTTTTATATATCTAATTTAGAATATCTTCAGCTTCATAAGAAATGTTTTTGTTCCTTTCTCTGACAAAGATTTGTAACATCTTAAGTAGCCTACTTCAAAAAAACATTTAGAATACATTTTGCACAATAAATGTTCTTTAGATGGCATTCTGTAGTTTTTTGAAGGCTTTATCACCCAGCTCTACCTCACTATTGTATCCCTGGAATTTTCCGCTGTTTTCATTGAGTATAGTATTGTGCTCTCTCTTCGTTGCATGTTGCTCAACATTGCTGTCTAGGTGTCTGAAAAACGGCGATGAGACTTTTCAGTCGAACATAAGGAGACACATTTGGTTGTTTAAAATTCGTTTCTGGTGAGTTTTTCTGTTAAGCAGCCGATCGCAGGATGGCTACCCGAGCAGGTAGCCTGACTAACTAAACAGATTTCATCAGTTTCTTAGATTCTCCATTTTATTACAAACAGAAAGTAAACTTTAAGCAGAGATCTACCAAGTGGTTGGCTGGAATTGGCCAATTTTCAACACAGCCTGCCCCGAATAATTGGTCCGAAATATAAATTCTGATCTTTTTATTATTATTGAATGCAGCAAATTTTCAGATTGGGCCGACAACAACAGTCTTGGGTGTAGAAGATGTTAATGAGTGAAGACAACACAAAACTGTGCATTCTCAGTACTAGACTAAATAATTTATATTTTCAACCGCATGTTGAGACAGGTCTGCAACAGATCAAGGCTACGACACAACCAGAAGTTTACACCAGATAACAGGAAGGCCAAATGTATTAAAGTGATGTAACTTGGTTTTATTCTTTTGAGCTCTCAACAAATATATATTATAGAAGACACTAAAGACAGCTTAAAATTTCAACTCTGAAATAATTTTTTGTTTTGAAATACTAGTCAAACTAATGTGACAGCAACTGCTCTCTAACACAGCGTGCAGCTAATATAATAAGCGCCAATCATGGCAGGAACGCTACAAAACAAATATATTTATGCTTTTTCCATTGTCGCAGTTATTAAAACAAAATCGGAATCTGCTAACGTCGCTACAGGCAAATCAAAACTTCACAAAAACATTGTGATCGGAAATCGCCCCAGAAAATCCCCATCAGTGCATTTGAATATATTCAGTGCAATGATAAGTGTGATTACCTCAAGTTTAGGGAGTAAACCCATTCATCAAAATCACTGGTTATTTTGGTAGCATTAGGAATGAATCCCTACCTTTCTGTTTAGAAATAAAATATTTAGATCACATAGTTTTTTTTATGATTTTTACTGAATGTTATAACACTGGAATCTCCACATGCATGATGGTTGCATTATGACAAGATAACTTCACTTCTACTTACTCAAAACCCCTAATGAAGGAAGACATCCATGCAGCCCATGTTAACTACACCACAGTGTGCAGATAGAGAGTAATAGGCTGCAAATTTCTAACCTGCTGCTGGAAACCAACAATCATGGGATCAACACACAAAGACAGTCGGGAAAGTTGGACCGTGTTTGATGGGGGAAGGTGGGGTTGAAGGGGGAGTTTCCCCTTAAAACCACATTGACAATCTGACCTCCATAAGAAGAAACATTGTAGAAACATTTAGAAAATAAGTAGATAAGTCTGTTACAAGTGTAATACTTTTCTTCACAATATTATTCTGAGATCTGTTGGGAAGAGAAAGTAAAAGAGTATCGACTTTGTTTCAGTTAAGATTAAGGAACAACTTAAGGAAATATTCTGTATTTTCAGACTGACAGACGATAGTCCTCATTATGTTGTGGACTGCTGCATAGTAGCTAGCCTACTTACCGGTGGTCTGTTCTGAGGAAACATTGTAGCCGCCGACTTGAGTGTATCCTGGAGCGTGTTTTTGTATTTATTTTTATTCCTCCTTCCTATGTTGTATTGGTTTTCGGACTGAAATCTTCGTCGAGAAATACACCAGCAAGCAAATATACCGCTCTGACTCTCACAGAGGCATTTGGCCGGGTTTCAAAGATAATGGCAGAGCTAGTCTCGACTCGCTCCTTCCTCTGCTCAAGACTCCTTTGTTCTGGGTTATATCTCCAGCCCTACGCCACGCCACGCCGAGCTCAACGCGCAGGAAAGGGCCGGGGGAAGAGGAGAGAGAAACCCGATCACAGGGAGCTGTCTTCCCACGAACTCAACTCCGCTTCCAACGATTCGTTGTTTATAATTGTCTCCTTCTTCGATATGTGTCTCCGTCTGAAGCATAAAGGCCAGAGTGAGGAGGTGGGGGAGGAAGAGGAGGAGGGGGGATGCGGTTGTAGCTTGTGGCTTCGTAGACGGACACACCACCAGCTCACTCAATACAGCCGCAGCCTCTTTTGTCTCCCTCGCTGGTCTGCTCTCTTTTCACACAATCCTCCCAGTGCCTCCACTTCTCCCACTCCCCCTTCTCTGGTCTGATCTGATCCTAGCATCCATGGGACTTTGAATCTGGGAAAAAAATAAGATTTAAAGAAAATCAGGGAACCTTAAAATGCGTCTCCTCTCACACCTCCGTGATAATCTTTATAGAAATCTGTTATTTTTGTATTACTGCTTTAAGTAGTACGTAACAGCAGAGATAATTACCAGAGCACGTACGTGACGCTTTTTCTCCAAATGGCCTGGCAATATTTGGAGAGAAACTTACGTTGTGGTCTTGTTAGTGTTGCTACCAGGTTCAGCCCTCAAGTGAAAATATAATTGAAACTATATCCGCTCATATGCGACATTTTATTAAAGTAAAAACGACCCAAAAAAATCCTAATAAGGAGGAGGTTCAAAGGAATTGTTCGGGTGATTGAATGAAATCTCCACGTGGGGCTCGGACTCGGCACGGTAAACATTGGCCGACTGAGCCAATGAACGTTGAGAGCCCCCACGTGGGTTAAGATGACCGTTCGCTGATTGGACAGCGTAGCCTGTACCACGGTTCCACGCGTCAATCAAGGCAATGCCATGACAGCGCTGTGAGGTTTAACCCTTTCCTGGCTGCCTGGAGTGATTGAAAATACGAGTAGGAGGTTATGTGGTCGGTGTATCAAGATTCTGTGGTTTCCCCATATTTCTATCCACAAGGCCAGCGATGCATTTAAAAACCATCGAATATATTCCTCAATTTATGGAGATAAATTGACTTTGCAGTAACATGTGCAGTAATACTCTTTGACACTGACAAAACAAACGTTTAGAATTTTAACAAATAAATAAAGGAATACAAGAAAAATGTAAAATTTTGCATAAACTTTATCTGTGATGATTTTTTATCTGCATGGGTCCGTATAGGAAAGTTAGTTTTACTGCTCAAATTGAATTACGTCCCTAAGAAATTAGGTTAATTAAATTCCAGTACTACCACCACACCTTTCCTTATCCGCCTTTTATTTCGAGGGTGTGTGAAAACACAATGCCAAAGAAGGAAGTAACACCCCAGCATCCCCTTATTACACACCTGTAGAATACATGATTTGATCACCAAGAAAGGCATGTTTTTTGGGACATGTCGAAAATGCACATCTCATTCACGCCATGCATACAGCACATGTGCACCACTTTTGCAAAACTGACACAACTGTGAGTTATATATCAGAGCAAAGATCTGAAAAAAACTAACTTTACTTACTCTCCAACTACTATGCAGACACTTCTCTCACCTCAGCTTCCCATTTATATATATATATATATATATATATGTATGTGCTCAGATGTTCAGAGAGTAAGAATTTGTATTTAATACCTATAAGTGGGAAATACCACTGCATATTTTATATCTATTTATCAAGTGGCATGTTAACTTTTAGCCCTGACAACCAACGTTGAGTTCTTTGGCAGCACATTTTGGTTAGCATTGTTGCTCAACTAAAGTTGGCTCCATCCATTCATTATCTATATCCGATTAACTTTGCATGGTCGCAGGAGAGTGATGCCCATCTCCAGTAGTCATTGGTGGGGTACACGCTGAACCGGTTAGTCACAGGGTACACAGAATATTGGTCAAACAAATGTCAAGTATATATTTTTTTCTTCCTAATTTGATATTTTCAAACTGCTTTGTAAGCCATTCAAAGCACTTTACATGCAGTGATTAAGTCTTCATATGTACAGACAAAGATCCTGCATTGCATACCATGACCTAAGGTTACGTTATTATCGGGCCATGGTTTATTATTTTTTCCAGAGATGCTTGTAAGCCATGTATATTATATTCAGCCTTACTGTTTAGTGAAAAAAAATGCATTTAACAAACAACATAATGATTGACTGAACCAACATCTTTGGTTAAATACTAATGTAATGCTTTAAAGGATAATTATGGAAGTTCCTGGAATTTCACCATTATTGAATTTTAAATTAGAAAAGAAATATACCTGATTACGGTTTAATTAGTTTTCATGACTAATATTCATTTTTATAGCACAGGTAAGAGTGTTATGTGCTGAAGAAACTGAGCAATCAAACGAACTGCCAAACACACCAAATAAAATCCCAATTAAGAACCTGAGGCACTATAGTGATAACGATGTAATTTTTGCAAGAATGTATATAATATGTGGATTCTTTAAGAAGACCACTATTTAAGAGTAAAAATGTAGAAAACTGTGAAAAAAATTGGTATTCTGGTGGTACGACCCCTTTAGCTAGGCTCATAATTAGGGAAAGAGATATTGAAAAAGCAATTTCTGACAGTGGAAATCACAACCTGCCAGAGGTGGAGTTGGAAAATATAGATGGGTGTGTGCGTATTTATGTGAGAATGTGTGTGCGTGTGTGTGTGTGGGTGGGTGGGGTGGAGAGAGAGAAAGGCAAGAGGGAGAGGGAGGAGGAAGAGAATAAAGGATGAAGGACGGCAGGGGGGGATGCTGAGAAAGACGAGCCAGTGGGAGGGTTGGAGATTGAACGAGAGCGGGAGTGCACACGGTTGATGGAAAAATGTGTGTGTGTTAGTGTTGAGCAGACAAGTGAGGGAATGAAAAAGAGAAAAAAAGAGGAAGAGTGGAGAAAGGGGAACAGGGAGAGAAAGAAAGAAAGATTTTATTGCCATTTTTCCCATGAATTTTAATGCACAGCACTCGCCCCCCTCCAGGATTCTGGGATCACATTTATTAGAAAAAGAAAAAAAAAAACTCACGGGGAATGCAGTGCTTTTCAGTCAGCTGCTGCACAGCATGATGCTTCGTTGTGTGTGTCTTTTGTGTGTTGTTGTTGTTGGTCCTGAGAGTCCCAGAATGTATGAGTCTTCACTGCATGGTGCAAGGGTGGGGGTATGATAATATAGATGCTAGAAAATGATAAGTGAAGGACACATATTATTGCTATTGGCAGGTCAGATGAAGGAGTATGCCAGGTGTGTGTGTGTATGCTTTGGCTGAACTCCAGTGATTGAACACACTACAGTTCTCTTTTCACTTCAGCAGCTCAGAGCAACGGACATAAAAATGGCCCTTGATGGGACATTGTAAATCTACAATACTTTTTTGTTTTCCCCTCATTTGCATTCAGTTCTTAATAGATTATTTTGGCAAACACAAGTACAATGTGTTTGCAACTATTTTACCTGTCACAAAAACAGAATGCCATAGGATAATGCCACAGAAATTAATCAGTCCTACATCCAGTGGTCCAAAACCATGTAGAGGTTGAGTTGTTATGATTAAGCTGATTAAGGCCTAACACTACAGCTTTGTTTCCACTGAGTGGAACGGTTCACCATGGTCTAGTTTGGTCTGCTATTTTATGGTCTGGCATATTAAGGAGAGCGTTTGGGCGGGGTTGTACCATGCCATCAAAGGATTATGTTGTGTGACGCCAGTAGCCCCACCCAATCGAACCGGACCAATTTCCTATGGATGTACAACTAAAGGAGGGCCAACAATGGACTGCTGTATGGGTCGCTTTTAAAATGGAAACGGGCAAAAAGGTGGACCAGACCATAACGGACCCGACCGCACCGAAAAGCACCATTCTACACTGTTTCTACGTGGAAATGAGACTATTGGTTAAGTAGAACTTTGAGGTTTTTCTTAGAGCAGTAACTTTTACCTGACAGTGGTTAACATCGAAACATTATGTTATATTCTAAAAACAATTTTAGAATTATATTTAAATAATTCTGACAAAAATAAGTATGGCATTAGAACAGACCCATCTTTTCAGCTATGCCACAAATTTTCAATTGGACTAAGATCAGGGCTTTGCATTGGCTTCTCCGTGGTCTTGAATTGTGTTCTTGTTACTGTGTAACTAACTTTGATGTACGCCAAGTGTCCATTCTCCAACAAGCCTTAACTTCTTTGCTGATGGCCTGATATGTTGCTTCAGTATTTTTTCTGTTCATTCCCACACAGCATGACACCATCCCAGTAGTTCACAGTTGGGAGGTGTTTCCTCGTTTGGTAGTTACTCTCTTTTACATCCAAATGTAACAATAGTCATTATCATGTTACATTTTAGTTTAAAAAAATGTATGTATTTATGTAGTGGTTCATTTGCCAACTTTAACCTGGCTTTTTAGCAATTAATTCTCACTGAGGTGAGTTGTCCCTCACTAAGTTGTCTTTTCAGCTCACAGGACTTTATTAGCTATGGATTATGACAACTACAAACACATCCACTGGTATGCCTCAATTTAAATCAGCTGCAGCAGCTAAATCAACAGAAGTTAGCCAACAATGACACCTGGGCCTTCCCAAATTGAAATTTTAGTGTACTTAAAAAAATATATATTTGAAAAAAATTCTTCCAAAACTTTTCCAGCATGTAGCAAATAAAATATATAAGGCAATCCTAACTGTGATAATGAAAAACTGAGTGTCAGACATTGAGTATAAAATAGTTTGAGCCTTTCTATACGTTTTATGTCAACATTTTATACATGTGTCATCTGCAGAAATATTCAGTTGACCCTTCAGTTGTCAGATGTATCAGATATGAATAAGAAACTAAGGACAGAGAGCTGGTAGACTGTTTTGTGACATGGTACTGCTCTTATCCTAAATGGGAAAAAAACAAAGGAGATGATTGCATATTTCAGAAGAAACTGAGTTAGGTCAAAAACGGTTTGCATCATGGTAGAAGATGTGGAGGTAGTTGAGGAGTATAAATACACCAGAGTTCACCTGGACAAGAGTCTGGATTGGAAGTGCAACAGTAAAGCTGTCTACAAGAAGGAGCAGAGCAGACTGGACATCTTAGGTCCTCCAAAGTTTGTTGCAAGATGCTGCAGATCTTCTACAAGTCCTTTGTGGAGAGTGTTATCTCTTCAACCATCCTCTGTTGGGGTAGCAGCATCAGAGCAAGGGACTTAAAAAGGCTAAAACATGATAAAAACAGCTGCCCACACACACCGTTGTACACAACAACACCTCAGATAATTTTGAGGTGTTGTTGTTTTCTATTTCTCATTTGACAATAAACATGTTGTTATATACATATGCAAAAGAACAAACATAAATTTTTGAAACTAATAAACGAAGAACTGTATTGTCCACAAAAGCTGGTAAGGAGGATGATTACAATTTTTGTAGCTACAACTTATTTTAAACGGGGAAAAAAATCTTCTGTAATGCAGAGTACATAGCATGTCTTCCTTTCCTGTCCAACAAGACTTTGTGGAATAAAACTAACAAGTGTGTGTATGTGTGTGTACATATGTGTAAATTAAGGGTGAGTCAGAGGTACAAATTTCTCTTTTGAAGGCCATAATGGTATATGTAATTTCATTTTTTGCTATTACAACATTTGTTGTAATCAGAGCTCTGTCATTAGTCCAAGATTCCTTCAACTAATTCAAGTAAATTCAGCTATAGGAGTCCAGAGATTTTAAGAGGCACTTAATTTTTATTTTTATTTTCTTTCACTTCACATTATAGCAAATTTGTGGTATAGAAAGACAGATTCAGGTAAAAGGTCTAACATTACCTTTTTATACATCTGCAACCGTTGCATGCATGACATGATTTCCACCTAAGCCATGCTGTCACGATATCTACACAGTCTACACAGTCCAAGGCGAAAGGGTATCAATTTAGAAACACTGTATGGATTGCAGATAAGCACCAAAGCAAGGAAATATCATTTAAAAAAACCTTGACCCAAAAATAATTGCACTTTAGCTCCTGGAATCCCATGCAGGCTATTTGTCTGCTCAGATTAAGATTGAGTCACTGCATGTAGTTCTCTAAACTGCTTACAAGGCAGGCAAGACTGACATTGAACTTTAAGCCCAAGATGGTCAAGCGATCATGGAATATACATTACAGAAAGAGTGCGTGAGCTTTTCATGTTTAAATTCACATAAAAAAAACATTTTTAAGTTTGCCATTATATGTGGAAAGATTAACAAAAGTCAATTAAAGCTTTCTCTGTATATTCTAGAATCCACCATGTCAGTGGATGTGCTATTTTCCTGGTCATTGTCTGTCCTCTTTAAAAAAATTGCTTAGGAATCTTGAAGAAGGAGGTGCCGTGTCTTCCTGTGGTATTTCTGCACCCAAGACAAATCTTCATATTCTGACACTTCGGAGGAACTGCAGTATTCCTACAAGTGTGTTTTACCATACAATTATAGTGCAAATGTAGTTGTAAAGGCAATCCTTCATAAAAAGATAAAGAACAAGGCCGATACTTGACACTTTTAAACATGCCTTAAATGTAGTGTCTGCCAATCTTAATCTAATAAGAACTCTCATTATCAGATTATCATTTATATGAGGTATACATATTTCTGTCAGGTTTTTAAAAATACAAACGTAGTGTTAGTTGCAGACTATATGCCCCCTTGTTTGGATCAAAAAGTATTCACCTCTTCCCAGTTTGCTCAGTGCTATCCAGTTTAAGGCTGAGAGGTTCCTGACCAGTAAGGGTCTGAGTGACAGGAAAACAATGGCACAGTGTTGTCACGATGACCGTCCCTTCTCATCCTCACCCTCCATCTCTCCATTGCCCCCCTCTCCTCTGTTCCTCATCAGACAAGCTGGGTGTCAGCACAGAGACGGCACTGTGATTTATTGGTCTGTGCTCCTCAGGGACCGCACCTCCCAGCACTCACACTCATCCACACACAATCTAAGATCCCCCCCTCTCTCCTCACACTCCCTCCTTCACCCTCAATTTTTCCCACCCACCCCCTACTCTTCCCATCCGCCCCTCCTCCCTCCCTCAATCCATTCTCTCCCCTTCTGTCCACTCCTGCCGCATGGCCCCTGAGGGAAAAGAAGAGGTAATGACCCATATCAGCAGCAGCTATTCTCACATGCACACATACATGCACACACCTCCTTCACCCACCCTCCTCCCACCCCAACAGGCAGATACAAATAAATATCCTCTGTGACACACATATACACACACGCACGCTCACATAAAACAGGCGCTGACACATTTACGCCCACAGGCATGTGTATCTGGGATCTCAGGAATTCCATCGATGTGCCGTAACATTGTTGTGTTTCTGCTCGAAGTCCTCTGCAGTCTTTGGCCTGCAAAAACACCAAGGCTATTGATAGTAGATCTTTTTACAATGTTTTTATTTGTGAACAGGATAGAGATTTCATCACATTTTGTCGTAGACCGTGCGAGACGGAATGCAGCTTTTCCATTTTCACTGGGATTTCATCAGTCTGAACAATGGAGAGCTTTTAAATTCTCCAAAGTAATGAGGAATGAGATCATCAGACTGCTACCAGCTTCCTCAGGATACTTGCACGATTTTGTCATAAAATTCTCTCAGACGGGTGATAGTTTGGAGATAAAACTTTATGCGTAATAGTAAAATCCCTACGCAAGATTATCAGGATGATTTAAATTCTCACTTGTTTGATAACTTTTTTTTAAATAGTTGAATTAGGATTGAAAAGCATTGGTTCCAATGTTGATTTTGAATGCAGACAGCGAATCCACACTGAAGGCAGAGTGAAGAGGTTAAATTTGAGCATTGACTTGCAAATGCTACTGCCATCGCTCTGTGTGCGCCATCACCCATCACACACACCAGAGTGATGCTCTTGTGCCAGAAGTGTGCTGCAGGTCTCCACTCTGACTGAGTGCTGGCAGACAGAAGAGTGCAGTTCAGGTGCTAGTCTAAATGTTTATGGACCAATTACTGGATTGTACTATTCAGTGTTTCTTATATATATATATATATATATATATATATATATATATATATATATATATATATATATATATATATATATATATATATATATATATATTATTCATGTAATATAAATTATTAAGTATATTATGGAGTAGTTTTGCTTTGTGAATAACATTTCTATCTGAATCCTCAGATAAACTGCTGCTTTTCTTTTTTCTTTTTTTTTTGTCTGACAAAATTCAGGCAACAATGTGGAACACTGCATTGTGCTGCCACCTGGTGTCCAGTAAGGATACTGCAATAATCGTTGTCACTTAGCATAGAGTTGTTGATCTTTATGACCATTCCAATGCAGTAATACGATGAATAATGTTTTGAACACAAAAATATATTTCCTCACATGTGATGATATTTGGTATTTGAAGTGTTTCAACTGTAATTGGTAGATGAAACAACAAATGTATTAATCAGTAATGTTTTATCAATCAGTAATCAGTAATGTTGTTCAGTTTCATTCTTTTTCTTCTGCTTTAGGTTTCACTTTAGTTACTTTGCACCGAGAACAATAAAAAAGCACACTTCCCACTATTAACTTCTCCAGTTTGTAACAGGATAGGATGACGCTGTAAATTCTCCATCAAATTTGTCATGTGGGATGTCTCACCTACCACAAGGTGTCACTATTACACTGTAATCACTGAACTTATTGCAGCAAGTTTGATTGTAAAGTTTATTATTCGGGTGTTTATGACCACATCTCTAATTGATAACTACAGATTTGACTATTTAACTATTTCTACAATACCAACAGTTTCTAATTAATAATGTAAAGATATTACAGTTTACAATTTAATTATGATAAAACAACAGATAAAAATAATGAAACAATTAGACAGCAAAATTAAGCAAAGGAAGGAAAGTTTATTTATGAAGTGCTAGTCATACACATGGTACTTCAAATTACTTCACAAAAAAGGTACATTTGACGTTAGTAATAACATAGAAAAACACAGAAAAACATAGAAAGAACAACTGTAAAAATCAAAATTCATAAAAAGAAATAATTTCAAAGTAAAATAAATAAGATGAAAAAATGACAAATCCCCTCCATTACTGTCCATGACAGCATATAAACAGAGCTTTATATATTTCAAATGACCATTTTATATATTTTACATTTCTAACCTTTTATTCTTTCAGTGTTTTCAAACATAGGAGGATTCAATCGTTCTAGTTGAATGCTTTCAACATTTTCCTCACCTCAGAACTTTCCATCTTTTTACAAATATGAACAGTCCTTTTCTTCTCCTTTTTGGACAGAAACCACAACAGTAAAATTTCCCTCCGTTTAGTCGCCGTTCTTTCTTGCTCGGCAAATTTCTGGGAGAGCAAGGCGGTAAGTATTTTCCAAACTAGCTATCTAACAGATCCTGGCCTCCCACTTTGTCCTTCTGGGTCCTTCTCTGTTATGATTGCAGTTTCTATGGTGACAAAAAAACTCAGTGTTTGAGATAATATAAAAATTTGTGAAACCCTGGGTTTTGAATAACCTGATTCTTGGTAGTTGTTTTTTGTAGAGAAAGTCCTCATTCTGCCTCTAAAAGGGGAATTTTGTAAATATTACATTCATTTACTCACCCAGACAAGTTTAGAGCTACTTGAAGCCATTACGCAGAAGTTTATATCCATTCGCGATCAGTTTATATCTATATAATTTGAGGCAATCAGGGCAGGAGATTTGCCACCTCTAAATAAGGCATTATCTGCCCCAAAACACATTCCTTTAACCAATGTTTTGTTATTAATCCTTACCAGGACTCCACTCAGAGCTCAAAACGTCTGGAAAATGGGTATTTGTTTGGTTCCAGTGTGATTTAGAGGCTATAGCACAACTACACTATCGCACGATTGCAATTACGCTGTGCTCCATCCCAGTTGTAATCTAAGATAGACTTTCACTCTTTGCTCTGCAGCGGTCGGTTAGACAGAATTTACTACTGCAGACATCAACTGTACTGGCGGGCGCTGCAACATCATTGAAATCCCAGGTTAGTGTAAATTGGAATTGGTTGCATTGAAAGCCTGTAAAACCCCATAAGCTTACACCTTAGCACCTCCGAGGTGTTCCAAACTCACAGGGGAATATCACTGACTATTCATAACAAAACATGGTTAAATAAAGTAGTTTTTAGGTAGATAATGCCTTATTTAGGGGCGGCAATCTCATGCCCTGACTGACTCCCATTATATGGATATATGCTGATTGCGACTGGTCATAAACTTCTCCTGAATGCCTCCAAGTGGCTGCAAACTTGTCTGGATAAGTAAATGAATGTAATTAACGCTAAAAATAAAGTCCAGGTTGAAAAAAAAGGAACTTCCCCTTTAAGTGTCATGGACATTGTAATATTGACAGCAGTGGATCAGGGATGTAAAACCATTAATATTAAGAAAAAAACAAAAGTTGACACAAACCGAACATAAATTAAGAGCACAGGAAAATAAATTCACCTCAATTTGTGTTTTAAAGGTCTCAGTGGAGAGGGCATACATAATCGACAGCTGAAGGCTACTTCGAAACTTTAGGACAATACTAACTGAATGTATCTGAGGTGGCAAACGCATCTCTTTTCCCCCTAGATGCCCATAGATATAGGTAACCGGGGAACACCATCCAAAAGTGATGATGAACCTCCTATGAAGCAAAACTTCACACTTTATTGGGGAAAAACAGATTTATAAGAATATTGTGCTTAACCACAGGAGGAGCTGCAGTGTTTTCTATCTTTCAGAGATCACTCAAATGTTCATGCATTGACAGATGTTGTGCTAGTCCTATCTTTTTACATTCTCTATAAATTAAAAACATAATTCTGTACAGTCTAAATCTGGGTGCCAAAACAAAACATATGCCATTCTTGCCAGCTGTGTTGGGTACAGTATTCTACTGTATGCCATATTTCCAAAGCTTTTACATAGAAACATGGCTCCACCTTTTCTTGATTATTTTCAATGTGAATGAAAAGCTAGAAGGTGAACGTCCTGTTAAGGTGAGATCATTCTAATCAGTAATGAGACTTTGGACTGTTTTCCCCCAAAAAAGCCTCTGTCACACTACTGTTTGTTTACTTCTCCATGTCACGACTGTTCCACAGGATAAGGGAACATTTGCCCCTGCCCATAAATCTTTAACGTCTTGCATGACTTGCATGGTTGAAAGAAATGTTACACAGCTCCCTGGCAAAATGAATACATGTATGTGAGGGTGTGTGGACAAATAAATACATAAATCCCAATTCAGGATCACTGTTGCGAGTAGTGAGGATGGCTAGTGGCCAGATAAAAATGCTTCTGCTGTCGCTGTGCTCAACCTAAAGAAAGCAAAACTTTGACTATTTGTGTTTTACTATTCTATAATGACTGATGTTTGGACATAAAACTCTTTCAACCGCATCGAGGACAGATGTTAAGTCCTCATAATAAATGATGTAGCTGTCATCACCATCACCTTCCTCATATGTCTTCTATTGTGTCTCCCTAATTTAAATTAATCTAATTATTGTTGACACAAACTAATCACTGTTAATTGACTACAGATACAGGGTAGCTCTGCTATTACATTCTTGATTATGGGCCTGTGAATATTCTCATTCATCCAGGTCATGGTTATCTCAAGGAAATTTCAATCAAACACAACTGGACAAATTACCAAGTCCAGCTGCGTTCGATTGAAATTTCCTTGAGATATTCTTGATTATGATTTTTTTTAAATCCCCTCAGGCATGAGATTCTCATTGATAGAAGATTTTAAAAATGCACATCAATATATATATATATACATATATAGTCATTTTAGACTACCAGAGGACTTCCTGATTATATTGTCTCACACTATGCATTTATTACTGAAATTATCTTTTTGTTTTAAATTGTTAAATTGTGTTTTTCATATATATATATATATATATATATATATATATATATATATATTTTTTTTTTACTTTAAATTTTGTTTTGTTTTACTCCTTAGGGCCTCATCAACATTTTTGCATTCAGAGCTTGTGGTTCTTCCACTACGTTTTCCCATGTTGCCCTTGGGTGTTTTTCTTGTGTAGAATTATGTTCTGTCCAGTCTTTTCTTTTATTCATGCCTTTGTTTCCCGTCTCAGATTAGTCCTCTGGTATCTCTCTGTCATTCCCCCCCCCCCTCAGTGTATTTAAGCCCTAGCATTTGTTCTCCACTGGATCCTCCGTGTTATTCCATGTCTTTACCCCAGCGCTGATACTATGTGATTTTGTTAGATCCTATTTAAAACACTGATTAAAATTTCCTCATCCAACATAGTTTTCTGCATTTGGGTCCTCCTTCAACCACCCAAGATGACAGTAAGATGATGAAATCAAATGCTACAATGAGTTAAAGATAACTTGAAGCAGATCCCAAAAGAGTGATTTCTGTTTGTCAAATGATTTCAATCCATCTGAACGGAGTGACAGAGGCCTTAAGATGCGAGTGAACCACAGCATGAGTCATTGTCAACAAATGGAGAAAACATAGAACATTGGTAACCTTACTGGGAGACCAACCAAGATTACTTCAAGAGCTCATCGATGACTCATCAAGGAGTAAAAATCAACAACACAGAGCAACAGCTTAAGTACTGCAGGCCCTCACATTTCTTGGTTAAATTCAAAGTTCAAGATTCAGCAATATATATATATATATATATATAAATGGCATTATTCTGAGAATTTAAAAATCAAACTACTACCCAACAAGAACAATAAGTACAGAAAATATATTGAACTTCTTTGAATGAATAATATTTGAAAAAACATTCTGTACACTAATGAGGCACAAAAATAACTTTTTAGAAGATGAGCATCACATCTGTTAAAAAACTAACAAAGCAAATAATAAGAAGATAATTCCTACAATAAACAGGTGTGTGACTTTTTGCCACTGCTGGACAACGTGCCAAAATAATGAAACTATGAATTCTGCTGTACAGCCTAAAAAAGTATATCCTTTTTATTGAGTCATGTTCAACATGGTGACAGAAAACTGAATTAAAAGTTTCAAATGAAAGCATTGCCAGATATTTTTCTGAATAATGAAAAAATATATGTATATGTTTGAAGACTATTAAACACATGAAGTGAGGGAAGTGTCTGTAAATTGAAGATATTATTAAGGCTTATTTGTGAAAAATAAAAAGCTACTTATTAAAGCTACTTTTTTCTCTGGGTCAGTATTTTTAAGTTGGCTTTTTAAAATACTAGTAGCAACTTTTAAATACATTTTATTTAGCTTCAAACAACCAAATGAAATAATTTATCATGCAAAAGTGTTTAAATCTCATCTGAGAGCGTTCCGTTTCGGTTTGCATGTTCTCCCAATGAATGATATCATACATTTCAAACCTAAATTTCCTCTAGGTTTTAGTGTGCGCATGCAAGATTGTTTGTTTCCAAGTTTCCACTGGAAACTTGGAAACTAACTTGGAGATACGCGCTAGCCTTCTGGCAATTATTCAATAATTAAGTTGTTCATCATAACAGATAGGAGGAAAAGAAAAAAATGACATTCAATAATGTCTCTTTTTTGCAATTTCCTGTTAATATTCACTAGGGGGGAAATTTAGGAGGGAAGCAGGTGTTTCGGTTTTAAATAAATAACAATAGCTGTCTTTTTCAAGGCCAGTCTGTGAACAAAACCCATCTCAGGGGGTTTAGCCACACAAAGTTGAAAACTTTAATCATTACATAATTCCTGCAACACCAATGATTCAGAGCTGACTTAGAGTACTATAAACCGTATTCCATTGATCATGAAATAACGTTCACATTGTTATTTTAAGCTGTAGAAGGCTGTGGCTGCGGCTGATGAACCCCCGCATTAACACTAGGTGCATGCAGAACAGAAAGGGGTTAATTAATGGGTCTTTTTGCTGAAGCGAGAGTTTTGGCTTCGATGGAGGATGCCTTGCTGCTTGGAAGAGGGAAAACAACAGAAACTATAGTTTCTCATTTCTGGAGGCATTTTAATTGCTACAATGGAGAGCCAAGCTAAAAATGTCTCTGCTGGCTTCCAGCATGAGAACATAACTGAAGCTTCTCTCTGTCATCGATGGGAGTCAAAGCTGGAGAAAAAAATATAATTGTCGAAATACTCTGGTATGCATGACTAATATTACTCTACAAAT
The DNA here is from genome assembly GCA_028564705.1 of Apricaphanius iberus. NCBI lineage: Eukaryota > Metazoa > Chordata > Actinopteri > Cyprinodontiformes > Aphaniidae > Apricaphanius > Apricaphanius iberus. The sequence goes on from JAPXFQ010002688.1 coordinate 1,523,616, forward strand.
AGGAGCTTGTCAGGTCTAATGAGCTGAGAAGATCCAGAAATCAGAGTAGTAGGCAGTGGTCGTTCTCCAGAAGTAACCACCTGCACGAGAGTGGGTCCAGATGACTCCATATTTTCTCTCTACATGTAAACAGTTCTAGCTCACTGGAAAACCACAAAATCGTTAAATCCAACACAACAGTCCCCCATTTATCAACTTCTAATCATGTAAACCACTTCAGTTTGCGCTCATTTGTGTCTTATTTTCATACCTCAAAAATATTTCTTTGCCTGCTTGACACCCAATATGATTTTAAAAATAGAAAATAATAATAAAAGGTATGTGGTTTAAACTTTGGCCCATCCTTGTTACCCCAAACTGTGGTATATTTAAATAAATTAGGATTTTTCCTTTATTTATTTTGTTACTTTGAGAGGCTGTTTTTTTATTTTTATTTTTTTTGTCTAAACACACTGTCAGAGTGACCAAGTGAGATTCATGCTAAGATTAAAAGAAAGTTCTAAAACTAGTTTTGAGATTCTCCTTTAAAATCGCAGATCCACTGGATTTTTAGGACAATGGGCTGAAGTGAGCTGAGTGTATAACATCGACCGCAGCATCAATTTGCCGCCAGGCGAGTCTTTTCTGTGATGCTTTACTGCTTCCAGTGCTGAGGTTTTCCCCCAAACCACTCATTTTAAGAACCACTTCTCACGAGACTCACAACCATTCACAGAAATACATCCTGGTGGAATCAAACCATTCATGACTTTCATGATGGTTTCTAAGGAATGAGACTTTTGCTATTTATATTTTCAGCATTGTCTGTAGATTTGAGGTTGAACACAGCTTTTAAAGCAACACAACTAGACCTTTTACTCCCAGACTCTAAAGCCATGAGATCTGAGTAAACCATTATAAAAATTAAAAACTACTTTAGCCATGAGCATTGACAGTCATACAAGTTAATTTGTTTTCATGTAAACGATCTATAAACAGTATGATTTAGTTGATGAGCAAAACAAAACATTTACAAAGTTTTAAGAGTAAAATTTTGTCTTATTTGTATTGTTAGTATTTAAAAGCTGTGTTGACAATACTTTGCAAAAGTATTTATAGCTAAAGTCTGAATTTTATACTTACTCGTAGCAACAATAAGATCAGAATAGAAGCAAATAGAGCAAATAAAAACTAAATTAAAGCAGAACAATAAGTTGTAGCACTCCTAGGTGTTTAAAGCCTGACAGAAAGAGTGCGTTTTAAGTCCACTTGTAAAAAGTATAATATGAGCAAAAATATTATTTGCGGGTCACAAATAAATGAAAGAGCTGCTAGTGAACCTAAAATCTACATCACCTTCCCCCATCCAGATGCTGCCACATGGATGACCTTCAGTGAGTGCCAGCGCATCCATTGTCTAGCAATTATGCAGGTTTCACTGTAGTATTTATATTTTTACTTCACACCATTAAGGCACCATTAAGTGCAGTTGCTGTATCATCTGAAGTCATACATATTAATTTACTGTGATATAATTCTTAAATACAAAATATTTTCATTCAGACTCTCATTGTAATTCTCAGTTCAGAGACCGCTGGTTGTTGGTTGTGTGTTCGTGTGTGTGCAAAGCTCTACAAGTCTGAAAACGTGGCTTAAAATCACAATTTTGCCATCTTACCAGATGGGTTTTCCTAAATATGTGTAAGCAAGATCCTTGTGATTACATTTCTGCATATTTTCCAATTTCTTTTGTCCCCCTATAAATCCTTGCTGGTGCATCTTTTCCTGACACACTTTTTCCTGCTACTCAGTTTTCTATGGCATACTTAGATATAGAAATCTGAGCAACCAGCTTCATTATCATAATTTTTGTTGTTGCTTATCCTCCTTATGAATGGTGTCAATGACTTCTGTACATCTGTCAAGTCAGCAGTCTTCTCATGATAGTGTAGCCTACTTATGCAGACCATTTAGAGCAGAGGTTCTTAAACTTTTAGGGGTCAGAAATCCCTTAAAAAGGGTAAAATCATTCAAAGGACCTTAAAATTCTCATGATAACATCTTTTCTAAACAGCTTTTTATATTGTTAGAATTATTTATATTTTAAACTTTGGTATATAAATGTTCACGATCTGTTTCATACAAACTAGACTTCACAAAAACAAAAACTAATTTGAAGACTATAAACAAACTGCATATTTTAAATATATAAATATGACTGCAACTTATATCTCAACTCATTGTCTTTGTTAAAAAATAAAGCTTCCAAAAAACAACAACAACAAAGACTGGACCAATTCCAATTAAGCAGTTTTTTTTTGTACTTATCTATTTACAGACTTTTAATTGGTTTAGTTTATCCCAATAAATATATAATTTCTTAAATATATAATTTCTAAACTTAAGACAGAAAATAGGAAAAAAATTATTCTCAAAAATATTTGCTTTAGGATTTATTACACACAGTCCATTCCAGTCATCAATACTCTCATTAACTCCCTGTATTAATGAGAAGGATGAGCCTATCTTTCACTACATCATTTTTCTATTGTTGGAAGGATTGATGACAAACAGAATCCTAGATATTATTCTTGCTTCACACCAAAAAAAAAAAAAAGGAAGAAAAATAAAAGACATTTCATGTGCAAGTGAGTCATGGCATAAATCAAGAGCATGCCAGGATGTTTCGAGAGATAAAATGTTGAATCCTGTAACAATTTAGATTTAACAACAACAAATTACAATGATGTATGTGCTAATCTTGCCGTGTATGCAATGTGTATTAAGTTAAGCTATTATATCAAATTTAAGTTTGATATAATACAGCTCTAGGTGTATGGTTAGGGGTGGACAGTGTACCTTTACCACAGTTCCAGGCCCTATTTAGTTCCATCTTACCAGGAGCCAGCTTCCCAGCTTTTCTGATGTCAGCACCACCAATTTACATTGTAGGGATAATGTGTTCAAGATGATGATCAGTGTTGGTTTTCTTTAAGAAATTTCAAGCTAAGGTATTCAGAAGTTCTACTACCAGAAGCTTTCATCTATTTTTTTATTTTTATTTTTTAAAAGGGCAGATTGGTGGACAGTGAAACTAATAGTTGTGATCACCAATACTCCCACTGAGCAGGGAATTACAGCAACTCATCTAGAGTTATCACGGTCCTTGGGAGTTTGTCAGATTTATGTGCATCTTGCCTGGGTTGTCGGTTTATGGAGTTGCCCTTGTCTTGAGAGATAAGCAGTTGTACTGTATAGTTTCCAATTTCAAATAATGGATGAAACTGGGCTCCATGAGATTTCCAAAATATTAAATGTTGTTTTATAACCAAATCCTGCTATAAAATGTCTCAAAATGTGATCCCAGGACTGCTTGCAGCGTTCCTTCTACTTTTTGGTTTTGCAAAAACGATCCTGTGGAATTTGTGAACAATTTTAGATAAGTGAGTGAAAGCACTGATGTGACTGTTGTAAAACTAAAACTCGAGTATGTTGCCATCGTGTCTTGGAGGCTACAGATCTCTTAAGTTGCATCACTACAACCAGGAACACAGCATGCCGAAAGACCTTAATCTCTTGATGAAGCAAAAACAGTTTATCCAAACTTCTCTTTCCATACAAATGATATGAATAAATACAAATGAGAAAAACATACATTTTAGGTTGGAATATCTTTATTTAAAATTATCCCGGTTGAAGTCTATAGATATAATCTACAGACTACACCAAAGCAAAGATAATAAAAACCACAAAGTTTTCAGAAGTTTAGGAAGGATAGACAAGGCACTTTAACCAGTAAAAACTCTTGGTTTGGATAAGCATAACCATCTATATTTGTGCTGATATTTGTGCTGATTGTCTTACTGTAATACAAATGTTAGAAACAGGAAACAAGGGCTGAATCATGCACCACAAACACTTTCAGTTGTTGCATGGTATTACTATACCAGTTCCTGCAGCAGAGTCCCAGCACAGCTTCCAGGCCCCAGCAGGAATCTTGGTCCCCAATGTACATCAAAAGTAAGTATTCAGATCCTAAAATAACGTCACAGTCAACTTAACTGTGTTGTAGGTGGAAGTTGGAAAGGCTGTGGCATTTGGGAACTGTTGAGCTGAGTGACCAAGATATTCATATTTAGCTATAAAAGCTAAAAATAAAACCCTCACAACAATCAATTTCCTCTTATTTTGAACATTAAAACACTGCAGCAACACCTTCAGTAAAAGAGGTTCTACAGTATTAAGTTAGAGTTGTAATTTTACATTTATAGTTTCTCCATCTATTGGCAGCTAGCTTGTTACATCAGTGGGCTGTCTGATTTACTGTCAATCTAGCACTGATCTGCACAAAAAACTGGCCCCAAACCATATTTTGAACCTTTAAATGAGAGGGAGTAATAGAGTGCGTGGCCCTATACAATTTGAGCAGAGAAATGTCACTCGTCATCACTAATAAAACAACAATCATCCTGAAGACCAAACAGGGACCGCTCTGGACCTGGTACTGAATCTGTTTGCTTGTCAAAACAAATAGAGAAGCTTATTGGCCTCAGCACAACTGTGGAATGAAAATTACACTGACAAGAAGGTGCACAATAAAACATATATAATCAATCATCCTTTATAAAGAATCATAGCTTTAGTAGATACAGTATTTGTGGCTCATAGTGGCAAGCAGATGTGATTGCACAGAAAACCTTCAATAAAGCTGGCCATTCCAGCCTTGTACAAAGTAAATACAAACTTTATTTTTTTAGCATAAGTTAAAACAGCTTTTTAAAATGGCTGCCTTGTCCTTCTTTGTAAAATAAAACAATACATTAAATACAAATAAAGAAGGAAAAGTTGGTGGTCAAAATTACAACCTTGTCTTTGGCAATATAGTGGTAGGAGTGTGATGCGTTAAGGTGCCCTGAAGTGGAACCTGTCAACATTGATTACTTTACCTCTGCAGTCCATTTTGTCACAGAAGGGGAAATATAACATAAGGAGGAATGCTTTATAACATTTACCAATTAAAAAGATACATTGGAGTAAAGTATGTCTATTTTTAAGGGAATAAAGCATATTTATAGGTGCATCTCAATAATTTAGAATTTCACTAAATGTTAATTTAATTCAGAATTTTAATGCAAAATTTGAAGTTAATTTTATATAGATATGCTACACAAAGAATGATATATTTATAACCTGTATTTTCGTGAGTTTTGATGATTGTGGCTTAAAGCAAAAAAAAAAAAAAGTCTTAGAAAATGAAAATATGAAATGGATACATTATGCTCGTGCTGTGGCCTTTACAATCATGGGGAATACTGATGATAAAAGTTGTCAACAGAGAGTACTAATTTTCATTAGGCCACAAAGAGTTATTGTTGAAGACAATGGGGGTTAAGAATGCTGTACCCAAGAATATTATTGTACCGTTGAGTGGAAGGAAACACATGGTGTTTTTTTGTTGTTTTTTATGTGCAAAAGCAACAGGGATGACTAGAGGCTTTAGATTGGGAACCAAAGGCCATTCAAGACATTGGAGGAAGGCATGCAATGCAATTTGAGTCAATGTTACAAGAGTCATTTTAGACAGATACGTTAGATACCCCTGAACCAGACGTATGAAGCATCTCCCCCCAGGCGAGGAGAAATCTGTCTAGACTATTGCTCTGTGGTATAAAGTAATCTTTGCCAAGACATTTTAGAGCAATTCATGCTTCTCTCTGCATTTACAGAGATTTGAATCTCTAGCAGGACTTTGCACCTACTCACACTGCCAGAAGTGCATGTATCTTCTTTAATGACTATGGTATTACTGACCCTAATTGACTTGCCTGATCCGAACCCTATTGAGAAATATTGTTTTAATGAAGTATTCATGAAGTATTGTTAGGAATACAATTGAGAAATAATGCAGAAAAACTGGAAACTGTGCAACCTGGGTTTTCCAGCACCTCCATGCCACACTTCGTTGTTGCAGTATTTTCTGCAAAAGGAGCACTGACTAAATAACGCATATCCTCTATAATGCGTAGGCATACTTTTCAGTAGGCCGACATTTTGGGTTGAGCTGAAAAGCGAAGCTCTCGGCTCACCGGTCGGTCTACGTTCCTACCCTCATCTATGGTCACGAACTTTGGGTAGTGACCAAAAGAACGAGATTGAGGATTCAAGCTGCTGAAATGAGTTTCCTCCGCAGAGTGTCTGGGCTCTACCATAGAGATAGGGTTAGAAGCTCGGTCATCTGGGAGGGGCTCAAAGTAGAGCTGCTGCTCCTCCACATCGAGAGGAGCCAGTTAAGGTGACTCTGGCTTCTGGTGAAGATACCTCCTGGATGCCGCCCTGGTGAGGTGTTCCAGGTATGTCCAACCGGGAGGAGGCCCAGAGAAAGATTCAGGACGCAATGGAGGAACTATGTCTCTCTGCTGCCCAGGGAAGGCTAGGAATTCCTTTCAAGGAACTGCCTTGTGGCTGGGCAGAAAGCAGTCTGGGTCTCTTTGCTTAAGCCGCTGCCCCTGCGACCAGATTCCGGATAAGCGGTAGAGAATGGATGGACATTTTGGATTTTGAGTCACTGTAAGCCATAATTAACAAAATTAGCAGAAATAAATGCTTGAAACATATTACTGTGTGTGAGACAAATCCATACAAGTTTATCTTAAATAATGTAATCACATTAATAAACTACATGATCCAAGAAATTCTAACTGATCGATATGCATCAGTCTGATATATAATAGGTCTGTTCTGCAAGGTTTTAGTTTCATGTCTAAGCACAAGTGATACGAATGTCACTGAAGGTAATCCTTATCCTAACAATTATTATTTGTAAAGCTAGTCTCGAATTGATTGACATCTTACTGATATTATTAAGTGAAAGATGAGACAGATCACCACCTTTTTGATGACACAATGGGTGATTAGATACACAGCTCCATCTACAGTAAACTTTAATTGGCTTGCTACTGATACTTGCAACATTTAGCTGTTCTGGTGAGCAGTTTAAGTTGCATTTAAGATTTTTTCTAATCCAGAAGTTGAATTTTTGCCATAGTTTATGGCTGAATAGGTGTAATTCTCTCTGTCAGTTAAAACTGCATTTCAGCCATACATACCAACCTATGAAATAAAACTTGTCTTACAAAAAAGTAACCCTATTAAATACAGTTGAACACATGCAGATTATTTTTCCTTGGAAGCAAGCAGAACAGAGGAGGACATCAGACTTTCATTTGCAAGGTTACAAGAAAGCACATGCTGTTCCTCTTTATCTGTTGGTTGTACGTTTTTGCAACAATATGAGCTACAATTTTTTTATATGGTTACATTGTACTATAGCTTTGTTACAGTGAGTTTGGAGTCCTTCACTTAACGTAACTTTCATAAAGATGTTTGGAAGGCAATGCACTCCGCTCTTTCTTACAAGAGAAGTAGATGTCATTGTGTTTTCTTTGACAGGGGAAGAGCTCTCATTCCCCAGTCGGTCCAGTGGAGCAGATGCAGCGAGTGGTTGAAAAGGCAGAAGAGAAGCTGATGTGCTCATAAAGTCATAAAACTCATCCAGAGTTTTTAACAGTTCCAGAACAGGAATAAAGATTTGAACTAAAAACAGCAGACTGCACAAACAGAACTGTAGCTCCTGCGTCAGAAACTATTGCACAGGTTTGGGTGTCTGAAGGCTACAAGCTGAGGGAGCCCACACCTCTCATCACAAGGGGTCGGCATCGTTGCGGTAGCCATAATGGTTGCCGTGCTCAGCGTCTGCAATCTGCAGGCTAGGTTTCCTCTCCGGCTCCTCGCTGTTCGCAGTATCTGGCTTCCTGAAACGTGGACGGCGCTCCTTGAAGAAATCCGACACAAAGCGAACCTGGAGTGTAAGGGAGGGGGAAGGAGATCAGTAATGCTGTTGGTCACTCAGGATATATTTTTGCTGGTGAGGGGAAACCAAGGATGTAAAAGAGGCAAAGCTGGAAATTGTGATTACATCTGTCTGGAGGGGTCTGTCCAAAGCTTTTAAATTACACAACAACACTTCTACAGGATCCCGTCTGACAGGAACTCACACAGGACAGGGCCAGCCTGTGCAGGCCATAAATCACTGCCTCACAGGGTCTCTTTTTGCACACAAGGAAATAGAGGCCAGAGACGTGTATTAAGGTTGCAATTAAACAAACAAGCATATACCCTGCCACTGTAAAATTTCAACAACAGGCATAAAAAAAAATCCTGGCTGGATGAAGGTAACACAATGAACATATTGGCTGGGAATTGAGACACCCTATGCTGAAATTAATTACTTCAGCTTCCAAGTTACTGAATTCAGTGAAGCTTAAAAAGGCTTAATCAGTGATTTTCTGCTCTGGAAAGAGTGTTATTAACAGTAACAGTTCCATCAAACATCTTACCATGTTTGTTTTTTCAATCATATATTCCACACTGTGGTAAGATTCAATGCTAGGATGTCATTAGGTGAGGTTGAAGTTACCTCAAAAGGGACAGAAAGTCCAAATGTGAGCATGTTTCAAGTTACTCCGCACTCCAGACAAGATCAAAGACGCCCCTGAGCTGGGTTCAAATGAGTTATTAGCTGCCTTTTTGGGAAGTCTAGAGTAGGATTCGTGACTTATTACTGTTTCTGCGTTAACAAGACGTAGTCTAGGAGACTCACATTGAGCACGGCAACAAGAGCTCCCTGCAGCAGCCCCACCAGCACGTCGCTCCAATGATGCTTGTAATCAGAGACTCGGGTGTAGCCCACGTACACGGCGAAGGCCACCAGGAAGAACTGGATGGTGGGCCGCAGAAGTCTGGCCCACTTAGCCGCAAGTCTGGCCTGCACATAAAGCTGTGTTGGAAGATTAAATGGAGAAAACAAAATCAGTTCGCAAAAGAATCAAATCACAACAAACAGCTTGAACTGTTCTTTTGGTTTGCTGAGAATTCCTCAACTTTTATTCTGGATACATATGATGTTTTAAATTTTGAACATTTTAAGATGTTTTAAATTGGCTTGTAGATAAACCACTTTTGGGTGGTCTGTCATATCAGTCAAGGGTTCCCATGTTTGGTAGGGCATCCAACCTAACATAAGAGAAAGCTCTATGTTCAACACTTTTAAAACTCTGTTAAAACAATGGTTATATCCAGTCAATGTTGCCCTAACTTTGTAATTATATAATGTAATTAATACACTTGGTGATGGCCATATTACCTAGGAACGTTTGTGCAGGAAATTTCTTTAATTGGCAGGAAGCCTTGTTGTTTACTTTAGTCTGTCATTTGGTTGTAGCAACTAGCTTCTGTTGTTGTGCTTGTGGACTTTCTATAGGGCTTTTGGCAATACACATATTTGGTCAGGGAAAACAGATGTAAATTAGCTTGAAGCTAACACTGACACATTTACAGAGATTTCCATTAATATGTACTGGCAGACTTCAAGGTTAGCATCATGCAAGGTTTAGATCTGACCATGCTTTAGCACAGCTGAATAAATGGTTGCATTTACTCCTCAGCATATCATCAAATTCATCAGAGGCCTCGTAATTAGCAACTCATTTGATTCCCGTACACTGAACAATGGGAAAATGCAGGACACTTGAGGATTTGAATCAGCCAGCCCTCACAGAGATGTGTAGTGTTGGTTCTAGCTTTAAAGGCGCCCAAGTCGGGCAAGTCCTTCTTTGCCCCCTAAATCTCATCTCAAGAGAGTTTATAAGATTTCTTTATTGTTTTTGTTTCTTGATATTCTAATCCTGCTGTCTTAATTGTAGGCTTCTGCCAGCGAGACTAGAAATTGAAATTAGCCACCCGGCTATAATCTACAATATCTAATTGGTAAAGTTCATAAACATGCCTTGTCCCATTTAAAACATATATACAAACATTTCAATCAAATGCCATTTTTTTCCTGGTGCCATCCTGTTAAGATGCTGCCCTCTGCTGTGACCCATTTTATCCAAATCAAGAACTTTTATGAGATGAAGAACAGCTACATATTTAATGCTATGCTGTTCTAGATTTGTTTTATATATCCACAATATCTTCAATAGACTCTTTACTGTCATTTTTAAGTGGATATTATCTAGGCCCATTCACCTGGGAAAAAAAGTAAATTACGTGAAAAAGGTCAACGTGCCTACTTTAAAAGGAAAACAGACAGGGATATAAAAAAACAAAAAAAACGACCGTGCTGAACACAACTATAATTTATATCCACTATGGATGAATAAACCAATAAGTGCCCAGCTTTTTTGCAGGGAAATGGTAGAAGCCAAAAAATATATGAATCTGGCAGCTGCATAAAGTTTCTTCTCAGCTGCTGTTGAAGGTGTAATAACTGGCATCACACTAATGTCCTCCTGCCACAAGGCCACACTTTACACTGTAACACACTTTTGAAAACACAGCCCAGAGGAGAAAAATCTGAAGTGACTACTTAGCTCTGTTCGGCCTGTAAGTTCTGGAGGTTTTGCTTGTTAAAAACAGCACAACCCGGATCTGTCCATCCTCTGGCTAACATCCGGCATTGCTTGAAAGCTTCTGCCATATCATAAATTCTGATATTATTAAAAATGAACCCAAGGCTAACAGTGCAAAATAAAATCATGTTTCAAGAATGGCTGCAAATCTGTATGGAGCAGCCTCTCTTGGTATCTTGCTTCTCTCACTTCTTATCTCTTCTTACCCATCTTGCTACCCTTTACCCAATGGATAACAGGGTGGATAGTTTACTGCTGCCAGAAAACAGGCAACATGTTCTCCAAGAATGAAAAAACTGCTGCGTTTGACTTTCTGATGTTTCAATACAGACGTCCCCAGGTAGATATACTAAAAACTGACAGCTAATACACTTTTATTCATATGACAAATTGGTTGGTCTGTTTTAAATATCAATTCAAAACTCTGTACAGTGATGAAAGTAGTGGACACTACCTCGACCCACTGACTGGTGCAACAGTCTGAGACCGTCATTGTTGACCGCGGAGTTATGCAGATTGCTCCTGCTTTTATTTTACTCAAGTGCTGTTTGATCTCTTGAGCTCATGAAATATAATTTGATTTATGAATCAACTGACAATAAATTACCTTTCAAACTAAAAAAACAACTGAACAGTTCAAAAACAAAACCTTCTATTCAGCATAATGCCGTAGATGCATTCTGATCATTTCTATCACTGTTCAAATTTGTCCACCATAATCCCCTGCCTTCTCTTATTTTGTCCACTAGTTTAAACTGGCCTCCATGGGCCTTTTTCACTGTTCAACAATTAGAAATTGATAACAGATTGGCAAACAGAAGCATCTGGAGACTGGAATCCCTGATCCAAATACAGATGTTTGCAGTCTTGTTTTGCGAACAGAGACGTATTTTTGTTCCGTTTTTAAAATTCAAGGCTGTACTCACCGCCAGGAAGAGCATGCAGTACATTCCGAAGGAGGAGTGTCCAGAGTAAAATGATAATCTATATAAAAAGAGAAAAGAAAAAACAAATTCACCTTATAAAGTTTGTTTGCACTTTTTATTATTAATTTCCATTTGCACAGAAAAAAATTATATTTTCTTTTATTTCCCTGTGCATTTACTATCATACATAGGCATCGTGAATTTAATTACAAGTATTAAGCTGCTTTGTGCTTCATGTATATTGCTAGGCTTCAAAGGATTGGGTCTGACATTGAACTCTAGACAACTAAGCACATGTCTGGGGTAAACATGCCTATCTGTCAATTTGTTTGTTTTTGCTGATAAGATTGGAATGGGAACTGAACGGATCCATTTTGGAACAAGAACTTTCAGCCATTTTTGACATTTTAAATTTGAACCTTATAGTCTATTGGCTCCTACCTATAAGAATAAAAGTTGTGCTCAACATTCTTCTCCTACCTGGACTCTGTGACATCCTCTAACTTGCCCGTGCAGTTGATTTCCACCATGTATCCAATGCAGTCCTTCGGGGCGCACACAGTCAAAAAGTTAGGCCTTGGGCGGCCAATTGTGAACTTGGCAATGTCCGTGAGTGACTGGCTGACAGTCGCTCCAAACAAAAAGGTTCCCACCACCTTGTAGAGTGCTGCTACATATTGGTTAAAGCTTGAGTTTGAGTAAATCATCTTTTTGTAGACCAAATAAGCTTCTCCCGAGGAGATCTGTGGAAAGAAAAAGGTTTTTTTTGTTCAATTTGACAAAACTTATTTTGATATTTATATTTTTTCTTCAACACAACATATTCAGTTGTGTAATCTTCACAAAATGATTAGTTGGTGTCATTCTAAGGAAAATCTTACAATGATGACAGTGCAGCTGATGGTTATAATTGCTATCATGCTGTGAGTGATGGTGTCTGGTTTGAGCGGGTACTTGATGCTTTCATCGTCACAATAAATCCCTCGCTGATAAGGCTTGAACTTAATGGTCAGAATGATGGAGGGCAGGGATGCTGAAATGAACACAAGACAGCAGAACAACGGATTAGGGAAGACTACTCAACATACTTAGAGACGTGGTCGGTTGTGAGATAAGAAACAGTTCTGGTCAGATTTTCACATATATTTGTCACGGACATTGCTATGATAATAATTCTCACGCCTTAAAGATGCAATTAAACAGTTATTTTTCCAAAGTTGGAGATTTCACCACTTCTTTGAACAGATATGGTAGAGTTCATTGGTTGGTTTCTTGGTCTATATCTAGCTTTTAAGAAAAAAAAATCTATACAGAGTTAAGGCTGGGAAGGCCCCTTAAGAAGCTTAATAAAAGCCTCCTATTAATCAGTTTTGATGTTTTGGACTATTGTCCGAATGACAAAACCAACTGTGTTCAAATTGCAAAAATCCAACCCAAATTGTCCCCTTCAGATTAAAAGGATACAAATTAGTAAATTCAGGATCAACCAATTAACATCCAGTGCTCTGACCTAATATTAACTTGTAAGTGGAACATGTCAGTACAGCAAGTTCAACACTCAAATGGGTTGCACTTAAAATAAACCTCCATATCAGAGAACCTATCATTGGTAATGCCAAGAGCTAATATACTTGTCAGTCACCGCTAGGTAAGGGCCATTCAGATAAAAATATGTGTGGAGGTGTATGTAAACATTTGAGCCATTATGTTTAATTTTGATTATGTGTGGGTTAGACAAAACCAATAAATAAATATATTGAATAAATAAGTTGAAAATTGCTCTCATTTATTTATGTTTTTTTTTTAATCTGTTAACTTCTGGCCAGAACTTTATTAGTTTTGGACTGCAATTACAAAGCAGGGCGTGCTTAAATGTTTCAAAAAAATAATGAATACAAATAAAACATTTTAAGATCAAGTTTTTTTCATCCTTATTTCTATAGGCTTTCAGATATAATATTCCTTCCTATGCTGGGGCCAACATTTAAATATTTAATGAAGAATATCAAACATGTTCTCCTTCCAGTAAGGCTTTAGCTTTTGAAATCAACCAATAATAAAAACATCCTAGGAGGAAAATTAAACATCTTTTAGTTGGCAAATGCCAGGATGGAATTCTATACAAAGGAATGTTGAAAATAAACATAATGAATCAGTGGGCCATATAAAGAAATAATTATACAAAGGACATACTGAAAAGTCCGTAAACTCTTACATTTCCAAATGCTTTGCGTCTAAAAATACAACAAAGTAGCAAGCGGAAGCCTAGAGACGTCCTTGAGTTGTTCGGAAACATCCACCCAAAAAATACACATTATTCTTTCCCAGCTCTAACATACATCCTTATCCGTGCTTTCTACGACTTTTCACCACCACAATCTGTTACAGCTGCCGGGAATTATAACTGTTGCCTGTCTAATGCTGTACCGCTTCTCAAGGCTGAAAAGGGAGTTGTGGAGTTGTATCATGAGAGGAGGCTACCAAAATTATGTGGGTGAAAGGCCTCAATATCAAAAAAATCAAAAGTCAGAAATTATTTATTCAACCTTGGGTTCTTTGGAAGTAGGAATATTTATTGTGCTTCACCGCAACAGTGTCTCCTTGTGATTTCTTGGTTTTAAATAGTTTCCATTAGAAGAAGCAACACACATTCTGTCAGTGTTATGTGATTATTTCATAAATGTTTGATGATCATTAGATTAGACAGAGGGAATAATGAGAAGGACAAAATGTCCTAGCCCTAAAAAGGAATGCAATTATCTGCCTCGATATCTACCGCCAAGGTAGTCTTGGGGCCACTATGGAAATACCAGACAGCTGCATATTAAATCAAAGAAAAACAGCAACGAAGAAGCACTGGGTAAACTGGGGAAGTGCACTTGCCAATGGTATCATGTTCCTGTGTAAATTAATGGAGAGTACTCCCCCTCCCTTATTCTAAAAAAATTTCTGCAGCTGACATAATTCCAACAGGTCTTCCAATGAGGCTGATGAGGGAGAGTGAAGGTAGACACTTAAAGGAATATACACAAATGGAAGGTAGATCACAATTAATCAAGGGTGTATGCTTCTGTGTTTAATTCCACATCAAAAGATGGATTGATTGATGGAAGCAGTAATAGGTTTTATGCTCATAGGGCCTTAACTTGTAGGTGGAGAGCCATTGAATGACGCAGTACACAAAACTCCAAAAGCTCTGAAATTTTAGTGCCCCACAGCAACTTTTGTACAATATGGATAAAGTTAGCTATCTGTAAGTTGAGCAAAATAAAGTACAGTAAACTCATACAGTAAACTCCCCCCGGAGTTTACTGTATGTGTTGCTCATTTTATTGACCTGTGACATTTCACCAGGTAACCTGTTCAACTGAGTCACGGCACAAACACTGAATCAGCCACTCATATGGTATATCAAACCAGTCATTAGAGAGGAAGTAAAAGGAGTCTGGTGATTTTTGTCAATATAGATATAAGATAAGATGTATGGTCAACAAAAAAAAAACAAACAAACAAAAAAAACAGGTTCAAACATGGTTGACTTTTTAAATAGTAATTTACAAAAAGGTCTACAAAATGTTTGTGATCGAAAAAAAACATTTTAAATAAAGGGATGAGAGAGATTCCTTCAGATTTATGAAGGTTTTAATACGGACTTGTTTGATCAAGGAAGGAGTAACAGTATTACAGGGAACCATGCAAAAACTGGCTTGCTCCCCAACAACTAACACAGCCTTTTATAGATTCAGTCAACCTTACTACTATCAATATCATATCAGTAAATATTTCTTCAGACTTCGAGGTGTCTTAGTAGGCACTATGTTGTGAAACGTCAGGATGTCCAGGGAAAAGGAGGTCGTCTTCATGGCAACACAGGATGTCATGAATTACTATGTCATGAAGAAATAGCACACAATACTGTCAGTATGCAAGAATACACAGAAAAGATCAATCTTAATATAAAGTTTCCCATAACAATTTTAAAGGTTGATTTTTCCTATTATAGCTAGTCATCCTTTTTCTACTGTAGAGTGAGACAAAATGATAAATAGGAGTGAAATATGAGGTCTGTTTGTTTCACGTCTTCTAAAGAAAGCCCTCCTAAGAGCTGCTAATGCATCTTTTCCCCCTGAGCAATTACCATAATCTTCTTTATGTACTGAAGATAAGAACTTGCTCTAGAATTAAAGCTTCATATTCCTTTCTGTTTTTACATGATGCTTTATTGCTTTTTTTAAGTTTTTCAATCTACATTTTATTAATTTCTTTTTACTGCTTCCAATCTCCCTACCTTTCTTGACCCCTGTTAATTACAGTTTATTTACAGTAACAATTGTTTTTAAATATGGTAAATGTGGTTTTAAAGTACTGAATTTGAGAAGTAAACTAGCATTGTTGACCTACACATTAAAACTCAAATGTAAATGTGAATAAATTAAGACTGCACACATTTCAAACTATGCCTATTATTTCCATATATAACTAAAACTAAAAACTGCTTATAAAGAAATATGGAGTTCAAACACCCTTATTATTTGTCCATTTTTTGATTTTAAATTGATCATTTAGAAGCTAGTTTGAGAATTCACCTAGCATTCATAATTCTATTGTCTATTCTATCTATGGTTGATACCCCCTTCATCTTGTTTAGACTTGCTGGGAGGTTGGAGTCAAGAGGAATATGAAAAGAAAGATTTGGGCAGGCATTGGAACCATGAAACCACTGTTCCATCCTAAAACAGTGTAAAATGTCAAAGTAGAACATTAATATGTTTTTGTACTAAATCTAAACATCATTATATTTGTAACATTGGATAAAACAGATAGGATATTTTCTAAGCACTAATCAAATATTATGTTTGTCTCAAACTAGCTTCTAAATGACCAAAGTAAAATTAACAATTGGCAAAAAGAAAATTAAGTGGCTGGTATTTGAACTCTGTATTTCTGTCTAAGCCTACACTGTTGTGGAAACCTACATGTATCCTGCATACAATTTAACCAATTGCATTTACTTCTAGCAGTGAACATATACTCTTTTTGTTTAACTAGATACTCTTGATGCTGTTCCTACAAACGGCAGCTGGTTTGACAGCCTCAACCACCTACAGCAATACGAGAACTGGTACCCAGTTCGCACATTTACCAGTCATGTTGAGATGTGGAACTGTAGGGCAATAAACTTCACAGGTTTTCCTCTTGGAACCAGTGACTGCTGCTTGCAACAACCACATGCCAAAGTTTAGTCAGGCCTGCAGTATTTAACTAACATCTTGGTTCAGGCACAGCAGGAGAGCCCCTTGATGTAAATTCTACTGATGTGGCTTTTGGAAGGAAGCTTGTGTATCTACATCCAGCAGCCCGTTTCCAGCTGGAAGGAGCAGAACAAGCTGAAAAGAAAATCTGCTCATTTTTTTTCTAAAAAAGTTTTATCCCTAGTAGAAATTTATTAGCAGCCTTGAAATAAATTCAGGTTTTATTTTTACAGTCCTTGCTGTCCTCATTGTGGCTGGGGGCAAGATCAGCTTGGGTTCTTGTCTAGCCCTGTGTGTTTAGTTGCTGGAAACTTTACTAATGGCTCTAATTAGTAAATATAATATGTGTGAGCATTTATATTCTTGTAGGAAAGAGTTGGAAACAAAAATGTACCTCTGTTACGTCATATTTTTAGACAAAGCGACCCAAAAGTGAATTATTATTATTTAAAATTCATTAGACATCTTGATCAACTTAAAAAAGTAAAGTAGAAATAAACAAATAAAAATACTTTAAATAAAATCTATTTTTTTGCGACCATAAACATGCCTTGCTTTTTCAGAGTGATGTGTAATTAGCACTTTATTATATAATAAATTTTACATGATTTTTTTTCCATGTCCTAACAAATAAATAAACTGAATTTAAGGTGGAGTAGGACACCAATATCAAAATAATTTAGCTACGTAGAAAGCAGCCAATTCGGATGTTGTCAATACATTAAATGGACGTTATTAGCGGTTATCACTGCCATTAAATGCTGTCAGACTGTGCCTTCTCTACCTACTAGTAGGTTATCAAGCATTCGTATTGCTGATAACAGCCAACTGTCTGCACATGTCAAAAATTCTTCGTCAGAGTATCATATCGTAACTGGAGTTATCTAACCAATCTTAACCAACCCACAAGTTTTATGTCCTAACCTTAAGGTCACAGAAGGACAAATATACTTTCTTTTAAATGCCTAAACCTAATTTGAAGAGGTTTTAAACACCAAACGGAAAAGTACATTTCAGTGGGTAGAGAGGGCACAGTCTGACGGTATTTAATGGGAGTGATAACCGCTAATAACAGCCATTCAATGGGCTGATCACATCCGAAACGGGTGCAGAAAGTCAGAATGAATCATAAACATGTGAGAAAAATGGCCCCACCTGCTTTCATTGGGACTTTTTAAACCTACAGAAACAAAAAAAATGTTATTGGTTTCCCCAAGCATTTCTTAGATTCCTATGTTGAATATCTTGTATTAGAAAGTAAACTCCCTCTTCAACCTTAAAAGGTTGTGTAACTGTATAAAATGTATATAGATTATAAAAAAAAATTACCCAAATTTTGTTGGGTAAATTAAAACCCAACAAATAAATTTGTTATTGAGCTCCAAGTATTTTTGTAATAAAATTATCTTACCAATTTCATAAATAGTCAATAAAAGCTCTTCAAAAACAAAGTTGAACATCACATTGCATATTAGCAGTAGTTCATAACCCACAATAAAATAGTTTTTGTGTTCTTACTCGTCTACCAATAATCCATCCAAAATATCCATCCATGGTCAGGTCATGGGGCGGCAGCTGAAGCAAAGAGGCCCAGACCTCACTCTCCTCAGTGAACAGGATCAGCTCCTCACAGGGAATCCCAATGCCTTTTAAGGCCAGCTGACAAACAAGTCCCTCCAGTGTGTCTTGGACACTTCACCAGGGAGGCTTCCAGGACGACCCTCCATGGGCAGCCACCGTGAAATGGTGGAGGGGTTTGAGTGTCCCAATGATTCAAGGAGCAAAGTTGTCGTCGGAGTTTTGCCTCTTTTGGTTCACCTATGATGGACAGGTTCCTAGGTGAGAGATCAGTGAAAGCGCAGCCCAATAGACCCTTGACAAAGGACAAAACTAATGGACTCAGTGTTCCCCTCGCCCAGACACAGGTCACCAGGGTCCCCCTGTGGAGCGAGGTCTGGAAGTGGGGCTTTTTGGCAAGCGCCTGGTGGCCACACAGCCCAATGAGGTGCCATGGGTCCACCTTCCCATGGGCTCACCATCTGTGGGAAGAGCCACAGGGGTGACGTGTTGGGCAATAAAAAAACAACAACCAGATGTTCAAAAGCAAAATATAAATGTGAGTTTTAACTGTGCTGCATTTTAAATACCTCCCATAGCTACATGTATCCGCTACAGCTACATAGAGCTACATAGCAACACATGATATATGTTTACTGTTACAGGTGAGCAGGAAAAATGGGGCACACTGTCACAGGAAAAAAAAAAAGTTTCCAAATGACATACCACATTTTATTAGTCAAGACCATTTTTATGCAGTGTGGGATGTTTGCATTTACATAATAAAAACAAGCTGAGACTGGAAAGTAAACCAAAAAGGAAATACTTGTTTGACCAGTTATTAATTCAGCAAGCTTTGAAAGGTTTGTGTAAGAGTGACCTGCGTAAGTAAAGTCAATATGTGTGTTTAATTAATACAGCATAGTAAAGAGCACCATGGAGCTGCAGAAAGACAGATAGTTTAGGCAATGCAACGTACTTTAAAGTCTATTTTAGACTTCAAAAGCGTGCCAGCCCGAAGCCATTAATCACTTTTAGGCAGAAAAAGGCAAATAGTGAAAAGCTTAAAAGAAAGGAAATCGTTGCTGAAGAAATATGCCACCTTTTCCTACTCAACAACCTCACAAAAGTTGAAATAACTTTTGAGTATGTCTTTTCCCAGTAAGTCATATGCTAATGGTTGTTATGGTTTCCTTAATTCTTTTTAATTCCTCTTAGAAAAACATGAATTTTGCCAGTTACCCACACCATTTATGGAACAAGTGAAGTCAAGACATCTGGCTTTAAAAGACCCTACCCAGGCTTGTTAAAAAATTATTCATTTTTCATTCTCGCATTTGTACACATCACACTTAAGCTTGTAAGTCATAAATTACAAGTTTGGCCCTAATGAAAAATGATGTAAAGAGTCTGGGACTGCTGGCGTGGTGATCTTCGAAGGTGTGTGTATGTGAAGCATGCCTCAAGATCACTGGCCCCCTCTGGATAATATCTGCATAAGAACAAACAAGCCAGTCTCTTGAAACACAAGCATACACAGAAATCAGACGGAAATAGACCCACTGGCACACAAAATAGGCCTCTATCGCACCGCGAGACGTTCCCACAACCCAAACTGACATTTCTGAAGGGCTGTCTAAACTTAAAGAGAAACTCTGTCTGAATCAGACTAAACTCAGACTCAGATGTTTCTGTAGCACATGCATGGCGGTGCAGAGGTTGGAGGCCTTCATTCAGGACATGGGAGAACCTTTTCTGAACACCTGCTTGGACAGACTGGACCGTGGCCAGCAAACTGATCTACAGGAAAGCCAGTCTGAAAATTTCAATAAGGCCCTGTTTGAAGTGGCAGAATGAAACCCACTTAGATTTAAGAAGCTGCCCTTTAAAGACTTTGGCTCCCCTTTAAAAAACACAATTTCTTCTTGTTCAGACGGCTGCAGATTACAGTTCATCCAAAGTGGTATCTTGGTGTTGCTCCAAGATAAAATGCCAGTTTACCATGAAGGTATAAAAAATAGATAGCAACTGTAGAGTAAGGCAGGTTTAAACAGGTAGTTCATGGGGTTTCATTCGTAGCCTAATAGTTCCCTTGCCTGTACTAGCAGGGCTATATGTTACCATGAATGTGTAGAAAAGTGAATAAATCCTCAGATATCTAGTCAGACGGATTTCCTTTTTGTGTTTATAAAACTAAAAACATCTCAAACTGAATATGTACGTTTCCATTAGATGTTTTAGTGGATATTAAATCTCTATGCTTAAAAATTATCCATGTTACTGTGCAAAGTTACATCGCCACAGGCTGCCGGCTTTATCACTCAGCCTGATAAGACTGCTGATTGTCAGTACAAAAAAAAATTAGAAGTAATGTTACAATTGTAAATAAAAGCCTCTCACATAACCTAAACTTTTAATATTGCCAACAAAAATAGCTGAAGTTGAGTGGCAAAGCCAGAAATGTTAACTGCAATATGGGGCAGTGAAATGGATGTCTTCAACATCCATTAAATGTGTCTACAACACATTTAAAACCCATATTGAACAGGTTTCTAAGATTTATTCCTTTCACCTCCGGAAAATTGCTCAAATTAGAAACATCCTGTACAGGAGTGATGCTGAGAAACTAGTCCATGCATTTGATACTTCAAAGCTGGACTACTGTAATTACTTATTATCAGGAAGTCCATAAAATGCAATTAGAAGCCTTCAGTTGATCCAAAATGCTGCAGCATAAGTTCTGATTAATATTAAAAAGAGAGATCACATTTCTCCTTTTTCGGCTTCTCTCCATTGGCTCCCGGTTAAATCCAGAATATAGTTTAAGATCCTCCTCCTTATGTATAAAGCCCATAATAATCACACTCCATCAGATATCAGAGATCTGATTGTTCCATATGTTCCTAACAGAGCACTTCGTTCTCAGAATGCAGGTTTACTGGCAGTTCTTAGGATTTCTAAAAGTAGAATGGGAGTTAGATCTTTTAGTTATTAGGCTCCTCTCCTGTGAAACCAGCTCACAGTTTTAGTCCATGTCTATTGTCAAGACTATGCTTAAAACCTTCCTTTTTTGATAAAGCTTATGGTTAGAATGACTTAGTTTATCCTGAGCTATTTTTGTAATTATGCTGCTATAGGTTTAGACTGTTGGAGGACAGACTGACCCCTCTTCTATTCTCCAGATATATTTTTTCTGCTGTTATTGCAATTGTTAACCCTGTTTTCTCTCAGTGTTTTTCTCCCCATAAAAGCTACACCCGGTCTGATACTCTGCTCAACTACAATGCCCCTGGCTGGATGGGGAGCATTGGTCCAGATGATGCTCAAAGTCACCGAACATCCTCCATGCAGTCTCTTCTCTGCCTTCTCCAACGCCCAGACGGTCGTGGCAGATGACTGCTTGTACTGAGCCAGGTTCTGCCGGCAGTTTCTTCCTGTTAAAGGGGAGTTTTTCCTCTCCACTGTCGCTACATCTGTGTACAGTATGAGGGACTGCTGATTAATTGCTGTGGTTGGAGTCTGCATGATCCAGTCACAACCTCAGGACGATGACTCAATGCAATCTGCTGGGATTCCTTACATATATAACTTAACTTATTGGAACGTTTGTATTAATGTACTGAAATGACTTTTGTTGTAAAATGCCTTGAGATTACATTTTTTGTGAATTAGCGCTATATATATAAAAAAAAGTGAATATTTGCCCAATATATAGTACAAATACGTGTGAGACACTGATGTTGGAGTAGAAAGAGTCGATTTTTAATGTCTAGGAGGGGCTCAGAGTAAAGCTGTTGCTCTTCCACACTGAGAGGAGCTGAGGTGGCCTGGGCATCTGTTTAGGATGCCTCCTGGACAACTTCCTGGTGAGGTCTTCTGGGCATGTCCAACCAGGAGACCCAGGGCATGCTGGAGGGACTATATCTGACTGCTGCCTGGGAGTGCCTTAAAATTCAGGTAAGGTTCAAATGCTGGTCAGACAGACCAACGGTTTTAGATGATTTTAGCAACTTTAAAACTAGTCACACTGAAAATACTGATACGTATCATTGTATTAATCCTAGATCACTGTGAGCTGAGTTTCACAACAGTTAACAATGACTGAAGACCACTGACAATAACTTTGGGAGCTCAGAAGGGCTTTGCTTTTTTTCTTTCATACTTTCAACAACTGTCAAACTATTCTTTCGCTTCTTCTGCTGTTGTAAACATAGCTGCCTCATTGATGCTTTATTTAGATGGTAGATGTGCAATTATCCAGGACCACAATCGCAATGGGAGCTGAACAGGAGGATTCTTACATCCTTTCTGTGTTTATTCGCTTGACTTCTCCTTCCTTGTCGTCCTTCTCATATCTGTCTTGCTTCCTTTTAGAGAATAGAAAGGGAGACCCCTTAAGTCAAGTTGCTATGTTTACCTTTAAGGTATTACAGCATTTTATAGCAACTCACACATGCTCCTCTAACATAAACGACTGCACCTGCATGTGGATGGACAATTACTTTACTGAATTGAGAAAGTCTGGGTTTTTCAATTTGCCCAGTTTCAACAAGTGTGTGTGCATGTATGTGTTTGTGCGAGTGTATGAGGTGTGAGAGGGATTTTCTGATGCCCCTGGGTTTGCCGGCTTCGTCTAAGGCTTTCCTTCAGGGTCACAGCTAGAACATTTGCCCCTCAATCTAATTCCTTCCACTCTTGTTTCCTGCCTTTCCCATATGAAGGTCACTGAATGAGTTTCCTCTCCCTGGATTTTGTTTCCCGTCAGCCTCTCATCTTTTGTTTTCCCTTTATAAGTGACTCTTATTTCTTTTATGTTAAACCTTTTTTTTTTCTGTCTTGACTTCTGATTTATCCTTCCCAGATTTCTCAAAGTAAACTTTTAGTCCTTTGACTCCTGTAGAAAAAGCCGTCCTTTTATGTTGGTTTTTGCAGACACCGAATTTTTATTTTCTAATCTGTTTTTCATCTTCCTCAAAACTGAAATAAGTTATGAATAAAGCATCAGGTGATGTTGCAGACCTTAAGAAGTCAATTTGTGGTCAGAAAACAACAAACCTTGCCTCCCTCCCTCTCTGTGTCTCACCAGATTGACTCATGTGGAAGGTATGTGCTGAGTGTACAACCTCTGTCGGCGTTGGCCTCTGGAATTCAGTTTGAACAAGGAACGCCCAACCACACCAGTCACACCAAATCCTGCTGCCGCCATGGTCCATTCTTTGTTTTTAATCCCAGTGTTTTGCTCCGTCCATCATTTACGCATGCTTTGCTGCAAGCAGAGCAGAAGGAGACATAGCGCTATGGGCAAGGCGGGGAGACCAATGCGAGAGCAACTAAATCTGGGCCAGCAATCAAAGAGCCTGGCTTTGGAGCGGATCAAAGAAGTAGGCCACACAGGTTTAAACCTAAACCAGAAAGGTCTGCAGGAGGAGTTTAAGGTCACTCTGGTGTGTGAAAGTACACTAAATGCTGATAACGTCTAAAAGTTTCAGAAAAAAATATTGTTAGGTATCACGGGATAACAACATTAATCCTTTTTTTAGCAGTGTAAAGGGAGTTGTAAAAATAAAAATAAGTTGAGTTTTTCAGTAGCTATAATTCACCACTTTATCCCCATATTTGTGATATAAAAGAAATCCATCTCATTGCTTACCAACTGAGTTGCAGGATTTATTGTTTTGCTAAACTAGCACAAAATGAGAAACAATGTTCCTGATACTGTATATTGGTAAATGCTGACCACAACAGCCAATAATTAGTATGAATACTGGGTATGGTACGGATTCTCCAGCCTGCCCTGCAGAGCAAGCTGGTTTAGAAAGCTTCCATGACTTAAAAGAGCTCCAGTAAAAACTCAAACACAAGGAAGACAGCAGAAACTAATTTTTGAACGAGAAGATATTTCTCCATAAACCTAAACACAGAGAAAACGTAGAAAAAAGAGCCACCATGATGTCACAAACTTACTTTCTGACTCTGATTTTCAAAGCGTGAGTTCCACAGTTTGAGCCTCATCATGGATATAATTAAGAACTGCTGAATTTTCTGCAGGCCTGGTGTTTATCAGCTTGTAAACACATAAACCAGCTCCTAAAACATCTTACAGCTTTCCTGAGCACGAGGCTTTAGTCTTCAAATATACCGTTGGCTGACAATCAAAAAGTCCCTCCCTAGAGGTATAATTTTAGTTTTAATAAGAACTTACTAGAATTTGAAATTAAATATTTTCTCAGTTTTCATTTTGCCTGCTTTACAATTCAAGTAGCCACAACAACTACTGTACCCTGCTTTTGTAGTACAATAACGGGGAGCTAATAAAGTTAACTGCTGTAAATTTCCGAGGTTCAAACAAATTTAGATTAGACACATTTAAAACAGAGATTTTAAAAATGGGATTTTCACAGTCCCACATTTTATTGGTGTCTAATATTTATTGTTATTCAATTACATTAGCTTTGCTTGGTGTGCTTAATGATGGCTGCTTGTATGCTTGTTTTAGTTTTCAAAAGGTCACATTTGATTGTATTTAATGTGCAAAACAAGATCAAGGCTGCACTTTAATACCTGAGCAAACAGATATTTAGTGTTTTTATCCAGTTTAACCCAAAATGACCCCAAAATTAGGGTACATATACCAAGTTCTAATTAATAAAGTGTGAGTTCAGATCTTTAAATTGTTGGGTAGATCTTTACCAGAATCAAAATCTAACTAGAGATCTAGAAAACACTGAAGTTGACCCCTGGTTGTTAGTAATAATTCTGATGACCAAAGAAAATATTTGTTATTAATAGACACTTAAATCGGCACTGTCAGGATTTCTTATGTTGGTACCATCCTATCTGAACTTCTTTTTTAATGAAAAATATATTTTATGGTAGGCAAACGCCTATGCTTCTTTAGAATACAAAAACTGTAACAGAAAAATACTTTGTTTTCAAAGGATCTTTGCTTGTTTGTCTGAGGTCCGGTTTCCATGACTGTTACTCCCCTGAGGAAAACTATTCCCATCATGCATCATCATTGCCTTTTCTCTCAGAACACAGAGCAATCAGTCTTCCCAACCAAGCCACATGAGAGGCTTTGCTTCCTGAGAAACTCAGACACACAGTTTCGACATCGAAATCCTTACAAACAACCACATAATCAACTTGCAACATGAAAATAACTTTTTAATGGTATAACGCTTTCAAATAAAGCTGAGCTGTTTAAATCAGTATGTGTTTTTTAATAAATTGCAAAAGTAAGATTTATAATTCCTCAATATTGTATGGATTTTTTTTTCTTCTGTCTTTTCTTTTAAAGCAAGATTTGAAGAAACAGGTTTGTCACTTTATAATGCTGCAACAAAGCCTGCACACATGGATACACAAAGTGTTGCAGGTGGGAACTCGGCCAGAGGAAATATGAGTTAGCACTGATTACAGTATCTTGCACAATGCTCTTCTCGCAGCTAACTGCTTCCATTTTGAATGACTGAAGAGGCTGAGTCATGCAGCAATTAGAGAAGAGACCGCTCCTCTGGCTCCTCCACCTGTAGCCTGCATCTACAGGACTTAAAGCTGTGGGCAAAGAGAGACTAAAGCTCGTCTGTCTTCTGTGTTGTGGGCCAACACCCTCTTTGTATTTGTGCTGAGTATACACTCATACAGACACAGGACATGAGAGTGGGACGAGAAATGAATGAAGGGGACCAGCAGTGAATGACAATTGAAACACCAACCTCAACACATAAGACAGATGAGCAAGAACATATTAGTAGAAGAGAGTCAAGACCAATGTTCAACTTTAACCATTCGCTGTGTACTGTGCTTGTATGCTTGTTTTAGTTTTCAAAAGGTCAAATTTGATTGTATTTAATGTGCAAAACAAGATCAAGGCTGCACTTTAATACCTAAGCAAACAGATATTTAGTGTTTTGATCCAGTTTAACCCAAAATGACCCCAAAATGAGGGTACATATACCATGTTCTAATTAATAAAGTGCGAGTTCAGATCTTTAAATAGTTGGGTAGATCTTTACCAGAATCAAAATCTAACTAGAGATCTAGAAAACACTGAAGTTGACCCCTGGTTGTTAGTAATAATTCTAATGACCAAAGAAAAGATTTGTTATTAATAGACACTTAAATCGGCACTGTCAGGATTTCTTATGTTGGTACCATCCTATCTGAACTTCTTTTTTAATGAAAAATATATTTTATGGTAGGCAAACGCAAAGGCAAAGGCAAAAAACGCAAAGGCTGTGAGCATCAAATCAGAAGCCATGAAATCACGTATATCCAAGCTACTGTAATTGGCACATTTTTTAAAAATACAGTTAAAGAAGAGTTGATAAACAAAACATCTGGAGGAAATCTATGAGGTGTGGTCAATAACGGATTTCAGGAAATTGGAAAACTTTCCAAACCCATTTCAAAACTTGGCTTCTGTTTATGTTAATGGTCAGTCTAATTACAAGCCCTGTCAAGTAGTTATTACACGGCAGGGACAACCTCACATAAGCTTGAGGTTGGCTTGGTAATTACTTGGAATGGGTGATGTGGGTGGCAAGAGGGAAGCGAGAGAAAGAAAAAAAAGGGTGGGATGCGATGAGCCGGACCGTTCCGTCTGACCCAACCCAGATGTTAATACCGGTTGTGTGCGGTCCCAGCCACTTAACCTCCACATCGGGAAATTGTTTTAAAAAGCTACGCATATTGAGCATCATGACTTCATTTAACAAAAGTAACAGGGAGTAAGGGATGAACTCACAGACAGTTGCAAAATCCTTGTCTAATAAAGGCCTGTGGCTTTAAAGGGATAGTTCAGATATCCCGAAGTGGAAGTTTGTGGAGCCATCACCAGTCAATATTTGACTTGCAGAAGATAGTTATCTGGAAGAAAGCATTTTGGAGAAACTGAGAAAAAAAGTGCGTCGGGAAGTAAATAATCTTAGCTTTAGTAGGCCAGGTAAGCCATCTGATGAGAGTCCACTTCATTACAAAAAAATCCATTAAACCACTTTAGCCATTTGGTTTTTACATTTCTTTAGTTTGAGTTCATATAGTTTTATGCAAACTTGACCATAACACTGTCTGTGGCTAAATAATCAGACTCAAATAGCCTAATCTTAGGTCAATAACTGGCCAAAAAAAGTTAATATTTTGAGTCAGTAATTCTTTAAATATGCCAAATATCCACAGTAGTTTAACTCAGTTAAACGTGCTTTTAGTGCATATAATTAGTCATTCGATACTGGAATTTACAGACATTAAGTTGGATAATCCAATATAATGTCCTTTCAAGTAAGAAATCGGTTTTGGAAAGCCAGAGGTCTAAAGCCTAGACAAATAGATGCAGCGGCATTATCTGTTGGCGCAAGGGCTCTCTGTCACCAACACAAGGACAGAAGGAGTTGAGCCCGATTTTCTAACTATCTAGCTCCGTTAACAGAGAGCATATGCCTGTGATTGGTCAGTTTAGCAACAGCCAGATATTGCTTCACTGGAATGGGGCTCTATAGTCACTGTAATCAGTAGTAAATCAGTAAGTACATGCTTTATATTGAATATATAATTTATCTAATCTGGTGTTTTGGCGATTTTGAGCATATGAAGGTGTAGAGAAACAAAAAGAAAAGATTCTGTGTTTGTTTACATGTTTTTTAGATTATTCTATGAGCTGCACTTCTAATAAAAAGCTTTACAGCTAATCAAAACATACTTTCTGTCATCTATTGCTCCTTGAGGGGGGAATGCATTCACTAGCTGAACAAAAACACAAATTAACCAGAAACTACGATGCAATTGTAGGCAGACCTGGCATGAAAAGATAGCACCCTCTGCTGTTCTGGTCAGTAATTGCAACACAGACATGTCAACACAGCTAAATCAAAGGAGAACGGAGAGAAAGAAACGGAGTACTATAAACGAAAAAACATCTCCATCAATACTTCTGCATCTGAGTGAGAAGTTGCTGTCGGAAAAGCATTAACTGGGCTTTACAGTAGTTATCAGTTCAATACTACCACGGCTGCTTTGCAAATAAATGTGAGTTAGGGCCTGTTTACACAGAGATAAAACTGGCATAGTTTCAAAAACAGATTCTATAAAAACAGCAAAACAATCGTTCAAACATTTGTCCACACGTAATCACACAAACCACTTCAGACGCCGCAGTACCTGTGTCAGGCCCATTGGTGGAGCTGTGACACTGTCAGAGAAACACAGAAAAGAACAGAGACCATGCACAGTCAACCCAGTGGAAAACCTCAGTAATCTAGCTTCAAATGAGAACTTTATTCAAAAGCATATGGTGTCTGTTGTTCTCATGATCCTTTTTTGCTGCTGGTGATAGAAGGGGGAAAGTATAATTATACTCTAGGATACATGATAAGGTCAGTATTTGCTCTATTAGGACTGAAACACAGTATGGTGCCATGTTTGTTTACTTTATTACTCTTGACTTGCAAATGTATGGAGGACCAAAAATGACATAATAAAAATAAAAGCAGAAATATGTACATTTTGCTTTTGCTTTTTTTCATATGAGCATTTTTGCAAAGAAATATATAGATTTTGTTTTTCCTGTTACTCATATGCACACTTGTGTGAATAAATTCATATAATTTGTTTTTCCTTTGTATTTTGTTTTTCATTCTCCTTACACATGCATTTTTTATAAAAAAAAATCTTTTTTTTTTTTCCTTATTCATGCATTTTTGGTTTTTAAAAAAAGAAAAAAAGCCAGAATAAGCTGTTCATTTGGAATCCATATGGTTGTTTCTCCTTTAACTACAGAAGACATATGTGGATATACTTAAAACATTTTCCATGTTAAATGATGATGCTATTTTCCAGATATACTTTCCCGGTAAATTTAATTTTTTTTTGGCCTTTTTTATTTGGGGGGGGGGGTTGAGAGGATCAGGGTAGCCTACACCATGGACAGGTCGCCAGTCCATCGCAGACATGCATATTCAATTTCAATAAATATGCACTGAAGTTCTTTCAGCTGTGTAAAGTTGGCTGAGCCTTATTACAGCATGAGCAGAATCCCAGCACGGATCTGCAGGAAAAACACTCACATGCTTCATTTAAGACACTGTCCTCTTCGCACATTTACTAAGACCACCAACTAAAATCGTGTCTGCTGCTGTTCTACGTACAGAACCATAAATACGCTGGATTATTAGAAAACAATCTGCTGTCAAAGTAAAGATCTCTCCCGCGGCTGAATACTTGCTGACAGCACTGAAACACAAACATCGGATAAAATCAGCTAAGGCTAGAATGACGCGCTGTTAAGCAGTTTATTTTCATAACTTACCAATCAGAACGCACACCACGTCCATCGCCACGTACAGCCTCTTCTTCATCACATCCGACATCTTCTTTTTATCCATTAGAATTTTTTTTCTAAGAAAACTAGCTGTTAAAAGTAGTGACCAAGTGCATTTGTGTTCACTCACTGTGAAATCAAATCTATTGACATAAACCTGCAGAACTGGTTTATCCGGGATCCTCTTCCTAACTACTACCTGTGTAGGCACTGGCAGCAGAGGTGCGTAATTCTTCTGGAACTCTGTAAGCGTGTTTCTGAGCGGCAGATAAGCAGCAAGGTTTCGGAAATCCAGCGCATGTGAGTGCGCATTACTGCTTTGAGGGAAAAACCCGAGGCAGAAAAAGAGAGCCACCAAATTCCTCACCGCTGGAAGCGTCCCGAGTGACAATCCAGCCTGGAGTCTCAGCTCACACCACCGGTCTGCCTCTGGTCCCTCCTCCTGACTTCCTCCTCTGGCTCCTCTCAGACTGACTGTTTGATCGTCGCCAGCTTTTTACTCATTTTACGCACAGAGGGTAAAATAAGAAAGCCCCCCCCCCCAACTCTTCTGAGGTTAAGTTATAAAGTTAAGAGGGGTAAAGAAAGGAGGGGGTTTAAGAGAGTTGTGAACTTGATTAAATCAGCAGTCAAGCCTCACAAAGAGAGAATATCGACATTCTGAGGCAATGCTCTGCCCTCAGCTAGAGTAAATGGATTGAGTTAATACTTTTATCAGATTATCAGAACTAACTGAGTCTTGCTTTATATCACTTGGGAAATGATCACAAGAACAAAATAAACTTAGCTTAAATAATTGAAATACTGAAAATATATGTGAGATATCATGTAGGTGTTCTATTCGGTTGAAACCAGAGCAGAACGTTTTGGATTTCAATCAAAAACACAAAGTGTGGGGGGAAACTAAAAGTTCATTACACTGTATGGTGAAATATGATGCTGGCAGCCTCACATTGTGGAGAATCTACATTAGCACACAATGGTAATAAGCTGATTTAATTACAGGGCACTACTGGTAGAGAACCTGTTAGAATGAAGTTGCAGTAGCCTTGAGACTGGGGTGGAGGTACAGGTGCTATGCAGAACAATGACCCTGAACATACAGACAGAGCTAATGAAATTACTTTGGTTAATACAATTAATCAAAGTCTAGATTTAAATCCTGTTGAGCAGCAACTTTTAATTGAGTTGCTCACTACATTTTATTCCACACGCTCAAAAGTATGGTGTTTCTCTCAGGTACTGTTTTAGAATGGTTTTACTCCTATCTCACAGATCAAAAGTTTTTGTAAGTATGGACACTGACTCCTCAGGAACCTATGACATTCAATGTGGGGATCCCCAACGATCAAATTTAGGCCCAATACTTTTTAATATGTACGTACTACAATTTGGGGATGTCATCAGGAGGCACAGGATTAATTTCCAGCTATGCTGATGGTACACAGCTTCACGTTGCCCTACCTCCTGATGATGTTGAGCCAGTAGATTCACTTTTTTAATTTTTATTGTAGATATTAAGTCAGGGATGGCAGATAACTTTTTACAGATTTGGTCCTGACCAGAGAGAGATTATTTTACCAGAACGGCAAATTTTTAAACCTTCTTTTTGTGTAAGAAATTTGAGGTCCCTTTTATAATCTGATCTTTTCAATAACAATTATCATAATTATTATTATGTTTTGTCTTATTTTGGTTAAATATATAATTTTATATTATTTTTTGTTGTTCTATGCCATCAAAGTATTTTTATGAATTGTTTTATACAGACTAACTCCAGTTTTTTTTTTCTTTATTGGGATCCATCGCTCTGGGAGCTCTGCCAGTGTAACCATAGAGGTCACTACCATTGGGATAATTTTTTGTCATGGTGGGCAGAGCTGTGCCCTGCAGCCTTATGGCTGTGTTGTGAATACCTGCCTGTCCTGATCTAGGCTGTCCGTATAGTGAGTCTACTGTGTCTGTAGGGTGGCTTCCACTGTGGATGGGTCTTTCAAATACTTTTTAATCACTTTAGTGTCATTCTAGATGTTTTTATTATTATTATTGTATGTTCACCTTAATAGATAGAAACAGATTGAGCAGTGTTTTTGTTGTAAAGGGTGTGTGGCTTAACTGCAACATGACTCCAGCCCTCAGTGACCCTTAGTACCTGTAGGTATTACCTCCTAAGGAGCACTCAATACAAGGCTACCATTTGACTGTGCACTGAAACTTAATGCTGTTTGTATGAAATGTAACATTTCTCCCCCCTTTAAAGTGTATTAATTCAGCGCTGTAGAGTAAGGCAGGTAATCTTCCATGCATGTGTGCTCTGAATTACAGCTTTTATTTGATTTTTTGCACTTATCCAAATTGAATTGAATAACTTCAAATCAAACTGTGGGAAGGATTGTGCAGCTGCAGGTTTAATATGTTGCGTGAAGCAGATTAAACCTGAGAATGAGGAAAAAAAGGAGCAAAAAAGGGGAAAGGATTGGGTTTAGAATGAGACTTCTCTGCCCCCTTCTGGTTGTTTCTATCATAGATGATTTACATCTATATCACATTTGAGACATTTCAATTCCCTTTATGAGTGATTGGCATGAATGACCTGGCAATAGGGGATATCAGAAATTTGCACAGCGGTGGGCTGATGTTTTTGTTGTTGTTGTTGTTTTCTATATAAACTATGAAAGGAGGTAGATTGGTAAATTGGTCATGATTGACTCTAGGCTAGACCAATCACAGGTTGGATGCACCCTCCCCCTGGCTGCTCTAATGAAAGCAATCCTGTCACACACAGTCAGATAAAAGTAGAGGGGGGAAAAATGGAAAGGACATGCCCAAAAAAATAAGGCCAAAAAGAAATGAGCCATTCAATGAGATATGTAAAGATATGCAGAGATGTGTAAAAGTAACACAATTATTTGGTGGTGGTTGTGGCGGAGCATCCACAGATTCCACTTAAGTTATATTAGAAAATGGTGTAGGCCAGCAGGCGATTTGTCCCATACTTCAGCTAAAATGAAAAAAAGACACTGCGGGAGTTATCCTGTGTCTTTACACAGTTGCCTATTCTCCTCTCATTCTCTCCCCCTACCTCTCCTGTAGCTCCTTCAGTGATGAAACTGATCATTAATAAGTTGATCGGCTTTTCTGTCGCATCTCTCTTGTTTGTTATGGCAGTTAATCGCCCACTTTGCATTAGAAAGGGAAAACCAGCAGATGTTGCGCTGAATAGCAGCTGCACGTTTAAGATTGATATTCTATTGTCAGATGTTACCTGGAGACACAACAGCTGGTAACTGTGCAAAGGCAGGTCTAACAAAGTTTTGCCAGGGCTCCAGGTAGGGCATTAACAGCAAAATGTGGACACAAAGAAATACTTGTCTTTCTTATTCTCATTAAAATTGAGGTCATCGGATGTTAAATATATAGAAATCTATAATCATATATACTAATATAATAGAATAGCCTTTTATTGCCATTGTAATTAGTACAACGAAATTAGAGCGCAACTCCCTAGGTGCAGATAGCAGCAACTTAACATTAAAATAAATAAATGTAAAAATAAGTAAATTAAAACAGAAAGAAGAAACACACACACACACAAACATATATGTGGGTATATGTCGATAAGTGGCATCGCAGATTAACAAGTTTTTGCTTTATTGACCTCAGTGATAGCTCTGGGAAAAAAGCTGTCCCTGAGTCTGTTTGTCCTGACTTTGTGTGACCTGTACCGCCTGTCCGAGGGTAACATTTCAAACATACAACTAGCAAGGGTGGGAGGAGTCCATGATGATGTTTCCAGCTCTGCCACTGTAGCGAGAGCTGGCAATGTCTTTAAGGTTAGCGCAGAGAGCAGCCAGTGACCTTCTGGGCTGTGTTAATGACCCTCTGCAATGCTCTCCTGTCTGCTGCAGTGCACCCTGCGTACCACGCTCTAATGCAGTACGGCAGGATACTCTCTATGGTGGCCATGTGGAAGGTCACCAGTAGCTTCTCTTCCAGGTTGTTTCTTCTGAGCACCCTCAGGAAGTGGAGGCGCTGCTGGTCCTTCTTCACCAACGCCATGGTATTTACAGTCCAGGAGAGGTTGTCAGATAGCTGCACACCCAGGAATCTGATGGAGTGGACCCTTTCCACAAAGTTCCCATTTATGTACAGTGAGGCTGGATCTGCTCTGCCATTCCTGAAGTCCACTATTATTTCTTTGGTGTTTGTGGTGTTCAGTTTCAGATTATTAACAGAACACCACGCTGTCAGTATGTTGACTTCATCTCTGTAGGCGGACTCGTCACCCTCTGAGATGAACACGACCCGACTTGATGATAGAGTTGGAGAGATGAGTCAGGGAGCAGTCGTATGTGTAGAGAGTGAAGAGGAGGGGACTCAATACACATCCTTGTAGGGAACCAGTGCTCAATGTGATGGTGCTGGATAGGTGAGGACCAAGCCTGACAGACTGTGGACGGTCTGACATGAAGTTTTTGATCCATAGGCAGATGGGGTAAGAGAGAGCCAGATGTAAGAGCTTCTGGACCAGGACATCTGGGATGATGTGGTTGAATGCAGAGCTAAAGTCCAGGAAGAACATCCTGAAGTAGCTCCCTCTGTGCT
Source organism: Apricaphanius iberus (assembly GCA_028564705.1). NCBI lineage: Eukaryota > Metazoa > Chordata > Actinopteri > Cyprinodontiformes > Aphaniidae > Apricaphanius > Apricaphanius iberus. Next base: position 1,557,721 of record JAPXFQ010002688.1, read on the forward strand.
CCAGGTGACGTATTGCCGTGTGAAGAGCTATGGTGATAGCGTTCTCCATGGATCGGTTTTCTCTGTTGGCAAACTGATGTGGGTCCAGGGTGGGAGGCAGACAGGCCCTGATGTGCTGGGAAATCAGCCCCTTAAAGCACTTCATGACTACAGGTGTACTTGCAACAGGCCTGTAGTCGTTGGGACTGTCCACTGCTGTCTTCTTGGGGATGGGAATTATGGTTAAAGTTTTGAGGCAGGGTTGGATGATGGTCTGCGACAGGGACAGATTGAAGATTTTAGTGAAGACACCAGTCAGTTGGTCAGCGCAGGCTCTATATAGTCTAATATATGCCCTAGTAAGCTATGATACTTATTTCATTTGGAAGGTAGCATCTGTGCAGTCTGCAATTCTGTCACAAAAATAAACTGAATATGTTTAATTACTTTTCCATTAATACCTGTTGGGCTGTCAAAATACTTGTAATAATTTTTTTTTTCCCAGTCCAGCCCTGGTGTACTACCTGTGACTGATTAGCATACTGTTAAGCATGGGCGCCGTAAAGGGGTGGAAGGTTAGGACGATTCTAAGGGCCCAGGCTGATGAAGGGCCCAGAAGAGCAGACCCTCTTTTTCTTTTCTTATTTCTTTTCTCTTTTTTATACATACGTTAAATGTGCTAGGGCCCTTCATACACTTAATGTGTATTTTGTCCGTTTTGACCATAGATTTAATATTTAACAAACAAATAATGTATTTACTGTTTAAGTCACACCCCCCTCACAATGGTTCATTCCACCTGCGCTGTCCGAGCTACACTCGCTAGCGTAACGTCTCTTGCTTATTGCATTTGTTATGATGCAGTGCAGATAGTGACACACGCAGGCATGTCACATCAAAAGTCAGGGCATCAAAAACGGAAAGAAAAGAAGGAAAGAGAAGACCGAGAACGCCGCAGTTTTTCAAAAAGAAAGGTAGCTTGCCCTATTCCTGTATTCCAAAACTTTCACTTACTTATTTTTGTTGCTACATGACCTGCTTTTATCTAGCTAGCTTAGTAAAATAATTACTGAATTATGATTTACATCCAACAATAATAACATCTCTGCTGTCTCCGGGTTATCATGTCTCGTAGACACAGATTCAGCGGCCGCTGCACACCCACGTCTTCCTTCCCCCGCGGCCCCCGTCCCCGTCTCAGCCAAACAAGGTGAGCCTGAGCGCAAAACTTCACGAAGATTGAAAGCTCTAAGCACGTCTTATCTACTGTGTTCTCCACATGATGATAACTTTACTAAACAAAAAGTAATCTACACGCTTCAAAAATTACAAAATCAGTTTGCCGTGTGTTCTGTGAAGTGACAGTGCTGCTGCTACGATCGATGCTGTCAAACTTGACGTTCTTAATATGAATAAAATGCCCCTTGAAAAAATAATATAAAGTGGAATAAAAATGTGTCTGTGGTAACCATTGGCTATAATTAGTTTACAGAATAGATATTTAATATTTTATATTAAGAAAACTATACAAAAAAAATACAGTTTTGGATTGTCTAATTTTTTTCTTGTGTTGTATAGTTATCTATTTCATATTATTCAACAATGCAGGTGGCGAGAGAGCATTCAGTAAGCTCAAACTGATTAAAAATTATCTTAGGTCTGCTATGTTGCAGGACAGACTTTGTCACCTTGCCATACTGTCCATTGAAAGCAAACTGGCAAGAAAGCTGAACTTTGATGATTTGATACATGATTTTGCCAGCAGAAAGGCACGCCGCTGGGCCATTATAAAGTGATGTTGAACATAACTTGTTATACCTGGATAACAAACAGTTTATGTCTGGTTCAGTACTTGTTTAGTCCTGGACTGGTTTAGGCCTGGCATTACTCCTGGTGTGTCTTGATTTTGAGCCCTTTTGGCCTAGTTTTAGTCTTGGACTGATGTAATTATGGGTTAGTTGTAGCTGATGTTTCCTGATTGAGCAGTTGGACCCAGTTAAAGCTTGTTCACGTAAAGTATATGTCAATATGTGTACATTATGTTCTGTTGTGTTTGCAAATGCAATTGAGATAATAAATATTCTCCTTTTATGTAAACAAGTACATACTGTATTTCCATTGCTTTTTCTTGTTTTTGTAGGCTTTTACTCATCAGACATTTTAACTATGCAATGTACTAAGTATCTTTTTTAAAGTATACAGGGCATGTTTATTGGGTTACATTTTATCTGTAAAAAATGTAGGGGGCCCAGAAATTTTTGTTTCCATAGGGCCCAGAATTTCTGGCGGCACCCCTGCTGTTAAGTAATAAATTGTGATTAACTGGCCTGGTCAGTAGGCTGTGATTTTTTGAAATATCACTTCACTATAAAAGGTACTGATCTGGGAAATATAGGAGAAAAGAAAAGCAACAAATATAAAAATGAAAGGTAAACTTGAGACTTTTATTTATCAATTGCTTTATTTCGGAAAGTGTAAAGCTCTGTATAATATCAACTCGGGGGAATTGTGAATATTTTGGATAGTAGTTAATTGGTTTTTAAACTTATTTTTTGTATATTGTTCCAAATTATGTTTTTAGAATCCAATTAATGGGTGAGTTATTCTTCTATTTTTTTGTTTTGTTTTAAATGTGTATGTTTTTTGAGGGTAGCACTTTGTGGTTTTTGTCTGTTAAAAAAAAAATTAACAAAAAAATTGCTTAGAATTAAGCTTTACCCAAAGCGTCGTGACAAAGTATTTGCCCCCATATATATTTGTTCTTTTTGTTTTTGCTTTTTGTAACAAATAAATGTTTCAGATCAAACCCAATTTGATATCAGATAAACGTAACCTGAGTAAATGCTAAATCATGATTGATGACCTTATTTATCGAAGGGAAAATCTGTCTAAACCAAATTTCCCTGAAGAGACAGTAATTTCCTTCATGAGAGGCAACGAGAAGCAATATCTGTCATCAACATGTATGAGACTTTTACATCGCTGTAGAAGATTTTGTCCAGTTCTTCTTTGTGTTTCAATTCAGCCATTTTCAAGTATGAAAAATCGCCACAGAATTTCAGATTTAAGAACTGACTTTTGTTTCATCAGTTTAAAGAATTTTTCACTGAGACTATTGAGTGTTATTTAAATAATTGTGAGATGGGCCTACATGTTCTTTTTGGTCAGCTTTGGTTTTGGAATTCTCTCCTAGTTATCAATTACCCAATCTCTTTCTTATTGTTGAACGATGAACACTAAACGTAGGTGAAGCAAGTGAGGTCTGAAAGTGCTGTAGATGCTGTTTTAGGTTCTTTTGTGCAGTCATGCAGTTGTTGTTACACTTTTTAGAAGAACATTGGTAGTTAGTTACACATCTGCTCTTGAGTTTCTTTAGATAAGGGGCATGATATGTTCTTTCTATAAAAAATCTTTTAGCCTACTCTATGCTGCCAGACAGGTTGTGTGTCTTTATTTCAAAAGGTCTGCTATAGTGGCACAGCCAGACATTGCTTTTTCAGGTGGGCCTAACAAAAAATAGGTGGGTCATATCAATAATATAGAAATTAAGTTCCACTGTAAGTTCCAGTGTAAGTTTCACTCTTGCTTCAATAGATATATCTATAATATCAGAAACGTACAGAAAATTACAACAAAAAAACAAAGTACACTAAACTTAGACAACAAAGTGTAAACATAACATGGCCACTATCAGATACCCAAGGCTTTAAATAATTATGTTGATTCTTTAAAGGGTTTATATTAAGGCAGCTTATCCGGTAGACGATAACATTTTTAAGGGGCCAGGTGTAGTTTTTAACCATTAATCTCTGGAAATATCCATCAAAATATTGTTGAAAATGAATAAAATGATGCCCAATCATTGAAAAGTATTGCAGACTTCATAACATAAAACCATAAAAAGCAGGTCTAAAATACATGGCCGCGAGTTCTATTGTACGGGGCGGATATATTGGACGCTGTGTTTCCTTCTACGCAAGCCAATGTGGACAAAATGCCTTAACTGATTTTTGAATATGGGTTTACATCCCTATCCCCTCGTCCTCATTAGAAGTTTAAATGAAAAGCTCTATGAACAGACTTAAAATGAAAAAAAACAACTTTATCCAACCCTGACCGACCAAATAAGCCGATCCAAGATGCACCCAAACCCAGGTCGCTGGCCCCACTCCGGGAGAGTTGTGCAATTAGCTGTTGTGTCCGAGCCTTCATGCGATACGGATCTGGCCGGTGTTTCCTCATCAGAGCTATAAGCCCAAAGAGACAATGAATACAGCCAGAAAACTAGAGTAAACATTGGCATCACATTCTCTGGATGGAAATAACTGAACCACCACCAAAATCTAAGGAAATAGGCTGATGTCGCATGCTTTCTGCTGGACAGGTAATACATTCACCATAATGTTTTTGTTTTTTTTACTAGCACCAGTCAGGGTGAAACTAGACTGAAATGTGTCATTTTTTCCATTGAAGTCATTCCATCTAACATTACAGTTTATTCATTTACAAAAATATCTGAAAAATATTAAAAACCCACAAAATGCTGAAAACCTTTGCCTTTCACAAATGTCGTTTTACGCATTTACCACTTCACTCGCTGCCTATGATGAATGAGAGTCTGATGTGCTTTTCATTTTGCTGTATTTATTTCTCTGGAGGTTGAACTGTCTGCCTTGTCATAGTAGAAACTGTGCAATAGCGGTTTTTGGCCTGTATGGCCATCCATCCTCACTCAAACACAAAAAAACCTCTTGCTTGCAATGATTTAGGTATGTACTGCCCCCTACTGTCAGGAAACTACACATTGTTACTTCAGGACCTCTTAATCATGTTGCCACATTATGTCATTTTTGCTAAACAGAGGTAGCAATGGAAGTTAAACGGTGCAGGTTCATCTAGGCTCTGTGATATCAGCAATTGGCTAGCTTTTCCCCAGGGACAATAACATAGTAGCAAAGCAAAGCGCCGGTAAGGGTCAACCGGGGTGTCAATCATGGTGATCTGGTTTCTGCTGATTGGAATGGGCAGTTACTGGAACTACCGCAAAATGGCAACAAAGATCTGAAACACGGTCGAGATTGGTCACTGTTCTGGAAGCGATTGGACGGCTGAAGGAACAGCTGGATGCGTTGATTCGTACTGATGGGACTCAGAACCAAATGCTGGGGGAGCTGGGATGCAGAACAGACGCTGTGAGAGGCGATCTGGCCGGCGCTCTGGGACTCATCCGCAATTTGTCATCGGACTTGGAGAAACTGTGGGTGTGGATTGGGACAACTGGAAATTAATTGGATTTGGAACTATTAATCTGGGAATTAATTTGGATATGGAACTTTAATTTGCTGAATTAGACTGTTAAAGAAACCACTGACAGACTGAAAGGGCAGAGAAGAATATTTGCTCTCTCCCTGCTATCTAAATAATTACTGTTTTGGCTCCCATGAAGACCTTTAACCTGGTCTTAATCAAACGTCACTGAGAAGAATGTCAACAGAGTCTCCTCTCCCCCGTACACCTGCATCAACTGACGCACACATTGACATGTGTAATGGCATTTATGACTCTTAATGAAGATGAGAGAGATTCCTTTAAGCGTTTGGAGGTTTTAATAAAAGTTGAATTGATCATACAGGAGAACAGCACAGATCACAGTGAATGCTGAATGCTGCCCCCCTCCTAACTCCCCAACTACCTACTACCCCCTACGTCCCAACTCTCTCCCAAGCTCATATGAAAATAAGTATTTATAAAGTTCAGCAACCTTGCCTCTATAACTTTGAAGACACAACTATTAATCTCAGGGTGGGGATATCTCCGGATGAAGACATCTGGCTCTTTAGCTGTGAATAAGTGACTTTTGACATATACAAAACAATGGCAATAGCTTGGGTTATATGTAACACAATAAGAGAAACTCTCAAAACTAAGTATGTAAGAAGAATCAATATTTTCTCAGGCAGTGATGTCTTCTCTAACCTCGAACTCAACACCTGTTGTCTGGCTCCTCTGCTCTCAGTGTTAATAATACTAAAAGATTAATCATAATAATACATTTTTCGATCACAACATGCTTACACACACTCACATTCACACACACCGTCTCGCTGCATCCTAAATTCTCTCTCATGCAACAGGAAGCTGGATAACAGCGCACCTCGATGGCAGCTTGTTAACCTGTTGACTGGAGCTCATACCTGCCCATCCTTCCTGATGTGTCATTGTTAATGTCTGAATATGTGCTTAAATGTTTTTTGGTGTGGTTTTTTCTATTACCTGCGTTGTGAGTGCTGTACGGACACACAACACAGTTGAGCGTTTTTTCCCCTCACCATGGAACCCTCCCCTCCCCAGATGTGTATCTCTCTATGTTTCATAAACGGGAGCGCCGCTTGGTGGCTGCATGCCCAACAGTGACCTGGATCTTTTGTTTGTTGTTGTTGTTGTTTGTGATGATCTTGGACAGGTTGTACTGTATCTGTAAATTCCTTGTATGCGTCATACTTGTATGTGTCATACTTGGCCATTAAAGCTGATTCTGATTATGATGTGTTTCAAAGAATACTCCCTAAACTAACAGCTTTTTAAAAACAATTTACATTAAATTCTGGTCACATTTAATTGTATTAAAATTACAATCTTAGACTTAGTTACACAAAGGAAGGCATGCTATTAAGTCTTGCAAAGATGTAAATGTCACCTTTCATTTTATTCGTTCATTTTATGATGACTTTAAGTTAAGTCCCTATAAAATAAAACATAATTATATATGTAACATGTTATAATTTCCTGTGAGAAAGTGATTTATTTGCATGGGCCCGGATCAAAAGTGGGTGGGCCCGGCCCCCCTTCAAACCCACTCATAGCAATGCCCCTGGTCTATTAGAAGGTGTAATCAAGCCTTTGATTGGATAATTAACTCTTTCTGAAAAAAAAGGAAAATCACAGCTAATTCGTGATTTATTAAATTTTTTCATTTTAGACATGACCATATTGATTTTTAATATCTCGTTCCTCATCATTTAAAAACAGTTTGATCTGAAACACCTAACTTTACAACAAAAGTAAAAACAGAGTAAATCTGTGTGGAAACAAATACTGTATCTTTCATGCATTTGCCTGACAAGCCAGAGACACACTTTCTAACAAAATAGCTTCATGTTTTGATTCAATTAAAATAAGGTATAACTTTTTTTTAAACTGCTTGACAGTCCTAATCGTGTAGAATATATGTTTGGATGTGTCTGACACTCCCTCATACTACCAGTTTTACTTGTTCACTTTGGTTGAATACCCAGTTTACTTGTCTCTCTCTCTCTCTGTCTCTCTCTCTCTCTATTGTGTGATTAGACAATAAAAAATTATTTTATACAAAACTCAAAACCATTTCAAGGTTGTAAAAGCCCCCTTGCAGAATGTAATTTGGTGACCCACCCCTCCTTAAACCCAAAAAAAACATCACTTTTATGGTCTACATGGTCTACTGGATCAGTTTTGCATTCTCCCTTAAACACAGCTTGTTTTACAATAAACTGTGCCAATTACTTAAAAGTGACTGCATGACAGAATATTTTCCTCAACAATAAAACGAATTGATTTCATATGACTTATCAGACTAATAACCCTTGTGCTAACCTAAAAAAAAACAGTTTCTTACATTTAAACATTACATTTCTAAAAAATGTTTACACTTAGCTGAACTCAGAGGATAAAATACATTTTCTATGCTATGATAAATCCATTTTTAAAATTAAAATTAAAATGTCATAACAGTTTAGATTTACTACTTCTGTTTTACTACTACTATGACCGTTAACAAACATGACTTTTTCTTGAGAGATTTGAGATCATATGGTTTGGGAGTGCCCAGGTGTTGTGGCTTTCTGGAATTTTTTTTCTAGTGAATTGTTCACATTATTGTCTCCGGAGAATCTTTACTCGCCTACCCTTATATTACTGAATGACTCTTCTGGTTTGAACCTACCTGCTAAACCCAAACGCCTTTTTTTCGCTGGTCTCACTGCTGCTAAAAGCCTGATAGCATGTAGACGGAAACCCCCCATTTTTATCTTTGAATAAATGGCTACTAGTCTATGTTGATATCGCCATTTTGGAACGTTGGGCAGCAAACTTGCATCTGACATTTTATGTTGGGATGAGGCCATCTCCACGGTAAATCTTTATTGTAGTCATCTCTTTTTCTGTCTGGGGGTTCCTGTGATGTGGGTGGTGTGAGGGGATGTGGTACTCTCTACATACATTTTTGTCTTTTTGATTTGTTTGTTAGTATTGCCACTATTATCTATTTCTTATATATTTCGTTATGCTACACTACCATGCTATTTTTTTTTGTTGATCTCGTTACAACTGTTTAATAGATGCTTGTCACATCTGTTTGCTCATTTGCTTGTTGTTGTTGGCTTTTTTTTTGTTTAATGAAAAAAAAAAAAGATTAAAAAAAAGAAGAGATTTGAGCTCAGGAGTGAAGACCAGCACATTTCTGTCCCCATTGTAAGAGTTAATGTCCCAAAAGAAGGTAATTTGTAACTATGACTTGCCGTTCACTTAGATACATCCTGAAGTAGTTGTGATCGTGCAAGACGGAAAAAAAAATGCTAATGTTGTTTTGATGCATGAAATATGATAGCTACTATAAAGAACCAGAATAAAAACTTGATCATTATATTTAATTTGCTAAAAATCATTACTATGTTCCGGGGGAAATTAAAGCTGAGTCGTGTTTCCAGGTCCACTATTATTATCGGTACAAAGATCTGAATCTATACCAATAACAATATCAATCTAAACGTCTTTTCTTCTTTTTTAAAGTTTTATTTGTTTGGGTTGGGAAAAACAAAATTATTTTTCATGGTACGTACAGGTATTCTGATACTGTCGTTCAATAAAAATATTGGAAAGCTAACATCGTTTCATGTTTTAGGGGGACGTGATGAATAAATGGAGAATTAAGTTGGTACAGCGCTTCAAAGAACCAGAAAAAACGCAAATGTTTCATTTGTTCCGGGAAAAATTTATCCACCCCACCCCCCTTTTAAGTAATAATCCTGAATAATACTCTGAACAACCTTGGTCAAATTCACTTTCCATAACATTTGCACTGTACACATTGTCCTGCATTATCAACTTACCAGGTCACATTGAGAAAACCAATCAGAAAAAAAAGTGTTACATTCCCAATACTAAAAGTAGTCGAAAACTTGGGAGTGTGATAGTCATTACAGCAACTGCAACACTGATGAAACTGGTTGTTTCACACTCAAAAACATCTTGCACTATTTTCTATATATCTTGACTGAAGACTTTTCTTCCAAAGAAAACACTTTGTTCTGGTTCTCCCTAAACCTTTACAGATAAAGTTATAATCTGATGAAATCATTATGCTGTTTTAACACGATTCCTAATCTACAACATGACGAAACACCAGAATACCATAAAACGTTGAAACCTGGTGGTGGCAGTATAATGAACTTTTTTTTTCATTTTCTGATAGAACTAAGGTTTTTGTCAAAGTTGATGAGAATAGGAGCAGTTATAAATAAGTTAGTTTTGACCCCAAAATCTTTAGCAGTTTGATAGAAAGCCGAGGATAAAAACAATCAGCATTAGATGTGAGTCAATGCATACAACCAGATTAGTAATAGAATGAATTCAAGACAAAAGAATGCAATTTGGAAACGTTCTAGCCTGAGTACAGAACAAAAATCCAACTGAACATCTGTCCCCCTACTACACCTCCTTTCGTGTGACCCTAAAATGTCCTCACAATCTAAGAAATTGGGAAACTAAAGTTAAGTGTGAATACATCACCAGACCAAAATGTGGAATAATGATAGAGTGGAATCAAAAAAAGATTAAATTTTGAAACTGAAATAAAAGTGATGGATACTTTTGTAAAATGGCATAATTATGGCTTTAGCTAAAGGGTCCAAATGAGGAAATTTCAAGAAACAGCAGCTCAGACACCCTCAAAGCAACTTGAACACTGGTTTGTTAACATTGGTAAGTTTAATTTCATATTTCTATTTACAAAATATACTTAAAAAGAAATATGGTGAAAGTCATTTATAATAATTTGAATATATATATATATATATTCATAAGAACAAAATGGAATAACAAAAAAAAAAAAGATTTGAGCAAGTTTTTTTTTTCTTTTCTCCCTTAACTGTCCTACCTCGAACCATCTCTGCTTAAAAAAAAACAAGATAGAGATCAACTTTGATTGAAGCACAAATCACATGAGCAGTTATAAAAGGAAACAAAACATTAGTGACAATGGATGGAAGCATGAAAGTGGGTCCAATTAATTTCTTTTGTGGAACCTTTTGCCCTTTTAGAATTACCAACATGCAGCAGCATGTAAGTATGAACAATATGCATTTGATTAAAAGGGCATTTTAACTTATTGTTACATAAATAAGAAAATAAAGTATACAGACATTGCTTGTCTCAGTCAGAAATTAACAATATTGTTACTCTACATACATTTCCTGAGTGCTGCTGATGCTCTGTTGTTTATTTTAAGGACATTTATTTCATTCTCCGTATTGTTATTAAACAAAAAGCAAAGCAACTGCAGATGATTAAAAAAAAAAGAGCTGCACTACTAAGTAACCCAATTAAACCAGAGTACTCTCACACCGGAAACACATACTGATGAGACACAACAATCCAGATGTTAGTTAGAAAATGTGCATAAGTCTGTTCTTTTTATTTGTGGGATACATTTTTTGAGTAATCAGATAAAATGAATAAAGGCCTAGTAGGAACAAGAAGTTTGGCTGGATGTAAAGGAATGGTCATTCCTTGGATCAAAGGTATAGAAACAGAGAATAAGAGAATTTTAGCTTCAGAATAGAACATGTTTTGATACGCTTAGAGCAACCACCTGGAATAGTGTTTCTCTTACTGGATGTCAACATGAAGCCAACTAATTAGGAGGGCCTCTTATGAAATGTTAAATTATACAACAATCTTGCAGTAGCTGACAAACTCTACATGAAGAAAGGAGAGTCAGTGACACACATAAATGTGTTTATACTGTATTTCATTTTATGTCCCTCCTTGGGGACAAAAAAGGAACAGATGCATCAGTCTGACCTTTCCACTATCTCCATTCATATATCAATACATCTCAAACCTGTTTCCGATGCAAAAAACTACACTTTAACTGATGTATTCATAGATGGAAACTAGTGGCTGCTGCTAGTTTTCATGCATTTAATGAATTGAGAAAAAAAGTTCATATTTTAAAGTTTTTGAGCTGCCGATCAAGATCAAATTAGCTCTGTTTGGCCGACTGATGCATGCCAAGTAAAAATTAATCAACTTATTAAAATGTGAAAACAGAAGTTTTAAGGAATTGTTGTGCTTCTATGTGGCTTAATGTTTAAAACAACTATAAAGTTTTTTTTATGTTACAGGTTTCAATGTAAATATGAAAGAAGAATGAACAAGAAGGGGAGCCTAAGTTCCATTTTAAAACTTGTCAAGATTGAGCATCTGATGTGTGTGGTGAAAAATCCTCTAAAGTAACAGCAGCAATGAAAGTGTTTAAGGAGAAGGTGGTAAAACAAGTTCCTGGCTCCTGTGTTAAGTATCTGTCCAACGTTTCCTTTCTAACAACAATAAAAAATAAAATAAAATACCAACAGAATAGTTTATGGCTGTGAGAGAATAGATGTGGTTTAGAAAAATGGTCTGCAGCCTTCATCCCATTACACTGTGATTTTACAAATTGTAACTAATAGATTTATACACAATCAATGGCTAACAAAGATAAATTAAACACTCAGTATTTGACAACTGACCAACATTTATGGTATGGTCTCCTCCAGAGCAATAGGTCCATTTTTTTCCTGATGTAGACTTTTTAACCAATTAAATATCTTTTAGCAGAGCTAAAAAACAGATACTTGTTCATGTACCCTACATTCAGAGTGAGCATGTTAAAAGGGCTAGGGGTGCAGCAGACTGCCAAACGCCTGGAGGCTTGATGAGAGAACAGCAGAAGAGGAAGCCGAGGTGGAAGGAAGGCTAAATTCCACCTGCAGCCTGTGAGCCCCACCGCCTGCTGTGCCACAGCTGGGGCCATCAGAAACGAAAGGTCTGCCGTGCATGTGCAGCTGGTAAAAGCAGGAGTTCAGAAAGCTGTGGTCGTCGTCACGGTGGGACGGCGGGTCTCCACATGCCCACCCGGTGCACTGATCTGAGGGTTGAGACTGGAGCTGGACTGGAGCCGAGGGACGATCAGAATCACGGTCTTGAAGATCGTCCATGGATGGGAAAGAGAATGGACAGTCGAATAGCTGCTGAGGACATTTGTCAGCAACCAGCTCGGAGAGACTCATCACTAGCTCACCTTCTGGGAAAATGGAGAAAGATATTCAGATGATATATGATCAATAAAACAGCTGAGACTCATAAGATTTATACTTTTTTTGATTTTTCATTATATTGTTTAAGTAGAAAGCTTATTAAGTATAATTATTTTATCAAACTTAAATTCAAATAAAAATGAATGGGATTTTAAAACGAATCACAATCTGTAATTTATTTCGAGCCTTCATTCAAGTAACGTATGGTAAATACGTACATATCTTGAATAAACTGACATAGGTTAATGAAGATTTTTAATATCTTATACAAATGTTACTTTATTTAGATTTCTGAAAATGTTATAATGAACTCTGATCAGAGGATTATCAGTCATTTGAAAAAAAAAGAAAGTAAAACAGCAAGGCAGATCATCAGTAGACAGTAGTAAAAGGATTCCAGGAAATAATGATTACTAATACCAATATTGTAAATAAACGTTTAACCATTAACCAACACTATGCGGATGCCAATCTCTGAGCACAAGTTGATCTCAGATGAAAAATATTTTCTGTGACAAAATTAAATGTCAACAATAAGCATCTGTTCCAATCATATGAGAGGCGTACCGTGTCTCCCATATTCATACCCATTAAAGTATAGAGAACTTATCTATCCTGAATAGCCTAGAATGACAAAGTAAAACACAGCTTTGTTAATTTATAAAAAAAAACATTTTATTCTAACTTTTTGCTAGCAGTTAAAATGTATCTGATTGACCTTGAGATGCTTGATGAACTTTACTTGTAACCTGATAAATAGGAACAGAACACAATTCCCTATATAAAATTTATAGCTGAAAGTGCAGCAGCAGGAAACCCAATGATGAAGTTGTCTGCAGACCCTCAAGGGAGGATTGTGACGAAGCAGAACTCAGGAGGAGGATACAAATAATCTGGAACATGATCATCGTGAAAACCAAATATCTCTGATATTTGGAAATTAAAGAAGTTCAGAATAACCAGGAGTCTCCCTTAATCTCATCAATTTTACCAAGTTGAATTATTGGAGACGAAGTATCTTGTTCTGGTAAGTGACCAAGAACCCAGTGATCATGCAGGGAGAAGCTGCAGTATTTCCATGAGGAAGTACGATGTTGCAAACACACTCCACCTACTAGGACTTCCTAATGGAAGCCAACTTGAGTTTTTCCAAAACGCACCCGAGAGATGTTCAGAAGCAAGCTTCTCTGTTCTACTGAAGCAAATATAAAACATGTTAGCCTGAAATCAAAGTATCATGCCTGGATAAAAAAAAAATAAAAAAGCACTTTTCATCAACTGACTATTATCCCTGTGAAGTATTGTAGTGGCAGGATCATGTGGTGGGAATTATTTTATTAACATTAACTGAGCGTCCACTGCAAAATTAAATTATACAGTTGTCAGCTTGAGGACTCTCCTGGAACTCATACAAAGGTGGTGATTCATCCCCTTAACGTGACAAAGATCTGAGGTGAAAAACCAAAATAATGAGGTCTGCAAATGTCCCCGAGTTGCCCAGCCAGGCTTAAATCCAACTTAATATCTTTAAGTCTAAAAACGAGTATCTATCCATGCTGAGGATCTAACCGGACTGACTTTCAGAGAATTTGCAAAGAAAAATGATAGGTGGCCAAGCCTGCGAGACATAAGCTAGAAAACGTGAGGCTGCGATTGCTGCCAAAGGTTCTTAAAGACAATTTCCACTAATGGATGTGAAAACTGCTTTTGTCTCATCATTATAGGGTAGGTATTTTAAAGCTTAGATTTGACATATTCCCCTCAATGTTAGAAAAAGTCTGAAAAATAACCAAGTTTGGGACCATAAAGGGTCTTATTACTTTCTTCTGACAATATATATATATATATATATATATATATATATAGTTAACACTGATGCACATGAAATTGTCACTTTGAAGGACAATCTTTTTCATAAACTATATATCACCCACAACAGCTAAGTTATTTATTTTCAGTAATCACATGATGTCACCCTGGTTTCTTTACCTGCAGGCCCAGCCTGCTTTCTGTGGCGCGTGAGGACGGAGGTCATGGCTTTAACAGAAAGCGGGGAGTTCGTCTGCGCCTGGGGCGGCCTTCTTCTTCTGGAGCAGAGTGCCAACATGAACCATGCACGGACAAACATGCACACCAACAAACACAGACATGCATACATGCATGCACCAACAGAACAACACGTGACAGTAAGGATGGGAGAAAACAAAGGTGGGGAGACATAACAAAACATAATGAAGATGAAGCAAAATGATGTGATCTTGATGCCAAAAATAAACTGAAAAATTCTGCACAGTAAAGTCCAAGAAACTGCATGTATTAGAGGAGAGTTCCAGCGTTAACGGAAACTAAATCGTAACTTTTTTTTTTTTAATACCCAAGAAGATTAGCCTCTGGACTGTTCAAATTAAATGTTCTTTTCCCTTGCAGTTCAACACATTATTCCATTAATAATGATAATTCGACCTTGAGTAAAAAGAAAGGGTAATTTCACAGCAGAACAAAATTCTGTTTAACAGCTGATTAATTTAGCTATTCCTGATTCGTACCTTGTTTGTTTAGATCCAGGCTAGTACTTGAAGGGAATTGTGACTCTATCTGTCCAGGGCCCATGGAGATATGTGACAGCAATCTCAAAGTATTGCTGCTTCCCTCCAGATCCCCACCTTCTCCGTCTTGGTCTCCATCCTCACTGAAGCAAAAAAAACAAAACAAAAAAACATTACACAGTTGAAATATTTTCCTGTATGCAAAAATTTGATGTGAATATCGTCATGGTACTGAAACCGTCACAGTGAAGAGTTCACTTGTAGTTACACACACTCAGACCTAATGCATCAGCAGAGATGCATCAGCAAAAGGTGGGGTATGCCCAATGTGTTGGTCATATAATAGGTGGATCAGGACAAGCTTTTTGTAAAATTAGTTGATGACCTTGAAATTGGGCTTCATTTTCTATTGATTATGCCACCAAGAACCATCAGGATCTAATGAAAATGCTAATACTTGAAAAATAACTGGTGGTGCAAATCCAATAAAAGTAAAAAAAAAATCCAATGAAATCACTTTGAATATTATTGTGATAAATGAAAGCATTGACACTTTACTAAGTTTATTTTATACATTGCAAGACAACGTCCACCATTCTGGGTTTTATTTTTGCAGTATTGCATATTGCTCTCAACCATCTTAATTGCTAGAAACAACTGGGTTAGCTCCTCCATTTAGTATAAAGTATTTCTGCAGGAGTACTCACATGTTCCCCAACTGCATGTTGTACTTCTTTCGGCTCACCCTGGTGGCCTGCTGGGTGAAGAACATGTGCCTCTCAGACTTCTTCCACATGTAATAATATTCCACACACTCGCCAACAGAGCGAGTCCGTACCTGTGTGGAGAAAGACAGCTTTTACTTTGAAAACAAGCATTCAAAACAATCATCTAAGTGCAGGTAGCAGATTGCAACTTTAAGTCTAGATTGAGGATGAGTTTAGTTTTATTAAGATGGAACACTTCAAAATTTCATTACATACCTTATTAGCCTGAATAAGATGGAAGTTTTTCCCGTACACTCGATAACCATTCTCAAAGTTCCTACACTCCTCCTCGCTCCAAGAACACAGCTCTTCTAAAAGCAGTCGATACACAGAGAAGAACTATAATCCTGCAAACCAGCTCAGCTTGAGCACATTGATAACAAAAACCCTTCAACACCTAAAGAAAATGTACCAGCACAGTCCAAAACTAAAACATTTTAACACTAAAATATTTTTATCTTCACTCTGTAAAAATGAAATCGGATTCAAAATTTCCCTTTCTGGTCAGTTTCAGCTTTTCTTTGTATTTTCTTCAAATTGTGAAGTTTACATACCCTAAACTGACCATGCATTCAAACCATTTGAGAAAACTGAGATAATGTTGTCATGGCTTTGAAAGATTCTGATTATTTCCAACATTCAAGTTAAATGGAGGTACGCCCATGGGTGCATTTAAGGCAGTACTTCAAACACACTGATTCCTTGCATGACATCATTGAAGAATCAAATGAAAACAAGATGTTTTCATTTAATTTGAAAGTGCTATAGAAGTAAAAAATGATATGGTAAGATGCTTGGGAACCTTTATAAGTCTGGTTCATCCTTCAATACAATTTCCAGATATCTGAAGCTGCCACATTCACCTTTCCAAATAATTATTGCCAGTAAGCGGACTCTGCAGATTCGTCGTACTTTTATTATTGCTTTATTGTTAAGCCCTCAAATTGGCACGGAAGACAATCAAGAAGCACTTCCAAGGTGTTTGTAAGTCCAAGGAGAAGATAAACATGGTAAAATTTAGGCGTTTGAGGCAGATTAAATCTTATTACAAGCGGCATTTGGATTTCCCTGAGTGCTCCCGTTGTACAGATACAGCTGATCAAGACTGGATGTATAAATTCTCAGGGTGAGGGAAAAAACATAAAAATAGCTAAAATTAAGGTCCAGGTTGAAAAAGAAACAGAATTTCCTTTAATTGACAGATTTGTCTGTTATTTTTTACCCACATTTGTTTGTGTTAGTTTTGTACTTTAATGAAAAGTGTGTGATTATGTATTTCCACCGTTTACTTTTTATATACTTTAATATGTCTGCATACAGCTTCAATCTTACTGAGTCAACTTCAAATACAAAATATTATAAAATACTGCATATGGTATGTTTTATTTGTAATTCAGTTATAAAAATATTTATCATTATAGATATAGAACAGAGCTGCATTGTAGAAATAATGTCAGTTACTTTGCAAGTAACTAATTACTTTTACAGTGCGGTTACTGAGTTACTAACTCAGTTACTTTTTGGGAAAAGTAATTTGTACCTATAACTAATTACTTTTTAAATGTAAGATGCCCAACACTGACATTGAAACAGTTTACCTTAAAAAAAGAAGAGTAAAATATATAATGAACGGTAATTTAATGAACGAAACAAATACGCCTTTCAGACGTAATGCCAATTCAAAATGGCTTTAAGAAAGCTCCCAGCCACAATCACAAAAAAAACTTAATAGCACTAAAGTGTGCATAAATCACACCACGCATGTGCTGAAATAATAGGGGAAATTGCCTGTCAAATCAGGCTAGGTTTGTTAAAAATATGAAAGAAATTGGGTCACAAATAAGTCTTGTGGCACCTGTCGTCGCTACTGATTTAAAGATAACAGACATCCTGGGACTTGTGGGCCATTGATCGCAAAAAAGATTTGTTAATTTGCACACACAAAAAAGGGATTTTCCTAACAAAGTCATTCAATCCCATCTCATAAAAATGAGTACACCCCAGTTATAGTCTTGGGCAAAAAGCCACACTTAAGAGTACAAAATTCTAACTAACAGGCATTCAACCACAGGTGAGTCTAATGATTCAGTTGAGAGGTGTCCAGCAGATAGGTGACTATAAAAGGGCATCACTTAAAGAAAAGCCCTTCCCATTTCAAGCCGTCAGCAATGGCTCCCCATGGAAGAGAAATGTCACAAAAAACGGTGATGGCTACATGAAAATCAGCAAAGCTTTACATATTAGTCAAATACTGTAGCAAATGTTATCCAAAAATTTAAGAAAGATGGAAGTGCAACCATCTTACAGAGATGTCTAGGTCATCCACGGAAGTCAACATCTCAACAGGAGCGTCTTCTGATGAGAAGGGTTGAAGAAAATCACCATGCAAGTTCACTGTAGTTAGCTAAAGCAATAGAAAGCCAAACTGGAGCGACCGTTTCCCGTGACACCATAGGACGCACACTGCAGAGGAATGGGTATCGTCCACAAAGGAAGCCTCTGCTAAAGCCCATGCACAAAAAAGCACGTCTAGAATTTGCTAAGGCCCATGCTGAAAAAGATGATGATTACTGGGATTCTATACTCTGGAGTGATGAGACAATTATCACTGTTTTTGGAACTAATGGTTGAAAAACTGTATGGCGTCGTAAAGGTGAGGAATTAAAAGAAAATATTCCCCATAGTAAAACATGGTGGTGGCAGTGTCATTGTGTGGGGCTGTATGAGTGCTGCTGGTGTTGGGGAGCTGCATTTCATTGAAGGTATCATGAACTCAACAATGTACTGCTCTATACCGAAGGTGAAGATGCTACCATCACTCCGCGCACTTGTCGTCGTGCACTTTTCCAACAAGACAATGATCCGAAACACACACCTAAAGCTACTGTTGCATTTCTGCATTTCAAGAACAGGGTGAAGGTGATTGAAAGGCCAAGTATGATTGAATGGCCAAGTATGTCTCCTGATCTCAACCAAATCAAACACGTGTGGGGAATATTGAAGTGACAAGTTGAGAATCACACTTCATCCAGCATCCAGGCTCTGAAAGAGGTTATTCTTGAAGAATGGAAAAAGATAGATGTTGCAATATGTCGCCAACTTGTTCATTCATGCCTAGAAGAACTGGTGCTTTCCTTAAAAATCATGGTGCTCATACAAAATACTAGATGTAGTAGTTTTTGTTGTGGGGTGTATTCATTTTTGCTTCAACCAATTTGAGTAAAACTGAAAATTTTTTTGATCTAAGTCATATTATTAACCTTACTTCCAAGTTATGGAGTTAAATAGGTGTTTGATAAAACTCAGCCTTGTGAAAAGTTTGGAAATTGTCCTTTTGTTCATTGAGCTACTGATTGAATTCATACTTTTTAAAGGGGATGTACTTATTTAAGATGAGCACTGTATATTAGTTCTTTGTTATTTTGATTTTGACGGTGGAGATGATGATGATAAATCATACTGATCTAAGTTGCTCCATAATTTGTTCTTGAATGGCTGTAAGGTATATAATGTTTAACTGCATGTAGATCCCATGTTTTTTGTTTGTTCAAAACGTGTTAAACTACCAAAATTATTTGTTATGTTTTTGACCGTTGTGCCATAAATATATAGGTGTGTGCACATGAATTTGGAAGTCGCGGTGCACAATTAAAAAATAATGCTCCCCAAAAGCTTTAGGGTAATTCGAACCCTGGAGGGCATCATCCTGACAAAAGACCCTTATGCCAAAATAATTAATAAAAATCTGAAAATGTCAACCAGACAGTTGAAGCTTGGCCACAAACTAGTATTCTAAATGGTAAGAGGTCCCAATGATACAGTATGGCTAGTTAGAAAATTGTTAAAAGACAACCACTTAAAACTAGATATATGAATATCTAGTTTTAAGTGTATATAGTTTTATAGAGGAAGACTGGGGTATTAGACAGCAGTCTTCAGTTCCCACTTTTGCATGGGGGTTATTGTTCTTTAGTTGAAGTTTTAAAGAAGCAATTTCAATTATATGTGCAAAAGCACATCTAAAATTAGTTCCTGAAAAAACTGGATAGATTTTCCTAAACCTATAAACAGGTTATTCTATATTCCTCTAAATTAATACAGTAGCTCAAAAAGGTAAGCCGCCTTTCAAGCTGTCGGCCAGTTGGAAAGCGGATTATATGAAGCAAATTATATAGAGTAAATTATCTACATGGCCACGAACATCAGTCCTTTGCTAAAGTTTAAGTCTGCTTATAGGTTTATTAGCAGAACAGTCCAATGCTAGTTGTTACCATAAATAGGATGGTACAAATTGGATCATGCAAAAAATACAAAGAAACAACCAGAACAACAAGAAGTGTCTTACCACTGAATACTTTCACATTGAAACGTAATCGTCTCAGAGCTTCTTCTGCATTGAAGTTGCATTTCACTAGTTCATACAGTGCCTAAAAGTTGAACAAAAAAGAAGAAGAAAGAACTGAAACAATGAATGTAGCTAATTAGAGTAATAATAAGGGAGAAATAGAGTTAAACTAGACCAGGTAAAACAATCTTCTCAAGAATCTGAAACTAATTCATAAGTTTATTAAATTTAGTTATCGTAAAATAAAAGTAACAAATAAAATACTCTTGAAAAATATTCAGTTCTTTTGGGTTGTTAAACAGGCATTATAATGCATATTAATACAGTTACTTCCAGCTGTGAGAACAATTACTGTCGATGAGAACATGATTTAATTCCAAACGACAGTACCTGCTCATTGTCTTGGACAGTGGCTGTTTGAGTCCATACTGCCCCCTCCTGGCCACCCAGTCTCTGGGCATTCAACAAAAATTCCTCCACTTTCTGCATAGGCAAAATTCCGGGCGTCCACAGCAGCTGGTCGTCGTTGGTGTATGCTGGAGAAGAGGAAGCAGGGAGAAGTAGGATATAAGTTGGGAAGGGAATAGAGGATGAAGATGGAGAGGATAAGGATGATGACATAAAATCTGTGCATTGCATTCTCTCTCCCTCTCTTTTTTGAAATAAGTTAGCAATTTTCAGAATCTCTTCAAAAACATTAACCGTAAAACTCTTTGCTTGAAGTATTTCTTGAATAATATCGGTAAGGACTGCTCTACAAAGTCACAAACAATCATTCCTCACCTCTCTCCTCAGATATTAGTGGATTTATGGGTGGGATTTTTGCTTGATACATGGAGCCGATCATGATCTCCTGTGGAGAGAAAAAACAAAACGGTTGAAATTTGTACATGCACTAAAGTTGAAACTGTCTCAGACTCATTGAGTACAGTGTCAAAAAATCAGAATAGGAATCAGAATCAGCTTTCATGGCCAAGTACGACACATACAAGGAATTTGACTCTGGCAACTTTTCTCTCCAGTACAGAACTTAAATAAGTGACATAAAATAAAAAATAATAAATACAAATAAATAATAAAGGATAATATATACACCAAACCGGGGTTATTGTACAGTTATTATATACAACAGTGCAGAGTTATAGTTTATTGTTCATTTGAATGGACTTCCACTCTGTGACTACTCAGAGTTCATCAGAGCGACAGCCCGGGGGAAGAAACTGTCCTTATGTCGGGTAGTTTTGGCGTACAACGCTCTGTAATGCCGGCCTGAGGGAAGGAGCATAAACCGATTGTGGCCGGGGGGTGAGGGGTCTGTGGTGATTTTTTTGGCCCGCTTCCTGACTCTGGACTGGTACATGTCCTGAATGGAGGGAAGATCAGTACCTATGATCCTCTCTGAGGACCTGACTGTTCTCTGCAGTCTGTCCCTAACTTGCCTGGTAGCGGATCCAAACCAGACAGAGATGGATGAGGTCACAGACTGGACTATTGCTGTGTAGAAGATGGTCAGCAGCTCCTGAGGCAGGTTTAACTTCCTGAGCTGACGCAGAAAGTACAGCCTTTGCTGGGCCTTCTTTCTTACAGAGTCTATGTGGGAGGTCCACTTCAGGTCCCGTACGATAGTGGATCCTAGGAACCTGAAAGACTCCACTGAGGGGACTGGCCTGTTGAGGATTATGAGAGGAGATGTTGATGGAGGTCTCTTCCTGAAGTCCACTCTCATCTCCAGAGGGCATATATCATGCAAAATCAAGTTTTTGTTTAGTTTTCAACCATCTGGCAATGCAATTTTCCCATAAAAAAATTCCTCCAGAGTGGTTTTGGGCTTAATTCAGTAAGTAGTAATCCTCCTGAATTCTGCTCTCTGAGCAGCTTCCCCTCCCTCTCCTAAAAAACAACAACTGAGTGTTCAACTAGTGACATCACTAGTTAAAAACAAGGGAGGGCTAAAGGTGTCTGCACCGCCCCTGCAGGCAGAGCGGCTTACCTCTGCTAGAGTTCCAAACACATCCTCTTCCTTCTCACAGCTCATGGCTGTTTCAGTTTTTGGCAGTTTAAAACACTTTTTGTTGGTTTTTGTACTTTCTCTTTGAAAACACCGGTTTGGCTGCATGGATTACAGGATTTTATTCTACATTTCTAAAGAACAGCAGCTGGATCAAATAACAAAGACACCTGATGAACAGAGAAGTAAGTGGCTACATGCTAATGCTAATGTGTGTTAGCCATCTATAGAGCTGCTTATGTAATCTTATAACAGCATTGTGTGGTTAATTAATAGATCTGTGGCATCTCAGAATGTTCAGTAAACGGGTGCAAACAACACCCACAGCTTTTTTATATAGTGGGCTGGAAAGATCCGCTTAATGGACTTAGCTAAGTTGGTTTCGGCTCTGTCTAAAGCCTGGAGATTTAGCAACTGAAATAGGCTTTATTGACTCCATTTTTTACAAAAAATTAAATAAATAAAACAAACTTCTGAACCCTTAATATCACAGCGTTTCATTGTGGTACTTTGTGCTTTTCAAATTCACTGTCAGAATACTTTTTGAGATGAAGCTTAGCACTGTTTCTCTCAGTCCGAGTTGTTCTGCATAAGAGGAGCGGAGCGTGCGGGGGCGTGTGGATGCAGGAGGCGGGATTATAGAGAAATGAGCCGTTTTACTTCGTGCTCCTACTTTAACTACAGGATACAAGTTAAATTTTAGGACAAATACTACAAAATAACAACCAACTGTAACATTTTAGCATTTATATGTCTAGCCCAGAAGTTGAAAGCCGTAAAATAGCATGATATAGTCCCTTTAAGTATAGTTTACATGGAAGTCCAAGACTCTGATAAGATGCAGGATTCACATTAAGTTACATGATTATAGTTAGATTGTATTAATTAATATATCTTGTTTCTCCACCCTGCATAAGTTGAAGTGGAAAAATTTAGTGTTATAATTTATCTGTACTTTGTAATCAACTGTGACGCATGTTTACTTAATGAGACTAACGTTTGAACTAAGACTAAAACATTAAGTGACGCTTTTACCCAAGTCATGGTCAGAGTGTTTTGATAATGATAGTCCACATCCCCCGTTACCATGGAGCTGGCTCTTCTGACTGGGCATCCTTAAAGGTCTACAAAGTTCACAGCTTTCTAATCGGCGCCGTCGTGTCTCTTACTTTCACCCTGAGAGTAGTACTTTATCAGTAGAGTAGATAGACCAAGGTTACTAGAAACAATATAGGCTTGTTGTTGTAAAATTGAGACGGTTCAGTATTCTGCATTTTCTTTGATGTGATGCTGTCCTCCTGTTTGATCAATCCAAATTGTAATAAAACCTCCAAACGTTAATAGGAATCTTTCGTTAATAGGAAGAGTTTCTTCACTCACAAAGTGAAAAAAAACCCACAAAAAACTAATTTCTGACTGGTTCAGTACCAGTTCAGTACTTCACATGGATAAGCTTTACTCTCACTGTAGAACAGGTGTTAATGCAATTATAGTATATTTGAAAAACATACTATATCCATATAGAGTATAAAAGTAATATTTGTACACAATACACAACAAAAACAAACAACTTAAATCAAATAATGCCATAACCTTAAAAAAGTATCTCTTCACTTAAATATATTTTTGGGAAGAACTAAACTTCAAAGTTCAAAATTTTTATTTCAAATATGTCAAGGTTAACTTTTTTTGGTGTTCTCTACCGTTATAACTTTTATAGGAAAATCCATGTATTCATCAAAATCAAGAGATACTCTGCTTATATTTTACCCGTTTATTTGCTATTCAGGATTGTCTCCAATCTCTATGAAAATAGTTGCTGATCAAGACCATTTTCAAAAACACTGCAGCAGCAATACATGTCCAAAAAAGGTTCACTATTACTTAATGATTTGATAATGAGATTTTTGTTATATCATTTCATCTTGCTTGCCTTTTGGAACACAACAGTTGTGAAATTGACTGTTATTAGCACATAAATAATTGTCAACAATAGCGCATAAAAAACTTAACAGTGAGGCATGGAGGTGGGAGTATAATGATAATAGGTTTGTACTGGTCAAAAAGGTGACATTTTGGCCATTACTGTCACTATAAGGTTCTACAGATGTGACTTAATATTCTAGCCTGTTCAATGTTCCTCCATCTCTCTCTGAATCTCCTCCTCTCTCCTGCTCGCTGTGTCAGATGTTTAGTTACTCCTTTACCGAAGATGGTAGGTGTAATAAGTGCAGCTTTTTTGTAGCCTTGGAGGTAAGGGTTTCTGAGCTAGAGGCCCGGCTCCGCCCTGTAGAACAGCCAGGCCCAGCATTACCTATTGCGGAGCCAGTTACGACAGGACTCCTTAGCCATCCTCCAACAGTTCCCGTGCAGCCGGGACCTAAGGCGAGCTGGGTGACTGTTCGTAGGAAGCTTAGCGCCAGGCCCCAGCGCGTAGCCAACCTCCAGCCCCTTTCTGTGAACAATAGGTTCGCCCCGCTCAGCGACGCACCCGCGGAGCAGGAGAGGCCGATTCTTTTAATTGGCAGCTCCATAGTTAGGAACGTGGCTACAGAGACAGGAAAGACCACTGTCAAATGCCTTCCAGGGGCCAGAGCTGCGGACATTAGGTCCCATCTGAAGCTTTTGACCAAGGACAAACAGCAGTATAGCAGGATCGTTATCCATGCTGGTGGCAATGACACCCGTTTACGGCAATCGGAGGTCACTAAAATTAGCGTAGCTTCGGTGTGTAGGGCTGCCAAAAAGATGTCTGACTCTGTCATTTTTTCTGGGCCCCTGCCTGATCGTACTAGCGATGACATGTACAGCCGTATGCTGTCGTTTCACCTTTGGTTGTCAAGGTGGTGTCCAGAAAACGATGTGGGCTACATTGATAACTGGGGGACCTTCTGGGTAAAACCTGGACTGTTACGTAGAGACGGCATCCATCCCACTGCGGACGGCGCTGCCCTTCTTTCCAGGAACATTGATAGGGTTATCTCTACTTCCCCAATGCTATGACAACCCAGAGTCCAGCTCAGGGAACAGGGACTGCCACCCACCCACTACCCTATAGAGAAAGTTTCCGTCCACTACCCAAAATTAATGAATTAAAAGTTAATGCTACTAGAGCAATGTATAAAAATATCATAAAGATAAATACAACTCTGACTGAACAGAAAAATAAATCAATTAAATGTGGTTTACTAAACATAAGATCTCTCCCCTCAAAAGCACTCTTAGTAAATGACTTAATTTGTGATAATAATATTGATTTGTTTTGTCTTGCAGAGACATGGTTGCAGGAAGAGGACCATGTCACAATAAATGAGTCAACTCCCCCTAGCTACTTAAACTTTAGTATCCCTCGAAGTACTGGTCGAGGAGGTGGAGTAGCCACCATCTTTCATTCAGATATACTAATTAATCCCCCCAAAATAATAGTTACAGTTCCTTTGAGCATTTAATCTTTAGCCTTCCTCATACACATAACAAAGCAGTAAAGCCACTTTTATTCGTGGTCTTATGTTGTCCACCAGGCCATTATTCTCAATTTTTAGATCAGATATCAGATTTTCTATCTGACTTAGTTTTAAACACTGATAAAGTTATTATAGTGCGAGACTTCAATATTCATGTTGATAGTGAAAGTGAAAGTGTAAATACAGCTTTTTACATTATCTTAGACTCAATAGGCTTTACTAAAAATGTGCAGGGACCAACCCATTCTTGTCACCACACTTTAGATCTTCTGCTGACTTATGGCATTGACTGTGAAGAAATAACAGTCTTTCCACATAACCCTATCCTGTCTGACCATTTTCTGATCACTTTTAAATTCACTCTAAATGACCATTTCAAACCTGAAAGAAAACTTCATTATACTAGAACTTTATCAGACAACGCTGTAGCAAGTTTTAAAGAAGCTCTTCCAACTTTAATTTCCTCAGTACATAAAAGTACAATAGAAAATAGTGATTTAACTCCTGACCCCTCATAACTTGACGTTCTAGTTCATAGCGTTAATTCCTCCCTGCGTCTGGCAATAGACAAAGTTGCCCCACTGAAAAATAAGGTGGCCAGCCTTAGAAGATTAGCTCCCTAGTTTAATTCAGAGCTACGTACCCTGAAGAAGAACGTTAGAAAACTAGAGAGAAAATGGCGCTCCACGCATTTACAGGATTCCTATTTAGTGTGGAAAAATAGTCTACTGCTATATAAAAAGAGCCTTCGAAGAACTAGAACAGCATATTATTCATCTTTAATCGAGGAGAATAAAATAATCCTAGGTTTCTTTTTAATACAGTTGCTAAACTCACACAGGATCATAGCTCTATCGAGCCAACCATTCCCCAAGCTCTTACTAGTGATGACTTCATGCAATTCTTCATAAATAAAATAGACTCTATAAAAAATAAGATAAATGGGAACCTTCCCAATATGCTTGCTTCTTCCTTAGTTAATGAGGCAGCATCAAAAATGATTGAACCTAATATATGCTTGAACTGCTTTAATGCAGCTGAACTTTCAGATCTACTACAATTATTAGCTTCATCAAGAGCCTCAGACAATGGACTGGTGACCATTCTGGTCCTGTTAGATCTCAGTGCTGCCTTTGACACTGTTGATCACAATATTCTCATAGAAAGGCTTCTAGTATCGGTATAATAGGAACAGCACAAGACTGGTTTAAATCTTATTTGTCCAACAGGTTTGTTCAGGTAAACAATAGATCTTCCTCAGCCTCAATGGTTAATTGCGGAGTACCACAGGGTTCGGTGCTTGGTCCGATGCTTTTTACTATATATATGCTTCCTATTGGTAAAATCATTAGGCAGCATGGGATAAATTTCCATAGTTACGCAGATGATACACAGCCTTATCTATCCATAAATCCTGATAAATCCAATCAGTTAGGTAGACTACAGGCATGTCTGGAAGATATAAAAACTTGTATGACTCTAAACTTCTTGCTTCTGAATTCTGATAAAAAAGAAGTTGTCGTCTTTGGACCAGAAGCTCTGAAAAAGAAACTACTTAGTCAACCCCTTCAACTTGACCGCATTAAATTAGCCTCCGGTAATAAAGCAAAGAACCTCTGTGTTATTTTTGACCAAGATATGTCATTTAGATCTCACATTAAAGAAGTCTCTAGGATTTCCTTTTTTCACCTTAGGAATATTGCAAAAATTAGAACCATCCTGACCAGGAGTGATGCTGAAAAACTAGTCCATGCCTTTGTTACTTCAAGGCTGGATTACTCTAACTCTTTATTATCAGGTAGTCCACAGAATATAATTAAAAGTCTTCAGTTAGTCCAAAATGCTGCTGCAAGGGTTCTAATGAATAAAAGAAGAGATCACATTTCCCCTGTTTTAGCTTCTATTCACTGGCTCCCAGTAAAATCTAGAATAGAATTCAAGATCCTCCTTTTGACATATAAAGCTCTAAATAATCAAGCTCCACCATACATAAGAGACCTGATTGTTCCATATGTTCCTAACAGAGCCTTTCGCTCTCAGACTGCAGGTTTACAGGTAGTTCCTAGGATTTCTAAAAGTAGAATGGGTGGCAGATCTTTCAGTTATCAGGCTCCCCTTTAATGGAACCAGGTCCCAGGGTTGGTTCGTGAAGCCGACAACTTGTCTATCTTTAAAACTAGGCTTAAAACTTTCCTCTTTGACAAAGCTCACAGTTAGAGATATGTTAATAGGTAGTTAGAGACAGGTTAGACAGGTAGCTAGGAAGAGACAGGAATGTTAGTAGTCAGGTAGAGTGTCAAAAGCTAGGAAGAAATAGGAAGAGGTAGAGTAGCTAGGTAGAGATAGATTAATGTAAGCCAGGTAGAGAGTGATATTAGCTAGGTCTCCTAGTAGCTAGGAGACAAGTTAATGTTAGTAGCTATGCTGCTTTAGGCTAGGCTGTTGGAGGACATTATTAGAGTCGGTTCCTACTTTCTCTCCTAGTTCTCCCCAACTGCATGATGAGCTGTCAATTCAAGCGCTAACCTGTTTTCTCTTAGTCTCTTCCTACAGTAGTTGCTCCTGACCCGCCCTGATTGACGACCCTGACTAAGATGGCATTCCAGTGGAGGAATGTTCTCCACGTCCTGCTACCAACTTCTGCTTCTGCATCAGTTCTGTTGCTCTTTCTGTGTCTCTGCTGCCTTCTCCAAACCCCAGACGGTCTCGGCAGATGACCGCTTATGCTGAGCCTGCTTCTGCTGGAGGTTTCTTCCTGTTAAAAGGGAGTTTTTCCTCTCCACTGTCGCTTCATGCTTGCTCAGTGTGAGGGATTGCTGAGAAGTCCCAACGCAATCTTCTGTGGTTCTCTAATTCCTAGATTAAACATTGTATTGTAATAACTTTTCTTGTAAAGTGCCTTGAGTTGACATTTGTTGTGAAATGGCGCTATATAAATAAACTGAATTGAATTGAATAGCATGTTTACAGTTCACTTTAAAAAACTAATCAAAACCAGTTTTTTTGTTTAGGAAAACGAAAGAAAGAGGTTGACACTCTGAAGAAGAAAGCAGTGAAGGGGAAACAGTCAGCAAAAAAAGAGATAAAACAAAACTTTGCAACTCTGTATACGAACATAAGAAGCAGTAGGAATATTATTTGTGTAATAAGTAATACGTTAGATGATAGTTTCACAGAGCATATATAAATTCATCACATTGTATGGTTATACGTTTTAAATAAAAAGTCAGTTTGCGCCTGTCGAGGTGTCAGAGGCTCATTTCATTGGCTGTCTGCAGCTAGGTCAGTGCTCCTCTAAATCTGGCAAACTCAAGTCTTTGCCCGATTTTAAACTTAAAGATTTTCATACAGACTGGCCCTGCTGAATGACTGCTTCTAGAGCAGACTCTAGCAGACTTAACCAGATTTGGAAGCGAGGGTAAAAATCAGCCAAGAAAATAAAAAAGAAACAATTATTTTGCAAAAAGATTTTATGCAGAAGCCCAAATAGATTTTTCCTCATGTTTTAATCACGTTTAACTGTGCTGATAAATAAAAATGACAAAATAATACAAATACATCAGAAATACTAGTTATCTTAACATTATAGACTCTCACATTAGATTTTAACAACAAGATGAAATTGAAAGACTTTTCGATTTTGGAGTTGCCCCCCACGACATAATGTAGACCTAGTTTTGTTTTCTCCCAGTTGGAGTCTTTTTTACAGTCTAAAATTACAGGGGTTTATCTGCAAATACATAAACGATTTGTCTAATTTTATTTTTGTTGTTATGCTGGAGTTGGCACTGATTTACAACATTTATTATGCTAAAGAACAAAACCTTGTTTCTATTTTACTTTGTGGGATGAAAAAAAAATGAATCTATGAAAAAAAAAATACAAGCAGAAAAAAATAAGGATTTAGAAATAACAAATTAGTCGACAGATTAATGAAAGAAAAACTATAAAAAACTGGAAGATAAAAAAAATAGTTGAATCCCAAGAACGTATTATTCCCAGAAAAAGAAGCTGAACTTCTTATCTGCTAGATATAAATGGACGGAATCATTTATCAAAAACACAGTGCCCTCTGATATCATCATAGCCCCAGTAAATATGTGCAAATATCCTTTAAAATAAATGTTACACTGTAGTTTAATAGTACATTGTAGTGACTAAGTAAAAATCACATATTTTTTTGGAGTAACATTATTTAGTACGGACAAGTTAATTAATGGCTTCTTTAAAAAAAAACTAACAGTGGCAACATTTTTGGCACACAAAACAATAGGAATAATATATATATATATATATATATATATATATATATATACATATATATATATATCTCAAAATAGGACAGACAAGATGAATTTCCATTTGAGTATGACATATAGGTTGATCTTTGCTACTTGTGACATGCCCACATCTTTAGTGAAAGCAATGATAAAAAGATTAAAAACAACTGGAGGTGTGAGAACAAAGCTGGATGAGGACTCATGTTTATCTTGCCACAACACAACCAACTCAACTCAACATGATATCCTTCTCAGTAGCTAACCTTGTGCTCTTCATTGGATGGAATAGAAGAATCATCAGTGTCCTCATCCGATGAGCTGACAGGCATGCCATTCTCTTCATCTGAAAGAGACAAAACAGCACAAAGATAATCAGGCCAGTATTTAGAAACAAATTGCATGAAAATTATTCAGCCTTGGACAGAACTCTTCAAAAAAAGCAAAACATCTGCAAATTAGCTGCGATGTCAAGCAAAGCGGACAGAGACAGTGAAAGGTTAAATTAGTTACATCAAGTATATTGGACATAGAACTCCTAAAATAATTGGGCTGTTGTTGATCAAGCTTCTTTGTATGTTAGAGATATCTCAAGAAAATCAACAACAAATATATAAATAAACCAAAGAAGTTTTGAGATCATTTTTTTTCTGTGGAATGTTGAATGAAAACCCGAGCTTTATAGGCATATTGATAAGTGGTATATCTGAAGGAAGAGATTGAAGCAAACACAGAAAAGACCAGCCTGCCTACATGGAAGTACGGCAGCGGTTCAGTGATGCTCTGGGGTGGGTTTTGCTTCCTCTGGCACTGGAAGGCAAGATGGATTCAATCAAACATCAGTTAGTCCTGAGATAAAGTCATGCCATCTGTGAGGGAGTTGACCTTTGACCACCAAATTTTATATTTCATCCCAATCATCTATCAAAGCTTCCCATATCTTAATTTCAGAGTAACTCCTAGAAGATAATAGAGATCTATCACAGCTGACATGAACTCTGCTAAAAATCTTTGGTGGGATTTGAAAACAGCAGTTGAAGTGTTCTAATCAAGAATAATGAAAATCTAATCAATAAAAAAAGTGTTATCAATTTTTCTTAGTAACTATAGATCTTTCCTTTAAATAAAAATCACAAAAGCAAAAATAATATTATATATATAAATATATATATTTATATAGAATATAATATCAACACTTCTTTTGGTGTGAAAATCTTAATGGGTAATTAATAATTTGTGTTTTACCATGGAGGCTGGGCAGCAGATCTGAGGTGTTTGAGGACGTGAGACCATATGCTGAAGCTTGTTTCTCTTTCTTCCCATGAGACAGATCCTTAGTTTTCTGATCCTGTACAACACAAAGGAGAAGGGAAAAAAATATTTTAAGCTGATCAAAAAATATGACAAACCTTGTGTTTATTTGAAACTACTGTATATTTACAAAAAGTTATCTTAAAATCATAGCTGAAATAAATTAATAAGAAATTGCAAATTCTATGTAACAATGTTTTGAAAATTATATATTATTATAACAATAATTATATATATATATATATATATATATATATATACACACAGTGGGGCAATAAAGTATTTAGTCAGCCACTGATTGTGCAAGTTCTCCCACTTAAAATAATGATAGAGGTCAGTAATTTTCATCATAGGTACACTTCAACTGTGAGAGACAGAATTTGAAAACAAAAATCCAGGAATTCACATTGTAGGATTTGTAAAGAATTTATTTGTAAATTATGGTGGAAAATAAGTATTTGGTCACTTCAAACAAGGAAGGTCTCTGGCTCTCACAGACCTGTAACTTCTTCTTTAAGAAGCTCTTCTGTCCTCCACTCGTTACCTGTATTAATGGCACCTGTTTGAACTCGTTATCTGTATAAAAGACACCTGTCCACAGTCTCAAACAGTCAGACGCCAAACTCCACTATGGCCAAGACCAAAGAGCTTTCGAAGGACACCAGGAAAAGAATTGTAGACCTGCACCTGACTGGGAAGGGTGAATCTACAATAGGCAAGCAGCTTGGTGTGAAAAAAAAAAATCAACTGTGGGAGCAATTATCAGAAAATGGAAGACATACAAGACCACTGATAATCTCCCTCGATCTGGGGCTCCACGCAAGATCTCATCCCGTGGGGTCAAAATGATCATGAGAACGGTGAGCAAAAATCCCAGAACCACACGGGGGGACCTGGTGAATGACCTGCAGAGAGCTGGGACCAAAGTAACAAAGGTTACCATCAGTAACACACTACAACGACAGGGAATCAAATCCTGCAGTGCCAGACGTGTCCCCCTGCTTAAGCCAGTGCATGTCCAGGCCCGTCTGAAGTTTGCCAGAGAGCACATGGATGATACAGCAGAGGATTGGGAGAATGTCATGTGGTCAGATGAAACCAAAGTAGAACTTTTTGGTATAAACTCAACTCGTCGTGTTTGGAGGAAGAAGAATACTGAGTTGCATCCCAAGAACACCATACCTACTGTGAAGCATGGGGGTGGAAACATCATGCTTTGGGGCTGTTTTTCTGCTAAGGGGACAGGACGACTGATCCGTGTTAAGGAAAGAATGAATGGGGCCATGTATCGTGAGATTTTGAGCCAAAACCTCCTTCCATCAGTGAGAGCTTTGAAGATGAAACGTGGCTGGGTCTTCAAACATGACAATGATCCCAAACACACCGCCCGGGCAACGAAGGAGTGGCTCCGTAAGAAGCATTTGAAAGTCCTGAAACGGCCTAGCCAGTCTCCAGACCTCAACCCCATAGAAAATCTGTGGAGGGAGTTGAAAGTCTGTGTTGCTCGGCGACAGCCCCAAAACATCACTGCTCTCGAGAAGATCTGCATGGAGGAATGGGCCAAAATACCAGCTACTGTGTGTGCAAACCTGGTAAAGACCTATAGTAATCGTTTGACCTCTGATATTGCCAACAAAGGTTATATTACAAAGTATTGAGTTGAATTTTTGTTTTTGACCAAATACTTATTTTCCACCATAATTTACAAATACATTTTTTTAAAATCCTACAATGTGAATTCCTAGATTTTTTTTTCACATTCCGTCTCTCACAGTTGAAGTGTACCTATGATCAAAATTACTGACCTCTGTCATAATTTTAAGTGGGAGAACTTGCACAATCGGTGATTGACTAAATACTTTTTTGCCCCACTGTAAATATAATATTTGGTAAATTTCTTTCATTTGACTGACTCAAAAGTAAAAGTAAATTGAGCCATTAAAAAGATGCCAATGGTCAGAATATGTATGGGGATAGTTATTTGAAATATGAATAATATAACTATTTGATACAAGGTTTTGGCTGAATCTCACCTTATTCAGGGTCATATCTGGCAGGGTGGTGGTTATAGGACATGTTTCCTTCTGTGGACTGGATACTTGATATCCATACAAAGCCAGCAGCTCCTCCAAGGGAAGCTCACTGACCTATGCAGGGGTTTGATGGAGAAGGGAGATAAAGGAAAAAACCCAAAACAACGTATTTTACTTCCACATTCCTCAAACAATACTTTATAATATCAGTCTCTCAAACAAGTTCTTAACTTCTTAGGGATTTTGATTTTAAAAAAGCAAGATTTTATACAAAATATTTCTACAATATGTGGCACAGAAGATTAATGTCATGTCATGTTTTTATTCTTAAAAAGGCCAAGTGACAGCAGATAAGTCAAAAAGGGAAAAATAGCTCTGGTACAAAAGTGAGAAGTTGGAAACAAATCCAACTCTATGAAAGGGAAGTTTAAGCCAACACCACTTCATGTTCTTCAAGCTGAAAAACTTCTAAAAAAAAATAATTACAGTGAAGGGAAAAAGAAGAGTTCACTTGTGAAGAATTTAGGCCACCATTCTTCAGTTCATTTAGGTTAGCAAACATTTATTTTTGCCCTCTTTTGTTCCTGGCACAGCATCTCAATCAGTCTGAGGTCTGGATTGTGACTCAAGACTTTGCTTCTTGTCTTTTTTTTTAGCCATTCTGTTGTACACATTCTTCTTGAGCTTCAGACAAATGGCATGTTAATGACCCCATTTCAGACACTTAAAATCCTCACTGCATCCACCATCACACTTGATAACTTTTTTGACATGTTTGAGCTGATATGTTTTTAGTTTGTTTGGTTGTTTGTTTTGTTTTTGCTAAACATGCCGGTTTTCAATAAAGGTCACATATTTACTTTGGTTTACCTTTTAAAAGATTTTAAATAATCTCGTAGTTTATTCAGATATAACTTTATTCACAATTTAACTAGGTGACCATCTGCTTGATCTTTTGAAAAATGTTGGTTTTTGTTTTCCCTTGTGCAGTCCAGAGCAGGCACATTTTGTCTGAAGACGCCAATTGCTCCTTCTGTAACAGTGTTGACCAACGTCCATCTCAGACACAAGGTGTGCAGAGAGAGCTCTCATTTAGAGACGAGTTAACAGTCATGTGGGAGGAAGCTGGAGTACCCGATGACAACTCACGCATGCATGGAGAGTCAAAGCAAACTTTATGCAGAAATGAAATCAGGACTTTGTATTTTGCAAAGCAGAAGGGAGCTACCAACTACACCACTGTGCAGCCTAAGTTATGATTACCAAAAAATGTGTGGAAGTTTGCATAACGTATAATAAATACTGTTATGATTACAATAGAATGTGCATGCGTCGGTTTCCTGATGCCTCCTGCCAACTCCGGCTTGTTAATACGGTTTTAACTAGTTTTTAATTCTTTTTAACTTTTCGTTTTTCGTTTTTTAATCATTTCTTTTTACTAGTTTTAACCGTTTTTAGCTTTTGGTTACATATCTTTTATCGGACGCGTTTTTAATCAGAGCACTGCCCGCCGTTTCTTCCGTCATACCGCCACTCACCTGTAGCTCCGGGTGTGATGGTTGTGTTAGGCTAACCAAGAAAATCAAGTAATTAGAGCAGAGGATCTCCAATTTACACCTGATCCAGGACCACGAGCGCGACGTGGACATCATCTTCGGCCGAACTTTCGCTGCTGCCTGGTTGCGGTGGGGGCGCCCGAAGCGGCTGCCACCGTTCTCCTCCACCCGGCCTTCCGCTGTCGAACATCTTCGGTGCCCTGGGGGATGATTTCCCTCCTCTGACCGTCCCTCCGACCGCGCCGAAGACCAGCAGCTCTGCAGGACCGCCGCCCATCCCCTCCCAGCAGCCAGAGCAGCAGTCGGACTCCGGTAGCCACCCACGTCGCACCAAACCCAGGACTTCAGCCGGGACCCACCGAGGAGTGCTACATTACACCCCGAACCCATGGAACGAGCCCTCGGCGCCCTCTAAACATCGATGCAGTCCTGTGGATGCCAAGCTGCCCAACATCCAGCCGGTCCTGGACAACTAGGGATCTTCTGCTCAGAATCAGCGGAAGCAGCCTGCACACCATGCTGGCATTAAACCTGGCATACCCTCGCCCACCCCTGTCCCCTGCACCTGCTCCAGCTGCTCCGGCCCTCTCTGCCCCATCCATCACATCCTAATGTGCAGCTGGTCCTTGTTCCCATGAACTCAGTCCTGATTTTAACAGTAACTCACATATCGGACTTGGACCTTACCCTACTTCATTCATACCCGTTATTGTCAGCAGAGAGCGAAGAAATAATCATAAACTAAGAAAATGCAACCCAAATAATCTTAAACAGTTACTAAAAATCCCACCTACAGTAAATCATACAGTCACTCCATCTCCAACCACTATTAATATGGCTCTTTTAAATGTTCGCTCTCTGCTGAATAAAACTTTTATAATAAATGACTTGATTTTAGTTAATAATCTTCCGTGTTTATTTTTAACGGAGACATGGCTGAGTGCAGATGCCCCTGCTGTTCTTACAGAGGCCTCTCCACCTAATTTTAACTTTTCTTATTCAACGAGGAGTAGCTAGAGGGGAGGCGGAACTGCTTTTATAAGTTCATTAACTCTTTCCGCCAAACCTGTTTTATTTAATAATTTTACCACGTTTGAATACACTGCCTCTGTTTTTAACACTCCTCAGATTTTATGTGTTACATTTTATAAGCCTCCGAAAAAGAATGCACTTTTTATTCCAGAATTTTCTGAGTTTTTATCAATTTTACACAACTCTTATGAAAGGATCATTTTAGCTGGTGATTTTAATCTACATATAGATAACCTTTTAGATCCTTCATCAACAGATTTTTTAAATATTTTAAATTATATGTATTTTAGCCAACATGTCATGCAGCCAACTCACAACAGAGGACACACCCTGGACCTGGTAATCACGTATGGCCTGTTCACCAGTGTGTCCTCTGTCGTTGACTTGGCTGTCTCTGACCACTACTGTGTGTTTTTTAATATCACCAGTTTTATCCAATTACAGACCTCTGTGAGAACTGTCAGGAAGCGTCATCTAACCACTAGAGTGGCTGCAGGTTTTCTTGAAGTTTTTAAAAAGTTCCCTCCTGTAACTTTACCTTCCCCCTGTGATTTTATTGTAAATGATTTTAACTTTAGGCTTAAATCTGCTCTCGACCTGCTGGCTCCACTTAAAGTTGTAAACATACATTTAAAACGTAAGGTACCATGGAGAAATGAAGATCTTTAAAAATTAAAGAGGAGCTGCAGGGTGGCAGAAAGGAAATGAAGGAAAAATAAAATCCCAATAAATCATCAGAGAACGCTTTAAGAAATTCCAGAAATACATACTTTTCCTAAATCATCTCAGAACATAAAAATAACCCCAAAATTCTGTTCTCGACCATTGAAAATATTCTTAATCATACCTCTAGTACTTTACAGAAAACACCCTCAAAAACTCTCTGTAAGGAATTTGCAGACCACTTCAGACGGAAGGTAGACACCATCAGATGTAATATTTTATCCTCTCAAACTAACATGATTTTAGACAAATCTGAGTGTCTGCCTTCACCGGAGGAAACACTGGACAGTTTTGTCCTGGTGGATGCTGGGACCCTTGATAAAGCTTTCTCCTCAGTGAGGCCCACCACAAGCCTTTTGGACCTGATTCCTACCAGGTTTTTTAAGCAATTTTATGGTTCTTTTAAAGATGAGATTTTAAACTTTATGAATTGCTCCCTTCAGACAGGGGTTTTTACTGCTGCCTCTAAAGCAGCGGTAGTGAGGCCTCTGCTGAAGAAGAGCAATTTAGATTTTAATGATTTAAACAATTACCGACCGGTAACTAACTTACAATTTTTAAGAAAAGTTTTAGAGAAACTTGTTTTCATTCAATTTAATGATTTTATTAACGCTCATAATGTCCTAGAGAAATTTCAGTCTTGTTTTAGGATGAACCACAGCCCCGAGACAGCTCTTTTAAAGATTTTAAATGATTTTAGATTAAACTATGACACTAAAAAGGTGACAGTGTTGGTTCTACTGGATCTAAGCGCTGCCTTTGATACAGTAGACCACACTATTCTTTTAACTCGTTTAAAACAGATCGGCCTCTCTGGTGCTGTTCACAAATGGTTCACATCCTACCTCACAGACAGGACTTCAGGGTTCAGTTTTAGGCCCAGTGCTTTTTAACCTGTATATCCTCCCTCTTGGCAGTGTTATCAGAAGACATGGAGTTAACTTTCACAGTTATGCTGATGATACACAGTTGTACATCTCCATGTCTCCTGATGACACACGACTAATGGATACACTTTTTAACTGCATTTTAGACATCAAATCCTTAATGGCAGAAAACTTTCT
This sequence comes from Apricaphanius iberus, assembly GCA_028564705.1. NCBI lineage: Eukaryota > Metazoa > Chordata > Actinopteri > Cyprinodontiformes > Aphaniidae > Apricaphanius > Apricaphanius iberus. The sequence goes on from JAPXFQ010002688.1 coordinate 1,595,221, forward strand.
CCAGCTCAACCAGGACAAAACTGAGGTTTTAATTATTGGTCCTGAGGCTCAGAGAGAGGAACTTTTACCAAAACTACAATCATTGTCTTTTAATCCTTCTTTACAAGTGAAGAACCTGGGTTTGATTTTTGACTCTGAGCTGACTTTTTCCCTCACATTAAAAACATAACCAAAATAGGTTTTTATCATCTAAAGAACATCGCCAGAGTCCGCCCCATTCTCTCTCGGGCCAATACGGAGACGCTAATGCATGCTTTTATCACCAGTAGAATTGATTACTGTGATGCCCTGCTTTCTGGTCTTCCAAAAAAGATTACATCAAGTTTACAGATTTTACAGAATTCAGCAGCTCGTGTTTTGATGAAGAACAGGAGGCGGGAGCACATTACACCGGTCTTAAAATCAATGCATTGGCTCCCCGTATGTTTTAGGATCGATTTGAAGGTTATTTTAATGGTTTTTAAGTGTCTTAATTGTTTTGGGCCTTCTTATCTCTCAGAAATGCTTTTACCGTATAAACCCTCGCGGTCTCTGTGCTCCTCTGGCAGCCGTCTGCTTATCATTCCCAAAGTCAGGACACGGACTCATGGTGAGGTGTCATTCAATTATTATGGCCCTCACCTCTGGAACAGGCTGCCAGAGGATCTCAGGGCCGCAGAGAACGTTCACGTTTTTAAGAGCAGGCTCAAGACTCACCTTTTTAGCTTAGCCTTTAACTAATTATTATTTATTAATATATTTTTAACTGTTCAGCATGTTTTACCTGATTTAATTTTTAGTTTAGCTTTTAACAGTTTATTTATTAATCTGTTTTACATTTTTATCTTGATCTATCTTATCGTTGTTTTACACTTATTTTTTATACTTTATACACTTCATATTTTATAAACTTTATATTTTAACTTATTTTAATCTTTCTTGCCAGTGTTTCCTCTCTGGGGGCCCCCTGCATCGGGGGCAGTTGTCGGCTGTGGCTGCCTGGGTGCCCCTGGGTAGCGCTTGGGTGGAGGTGGGGGTACCAGCCCTCCCTCCTCCGGGTGCCCTGGGTCGGAGCCTTGGCTGCTGCTGTTGATCTGCTGCTGCCGATGCAGATGGCACCCATGATGGCATTTCCTGGCTCTTCTGTACTCAGCCCGCTTTTTGTAGCTTTTAAGTGTGTGTGTGTGTGTGTGTATGGCTGATGGGTTGGGTTGAGAGGGGGGTGTATTTGCGTTGAAGATTTTATTTTTTAAGGGGGGGCTGTGGGGTTATTTTAAATCTGTAAAGCACTTTGAGTAACTTTGTTTGAAAAGCGCTTTATAAATAAAGTTTGATTTGATTTGAAGTGACAAAATGTTCATTTTGCAAACCTAAATTCAGCAGCCAAATCGGTTTTAGAGACCAGAAGATCCCCATATAGCCCCTAGTAGGTGTGAGTAAGGACTTGCACCTAACCCTGCATTATTAATGCAGGGATGGCTGTAAGGCAAGGTGACCTTAAATATAAATAAATATTAGATTAGGTCTCACATAGTGTGGAAATTAGGTGTGGCTGCTAATAGGTGTTTATGTCGTTAAATTAGCTAACGATGGCAGAAGTGTCCTTCACTAATGTAATGATAATTTGCAAACACACAGCCCAGGGTTGATTGAAAATACTTATCTTCCTGTTTAGACTAAGAGTTTTCTCTTTTTTACTTTTAAGTTCTGATTTACCTTTTTAATAATTAATGATAAAGAGTAAGCATAAAGTGTACAATTATGATGACAACACAGTTAAAAGGATGAAATGTATATTGATTTTAGAAAAAAAATGCAGACATATCCATTGTATTTTAGAGCAAAGTCTTACGTTTTAAAAAGTTAAGTGTCATTGGGAAAGAAACATATGTTAAAGAGACAAAAATTGGGCTTACTGTTTGGGATTGTGCTGCCATTTTCATGGAGCGTAAAAGCTTCTGCTCAAAATCCTCTATGACTTAGTCCAACTGGTGTGTCTCCTGTCTTGGGCCTTCATTGCAGTATTTTGCCCACTCTCCACTAGGCCACAGTATATGTGCTAATGTCCATATGCTAGCCACCGACCTGCAAACACATAACATATTTCATATGGCAAAGTCATTTAAAAAGGGTTTCACAGTGTACATACAAATGGATGATCCTGACTCACAACATTATTGACTTTTAAAGCATCTTTTTTATATAAAGATCTGTTGCAATTAGAGCTCAATATATATTAAATCACAAAAACTGTCAGGTCACATACATGAACTTGAGTGACAACCCAATGTTAATCAATAACACTTAATATGAAGTTGACCCACACATTACAGTAATAATAGCTATAGAAGAGAGTTTAAGGTAGTATTAGAGCATTCTTGCACAAGTGTATTAGTGAGGTCAGACACAGATGTTAGACGTGAACACCTGGCTTGCGGTCTCCATTCTTATTCATCCTAAAACAGTTTTATCTGGTTGTAGTAACGCCAATCAAGTTCTTCAACATCAAATTGGCACATTCATGTCTATATGGACCTTGCCTTGTCCACAGCACCACATTCATACTGGAATAGTCTTGTTTAGAAATACAGATCAATTAACAGACTGTGCTGTAAACTGTAATGACTTGGATCTGTTTGTTCTGTGCTGGGCAATGTGCAATATTACACTAATTTGGAAACAATTTAATTTACCTTGTGTATCTTTAGGGCTTTTTCCTGCTAAATGTGATCCGATTATTGGTCAGAGAATATGGGTCTCTTATAATGAGGTTTTATTTATTGTGACAGATATTTTCACCAAATCAAAGTATTTATTTCAAATTCTCTGCCAAACTGCAGCTTTGTTTTACCAAAGAAATTTTTAAGTCTACTATTGAGTTATGGCTCCAACATGAGTTACAGATCCAGTGCTGTTAAAGGAGGGGTCAGAGTCCGACCTACTGTTCATAGCTGCAATAGAGAGCTAATCATTGTTACAGTGATGAAACAACCTTTAAATATTGATATCTACCACATATTAAAAAAAATGTCAAAGTCAAATTTATTCGAATTATATTTAACAATAGCAGCAGTAAAGGGCTTCATAATTACAAAATTATATAAACGATACAAAAAAGGCAAACAGTAAAGCAGTAAAGAAACTAAATAAAACCGTAAAGATTTCACTTTACTAATTAGCATCTCATACACAATCAGTCATAGGTCAGAGAAAATATTTGTTTTTAGCTAACATTTAAATTATTGTATGGTTTGTACAGTACATACATATAAAGGTAATCTATTACCCAGTCTTGGGCTGACCACGTTGAATGCTTAATCACCTCTACATTTTAGTTTGGGTGACAGAATGTTAAGTACAAACTGGCTCTCCAAGATGTGTCGATGTTAAGGAGATCTCATAGATAAAATAGAATTTTAAAAATGAATGCAAAGACAACCAGAAAACCAATAAAATGATTGTAAGACTGAAGTTATGCACTTAAGCTTCCTTGTACTAGTTGAAAGACCAGTTGCAGAGTTTCAAACTATTTGTAAACACTGCAGGGATGATAAAAACTAACCCACCATGCAAAGATTGAAAGAAAAAAAAAGTCATCCTTAAATTTAAACATGTTCCATTGAGGGTCGTTTGTCAGATTACAACTATCTTTTGAAAAAAAATAAAATAAAAATTGTAAAAAAAACATATTAAACTTGCTTTTTCATTAAGCCTACATATCTTTAATATATATATATATTTTTATTGGTCCGATTTAATATTCTAGTCTTAAGGGTCATGTTCTCTTTAGCTATAAGCAGAAAATTAGCATAAATGCATATAATATATATGTGTTTTGCAATAGAGAATTATGTTACTGAGATAAATGAACTTTGATCTTTTTTTTTTCATCTCTGCCTTTTTCATTTCAGTGTGGTGCCTCCGGAGAATACACCCCATGAGAACCAAGAACATCACAATAACTTAAAAATACCATTCCTGGACTTCACACAACTTTATTAAGATGCTCACTTTCATTAGAATGTCGGATGCTTATGAGTAGGTATGCACAAATTTGAAAATCTGAGCCAATATCAATGTTCAATATTGACATGGGTGTTGTAGCTGATAACTGATTTTATATATATAATGTCTGTCAAAATTAACCATTAACCAAGTTGAGTCATTTGTGGAATTAATTTGATTAATTTCTTTAATGCAATAAACACATGTGTATCCGTCGACTCGTCCCCTTAAAGGCTAAACAACATCTAACAAAAAAGATGTCTTTGGTTGCAACAGATCAGAAGAAGCTATAGGAACGAGCAGATGAATAAAAATGCCACAATCTAAAGGGATAACTTCACATCAGGTAAGGCTTGGCTAACAAACCAGCTAACATAGCTAACCAATATTGCAGCTGCAAGATAACTGCAAACAGGGCTGGGCAATACGGTTTAAAATTAAAATCTCAGATTTTTTTTGGTCCATTTACGATTTTTTCTGATTCCCTATCCCCCACCACCACTTATTAAGAAAAAAATATAAGTACAAACGGCAGACAACTCGTGCAAAGGGTTCGGCTGTTAGCCGTTTTTGAGCTAAGGTTTGCTGGTCACTGTGGTTTTGTTCATCTCAGAGAGACTGGAATTTTTCATTTTCAGCTGGATGCTGGATTCTGTGATTTTGCAAGTTCTCCTACTCAGAAATTATGAAGGGGTCTATGTAGGGAAACAACAAAAAAGGCTGCTGTCTTTTGTTTGTGTGTTTTTAGAGTATTCTTCCAGTAAAAAGCTTTACAGCTTAATAAAAACGTACTTTCTGTCGTCCATTGGGGGAAATGTGGTCACAAGCTGAAGGAAAAAAAAGAAACTATGCTGCAATGGTAGGCAGAAGAAGACATGAAAAAGTTAGCACCCCCTGCTGTCCTGGTCAAGAATTGCTTTGTAACAGAAAAATCAATAGTGAGCGGAGAGAAATAAACCATACACGAAAAATATCTCTGTCAATACCTCTGCGTCTGAGTGCAAATTTGTTGTTGGAGAAGTATAAACTGGGCTTTATGAGGCAATAGCGGAGTGCCGAGCTGTCCTCATGGATTAATGTGTAGGATCCTGGTCTGGACATCTGCTGATTACAGCTAGGTGGATTTTCAGAGGTAGCATAAACTTCTGGTTTTAAAGGCAAAAATTGGCAGGTGCCCGGGCTACAGGAACCTGCCTGACTGTTGTAACATTCAGACTCTCTTGCGATTTTTTGATCAAAATTGGACTTGTTTTCGCTGTGTTGGGAAACAATTTAGAGAAGTTCTCAGCTGGCTGGAAGAAAAATTCCCCCATAATTTGGCTATTCGGAAGGGAGACCACTTGACGGACTCTAAGGCAAGAGGAAAAGTAATATTTCCCTGTGCTCATTTCTTATCAATTGGAATTTGATTTAGACCAAACATACTCCCTTGAATGTGAACATGAAGGGATGCTCCACCACCCTAACCCCACCTACCTTTAACTATGAGCTGCCTTCAGGTCTCCAAAGGATGCCAACTACATCATAGGTGACAAATTGAGCTGTGTTGACTTCATGGACTCCGACTACTGATGCACAAACATGCACACACGCACGCACACTCTTACACATGCACTTATTTTCCTTGCCATCAATGTCCCGGATGTTTCCTATGAATTTCCTTCAATTTCAGTGAGCAACTGGTAAGCACACTCATCAGTGAGCTACACGCCCAGGTGAAACTGGGGGGGACCCCCCGAAGCTATTTTTTCGTATTGTGAATGTCTAAGAATGTGGCTTTTATGTGTGTGTTTTTTTTTCTATTGTCTTGGCCATGTACCCTTAGTGGGAACAGGAAAAAGATTACCATTTTTTTTCTCCTCTAAAACCACCCAAATGCATTGTTAATCCTCTCATTCTTCATATGGTGCGCGGCTTGACGCTAGCTGCAATATCACAGTTGGCCTGTCTGTGTAATGATGTTGACTTTCTCCTCTTGAGCTGGCTGTACTGGAATTGAATTTTCCCTCCTTGGACAATAAAGGTTTCTTCACTTCACTCCAGAAGAACAGCATTGATATTTGGTACAGATGCCTTTGTTTCCAATTACAGAGGTCAAACGTTTCCTGTAGTTCTTGAGCAGGCTTGCACACACTGCAACAGGGATTTTTGCCTGAATCCTCCAAACTTCTCTAGTTCTATCAGGTTTTGGGTCTGCCGTTGGGCAACATGGAATGTCAGCTCCCTCCAAAGATTTTCTATTGGATTTAGGTCTGACATTCATCAACTGTCAAGAGAAGTCTGACCAAAAGGTCTTGGTGTTGAAAATAAATAAAAAAACCACCATACTTTCCAGAAAGAAAGACATCCACGAAAACATAGGATTCAGGGTTACAAAGAAAATACAGTGGATGCTCTGGTTTGAAGAATCCAAATTTCAAATATTTAGCTTAAAGTTATTCTGCTGAAGGACAGAAGAACAGTACAACGCAGAGCCTGCCTGCAATAGGGAAAGATGATGAAGATTCCTTCCAACTTTGGAGCAGTTTTTCTTACAACTGCAGGGGGTGATTTAGTCAGGATTAATTGTTCTTCTCATTGCTGAGAAATGCAGGTAGATATTCATCATGTAACCTGATCATGGAGGCATCTGCTTGATACAGAGCAACATCCATAAACAGCTAGCTAATGTCATTAAGGACAGTCAGGCAGAGGAACAAGAAGGTCTGGGTGAAATTGTAGTACCTCCATGGTAAAGAACATAAACAATCGTGTCTGAGAATATATGAAGAAAGAGAAGAATTTAAGGAGTCCCTTGTCAATAGAGAATGTGGGATTAGCTCAATAGTATTTTAAAGGTGCTCTAGTGTACCAAATGAAACTCTACAACCTCCTGTTTAAAACCTCTTGGGTTTGGTGAGGTGGAAAGCGATACCAAGATGAATCATTTCAAAGCATTTTCCACCTTTTATGTGACCTGTTGTCACTGAAGTATGCATTGGGAATGTTCACAATTAACCTACACGTTCAAACCGATGCTAAACGGGAGTCAGTACACAGCTTGAAACATTTAAGGCAGAGTTCCCCATCTCCAGTCCTCAAGAACTACTACCTTCCAACATTTAGATACATCCCTTTTCCAACATACGTACAGACAGAGGATGGTTCATTACCAGGCCCCTGTAGAGTTGAATGACAAGCCAATGAGAGAATTCAGTCATTTGATTCAGTGTGTTGGAGCAATGTCCATAAATTCCAGGAATGTCGATGATGAGGACTGGATTTGGGCACTCTTGGTTTAAGGCATCTCTCATTAACCCTAAATAAGTTTCAGCTGTTGCTTTTCCTGACATGTTCCACTCAACTCTTACAGCCTTTGAAGATTTTCAAGTTTACACCAGCAGACTTGTTTTCAGAAGTTCTTCTGTCTCACAACTTAAAGACTGGGGCTCACACACTCCACAACTGAACCCCCTTGAAAAAAAAATAAAGCCAACTGACCACATCCAGTTTGTGAGAACATGGTGGATTGGGATGGGGGAGGGGGTTGGGCATCATGAAGCAACGTCTCAAAACATTACACGGAAAAGAAGAGGGGCACTAACTACTGTTCTATAGGGACAATCACCCAACAAGGGGGATAAAGGAGAGGATGTCAAATGGAGTGGCCATCACAAAACCCTGATCTCTGTCTCATAGAAAATTGGTGGGCTGAGACAAGAATCTTGTAAAACGATACCCAAAATGTTTTACTGTTTTCATACAGTTCAAAACACAAACAAATAATGATACAATTCTAAAGACCCCACCCCAAAAAAAAATAAAAACAATAAATCTCTCACTATTAAGCCTGTGAATATTTTCATTCATCCACGTCATGGTTATCTCAAGGAAATTTAAATCGAACGCAACTGGACTTGGTAATTTGTCTTGGAAGACGTTTCACCTTTTATCCACTACTTATCACTATTCTGGTATTTATATTAACAGAAAAAATGTTGGAAATCCCCTAAAGATCCATCGGATTTAATGTAACGGAAAAGCTTCTCTTTTTATACAGTGTATACAAATTAGGGCCAGGCGATATGGCCCCGAATCTATATTGCGATACAATCTACATAGCAATTGACCCTTCAATCTTCACTCTCAATTTCCACATACATTACAACATATCATCAAAAAGGTTTAGAATGCTATTTAAATAACATTTACTATGCAAAAGGCATTTAAAAAAAATCAGTTCTTTTTCCAAAATAATGCAACACAAAATATTTTAAAACCAAGATTTAGATATTTTAAATAAAAGCTAAATATTATGAAAATAAAGTTCAAAATTGTCTGCTTTCCTTTTTACTTATTTTTCTATTTATTATTTTACCAAAAGAAACCTGCATATAGTTAAATTAAAAATGCTTCAAGTTTAATAGGTTTATTTTTCATCAAATGAAAAACAACAAACCTTAAACTTTTAATCTTTAGTGTGAAGACTAACACTGAACATAGTAACCTTGATGTGGTTAAAAGTATCTAGGCATAGCTTGATGACATCATAAAAATGCATAACCACGGTATGGCGGTATAGTCAAAATCTCTACCTTTGGCTAAATCATTTCCACCGTATACATTTTATATTTGCCCACTACCATTACAAATGTTGTTTTAACTATACTGCCAAGTTAGATAGTAGCATAGGGATAGATTACTACCCAAAAGTACTAAATGATGTCATGAAATGAAATGGTGCTTCATAAAAGCATCAGTTTGGAGTGCAATTTTTTTTCAGTCCTACCATTTATGTACCCACCCCCCTCCAAAAAGACACATTTGTTTTTTCAAACAATCACATGTGTATAGATTAAAGACGGAACTATCTTTTTTTTGGCCTGCTTTTTTTAACATTACACAAACCTCATACTTTTATAATGTAGAACATGCTTTCTATAATAGTGTAGAAGAACTGATGCTGTTCTGAAATCAAAAGGTTAGAGTTTTCTGCTCTCCATTTACAGCATTTATTTAGTATCCCATTCATAAGATTCATCGGTTTACAGGATTTTGATGACTTTGCTTAATATTTTCCCATAGTTTTGTACATTAAAGGTCTTTGAGATGATAAATCATAAAAATATAGCATATTCCTCGAATAATTTAAACACCAGAGCAAGAGTCACCATTCTAACTAAAAGTTGGGGAAAGTGAGTTAACTTTGTGAGGGCCCTTGATAAAACGCAAATTTTCCTGCTAAGGGGATTTTTTTTTCTTTCTCTCAGCTGAAGGCCTCTGTTAAACTTTATCAACGAGGGACAAAGACAACTAAAAGCGTAAAGAAAACTTTGGGTGATAGCCACTAAGAGGTCGTAAGGGAGCATTAAAAACACACTCCTAAAATCAGATAAAGTGCCAGCAGTCACTAAATGACACAGCCTACTTAACACGACACAAAAGGTCCAGTAAAAAGCTCCTTTTAGTGACAACCCCATCGGGCGCTGTCTGACCAGGGGCGCTTTCCTGTGACTTGGTGCTGAACGTCTCTTCCTCCACCCGGCTCGCTGCGAGAAGGAAACTACTAGTTTTCAATGTTTCCGAGAGACACGGTGGAAGTTCACGGCTGCCGAGTCATGTCATGTCTCCAAAACTTTTCAAGTCGACCCACCCCGCCGACAGGACGCACCTGAAAATAGTTCAGCACCACCGCTGCCCCGGGATCTCTATTGTTTTCCACTGCTGTACTATCAAGGCAGAGGGGGAATGGCTCTTTAACACCAAGAACGCGGAGAGAGACGATCTACGCCGGAGAGGCTCTCCGCTTCTTCCCCCCACCTCTGCTTCCCGGTGTTAAAATGCCTCCGTAGCTGTCTTTCAGCCGCCGCTCAGCAACCGCAGAAACCCTCGGCCATACCGAGAGCCATCGGGGTTGACATAAGTCCTAAATTCGGCTCAGTTTCTCTAACATTACGGCTCATTAGATTCCTCGTTTTCGCTCACTTACCTCCGCCATTCCGTTTCTGCGCAAGCTTACTGTTGCCCGGATGTTGTATGTCTGCTCCTCTGTACAGCTCCGTTTATTGCCGCAACGACTCAGCAAGAGCTGCTCGGTCTCAACTGTATTTAGACTTGCCTTTACTTTTTCTTAGATTTATTTTTTTTAAACTGTTTTTTATGTGGCACTTAATGTTTTTTTTCTCTCTCCATACTTCTATATAATTCTTTGAAAAAACACGCTCATTGACCGCAACTTTCACTATAACCAAATTAAATTACTTGAAGCATGTATTAACAATTAAAAACATCCCTGTTAAAACAATCCCTAAAAATTAATGATTAAAAGCAATTTTGTATGATTGTTTATTCAACGGTAAAGCTAAGGGCATGACATCAAACTTTATTATGTTTTTCCTATTAGGTTTATAGAGAACTACTCTATTAAATGAAAATGTTTTGCGATTTAAATTTACCCAAATTAAGATATTTTCTATAAAGGCCGATACATGTCCTTGTGGTCTGAAATGCTGTAGAGTAGCATATAGGTCCACTAGATAGTATATCTGATTAGATGCATGAAGGGGACGGACATGATCGGATCATATAAAGATGCCATCCCTCTTCATGAAGCACATTCATTTCTCACTTTTTCTGTAGACATTTTGCTCACCCAAAATGAACAGTTTACCAAGAAACACATTTTATGGAAAGATAGGTAAGTCAAATATTATTGGATTTTTTTGTTATTTTTTTCCAGTAGGGAGTATAATTATCTTTTATTAACATGTATATAACAAATTTTGACCTCTGCAAGCAGTTACCAGTAATGACATGACTTGTAAAGTACATGGTTTAGTCTCTCTCTCTCGATATATATATATATATATATATATATATATATGTATATATAGAGAGAGTAGAAATACTACTCTATACCATAAAATTTGATGAATCCAAGCCATTAGTTTTTTGCTTACATGCATTTATACACATGAATTGGTTTGTATGGAGGACCCAAATAACATCGCTGTAGTTTGCAGTCATTCGTTTTGTACCCCAAAAGACGAGATACACAATAGGACAGCGTGGACCGAAAGGACAGGCGAGGAGAGGAAAGACAAGTCTATGACGAGATCAGACGAGACATCTGCAAAGGTGAGCGGAGCAAGGGGGATTTAATACACATGAGATAATCAAGGAAACACATGACAGCTGGGAAGATGAGGAACAAGTCACAGGTGAGACAGATGACCAGGAATTATGCAGGTAAGGGAAAAAACACACTGAACTTGAAAGAGGAGACAAAGGAAACAGACAAATCATGACACCTTCCTTAATGACTTCAAATATTTTAATTTTTAATCCAGGCGAGACAGAAATTGTTGTCTATGGACCTATCTCTTTGAAAAATAAACTATTTAGTCAGGTACCTATTATGTATGGATTAAAACAGACTCCTGTAATAAACTGAAGAACTTTGGTGTTCTGTATGACCAGAACATGTTAGTTGAATTCCTATATTAAACAGGTTTCCCGGATTTCTTTCATTAATTGTTGGAAATTGTTAGAAATATCCTCCCCAGGAGTGATGCTGAAAAAACTAGTTTATGCATTTGTTACTTCAAGGCTGGACTACTCCAAAATCTGATCCAAAAGCAAGAGTTCTGATGAAAATTAAAACTAGAGATTATTGGTTTTCTATTGTAGCTTCTTTTCCTTGGCTTGCTGTTAAATCTAAAATATAATTTGAAATTCTCCTTTGCGCATAGCCCTCACTTAGTCAAGATTTGTCTTGTATAGGGGATCTGATTGTTCCATATGTACCAAACAGAAAACTTCATTCTCAAACTGCAGGTTTTATTGGTGGCTGCTAGAATATCTAAAAGTCGAATGACGAGCAGATATTTTAGTCATCATGCTCCTCTCCTGAGGAGCATGATGACTAGCGAGGCAGACACTCTGTCTACTTTTAAGATTAGGCTTGAAACTTTTTTTTGATAAAGCCTATAGTTGAGGTGGCTAAGATTTTCTTGAACTATAGGAGGTTTACTTCTATTTAGGCTTAGGCTACTGAAGGATGATAACAACTTTCCTAACTCAGCTGTGTTCTCTCCCCCTCGTCAATGTAGTATTATTTGCTATTTATACGTTTAACTTTTTATTTTCCCTGTTTTTTTTTTCTCTCCATAGAAACTACATTTGCTCTGACATTCTGTTAAGAAGTGCCACCTTTCTGGACTGGGTCATTGGCTGAGCTACTGCCAGCAGCAACTGTATGTTCTCTTCCACAGATGATACCCTTGGCCCTATCCTTTAGTGTGTAACCCTGTCTTTCTCCAAGACAAAACTATTGACCAAGCTTTTGCTGTGACTAACTGTATGTTCATCTCTCATCCTACAGACTTATAAGCTGGCTCAAAACTTGCCTGTTTAGTTTTGTTTCTCTCTTACATGAAGCCATTATATAACCTATACTATTGCCTCTAACAATGTACTTTTTTAACATAGAAAGTACTGCTGGATCAATTTAATTCAGTTTATTTACTGTAAATAGCACAGATTCACAACAATATCATCTCAAGGCACTTTACCAGAAAAGTCATTTCAATACAATCATACAAACATTCCAATCAATATAAAAATGATCTATTTAAGGAATTCCATCAGATTGCATCAAGTCAGTAACTGTCAGTTGTGCCCCCTTGATGCAGACTCCAACCACAGCAATCCCTTGTAGCGACAGTGAAGAGGAAAAACTCAGCTTTAACAAAATGAAAACTTCAGCAGAAACTGGTTCAGTATGAGTGGCCATCTGCCACAACCAACTGGGGGTTTGAGAAGAACAAAATAACTGCTTTAAGAGTAGTTTCTATATTAAACATTCAGTTACTGGGAGCATCATATCAGTCAATGCCAAGTTTCCAACAGGACATACTGTAGCTAAGCAAAAAGGAAATTTTTAAGCCTGGTCTTAAAAGTAGACAGTGTTTCTGGCTCATGGGAGCTGGTTCCACAGGAGAGGAGCCGGATAACTAAAAGATTTGCCTCCCATTCTATTTTTAGAAATCTTATGAGCCACCAGTAAACCTGCAGTCTGAGAGTGAAATGCTCTGTTAGCAACATATGGAACAATCAGATCCTTGATGTATAATGGAGCATGAGTTTTAAAAGCTTCATAGGTAAGAAGGAGGATCATAAATTCTATTCTGGATTTAACAGGGAGCCAATGAAGAGAAGCTAATATCAGGAGAAAAGTGATCTCTCTTTTTAATTCACTACTTCTATGTTTCTTTTTTGTGTATTCTCCATATTCTTCCCCAGTTGGTAATGGCAGATAACCACTTACAGTGAGGCAAGATCTGTTAAAGGACTCTTCCTGTTAAATGGGAGTTTTTTCTCTACTACACGCATTGCAAGGGATGGCTGCAAATTTAACAACACAACTAAAGCAACGGTCCAATGTAGCTATATGCTCATCCAAAAAGAGTGAATGGTGCAATTCAATTACTTTTTGACTAGTTTGAATTCCAAACTAAATTGTTATATCTACAATATCTGCATTGTTTGAGAACAATTATCAAACAACAATGGATGTGATTGACTATAAATCTGTCCATATGACTGGATTGAATCAATGAATTATTTGGGGCAATGTTTTTTAATGGGTACTTATGAGGGATGTGTATTACAAGTTGAAAAACTTAGTCAACATTCTCAGTGTCCACAACGTCACTGAAGAGAGAAACATGTTAGACATTCTTTGGAGAGTCAGACCATTGCTTAATCATGTGATGCCTGGGATTCTCACTCCTCCAAGACATAACAAGTTGATAGGCATATAATCCCTTTCACAGGCTGCTCTCCAGTTAGACAGTATGGTCCTGGCATGCTAATCCTACTGGCCTAAAGGTTTTTGTCCTTGCCTCTCCAAATGGTTTTGCACTGGATTTCCAGGTGTATCAAAGGAAGAAAACATTCAGGGACAGGAGCTGCAGCAGTCTTGCAACTGGTTGACTTTGTTCCCTCAGGAACCTGTGTATTTTTTTTATCAATACTTTAAGGTCACCTTCAATTAAAATCACGAAAAACAGTCTTCCTGAGTCACATAAGCCATCTGCATGTGAATATTTTCTCCAAACTCAATAACTGCATCAGTTAGAGAAACAAAATACACATCAAAATGCCTGAGTCTAAAAAAGCCATTCCTTCTTACGTCATTGGTTGTTTTGGCCAGGTAGCTGTAGCTACGAAAAACTGACAGCAACTCTACAACACCGCAAAACACGTTTGGTATTTTTGGATATAACACAGCAATGCTAGTTTTTTAAATTTAATTTTATTTTATTTTACCCACAGAAGAGGAGCTGAAGAAGAGAAGGTTAGAATTTGTTTTTGGAACACCACCAGGAAAATGCAATGCTCGTTTAGGGAATTGTTCAGTCACTTTGAGCAAAATTACTTTATAGCTATGGACCTACCAGTACTGACTTTGCCACGAAGCTGTATTTAAAACCAGGATCTGTACCAAAAGGTGGAACAACAGCTTCCAGGCTACTGTAAGTAAAAAGTAAATTGTTCAGCCAATCTTTCACTTTTTAAGTATTGTGTTAAAATGCCCTGTGACAATGAAATGTTCTACCTTGGCTAACACACTAATATCTCTGACCACATCCACCCAAAGATTTAGCTTGTTTAACTATCCTTAAACCTAACCTAAGCTTCAAACCTCAAAGTTTAAAATTAGTCAAATCTCTCAGTAGCTAAATTTTCCAGCCTATGGAGCTAGCCATGAGTCTCCCCACTCATCAGCGGGCACCAATCCAAACAGGCTACAACTGCACATCAGACAAGACGACCTGCTGAATTTAATCATATTACTAGGTGTAGAAAAAGAAACAAATAATGTTTACTTCGGTAGCAAAGAGGGCAGTGCCGAATCCCCGTCCGACTGGCAGGCATGTGGCGTGCATTCTGGCTCAGGAACGGCCCATCGCATTGCCGTCTGGTCTTGTTTGGGAATTCAGCCTAAACTGGGTGATTGCTATACCGGGAGATAAGAAATTGTGAAAGAAAGGAACATCAGTAACAGTGGTCCAGCGCGTGACAGAATTGTATCTCACAAAACAGTTTTAGAATAAACCATTGGTGTCTTCCACAAATATATTCCAGCTTAATCAAAACGTACTTTCTGTTGGTCATTGCTCCTTGATGGGGTATCTGTTTACAAGCTGAAGAAAATAAACTCCAGTTGACCCAAACAATACTGTAAAGGTGGGCAGACCTGCCAGAAAAAGTCAGCACCTTCTGTTATCCTGGTGGAGAATTGCTTTGCAGCACTGGCACACTAACAGATAAGTATAAACGACTCTGGCAATATATCTGCGTCAGTGGCAAAACTTGATGACAGAGAAGTATAAACTAGGCTTTACAGCTTATGAAAATCTTAAATTCAACATCTCAGAAAATTTGTATATTATATGAAATCAATAAAGCAAGGATTTTAAATGCTCACTGGGAAGCTGAGCACCTCATTGTCATTTAAATCAAGGGGGATTGCTTGGTGTTGTGGTTCCAACAGAACCTGCTGAAGTTTCTCTGGTTTCTTCATTTTATGTTTAAATTCTATTAGGGATGTCCGAATTACATGATCGGAAATCAGGCCCGATCACATGGTGCCAGACTTGATCTGAATCTGACGTTATCCCCGATCAGGACTCCGATATATATGTTCCTGTCAATTGTTCAATTCCATGCAGGTAGAGATTAGTGTGTATCTCTACTCCCATGAGTTAATACCTAATCATAGTGTTTAATTTATCTTAAATTCTCTTTAAATATTATTCAATCCAAACAAGCTGAACAGAGAGCTACTTATGAATGATTGAATGAATGAATAAATGAATGAATGAATGAATGAATGAATGAATACATTTATTATCATTGAAACAGAGGAACAACAAAATTCAGAGTTACAGTATAATCTGTCCAAGATCATTACAAACAAACAACAATACAAACAATACAACAATACAAACAGGTCACAGCCAAGGATGGTTTCTCCCTTGGTAAAAAGTTAAAGCAGATGCACGTCGGGGGAGTGGGATGGGGGTTAGTCCACGGTAGAAAAAAAATGTTCACATGTGTTTTGATCCTTAGTCAAGAATCAAAAAACAGGTAATAGAAAAAAACCACACATAAGCATTTAAGCACATATTCAGACATTAACAATGACACAACAGGAGGGATGGGCGGTTATGCCCGATTCCACAGGTTAATGCACAGCCACCAAGGCGCGCTGTCATCCAGCTTCTTCGTGCAGGAGAGGGCATTAGGAGACAGCGAGACAGTGTGTGTGTGTAGGTGTGTGTGTCTGAATTCCATGACAGTGTGTGCGTCAGTAGATGCAGGTGGACGGGGGGAGGATACTCTGTTTACATTCCTCTCATGGGCATTCGACTGTGGACCAGTTGAAGGTCTAAATGGGAGCCCAAATAATAATTATTTGGATAACAGGGGGAGAGCAAATTTCCTCTCTGCCCTTCAGTCCGTCAGCGGTTTCTTTTATGAATCTGATTCAACCAAATTAAAGTTCAGATTAAAGTTCCGGATCCATTAATTTCCAGTTGCACCAATCCGCACCGACAGTTTCTCCAAGTCCGATGACAATTTAAGAATGAGTCCCAGAGCGCCGGCTAGATCGTCTTTTGCAGCGTCCTGTCTGCATCCCAGCTCACCAAAAATCTGGTTCTGAGTCCCGTCAGCACGAATCAACACTTCCGACTGTTCCTTCAGCTTTCCAATCGCTTCCAGAACGGTCTCCAATCTCTATCGTGTTTCACATCTTTGTTGCTCCATTTTGCGGTATATCCAGTAACTGCCTGTTCCAATCATTAAAAACCCGATCACCATGCAGGATACCCCGGTTGCCCCTTTCCAGTGCTTCGTGAAGTTGAGTAGATTTTATCAATAGCAACCAGAGACCTGCTGACCATTTCCATCTTTTCAGCTAATTCAGTTTTGGTTTAGAGAAAAATGCAAAAAGACACTCCAGATAGAGGCACAGGACATGGAGAGTTGTTGGATAAGAGACAGGAGGAGAAGGGAGAGAAAAATGTGTGCGTCCTCACTGAGAGCCAGAAAAGATTTTTGTTAAAGTGAAATTACACAGTTGTACTATACACCTGCGCGGTTCCTGCTCCACATGGAACATGATGCACATCCATTTATGGGTAATCAAATACTGGGATTGCTGCAGAGGTTGTTGTCATGAGGTCTAGGATTTTTGCCTTGGACAGATGACTCCTCATTGGGGTTTAGATGTTGTTCTGGATGTTGTATCTACAAATTGCCACACTGGAGACTGGAATTAAGAGCAGCTTCAGCCAAAGTTTTAAATCAGGAAACATTTCTCCAAATGAACCATTCAGAAGTCTGAAATACTCTGAAGAAACTGTTTCCTGCACTAAAAAAACCCCAAAACAACAAAAAAAACTTGCTGGGTGAACATAATAAAACCAACCATTTCGGGTCGATTTAGCAATAGAAAAAGGATTTTGTTGGGTGAAATAAATGTAAACATGTTGGGTCAACCTAATACATTTGGGTTGCTATAACGCGCATAAATAAATAACAGGGAATGGAACTTAAACTCAGAAAAGGGCCACTGTTTTTCTGTGCACCTGCACTAACCACTTTGCTGCATTATTACTCAGAAACTTTGTATTTAATAATATATATATCACTTAACTTCCAATGCTAACTAAAAATTATTATAATACTATAAAGACATGCAATTCTCTTTTTTTTCACGAAAAAAGTGAAGGAATTGTATTACTGAAATCATTATAATCATGTTAACACTGAAAATAAAGTCATATCTGTCATTATACACATGTTTTCGGGTGACTGTGTAGAAAATTGGTTATTATGTTCAACCAGCAAGTTTATTTTTTATTTTTTGAGTGTGATCCGCAAACTACGCTTCAGTGGCAGAAAAGCGCGCGTGAACAAAGCAGCAGCAGGAACACACAACGTAGTGCCTCTAACCAGCTGCAAAGGCTACCATCATGCTCCGGAAGCAAAAACTTTAATGTGCAGTCTGGGTCAGCATCAGCCCTTGATCAAAGTGTCTGAGAATGTTTTCCTTTAATTGGGTTATTTACCTAGATTCCGTGTATGAGGTTGAGCATCTGCACATTTGCAACAAGTAGTCAGTTTGGGTCTTTTTTACTAATCTATAAAAATGACTGACAGCCTTCTTTTTCCCGTAACCGTTCTAATAAACTAGTCAAATAAATAAAATAATCAGTTAACACGGCTGGTGATGTGTATTTAAAGGTTTACACTTTTTTATAATTCTTTTAACAATCAAAAATCTGAAAAATGTAGATCACATTGACTGCAGTTACAACTCTTAGTCTTTTTAGGTCTTTAGCTTTGCACATTTAAGATGAAACGTCTGCCACATTATTCTTTAAAAACTTGCTCAAACATAAACATAATGGAAGGCAAGCATAACAGTTATTTTACATATTTGGAACAGATTGAATTTCAGTCTGGATCATGACTGGACTGCTCTAAAAATACGGCAGCTACTGATTGTGCAAGTAATCTCATTTAAAAAGCAGAGAAAGGTCTGTCATTTTCATCATAGGTACACTTTAACTGGGAGAGACGGAATGTACAAAAAAATCAAGGGAATCACATTTTATGATTTTCAAATAATTTATGTTTGTAATGTGCAGGAAAATATATTAATAATCTTCAAACAAAGAGGCATTCTGGCCCCCACAAATCTGTTTTTTTCCGCCTGAAGAAGCTCCTTTATCCTCCATTTGCTACCTGCATTAATGGCACCTGTTTGAACTCATTATCTGTATAAAAGACTCCTGTCCACTCCTTCAAAAGGTCATACTCCAATCTTCACCATGGTTAAGACCAGAGGGCTGTCAACGACACCAGGGACAATATTTCAAACCTGTACAAGATTTGGATGAGCCAATCTACAATAGGCGAGAAGCTTGGTGAGGAGGGCTCAACTGTTGGAGCAGTTATTAGAACATTTAATACACAGTAATCTCCTTTGACCTAGGGCTCCATGCAAGATTTTTCCTGATGGGGTACACGGGATCTTGAGAACAGTGAGGAATAAGCCTAGAACTGATCAAAGAAAGCAATGGTTACTATTAGTAATACCCTATGTCGTCATGGATTAAAATCCTGCAGTGACCAAAAAGTCCCTCCGCTCAAACCAGCACATTTGCAAAATGTTGCTAATGCCAAAGTTTGCCAGAGACCATCTGGGTGATCCAGAGGAGGATTTGGAGAATGTAATTTGGTCAGATGAGACAAAAATAAAATTATTTGGTATAAACACCACTCACCAGGTTTGGAGTGGGAAGAATGCTGAGTTGCTTCCAAAGAATACCATACCGACTCTAAAGTATGGGAATTGAAACATAATGCTTTGGTTCTGCTTTTCTGCAAAAGGAACAGGACGACCATTCTGTTTTTATTGAAAAGAGGAATGAAACCATGGAACTTACATGAGATTTGGGGCAAAAACCTAATTCCATCAGTGAGAGCATGGGACATGGTTGGATCCTCCAGAATGAAAGTGATCCCAAACACATAGCTTGGGCAAAAAAGGAGTGGCTAGGTAGAAAGCATTTTATGGTTCTGGAGAAGTTAGTCAGTTTCCAGACCTGAATCCAATAAAGAATCTGTGAGGGTAGTTAAAAGTCAGAGTTTCCCAGCAACAGCTTCAAAATATGCCTGTTCTAGTTAAGATTTGCATGGAAGAATGGGCCAAAATACCAGCTACAGTGTGTGAACCTTGTAAAGGCCCAAAGGAAACGTTTGTCCTCTGTCATGCCAAACAAGGTTAGATCACAAAGCGTTGGGGTGAAGATTTATTTTTGTCCAAATACTTATTTTCTGAACAATTTTACAAATACGTTATTCAAAAATCATACAACTCGACTTAATTTATTTTTGTTTTACATTCTATCCCACACAGTTGAAGTGATGATGAAACTTTTAGACCTCTTAACTTTTTAAATGGGAGAACTTTCACAACCGGTGCACAATAGGCCAAATACTTTCTTGAGCCACCGTGTGAATATGCTTTCATAAAAACCAGTAAAAGTTAATCGGCAACCTTTAGGCAACACAAGTCAAGGCAGTTTTATTTGTATAGAACACTTTCAACACAAGGTAATTCAACACTTTTAAGACTTTGCTTTAAGAATATTCCCTCAAGTTTTTTCTTATATTAACCTCCACCCTTCTTCTAATCAAATCAGACCAGTTTTCTTGTTTCTCCTTAGGAAAAGGAACCCCAAAGCATGGTGCTTCTACCACATTGTTTTACAATGTGGAAGTTAAGGTTAAGGTGAATTGTTAGCTTTCCTTCAAACATAGCCTTTATAGATCAAACATTTGTTTTGCTTTCTCATCTAACTAGAGATCTTTTTAAAAGCATAACAACTGAATGTACTATTTGAAATGAAGCAGGTAGTTGCATACACTTGTGTTGTAAATTGGTACCTCCATGTTAAAACAGTCCTTGTTTATCATGTAAGGAAGATTTGTAATTAATCATTAGTTATACATTATTTAGAAAATAAGCAGTAATCATTAATGTGTATCACATTGATTTATTATTTAATAATTGTATTAATTGTTATATCTCATAAAGATATATATGAACATTGTACACTATATACATAGCATTATACATAATACATATAGCACAAAAGATATGAAGACAAGACATTAAAATTGATCAGGGTTTGGTAAGCAAATGCCCTTTTTCACTAGGGTCTGCTCAACCCGGCCTATGTTGCGTCAGCCTAGGTGTGTTTCCATTGTCCTCTCAGGAACGTCCTTGCGGTCTGCCCCACAGCAGTCATTGTGGTCCTCGCTTTACCGGATCAAACAGTCCATATTTTGGGCATGTTGGGTTGCCTTGGCCCGCGTCGGACTAAGCAAGAGGTGGACTGAAAAAAACAGTCGTCTTGGCCCAGAAAAAGAAAATGGAAACACACTAAATACATGCTGAGCCAACCCTACCAAAAAAGGTGCACAAATGTAGTTTGAACCCAAAACCTTTAGACCTTTTCTTTTTTCTTTATGGATGGTTGGACATCCCTGTGATTCCACAGTGTGACTATTCCACAGTTTCACTACACAGAGAGAAACATGTTTTCACCGTTGTTACAGCACTTAGTATCTGTATTATAGCCTTACGTATCTATTTGATAACATGTTGCATGAACAGGTATTAGACTCAATTACTTAAAGTTTTCTGTAAACAGTTGACAGATTATTAAATTTATAAATTACAATACCTGTTCCAAAATGGAACAAAGGAGATTCCCATTTAATGAGGAAAATTAAGTACTCAAAGTTGTCAACTTTCTTGCGGAGGTTTCTGCAGTCACACAACAGCAGAAAAATACTTTTGAGCTGGTGAAGGAAAGCAATAATTCTATTGGCTCTTTTATATAGGTAGCGAGGTATTCAAGAGTGTCAAATGTGCCCAAAAATACATTTTTAAAGTTCAATGAATTATGAAAAATTGTTGCTATGCCTCCGACTCATCTGTGTTTCCTACATTCACTTAAAAAGCTGTATTTTGGAGGAGTAAATTTTTATCTATGCAGATGTTTCAGTATTTATGTCTAACCAGGTTACTGAAAAAAAAACAAAGCATGTACATTATGTGCAGTGATGTGAAGTCACTGAAAAACCTTTTCTGACAAAAATCTGATGTTTAATGATGCTAGTTTAAGAGATTTGTTGTTGATTCACAGATTCTACTGACAGGTGATCATTTGTGGTTTGGTTTACAGTGGGTGGTAAAGAAACCAAACATATGATAAAAGCATGGAAAGTAAAAACATCAAAAACATATGAGTAAGACAAAAAGAGGGAAACAACAGAGGACATTTACATACCCTTATTGGAGGACATCTGTAAACCAGACTTAGGTGAGTCCAGTTATTCCACTATTGCTATTACAACTGGATACAAATGTGAAGATTCTTAAGTGTTTAAGTTTTGAATTTCAGTTATTTAATTTCCCTTTTCAATTTCCCTTATGGTTTTGGTGCTAGGATTGTTGGGTGTTTGAGTTTCCTTCTACTTAGTGTTTGTTTGTTTTTTCCTTCCACCACATTTTTTCATTTTTTTTCCTTCAGGTGTGTCTGTACTTTGAGTTTCTCATGTTTTCTGGTCATTCCATATTTATTTACTTAGTTCTTATTTCAGTCTCTCCTGTGTCAGTCTTTTTTATATTTGTTAAGTTTTGTAGACACTTCTACTTTTATTCCACAGAGTTGATCTTTTATTAGATATTTCTTTATCTCATCTATTAACTGTGCTTTGCTTTATTTTTCCTTGTTTAAATTTCTTTCTAAAGATTCTATTCTGTTTTCCTTCTCTTCTCTCCTTTTCCCTTTTCTTATATTCTTAAGATCAATATATATACAGTACAGGCCAAAAGTTTGGACAGACCTTCTCATTCAGTGCATTTTCTTTATTTTCATGACTATTTACATTACAGATTCTCACTGAAGGCATCAAAACTATGAATGAACACATATGGAATTATGTAGTAGTTTACAAAAAATGTGAAATAACCTGGCCTCCAAAGGACCTGAACCCAATCGAAATGATTTGGGGTGAGCTGAACCACAGAGTGAAGGCAAAAGGACCAACAAGTATTATGCATCTGTGGGAACTCCTTCAAGACTGTTGGAAAACCATTTCGGGTGACTACATCTTGAAGCTCAAATTAATGCAAAGCAGTACTCAGAGCAAAGGGTGGCTACTTTGAGGAATCTAAAATATAACACATGTATTCAGTTTTTTCACACTTTTTGTTTAAGTAAATACAGTAATTCCATACATTATGCGTTTATTCATATTTTGATGCCCTTAATTGAGAAGGTGTGTCCAAACTTTTGGTCTGTTCTGTATATATACAGTACGAGGAGAGGATGCTTTAGGTACAACTACAGCAAGCTAAAAAACACAGATCTGTGTGCGCAGTGCGTTATTTCATTTCATCTAATTTATTTACTTATAAAACACCTTCCACCACCAATCAAGGAGGCCCAAAGTGCTGTACACCACAGAATACAATATAAAATCCCATCAATAAATAATAAAAGTGAATCAATAAAAAAGGGCAGCTAGGCAGAAAACAAGACACGGTAATGCAGGATCAACTTTGCTTTAAAACTATGTACAGAGGTGGCCTCTCTGAAATATATATTATATGGAAGAATGCCCCCTGTCAGTTAAATTTAGTGAACTGTCCCCTACACCCCTCCTCTTTCCGTTCCTCCAACAACTTTAGTGTACCACTGTCAGCCAGCTGGAGTGCCAGCTTCCAGACACAGTGAGAAATAATAGAAAACCATGTAGCTGTGCTGATATTTGTGCACCCCCCTAATGTCATGAAAAAAATCGCAATCCTGGACAGCTTCCCAGTCTGCCTGTGCCTAAAACCTCCCCTGTCGTTTGAATACGGCAGTGTTTAGTTTTAATTTAATAGATTTTCCAGTTTATAATCACCAGTATACTACCTTCAGGTTGACCAGACACATCCTGATGGATAATGGGGGATATGGGATAATTCCATAGAGATCTAGATAAAGAAAAGAATGATTCAGTGTCCGTTGGAGTTTCAACATATTTATTTTCACGGTAAAGAAACAAAGGTCTCTACCTGTAACTTAGGCCGTTTTCACATGTATGGCCGTGCCAGAATACGCCCAGAGAAAATGCAAATTTCTTCTGTTCAGATGGCACGTATTTGACACGTACTGGAATCCAGTGTTTTACTACACCTAAACAGCAGGTGGCGGTATACAAATTGGTTTGTAGTTATCCAACAAACAAGGTAGTGAGAAGTACCAACGTCATTAAATGAGCGACAGCCAAGAATGTAAACAAACTGGTCTACTGGTCAGCTGCTACCTGAAGCCATATACAGGGCGAGTGTTGTCGTAAACCCGCCGTTTTGTAATCTGCTGTGTTGCTGTGGGATGCTTAAATCGTTTTGTTTTGGTATTTTTATGGTCGCGAAGTGATTCTGTAATTTCGCCCGGCGGTGTTGTCATTTCCGCGTGGAGCGCGTCTATTGTCTTGAGTACGGCCAGAGTACGGGTTGTGTTCACATGATCCGTGGCCGCTCGTACCTGGACTCGGATACTACCTCCAAGGCTGGTCTCTCTGGCCGTATCCTGGCACGTCCAGTCTGTGTTCACATGGTACAAAATAAGTGGATTGTGACCAAATACGGTATCCGAGTACTGACTCCCGTACCATGTGAAAACGCTCATAGCTTCTCAGCCTCTCCTGCCTTCTGCCCGCTGTGGGCTGAGTGTGTGTGTGTGTGTGTGTGTGTGTGTGTGTGTGTGTGTGTGTGTTTTATCTGAGCTCCGTAGCCAAAACACAATAACAGTTACATCAGTATAGTTTAAAGGTCCATGATTCTCCAGCAATATGGAAAATTCCCCGGCTGCTTTCACTAACACAGTAGCTGCTTACATACATAAAAAAACAAATTATTTCAAGATGTTAATACATTTCCTAATGGGTGAGGAGGAGACTCAACAACAAAAACAAAAAACAAACAATGATTACACAATTCATATTGAGACATTATTCATGCTGGCCATAGGAATTAGCTCATAGTAATCGGAATATTGTCCATATGGATGACTTTGAGAAGTAACTTGTTCTCAGAGCTTTCTATGTTCACCACTCTGTTCATTTTGAAGGGAAAAAGACGTTCTGACCACTTCCCGGCCCCACGGGACAGCCACATTGACTTCTCGTCATCTGCCAAAAACTCTATGAGAGATGTTATGTAGCCTCTTTAGCACGTCTTTATGGGAAATTAAATTTTGACTTGGTGTTGAATTGGGAAGAAGACGTTCTGACCACTTCTTGGCCCCACGGGACAGCCACGTTGACTTCTCGTCATCTGCCAGAAATTCTATGAGAGATGTTATGTAGCCTCTTTAGCACGTCTCCATGGGATATTACATTTTGACATTGTGTTGAATTGGGAAAAATACGTCCTGACCACTTCCCGGCCTCACGGGACAGCCACATTGACTTCTCGTCATCTGCCAGAAACTCTATGAGAGATGTTATGTAGCCTCTTAAGCACGTCTTGATGGGATATTCAATTTTGATTTGGTATTGAATTATGTACTCTTCCCTGGGTTGTTGGTTTCAGGCCATTGTCGTGAGCCCCAACATCCACCTCTGGTCCCCTTCAGCCTCTTCACCAAGTAGCCCCTGCCACTTCTGAGTTCCCCCAGAAGGGTAGGATCATCAGTTAGGAGACCTGCATTCCTAAAGGCCCCTGATGTGGCTCTCAAGCGTTAGCATAATGTGAGTTATTAAGTGTTAGTTCTTTAAGAAGATAATGATATTAGAGATTAGCAGACATATGAGTCTGGTTTAGATTAGTTTAATGTCACTGCCGCATCAAGCAATCGTAAACAAACTCCACCACTGAAGTTAATAAGCCAAGCTTCATTAACTTCTTATGCAAGAGGAAATTATTCAAGCTGATAGACGATCAGGATGAAAGAAAGTTCATAATTTTAGGCCCCAAAACCCAAAACCTCAATTATATGGGGGAGTTTTATTGCCATAAAGCAAGAGCGCACACTTTCAATTTGAAAGCAGGATTATGTGTTTTCACTCTCAAAACCTGTAATGCTTGCACTCAAAACTTCTGCTCTTTTTCAAATGTTCTCTATTTTCCTTGAAAACATGTAAAGCTTGCTTTCAAAACGTTATTTATATTTCAAATATTCTCTGTACTTCCTCAAATCTTTGTTTTCACGCTCAGATTTTATGCTTCTTGCTCACAGATTTACAAAATGTGTCTCTGCACGATTCACAACTGCCCTTGCAAACCTTTTATCTCTGCTTGCAGATTCTGTGTCCTCTCTTGCCAATCGAGAAGTAGCAACATTTCCAGCCAATAGAATAACAGTGCTCCCAAAACAGGGGCAGCTGGCTTTAGGCTATGTTTGTTTTGTGAACTGCTACATTTTTATATAAAATTACAATTTCAATATTTTAATGTAATGTTTTGAGCCGTGCAGAGAGACAGTTTCTGCACAAGGAGAAAATATGTGAGCAAGAAGCATAAAATCTGAGTGGGAAAACAAAAATTTGAGGGAGAACAGAGAATATTTGAAAGACAGTGGAAGTTTTGAAAGCAAGCTTTAAAACAAAAGGTTTCGGTAGATGTCTACTTAACAACCTTACAGATTTATTTTTCCTCAGCCGAAAAAAAAAAAAAAAAAAAATCAGGAAAAAAAACCCAACTCCCAACAACAAAAGAGTTTAGTGCAGGCCTTACAACTAAACTCAAAGCTTCTCTTTTGGCAAAAACTGAGAAAAAAAACTCAACAAGAGACACCGTCCAAAAGACGCTGTCCACCCACTCCACACCTATAAACCCAAGACCAACCCTTCCGTCAACTGATTTATATTAGGAAGGTAATGTCTGGTTCCTTTCTATATCAGATGTCTTTTAATAATAGAGATAGAAACAAAGAACTACATCGATCCGTTTCAGGCGCCTGGTGTAGTCCAAGTATTGGCGTTAGCTGAGTTCCTACTATAGTTTGAGCATTCAGCCTGTAAGGGAAAGTTTTGAAATGGTGATCCATTTGCTGATGACAACAAAGGTGAGGCTGGAGAATGACGTATTTGCCCATAGCTGTTTGTCAGCTGGGTTCTGATCTGGAATGGTGCTATGTCTGAGCAGTGTTGTACATCTCTGCTTGCTGCTGGTGTGATTCACAGGCCTGCTGCTAGTGTGGTCAGAGCAGAAGTTGGAACTATTTGTTATTTGTTAATCCATGCAGTTTGCTTATCTGTTTGGGCTGATGGTGTCATCTTGACTTGGTTTATTCGGGGAGCTGTTTCCATAGGTTGAAGGTTAACCTTCAGGTGCTTTATCAAGTGTTTTGAGGCACACGGAAGCTTCTGATTGAGATAGGAAACAATGTTTTCCCTGTTGATTTTCTTTGAACAGATATTTTGCACAGCTAAATACTCTGAAATTATTCATATAAGTGATGGGTTTTTTAAACACATTTTGTCTTCAATCATCTAAGGATTATGCAAGGTCTACTATATCTTTAATTTCCTTCTCGGACTGGACCGCTGATCAAAATGTTTAGGATGTTAGGATTTTTTTCTGTGATTTCTCTGACAGTGTTTTTGGGTCAGCTGAAAACATTAGTGTTCGGAATGCATACATTTTTACTGAGCCATCATAAATAATCCCATTGTTTTTTTTACCTTGTTATGTTCCCGCTTTATATGCCTGGATTTCTCCTTGTGATCTTGACTGACTCCGGGGGCTACACCGAAATTCAGGGAGTCAAGGCCTGCAAAACGTTTTTTTAGGGGGAATCCAGGGGGAGAGATACCTACTGTTTTGAGTTGAAGGTTCTTTCACTTACTCTTTCCTGGAGCAGATCTAGATGTATCGGTGCGCTTGTTAGCCAGCAGTGTTTTTGAAACTGTGAATGATGAGTTTTTCCGATTAAGAGCCTGGCTGAGAATGTCATGATTCTTGTCATCCATCCCCATTCACTCCCTCTCATCATCCACACCTGTCTCCAATTATCCACACCTAAACCTCCTCACCTCATGTCTTTATGACCCGTCACCTCCTTTCAGCAAGCGGTCTGAAGGGAGGTGACGGGTTACTTATGTCTCCATGGTGTGTTGCCCCCACGTCTGCTGTCCCGTGTCTCTGTTCATGTCGTCACCAGCAGAACAATCACCATCTCCTTCACCAGCTGCACTTTAATAAACATCTGTACACCTTACCAACTGACTCTTGTCCATCCAGGAAATCCGGCCGACTTCCGTCCTGTAAGGGGGCGCCATCCAGGCTGTCCGCCCGACTCTCGTCCTGCAAGAGGACGCCGTCCGCCCGACTCCCGTCCTATCAAGGGATGCCACATGGGCTGTCTGCCAGACCTCCAAGACCATAAAGACTCAGGCCCTCCTTCTGTGGGCCCCCTTCAGCGACCCTGGGTAGGATGGCTCCTTTTCTTTTCTTTTTTTTCTTCCACGCCTTCTGGAATCCTCCTTTAAGTGTCAGGATCTGGTAGGATCCAGCAGAGGGAGCCATTTCCTCTTTCCTCCACAGGTGCTGAGTGTTGGGCTGACACACCTGGAGCTGATTTCCTCATCAACTCTGCTGGATTTAAGGAGAGCTGTGCCACCAGACGGGCGTCAGATGATTCCGTTCCAAGGAGTGTTGTCCTCCCGAGCTGCTTCCTCCGACCTGAGTTCCTTGGCAAACTCTCAGCGTCATACAAAGGTCTCAGTCCCGGACTCCTCCACCGACGCTCGTCTCCCTGGGGTTATTGGCCGCTCCTCCTAGATTCTGTCGCTGCTCCTGGTGGTTCAGTCCAGACTCTCAGCAACTTCCTACACCTATAACAAAGAGGATTCACCTGGCATTCATACGGCTCTCTAAGGTCTCTGGATTCTGGGTCCCTACCTCTCTCTCCTGTCTGGATACAAGGTTCCTCCATGGCGTCTTCCGTGTCTCACCACCCGGTCCATTCCATCCCGTATTCACCTACAAAGAATTTAATAAAACATCTTAAACTCTTTCCTGGAGTCTGAGTCCAACTGTGTAACTTATGAGTCAATCTGAGCCAACCATGACATTAAGGGGGGAGGAGGGTCCTATTATGATTCACATCATCCAGCATCATTCACTCCCCCTCATATTCCTCACATGTCTCCAATTAAACCTTCACCAGCTGCATGTTAATAAACATCTGTAAACATTAACTGCTTCTGCATTTGGGTCCATTCATCACATTACACCTCACCACCTGACAGAGAAACATTGTTCTGTAGCTTTTGTCTAAGACTTGTGGACCGAGTTAACACCAGTTTGCCAGATTCTTTATCCCCAAGTCTCAACAGTAGAATTGTCTCATTTCCATATCGATCGTTTACCTCCACATGAAACTGAAGGTGATATATCTTTGCTTCCAAAGTCTCCATTCTCCGGAACTTAATTTCCAAGGTTTACATTGTCTGGAGCAGTTTGTTGAACCACAGTCCTTCAAAAGTAATCCAAAAAGAGATCTAGTCCAATACAATAGCTCCAGAGGCTGAGTGTACAAATTAGCTAAGAAATTAGCTAATAGTACTAAATAAGAAAAAAATTATGTCAGAGCTGAGGAGAGATCAGGCGAAGCTGCTCCTCCTTCATCAGCCAGAAAGCATCTGTGTCTGGAAGGTCCAGACATAGATGCTTAATGGTTAATCAGTATTCCTGGCTATTCCTGGCTACCATTACAGCATGAAGAGAGAAGAACATTCCAGGCAAATCATATAAAGAATTATTGAACAGCATAAGCCAGGGTATAGCTCTTTGGCTTTATTTAATTTTTTTGGTTAGCGATTGGCCCTTCCCCTTAGTGTTTTACCATGGATGTCATTTTTGCAAAGTCTCTTTTTCATTGCTGAATCATAAACAATTATTTTGCTGAGGGAAGTAAAGTCTGTAGTGCTTTTGGGTGTGTTGTGAGACCTCCTAGATGAATTAGCAGTGGAAAAAAAGGACCTTTCCAGACTGACATATCAGTCAGTGGATTTATATGCAGTTAGAGAAAACCAAATTATTGCCTTAGTGTGACTAGAGTCAGACTTTTGAAATGCAGGTATACACCTTAGTCCGTCTGAAGACAAACTGAACTTACCAACTCCTAATCAAGATAGCCAGAAAAATTGGCTAAAAATCAAAATTCCTCTGCATGTATATGATATCCCAGGTTAGTCAAGCTATGACTGGTCAGGGTACTCCCGCTTCCGGAAGTAACCTGACCACCTGACCACAGAAGAGGGAACCTTGTTATGTTCCCGCTTTATATACCTGGATTTCTCCTTGAAATCCAGGCATCCACAGAAGAGGGAACATCAACAATCCTTTAAAAACTTTGTTGTATTTAATCAGGCTATATTTAATATTAAAATATTTTATTATCTCAAATATTAAATGTGAAAAAAGCAAAAACAAAGGAATGATATAAATGAAAAATACATTTTCATACTGCATTTCAGTTTCAGAGTTGCAGAAGAGGTTACATTTATTGTGATACTATGGGAATTTGCTTTTTGTGTCACAAAAAAAAAAAAAATCCAACACATAATGAGGAACTGGGAACTTAAAACATGAGCCACAAATGCTGAGCTGGGCCAAGGCACGCTACCTGTTCCAGTCCTAGATAAAAGTCAGATGTTACACGGAGATTAGGCTTTGCATCAGGTGTTTGAACTTTTTATCCATTTTGTTTAGTTGTCTTTGTTCCTGGTATGCACAAAGTACTGTAACCTGACGCTTGTGATTTAAAAAGAGTTTTTCACCACCTAAAAACACATGGTTTTGTTCTGTTGGCTGATGTTCATTTTAAAGTGAGAGTTTCATTTTCTGTTTGCTAGAACTCAATCCCATTACTATGTTCTTATTGCTATCTCTTGTCATTTCTGAACACTCCCATCGGCCTGAATTCCAGTCAGTGTTACCACATGACCAATTGCTCTTTCTTGTACACCTGTATGCATGTTTACACGTCATGGGCAGTGAACTTTGGTTCTGTTTTACTTTATTTCCACTTTTTGTGGTTTGTGTTCTCATTTCTATTTTTTAAACCAAGATTTCAGTATATTCATGGTGGTTAATTAAACACTGTGGTAGTAGCATCATACTGTGGAAAAATTAACTTTCAGTGCTACTGTAACAATAAACATGCAGTATTAAATAATGAAGATAGGGACTAACTCAAATTAACAAGATAATAATAGCAAACATACATCACAACTAGTTATGGAATAGATAGCAGGATAAAGCCCTTAATAATCAACCTCCATCGTACATCAGAGGTGTGATTGTTCCATATGTTCCTAACAAAGCACTTCATTCTCAGAATGCAGGTTTACTGGTAGTTACTATGATTTCTACAAGGAGAATGGGAGGCACATCTTTTAGTTATCAGGCTCCTCTCCTATGGAACCAGCTCCCAGTTTTAGTACGTGAGGCAGATACTATTCTATTTTTAAGAATAGGCTTAAAACCTTCCTTTTTGATAAAGCTTATAGTTAGAATGCTTAGGTTATCCTGAGCTATTTTTGTAGTTATGCTGCTTTAGGCTTAGACTGTTGAAGGACGGACTGACCACTTTTCTTCTCTGTTCTACTTTTCTATTATACTACTCTCCAGATATATTATTTCTGCTGTTATTGCGATTGTTTACCCAGTTTTCTCTCAGTGTTTTTCTCCCCAAAGAAGTTCCACCCAGTCTGGTATCCTGCTCAACTATAATACCCCCTGTTGGACGGTGAGCATTGGTCCAGATGATGCTCATAGTGACCGAGCATCCTCCATGCTGTTTCTTCTCTGTCTTCTCAGACCCCAGACGGTCGTGGCAGATGACCGCTTGTACTGAGCCAGGTTTCTTCCTGTTAAAGAGGAGTTTTTCCTCTCCACTGTTGCTACATGTTTGCTCAGTATGAGGGATTGCTGAGGAATTGCTGTGGTTGGAGTATGCATGATCCGGGCACAACCTCACATCAATGACTAAGCGCAATCTGCTGGAATTCCTTACATAGAACACTTAACTGATTGGTATGTTTGTATACTTCTATTGAAATTACTTTCGTTGTAAAGTATCTTGAGATTACATTTGTTGTAAATTAGCGCTATATAAATGAAAGTGAATTGAATTGATAATATTCAGATGTTTGGATTGCCTTAACCTAGCCCCACTTTTGGTTAAAATCCAGACCAGTACAAACAAAGCAGACACTTTACTGATAAGAAGAGTGGAGAAATATCAAGTGATAGCAGCTACTTGGTAGTTATCAAAACTTGTGTGATTAAATGTTTATACCTTTATTTATTACTTTTATGCTGGAGGGAACCACGCATGCTCAAGGAGAACATGCAGATTCCACGTAATAAGACTTCAGGCCTAGATTTGAACCAGGACCTTCTTGCTGCAAAGCAACACTGCTATCAGCTGCATCACAGTGCAGCCCCCTCAGACTATATTTATTTGAAATTATATTTTTTCTTACCATTTAAGCTGTTAGAAAATCTGTTGTATAAGGAGAATAAGTCTAGAAAGTCCTGAAACTCAGCAGCAACTTATTCCTCTTCAACCCTTTTGAGCCTTCCAACCAGTTAAACTGTAGCTGTGTATGACTGAATCCTCATATTTGTATCTATGACTCAACAACAAACTGTCATAAGAATTTGTCACAAACCAAGTTGTGATGCACTTGCGGTCACAGAAGTGCAATGGTACAAGAACACATTGGCATAATGTGATTAATTTGTTAAAAACTAAAGAATAGGTGCACAGTATGGCCCACAATGATGTAAAAACTATTTGTCTCCTCACAGATTTGTTTTTGGTTTGTTTTTTATCACAAAGTTTCAGGCCTTTAAAATATTGCATTATCAGATAAAGTTAAAGTGATTAAACAGAAAATGCAGTTTTAAAATGACAATTAAATTTATCTTGTGTGAAACAATGAGCATATTCCACCAGGGGGCAGTATGAGCACTCAAAAAAAAATAAAAAAATATTTTTTTTTTCAGTTACGGCCAGAATAAGTTTAGTTTCTTTTTTGATATGTCCAGACCATGTTTTGGATTATTTCCATCCAGAATCTTAAACGTGTAGATAGCCAATAAAGCTGAAGTTTGTATGTGATTCAAGATTAATATTTTATGCTAAATTAAAGGAGCACTTTCACTTAATGTGTCCGAGTGTGTGTTTTCTTAAATTCTAACCTCATTTGATCATCATCAAAATCTAAAATATTTGGACCTGCTGTGAAATTACTCTACACTCAGTAGAGCTTCGTTAATACTACAATGGGCACTTTACCTTAACTGCTAGATCAGCCACAAGCGGTCATTTTGACTGTTTTTTTTTTAAACCTCCTTTAATTACCTTGCAAGTTTACTACATAGATAATACTAATTTAATTAGATAGACAATATAAACCATAATAAAAAGAAAAAATACTATTTAAATTCAATAGACGAAGTTTAATTATACAAGCTTTTAACCTGAATCAAACAGCCTCAAACTATTAGTGTAGAAACAAGAGCATTGTTTTAAATCAACTCATTTGAAAAATCGAACAAAATATTACTATATAACCTAGGCCTAACGTTATAGCCTGTTTCAAAAGAGAATGCAACCATCATTGCCGGCATTATAGTAGAACTGGCATGAAATTCCCCAAAACGTTTGGACCCTTTTTAGCCACACTCTAAGTACAAAATACTATATCAAAGGATCGCTCGCTGTAATTCAGCCTTGTTTTAGAATTGCTGGTGTGATGAGGTAGCCCTTCTGTGAGCATTAGCGACAGGGTTTCGGAGGGCGGGGTCTAGGCTATGCGCTTCTGTGGTCAATGAGTCTCTATCGATATTTCGAAAGTTCAAATATAATATATAATTTTTTTCCCCCAAATAAAAGCATACTAGCACCAATGCTACATAAACAAACTGGGGTACTAGCTGTGAAGCTAATTCTGAATGTTAGCTATGAAGCTTATTGAAAAGCGAACAACTCAAACAATCCTGGTAGAAGCTTCAGACAATCTGTGGGTTAGGGGTTAGGGATTCACTGCTGTATTGTCCCAAGTTGGAAAAACAGTTGTCCTAGAAATGTTTGCCACAAACTACCACACGCTTCGGCAGTCGGCACATTCCCTGCATACATAAACTCTATCCACAAGCTTTTTAGTGGCTCAGAAGAGAGGGGACAAAAATATTTATGTTTTCTTTTGTACACCCAGGTTGGATGCGGTCTGGACTCCATGCTGTTGGTTTGTTGTTGCCTGTTACCGTAGGTCTCCGCGCCGTTGAGGGAGAGACTTGGAGGGTGTAGTTCGGGGAAGGGGGTAATTGGCTGGAACTCAACGCGTAATATGCAGAAACGTTTCGTCATATGCCGAACTGGCAAACAGCCCATTTCTGAGTGCTAATTTCTTTATGTAGGCAGACATACCCCGGAACAAAGGAAAGACTAATCAGTAATTTTACCCCCTTAGGGGCCGTAGGCAGGCTGGGGGAACTAAAAGATATGATCAAAAGCCTAAAAAAAATGCAAATTTCATGCCAGGTCCACTTTAAAGCTGGCTTCATGGAGCCTTTTGGTCAGTCATAAGAGTTCAGCTTGTGGCAGCAATTTGTTGCAATCAATTGCTTTTCACAAAAGACAAATCCATGCCAGGATAAAGGGGGGTATGCTGGCAAAATTTCAGCAAAATTCCTGATTCACCATGGCCCTATGGTGCATTCATAAGACACACCGTGCTGGGAATATTACCCAATATGCCGCCATGGTGTGTTTTATGTAAACACCTTATGAGTTATGTAAACGCCTTTTGATTTATGATTCTAAATAGTTAGATTTAGCGCTACACATAAAAAGCTTGACTGACATTTCAGCTGTCCTCTGTTGCCCTCTCAAGGCTTGACAATGTCACTGTCATAAAAACAAATATCTATGGATCGCATCTGAAAACATTATCTGAAAATCAAAATCAGTGCCTGCCTTCACAGTAGCATAAAATTTATACTGATCAGCAAAAATAGTAAATGGGCTGCATTTGTATATATGCTGGCTGAAGTTAACACACTTGAGCATCATGATGGGGGCTGTTTTTTTTTTGTCCTGGAGGAACAGCTATACAACTGAACACATGGCATAATGAGGAAAAAAAACATTACTGGAAAAAACTAAAGCAATATACTGTATATATAATATTACAATGTCATATAAATGCATTGTTTGTCTTTTCGTATGTTTGCACAATGTACCACAGAAATGTTCTAATATTGTGAATCTGTTCACACATTTGGCAATATACATTTCTGATTCTGATCTTGATTATCTCAAGACATCCCCCAAGAAGTCTAAATATCTTCTGGTTGTATTTGCTGTTTGTTCAACTGCAAAGCTGAAGCTCAGAGGTGACAGGGCGTTTGCAGATCTGTCACCAAAAGCCTATTTTATACTCTCCATGAGCAAGTTTGTACCCACGCACACGTATTGATGCTTTAGTTATGGGACAGGTTGCTTCTACATGTTAGGTAGCTCAGACACATTCTGCTTTTAAATCCTTTTGTATATTTTCCTTGGCATTTAACACTACATGAGTTGATTTTTCATTTGCTTAAGCAGTTGTGTTGTCTAACTTTGTGTCATGTCTGTTTTTAAATTATTTACAAATATTATTTAATCTCTTAATTCACAGCACTTTAGTCAATTATTAGTTGTTCTTAGATGTGCTTTGGAGATTAATTAGATTGGACTGGACGCAATAAGTCACCTATATTTAAATGGGTCCCTTGAACTAGAAGTGTCTCTTAATTTTTTTATTAATTAATTTTGTAATTTTAGAATAGTTTAATCTTTTTAAGTATATTCTGTGACAGAGATAAATGTTTTTTTTATATTTTCTCTAAAGAAATTATCTGTTAAAGCAGTACAATTCATTATTAAAACTAATTCTCCACAAGGGGGCAATGCTGTCTTTAGCAAAAGTCCTGAAAAGTTCAACATGGCAGCAAACTCCTTTTATTCTGACTACAGCAAGTTCAATAGTTTGCAAATATATTAGGGTGTTGTGAGGTTATTCTAACATTATTTCATAAAGTATCATTTACTTGTTTTCATATTAGCTGAAAATATTTTTCAGCAAGTTGCTCTAATTTGGAAAGAAGCAGTATACTGGATTCAAAACTATTGTATTTTCCTATTTTTCTCTGGTCCATTTAATAAGGCTACATGAATCTAAACTAAAAACATTAATCCAATTCAGTCAGAGTGTACATTAGTGTAATTCTGACTTTCTGGTTAGTACCTTCACTTTGTTTGTTCTCTTTCACCCTTTTTTCCAACTCCCTCCCTAGACAGGATGTTTGTGTCTCAGCGGAGTAGCAGCAGACAGCGAACCATAGGAAAGCTGATGATCAGATAGGGTGGCTGTGAAGCACCCAGCTTTCCCAGCGATGTGAAAGATTAACTGGGATTTAGGACTTCCATTTGGATTGCCCTCCTAAAGTAAGACACTGCAAGAGACAGCAAAACAACATGAGGCCATGAGGCCACAATGACCTAAACAGTGAAGCCGACTCCCCCCATCCCCTGTCCTGTCATGTCAAACTGCTGTTCTCAGCCTCACATCCTAAATAAACAAGGCTCTAATTGTGAGAAAAAAAATTGACTCAGAAATGGGACGTCCATTGAGAAGGAAATAACGTCCATAAAGAAGGAAATAACCAAAGGGCTCTGCAAGTGTCCCACTTCACACGCTGTTTCAGGGGAGAACAATGTCAGTCCTGGAATGTTAAAGCGACTTGAAACACAGAAAATGTACAACTTGGAGGAATAAATAAACTACTTATTGTTAGATGTTTAATGCGTTGCAAATTTAGTTATTAACATCATAATCCTGAATTCCAATGATTCTTTTAGGGATTTATGAAATCGGAGATGAGACATAAATCTTATTTTTATACATGAATAAATTAAATATGTGGCATGCATTTGGAGATATTATGGAGTATGTCTCAACTATTCGCCAGCTTTGTACATCAAGAGGACAGATATTTTCCAAAATAGGTCAAACTCAATCAGACTGGATAGAGAAAATCTGTGAACACATTTTCTTTGCTTTGTGGTACTGATTCTCTATTGGATTTATATGTGGACTTTGACTAAGCTGTGGTAAAACACAAATATGATTTGATCTAATCCAATCAGTTGTAGTTCTGGATGTAGTTTTAGGGTTGTCCAGCTGAAAGTTGAACCTCTTTTCCAGTTTAAAATCTTTTGCAGCCTCTAACAGTTTCTCATATCAAGACTGTCCTTTATTTAGCTCCCTACATAGTCAGAATAAACTTGACCACCTTCCTTGTGCCTGGTGAAGAAAATGGTGCCAGAAACATGATGTTACATGGCAAGAGTGCTTGGTTTAGGGTTTTGTGAGGCTTTAGCTTTTCAGAATGAGCTGTTAAAATTTGTTCTCATCTCACTGGAGGACTGTCTTCTATGTGTTTGTTGTGTTCATTGCATGGTTTGTGGCCAACAGTAAATGGGACTTATGGGTTTCTTTCAAAAATGGCTTTCTTATTTTATAGGTTGGAAGTTGAGACTGTATGACTAAAAGTTATGAGCACAGTTTGAGCTACCTGAGCTGTGGATTTGTTTTTGCTCCTCCGGAGTACATACAGGTCTCGTTGCTGCTTCTCTGATTAATGTTCTCCTTATCTAACCTGTAAGTTTAGCTAGAAGGCCATGTCTTACAGTTGTGCTATCCTCTTTCTGCTTTTCGGGTAATGGATTAATCAGTACTTCATTATGAGTTAAAAGTGGATTTTGTTTTAATAGTTTAGTCTTAAAATGTGGACACAATTCTGCTGGTGTCAATTGTTTTGCAAGACACTGTGCTAAAGACACCAACAACCCACCTTTTGTTAATAATCCGAAAATATTCCAAAGTAAATTGAAAATACTCAAAATAGTAAAAAAAAAATCCTGACATGTTTACTCTAATCTTCAAACATGCATTCTCCTGTTATTGTGAAGTATTTTGGAACAAGAAGTTTTTATAGAAATGGTGGAGGGAACTTCCTGTGAGACGCAACACACTAATAAAAACACAGGAATGGAAAGATGTGTGCAGCTCTGCCCTGTCCTGTTTTAGACTCTCTCCACCCTTCCAGCCCCTCCGTATCGCTCCCTGTTCTCTGTAAATTCTCTGGCCAAACCACTAGTTTCCTCACCCAATACCATTTTTGGGCCTAATTCGCTTCAAAAGTAGCCGGGAAGCAGACATTGCCAGAAAACATGTTCAGCTGCCTCAGTGTAAACGCGCTAAAATAATGTCCGAGGGATCAAAAAGGTGAAACAGGAACCCTAAAAGTGTATCCAATCCCACTCACACAACTGATTTACTGTTGGTAGGATTTCCATGCAGTGATGGGGTTTTTTCAAACCCCATACAAGAGCCCGAGTGTGAATTACGCCTGTAAGTGGTATAATTAAGTAAGTAACTGACGCTAAGACACATGGGCCTTTCACACCGAAGACTCACCAGTGAGTGTACACACATGTGGTATGGATGCAGCGCACAAACAGTCTTCTGTTCAGATCCAGAGTTAACCTGCAATCATAACGAACCTCCTTTCACCAACATACAGTCATAAGGTTAGGGCTGGATACAGTGTTACAAACGTTACGTTTACAGGGTCTCAATGCTTTAAATTATCTACATTTATTGCATGAAATGTTATTGACATGTTATTGACACAGTATGATTTGTACTGAAATTTCTATTATAATTCATCAGGTTGTGCTCTCAAAACCAGTCCCGGAAAAAGCTACTTTTCTACAAAGAGGTAATTTAGTTAATTTTCCATGAACGCAGCTTGCATTTCATTCCCAGCAGCAATGCTAGCTGTCATAATGCTCCAAATCAGCTTGTAAAGTCTGCAATTGCCTTTGTGGAGACAGTCTCATGGCAGTTTGCAGTAAGTCCACCGAGAGGTCATTTCTTTATCTTTTGGTTCTCATCCACATAAAACAATCCAGCAGGGTGAGGGATGCAAGGGGGGAACAGGAATTCAAACATGCTTTACACCCCTGGAAAACAAAGGCTTCAGTATGTTTTTCTTCAATCCATCTCCATAATTTTTTTTTAGAGTTTATCAGGCTGATAACTAGTATCAAACTGGTCTTCGGGGCTAAAATATGTAAAATGTAGTCATAAATAAATGTACAAGATCAGAGTCCATTCTCCCTTGTCATTTCTTGTGTTTCAGGTGTCATAAATATAACTTTGAGAGGCTGGATTATGCTTAGGAAGCCTGAGATTAATGGCTTGGAAAAAAATAAAAAGATGACTGTGTCGGAGATTTATATTCACTTTCCTGTGTCCATGGTTTGATTATTTTGGTTGAGACTCCGGGGAAAATGGCTGGAGGTCCAAGGCGAGGGCACTGTTTGTGTGTGTATGTGTGTGAGTGTGTCTGTGTGCATGTGCACAAATGTCAGGTTTACTTTAGCTCTTTCAGAGATGGTGGAGCGATTCTAGGCTTGTGGTGGACCAGAGCAAACACAAAACTGTTGGAAACAATGATCTCACAAAGCAGGCAATTCATTGTTTACACAGTCTTCACAAAACCTGGATGAACCTGCACTAAGAGGCCATTGCTGACTGTCCTGCTTGCAGCCTATTTAATTTATTTTCACACCACATTCCCACTGTTTAACCTCTGACCAGCTCTTCCACTTCCTATACTTTCCCTAGTTCCCCTCACACTCCATCAATAAACAAACCATAACCCTCATAGCAACTCTTTCTGATCAAACATTGAAGTGTGCTGCTGTTGCATCCCCAGCGGTCCCACAGTGCAGTCACACAAGAGAGAGTAGGACACATGTGGGTTGACTGGTAGACAGAGTGGGACGTGGAACAGTCTGCTATGCTCTTAGCATCATAGTGGACCATAATGTTTTAGTCCCATAAACACAGGTGGGTTACAGTACTGCAGGCCATATAATCAATTATATGCCCGCTTATATGTGTGTGTTTCTGTATGTCTGAATCACCATTATGAAATGCAGCACCATATGCTCAGCAGATGCTCAGACCCTTGGAAACATTTTACATCTACAGTAGTACTGTCTGTTTTTATTTTAAATTAATACAAACAGCATAACCTGTCCTTAGATTTGTGCAGTTCCTTATTCTTTTTCTTTATTATAAATAAAATACAATGTAAAGGCACTCTTTTGCATTATGTCTTAACTAGTTTATTTAAAGTGATATAAAGTTGATCAATTTTCCCAAAAAACAGACAGGGGATTGTTGTTAATTTACTATTATATGTGCAAAATGGGATTTATCTGAGAGACTCTTGAAAACAAAACTCACCTTGATTAAACTTTCAAAACTTTTAAAGTTATATTTTATCCTTTGAATTTTTACTATTTAGAGGGCAGCTAACATTTGTACAGCTTCACCTTTGTAAAGACAGTTTGGGCTTATAGCTCACTATAAGGTTCCCTCAGTTATTTTTATGTCCGAAAAGGAATAAAAATAGTTAAATAAATAAAAAATAAGGTAAAATAAAGAGATAATGTGACTGAAGGTTAGTGACAAGTGATGGTATTAAATATGGAGCATAGAAGATGTATATCAGTGCATAACACAAGACAGAGGTAATTATAGCAAATGGGAAATAGAAATACAGATATCTGATAGCAGTAGCTTGATACTAACTGGCACCCTGACCGGGTATATAAAAGCACTTAGTGGCAAGACCCCTCTGTCAGTAAGTCAACATATTGGACAGTAACTA
This sequence comes from Apricaphanius iberus, assembly GCA_028564705.1. Taxonomy (NCBI): domain Eukaryota; kingdom Metazoa; phylum Chordata; class Actinopteri; order Cyprinodontiformes; family Aphaniidae; genus Apricaphanius; species Apricaphanius iberus. Next base: position 1,635,647 of record JAPXFQ010002688.1, read on the forward strand.
GCTATAGGGTAAACAAATCTATCTGGTCTAAAAGTTGTTTAAGCTTAATCTTACATTTTAAGTCTGTGAATAATGCAGAAAGGCCAGTGAGGCATCATCAGAACTCGAAGACAACTAATAATGTGTAGTAATTGCTCTGTAAATATATTCATTTAGTTCAATACTTTTAAAGAGAGGTAGCAGTAAATGTGACAAGGTGTTTAAATATTTAAATTGTACCAATGTTTTAATTAATCCAGAAGTTCAGGACGTGTACTAACAGTAGAGTACTTTTTGGCCATCAGAGACTATTTTGACTTTGCTCCAATTAAAAAAAAGCAAACACAGGTTGTCCAGCAAGAACCATAAGGTCAAAGCAGAACCACTAAACACACAGTTTTAGAGTTATAGAGTTGTTTGAAGCACAACGAGAGGACACAGCAATGACACAATGCCATCGCACATGAGGAAAAGGAATTATTTGTATAAAAAAAATTAGGTTATCACAGAAATAATAAAAACCTGAATAATTTGTCTTGAAAGATCCTGGATTTACAATTATTTGCACAAGAGTATCTATCTACAGCAGGGGTGTCAAACCCATTACCATTTTGGGCCACATCAAGATAATGAATGTACTTATACGGCTGGTTGTGGCAGAGAGTATTGATAAAACTCTGACAAACAGTTAAAATGTCAATAAATATCTGTCTCAACAAGTACTTCTTAAAATTTTATGATACTGAACATCTTTTATAATGATATGATTTAAGGGCTATTTAAATAAACACAAATTTGAATGATAAAATTGTATTCAGGTTCACATAAAAATAACTTAAAGGTTCAATTTATTTAGTCCTCTTGAGTTTAAAGGGCCGCTTAAATGGCTATGGCAGGCCGGATTTGGTCCGTGGGCCTGGAGTTTGACACGTGTGATCTAGAGAAAGGACTCGATGGTCACTTCCAAACCAAATGAGTTAATAAGACAAGGATTTGATGCTTGTCCCTAAAACACTGCTTCAATCTAATGGTCCACATTTTGGTTTGGAATGGAAGTGAAAATGCAAAAGGAAAAATCTGTTGGTTATTTAGCCAGGGCACAAAAATAAACATATCAGTTCAGTAAACTATTGTAAATAATTATAGGGAAAAACTTTAAAAGTTTTTAATGAATCTTTCTAAATATGTATTAAGCTTCACGTGCAAAAAATGACCCAAACAAGAAAATCAGTTTGTAAAAAATTCCAACTTGAAGGTTATTTCTATTTAAACAATTTTCTTTTAAGATTTACATGGAATACATTTAGCTTGGTTTAGATTACTGGGCTGCCCTGTTTTAGGCTCTCAGTCAGCTGTCACTGTGACCCTGACTAATGAGATGTGAAGTGTGTTTTTTCAGCATTTATTTAGACCTACATATCTCTGGAGCCGGGGAGCTTTAGGGTGTCTGCATCTGATGTTCGGCCTGTCTCACTGTTGTTACCAGATGACCAAACACCACACTAGCTTTTACTACCTCTGCAGATCTCTATCAAGCTTTTTCTTATTGTGAAGCATCAATGTGTAAAACATGACCATTGATCTTATTAATAGTTAGAGGCTGTATAGCTGACTGGTGGTCATTCACTGAGTAAATCATTCACAACATCTTTCACAGAAAACTGATCCTGAAAAAGGAAAATTGTTAAGATTAAAATTGGCATCTTCTTCTTTGCTAAAAGTCATTTTAAATCTCTTGTGATAAATCTGTGCTTTTAGAAATAATGTCAAGCATTTCTTTACATAGTATGAGTGACATATACATTATAAAGCCAACAGAATTCATGTTTTATGAATTTATTTTAGTTTTATACTTTGATTAAAAATACCTTCTTTCTTTAAGTATTTGGTTATTATTAAAGCTTGATTCGATTCATTTCCAGTTTACATCATCATTAGTAATACATTTCTATATATTACTTTTTGTTCCATTGCTATGTCTTTTACCAAGGCTCAGGATTCTTCACAGCTAAGACGGAAAAGATTTCCTGAATGGTAGACATAACATTTTGATTTTCCTCATATTAATCAAACAATTTATCGACATATAATTATATTGTTTTTATTCTTGAACCTAACTTAAAGGTTTCATGATTAGTGAGGGAGGAGGACCTAAATGCAATGAGCTGTGGATGATGAAAAAGTTCAATTAACTATATAGACAGGAGGAAAAAATTGAAATACTTTGATCACACAGAAAATAACAATATGGAAAAAACAGGATCAGGTGTGACTGTAGGTGAGCTGCTTAAATACAGAGGAGGGAGTGAGAAATGACAAAGGGGACTAGATAAAGCAAACAGAGGTAAATGGACACACATGGGAGAGAAAAAGCAGGGGGCATTTAGAACATGTGAGCCAGCTCTGAAGGGGGAGCAAGCTGGCTGGGTGAGGAAAGGTGAAAACATCAACAAAGCAGAGAAAAGTCAGAACAGACTGATAGACTGATAACTAACCTAAGGATATACAAGCATAAAGTCAAAAAGAAAGAATACACAAGAAATATGTCTACATTGAAAAAAACACCCAACAAAATGCACGTAAAAATATAAATGCAACATTTTTTTCTTTTACTCCCAGTTTACATGAGCTGAAAACAAAGATTACATAGACATGCATTTTTTATAGAGAAAAGAACCATGACTCTCAAATAACATCCACAAATCTGTCTAAATCTGTGTTAGAGAGCACTTTTCCTTTGCCAAAGTAATCGATCACACCACACTCACCACAAAGCCACAAATGTCACATTTTTTTGTAGAAGTGTTCAATTGGCCTGCTGACTGCAGGTATATTTCCCAGAGCTGTTGCCTGTGAAATTATTGTTCATTTCTCCACCATAAGCCATCTCCAAAGGCGTTTCAGATAATTTGGCAGTACATCCAGCGGACCTAACCACCGCAGGCCACATATAACCACACAAACCCAGGGCCTCCACATTCAGAATGTAAACGTCCTTGATCGTCTGAGACCAGCCACCCAGATAGCTACTGCAACAACTGGTTTACATAGCCAAAGAAATTCTGCCCAAGCTGTCAGAAACTTTCTTAGTGAAGTATGCTTGTAGTCGTCATTGGCATTTGGACCTGAAGGCAGTTTGTCGTTATAATCGACTTGAGTGGGCAAATGTTCAAATTCTGTGGTGTCTGGCATGTTGGAGAGGCACTCTGTTCACAGATGAATCCCGGTTTTCACTGTTCATGGCAGATGTAAGACAGTGTGTGTGACGTCGTGCGAGTGAGGTGTTCGATGATGTCAACATTGTGGATTGAGTGGTCCATGGTGGCAGTGTAGTTATGGTATGGGCAGACATATGTTATGGACAACGAACATAGGTGAATTTTATTGATGGCATTATGAATGCGCAGGCATTGCATGACAAGATGTTACAGCATGATAATGCACTGCCCCATGTTAGTAATCCGTTCATACTTTTGTTCAAGTTCAAATGGGCAGCAAAAAATCTGAGGCAATTTTTTAATAATTAGGTTACTGTCCACTTTTTTTCTTTTCTGCAAACTAAAAGTTGAGCATATATAAACCGACCTCTAGAACTTCTTCATAGTTTTGACTGGTTGTCCAAAGAAAACATTGAAATACATTTTAGCCTATCCCTTGTTATTTTATGCTATTCTTAAATAAACAAATTGCAATTGGGAACTAAATTCAGCCCTTTATTCAAACACCTTTTTTTAACCATAACTGAAAGTTTGTAAGACGCAAAGACAAATAGAGTTGAGGCCTGAGTGAGATCAGTAAATATAATGAAAAGTTATGTTATTAAACAATACGTTATACATTTTTTAAAATTATGTTAGTAATTTAAAATGAAGGCTTATCTTGATGCTTTTTTAATGTTTTAAGCATTTTATGACACTTTATTCTTTTACTGGCAAAGATTTTTGGTTTAGTTTTTGTTTCTCTGGGAAAACGTTTCTCAATTGAGGAGGTGGACATTTCAAAAGCCACGGCTGTTGTTAGTGGCACGGCTCAGGTGTCCTGTGCCTGTCTCCCTTTAAACGTGTCAATACCAACTTTGCTGACCATAGAATTCTTTTTTAACTTTATTTTGCTCATTATTGTCATCATATTGAGGATTCAAGACTGCTTTGGTGTTGATACCCTTTACCTATTTGATTCAGCTTTAGGGTAAAACAAATCTATGTTTCTCAAAACAGAAGTTGTTTGATACTAATCTACTAAAGGTAAGCTACCGACTGCTAACAAATACACCACATAGCTCCACTTGAACTATGGTATCAAAACATCTCAACACTATAGTTGTTAAAAGTCTTTCTGTAAATGTGTCTAGTTTTGTCAGTACAGCACATTTACCAGTAAGCTAATGTGAAGAGATGAAAGCACTTTTAAGAATTGAGGTCTGTGTTTGTTTGTGTGTGTGTGTTCTGGAGGAGGTGGAATGGCTTCATGGTGCAGATCAAGAGACAACTCACTCTACCAACATCTGGAAACTTCCAAAAATAACCAATTTCACTGCCTGGAAAAGAATGCATATAGGCTTTTCTTCCAGATGGTCCTTAAATGTCTTCATGTTCAGAAAAATATTCATTGTTGTAAAGGACATTGAACACACAATCAAACAAAATCAAGAAAAAAAAACATCTCCTAAATTACACTCCAGGGATTAAATTCATTTTTTTTCATAAATTAAAACAATCTCCATGTATCCTGGCTCAATTTCCCCAGATTCGGCTCTACAAACGAGGCTAACCTGAAGCCCCACTCATTCACTGTGGCAACTTATGCTCTTAGATGAACCTGCTCTGTGGTAGACTAACTGTGAGGCTTATTTTAGCTTCATCAAATGATTGGACGAGCAAGGGGACGTCACATTGCAGGGCTGGTATTCTGCTGCCGTTCTCTTCTTACCACACCCACAATGTAAATTAAAATACTATATTATTGTAGCTTTAGATTTTAAAGATTTTAAACTGTTCTCATGTAGTTTGTAAATATTTATATTTATAAATATTTATATTTATAAACTACATAAGATATATATAATATGTATAATATATTATATCATGAGTTACAGGGCTGCACGGTGGAAAAGTGTTTAGCACTGTTGCCTTGCAGCAAGAAGGTTGTGGGTTCTTTCAGGGCCTTTCTGCATGGAGTGTGCATTCTCATGACTGTCAGGTTAATTGATCACTCTAAATTGTCCTTAGATGTGCTTAGATGTGGGTGTGTATGTGCATGGTTGTTCGTGTATGTGTGGCCCTGTGATGGACTGGGTGGCCTGCCTGTTGACAGCTGGAGATAGGCACCAGCCCCCCCGCGACCCCTTGAGGAACAAGCGGTTCAGAAAATGGATTGATGGATATCATGAGTTATATTCTGATTATAATAATTAACAAGAGACTCCAAATTATCTTGACCTACCCAACAGGGTAATATGATTTATTAATGTACATTTAGAAGTTTACAGTCAGAAGTGATTTTCAGTGATCGGTGTCACATTCTTAACCATCCGTAATGAAAATCACCTAAATTACATTATAACACAATGCAGCCTGACGACCTTTTGTATGCACCTGGTGGTCCCCTTATTCGTTATGATGTAATTGTAATGCTCATAGGCTGAATTAATAAATCTTCCTTGGCCTGGGAGAAGAACACAGCTTTTTCCTTTCCTTCTATTCTCACTTATAGAGCATCGAATGACAGGGGCTGCCTGTTGAAAGACATGAGCCTGGTTTAAGCACATATTAAATTCACCTGAGCTTTGTTGGAACCGAATTAGTGTGGAGTGAACTGTTAGGATAATTTAAGTGAGGATGTTTCAAATGAGCTTCGATTTGTTGAGCTTCCTTTGTGATATACCCCCCAGAGCTTTGTACATACATATAAACACACACACACAAGGTTCTTTCCCAGACATCAGAGAGGCGGTCCTGAGAATAAAAGGGCACGACTATTTACATAAGCTTGGAGTTATTTTTGGTCTAGTTTGGTGAAAAAAAAAGTATTTGAAAACTATTTTGAGTTAGAGGCTCTTTTCATAAAGAAAATAAAGAAAGGCATAAAGATCTTGACATTCCAGAGTGATTGTAGGAGAACAGTGACGTTGAGGTGGAAAAGATAAGACCCTCTAATCAGGAGCTTGGATATGGGACTGGGCTTTATCACAAGTTAAAGTGAAAAGTACTTGGAAACAGGATGCAGTGTGTTAAAACTCCTCATATTTCCAAATCGTACCTCACCAAATTCTTTATTCACACCTATTTACAAAGATGTGCGTTTAGAAACGCAAACGTACATGTTGAAGCTTTTCCTCCCCAATGATATTGTTCTATTTGTTATGGATATATATTAAAAATCTGTTTCCTCCAGGTTCTATCTGAGAGTTCTTTTGTTGATACTTTATGATGAATCCTAATAAAGACTTTATCTCAGAGAAACAGCACAGCCATTCCTGTACCTACTGGCAGCAGTTTCTGTGACAAGCAATCACCTTCTGCCCTCAAAGATTTCAGACAGCTGGTGATAACCCAGCAGCTGAACCTCGGCCCTAAAGATAAAAGCATCAGGCTTTACTCATGACCCTTGCAATGATATTGTCAAGTTCTGGCTCAAGGAGGACTCAGATGCGGAGCGGCGTTTGTGGCTCTTACGGCCCATGTTTATTAATTGTCCAAAAACAGACGAGAAGCACAGAGAACACAAGCACTAGGGGAGGTAACGACAACAACGACCCGACGAGGACAGACAGGCACAGAAGGGCATATATACTGTGGGAAGAGGTAATCACAAAACAGGGAACACCTGGGAGCAGAGGAGGGAAACACAGGGAGGACAAAAGAACAGGTGAAACAAACTAGGACTAATAAACTCAAACAGACTAGAAGGAAACAAACCAGGAGGAATGACCGACACAGACAGGGACGGATCATGACAGTACCCCCCCCTCAAGGTGCGCCACCTGGCGCACCAAGTAGGAAACTCAAGCCAGGGCGGGAGGAGGGGGTCCAGGACGGAGGGACAAAACCACAGTCCCCAGAAGACCCATGACGTGGCGGCCGGCGGCGAGGGATCAGCAGGCGAGGAGGCCGGCGACGAGGAACCAACAGACGAGGAGGCCGGCGACGAGGAACCAACAGACGAGGAGGCCGGCGACGAGGAACCAACAGACGAGGAGGCCGGCGACGAGGACCAACAGACGAGGAACCAACAGACGAGGAGGCCGGCGACGAGGAACCAACAGACGAGGAGGCCGGCGACGAGGAACCAACAGACGAGGAGGCCGGCGACGAGGAACCAACAGACGAGGAGGCCGGCGACGAGGAACCAACAGACGAGGAGGCCGGCGGCGAGGAACCAACAGACGAGGAGGCCGGCGACGAGGAACCAACAGACGAGGAGGCCGGCGACGAGGAACCAACAGACGAGGAGGCCGGCGACGAGGAACCAACAGACGAGGAGGCCGGCGACGAGGAACCAACAGACGAGGAGGCCGGCGACGAGGAACCAACAGACGAGGAGGCCGGCGACGAGGAACCAACAGACGAGGAGGCCGGCGACGAGGAACCAACAGACGAGGAGGCCGGCGACGAGGAAACAGCAGACGAGGAGGCCGGCGACGAGGAAACAGCAGACGAGGAGGCCGGCGACGAGGAAACAGCAGACGAGGAGGCCGGCGACGAGGAAACAGCAGACGAGGAGGCCGGCGACGAGGAAACAGCAGACGAGGAGGCCGGCGACGAGGAAACAGCAGACGAGGAGGCCGGCGACGAGGGACCGTCAGACGAGGAGGCCGACGACGAGGAACCTTGAGCCTTGGGGGCCGGCGGCGTGGAACCTTGAGCCTTGGGGGCCGGCGGCGTGGAACCTTGAGCCTTGGGGGCCGGCGGCGTGGAACCTTGAGCCTTGGGGGCCGGCGGCGTGGAACCTTGAGCCTTGGGGGCCGGCGGCGTGGAACCTTGAGCCTTGGGGGCCGGCGGCGTGGAACCTTGAGCCTTGGAGGCCGGCGGCGTGGAACCTTGAGCCTTGGAGGCGGCGGCGTGGGGAAAAGCAGCTTAGGTGGAGGCGTGTTCGCCTGAACACCCTCGGCAGAGTCAGGAACCGGAGGCGTGTTCGCCTGAACACCCTCTGCAGAGGCAGGAACCGGAGGCGTGTTCGCCTGAACACCCTCTGCAGAGGCAGGAACCGGAGGCGTGTTCTCCTGAACACCCTCGGCGGAGTCGAGAAACCGGAGGCGTGTTCTCCTGAACACCCTCGGACGAGGCAGGGACCGGAGGCGTGTTCTCCTGAACACCCTCGGCGGAGTCGGGAACCGGAGGCGTGTTCTCCTGAACACCCTCGGCGGAGTCGGGAACCGGAGGCGTGTTCTCCTGAACACCCTCGGCGGAGTCGGGAACCGGAGGCGTGTTCTCCTGAACACCCTCGGACGAGGCAGGAACCGGAGGCGTGTTCCCCTGAACACCCTCGGGAGAGGCAGGAACCGGAGGCGTGTTCTCCTGAACACCCTCGGCGGAGTCGGAAACCGGAGGCGTGTTCGCCTGAACACCCTCGGAAGAGTCGGGAACCGGAGGCGTGTTCGCCTGAACACCCTCGGTGGAATCAGGAACCGGAGGGGTGTTCGCCTGAACACCCTCGGAAGAGTCAGGAACCAGAGGCGTGTTCTCCTGAACACCCTCGGAGGAGTCGGGAACCAGAGGCGTGTTCTCCTGAACACCCTCGGAGGAGTCAGGAACCAGAGGCGTGTTCTCCTGAACACCCTCGGCGGAGTCGGGAACCAGAGGCGTGTTCCCCTGAACACCCTCGGCGGAAGATCAGGAACCAGAGGCGTGTTCTCCTGAACACCCTCGGCGGAATCAGGAACCCGAGGCGTGTTCCCCTGAACACCCTCGGAGGAATCAGGAACCCGAGGCGTGTTCTCCAGAACACCCTCGGAGGAATCAGGAACCCGAGGCGTGTTCTCCAGAACACCCTCGGAGGAATCAGGAACCCGAGGCGTGTTCTCCAGAACACCCTCGGAGGAATCAGGAACCCGAGGCCTGTCTCTCCAGAACACCCTCGGAGGAATCAGGAACCCGAGGCGTGCTCTCCTGAACACCCTCGGAGGAATCAGGAACCCGAGGCGTGTTCTCCAGAACACCCTCGGAGGAATCAGGAACCCGAGGCGTGCTCTCCAGAACACCCTCGGAGGAATCAGGAACCCGAGGCGTGCTCTCCAGAACACCCTCGGAGGAATCAGGAACCCGAGGCGTGTTCTCCAGAACACCCTCGGAGGAATCAGGAACCCGAGGCGTGTTCTCCAGAACACCCTCGGAGGAATCAGGAACCCGAGGCGTGCTCTCCAGAACACCCTCGGAGGAATCAGGAACCCGAGGCGTGCTCTCCAGAACACCCTCGGAGGAATCAGGAACCCGAGGCGTGTTCTCCAGAACACCCTCGGAGGAATCAGGAACCCGAGGCGTGCTCTCCAGAACACCCTCGGAGGAATCAGGAACCCGAGGCGTGCTCTCCAGAACACCCTCGGAGGAATCAGGAACCCGAGGCGTGCTCTCCAGAACACCCTCGGAGGAATCAGGAACCCGAGGCGTGTTCTCCAGAACACCCTCGGAGGAATCTCGGAGCCGAGGCGCATCCGTCTGGACGCCCTCGGAGGGAACTCGGAACCGAGGCGCATCCGTCTGGACGCCCTCGGAGGGAACTCGGAACCGAGGCGCATCCGTCTGGACGCCCTCGGAGGGAACTCGGAACCGAGGCGCATCCGTCTGGACGCCCTCGGAGGGAACTCGGAACCGAGGCGCATCCGTCTGGACGCCCTCGGAGGGAACTCGGAACCGAGGCGCATCCGTCTGGACGCCCTCGGAGGGAACTCGGAACCGGGGTTCCAGGTGAGCCTCTGAAGAGCGCTCAAAAACAGTCTCCACAGGGGACCTGGGCTCAACATTCCCTACGGAACTCTTCCCTCTGTTCCACCGACCCTGGGTCAACTCGGCTCCACCCGAAGGAAACGCCGGCGCCTGGCTGTGCTGGAGAGGATGAGGAGGCAGACCCGAAACCGGCCGTGGGCGGCAGGAGGAAGCGGCGGTCGAATCACCGAAGCTGGAGGCAGCACCAAGCGGGACAGGAGGAGCCGAGGCGCTGCAACTCCGAGAAGGAAGCGAGAAACCTCCTGGAGCCGATGGAGCAGCTCGGCGACGCCTCCCTCCTCGTCGCCGGGAAGCAGGAAGAGGGCCAGTCCCAGAGGGATCACAGATGGGTGGCAGATCGGCGGAAGGAGCCAGGGAGATCAACCGGTCAACCCAGGAGGCAGAAAGCCGCGGCGAGGGCGGCGCACCCCGGGCACCGCCGCAAAAGTCCAGCTCGTCGTCCAGGGAGTCGGAGAAGAACTCCGGGAAGCCGTCATCGTCCTCCTCTGAATCGTCATACATGGACGCAAGGAGGAACGACGGGGAAACATCAACTGCGTTTCCAGGAGGACGCCCAGAAGCGCGGCGATGACTCGAGGCCCGAGGAGCGGAGAGGCCGCCCTCCTCACGACGGCGGGGCCCAACACCGGGCGGACAGCGAGCCAGCCGGAATCCGCAAAAGGGTGAGTCAGAATGGAGTCCTTGACTTACGCTCCAATTTATCAGTTCTCTCCATTCTTCCTCGGTGTGTTGGTACTCCGCTGGGTCCAGTTGGTCGGGTCGTACTGTCAAGTTCTGGCTCAAGGAGGACCCAGATGCGGAGCGGCGTTTGTGGCTCTTACGGCCCATGTTTATTAATTGTCCAAAAACAGACGAGAAGCACAGAGAACACAAGCACTAGGGGAGGTAACGACAACAACGACCCGACGAGGACAGACAGGCACAGAAGGGCATATATACTGTGGGAAGAGGTAATCACAAAACAGGGAACACCTGGGAGCAGAGGAGGGAAACACAGGGAGGACAAAAGAACAGGTGAAACAAACTAGGACTAATAAACTCAAACAGACTAGAAGGAAACAAACCAGGAGGAATGACCGACACAGACAGGGACGGATCATGACAGATATAACATGTTCCATTTAACAGAGTATGTGATGGTACTGAAGCTTCAGGTAACAAATTGTAATTGTAATTACTTTTGGTACTGTATAGTTCCAATGAAATAAATGCAAATTCAAAGAAGGTGAAACCTACTAAAAAAAACATGGAAAAGATGAATGTCTGTTTTTTTTCTTCTTCAATTTTTAATTGGCAACATTTTAAAGAAATCAATTTTTAGGATTTACAATGCACCAAAACATTCAATTCAATTCAGTTTATTTATATAGTGCTAATTCACAACAGATGTCATCCCTAGGCACTTTTCAAGAAAAGTCATTTCAAGACAATTATACATACATTCCAATCAGCTGAAAGTTTTCTATGTAAATAATCCCAGCAGATTGGGATTCCTTACAGGTGGTGACCACTAGATAGATATATAGATAGATAGATAGATAGATAGATAGATAGATAGATAGATAGATAGATAGATAGTAGATAGATAGATAGATAGATAGATAGATAGATAGATAGATAGATAGATAGATAGATAGATAGATAGATAGATAGATAGATAGATAGATTTTGACACAGATTATATTTTAAACATTTAAAACTACACATATGATTGCCCACTACAGCTAGGAGCTTACTGCAATCCCCAGATAGCATAGAGGGACAAGGGGGAGAGCAGGGGAAACATTAAAGGCCAAATCAAAACAATGCTAGCTGCCGCTAACTCTTATGCTGCATTCACACCAACCCCATACGTCAGCGTCGCGGCAAGATTAAATGTAAAGTCTCTGGTAGAGTACGTCAGAGATCCGTCAAAGTCTCTGCGGTGCGTTGTGTATGTTGGCTCCATCAACTTCACTTGCGTTACATACGGCAACGCGAGCAACGCAGAATTTCAGCTAGCTGAACTTTTGATGGACCCAATGCAGTTAACGCAGTGCGGCAACCAATCAGAGTGTCTCACTGTAGTGATGTCACTATACACGTATCTTGAATGAAGCTTGGGTCCAGTGAAAACATTTTCAAAAAACGCAGATTTCAAAAATCTGAAAAAACACTTACAGAAGACAGGCGCTCCTAAGGAGGAATAGAGAACCTGTAGTTGGTGTCCTGGTATGAGGAGGTCGTAAAATTAGGCGCAGGACAGACGGAAGTAGCACTAAAAGCGAACCTCATCCATAAGCAGCTCCTGGAGCAAATGGTTAAACTCCCCAAACTCCGAACGCATCTGAAGAATGATCGCTGATGCACCCGATGTCAACGTTGTCTAGATTTATCTAGCAAATAAATAAACAAATAAATAAATAAAGCTACTCTCTCGTTACGATCCGCCAAAGTTCAGAACCTGTGTCAACGGAGGAAGCCCTGCCGACGCACTCCTTTTTACTCAGAAGCAGCCTATGGAAGCCAAAAAGTACATACGTCAAACTTGATTTGTTAAATGCGTTGCCTAACGCAGACCAACTGTGCGGTGTGAACGCACCATTAGAGTCGGTGCTAGAAACAAGCTTTACTTTTTATTTTACAATCACATATATTGTTGATTCTAATCTTTGATAACAATCTTTCAACAAAGTTGGTAATTAGCAAATGTTGGACAACAAGACTTACAAAGCAGAGATTCCATCTGCGTAGAGCTGAGCTTCTGATCGATCCCAGGCGTTTGTTCCAGTTGGCTACAGCACTGTAAAAACCGCACCATGCTGGTCGGTCTAGCCTGGTCTTTGCTTCAATATGAACCCTGTCACATCGCTGTTTTTTTAATCCTCTGGTTGGAAGTGAGCGCCATAAATTTCAAGGGTTTTCCATAACCAAAATACAAGTTGATAGCAGTTCAGTTTAGCTGCATAAAATACACCCACCCAGAATCGGAAGATGCTGCCTGTTTTTAGAGGGGTTTTTGTCTTTGGAAACCTGTGCGCTTGATGTCCTGACAGACTGGTTGGACCGAAAAAGCGAACTTTGGTCCACCTAAAAATGTAGGTCTTGGTTGGATCTACATTTTGTTTGCTGTAGCTGAATTGTATATGTGAATCGCAAGTAGATCGGGACTGCACCATAAACTGGAAGCAGACTATTGTGCAGGGCATGCATAAATAATATAAACAATTGCAGATAGATAGATAGATAAATAGATAGATAGATAGATAGATAGATAGATAGATAGATAGATAGATAGATAGATAGATAGATAGATAGATAGATAGATAGATAGATAGATAGATTTGAAATGCTTTCATTTGTGTCTTTTTATGACAAATGATCCATTACTAAACATTCTTAATGTTGTGGGCAGGAGATGGGTGAGGGTTGAGGCCTTTCTTTTCCATGACCACAGTTCCTGCTCTGTTCCCACTGCACTTTGCATTCCTGAACATCTATCTCACCAGTAGAGTCTGCATCAGCATTCCCTGCCTCCCAATAAGCTCATATGCACACATGTACAGTAATTATCGATGCAGATGTTATTGAAACTTTAATATAAAGCCAGTTTTTCCCACATCTGGCTACCTAAAGACAAGTTTTTTTCTATCACAGTACCAAAACATCCTAAAGGTCTGTATCCAGCTGCTAAACAAATACATCCAAGGCCTTTTGGGTGTTTTTTTGTGGTTATAAATTGGCTGTCAGAGTGTCTGCACATCGCTTGCTGCTCAGGGTTAGGTCAACAGCTCTGAGGGTCAGTCATTAATCTACACCAGCCTGTTTTAGGTTGGCTGAGCTTCCTGTGACCCTTCAAACTGTGATACCAGGAAGAGGGGGTCAGATCGAATAAAAACGAATAAACAGAAAACGAAAAATTTATGAAAAACCGCAAAAATAGGGTACTTAATAGAAAAACATAGACAAAACTGACAGTAAATAACCCTTTTTACGTGTTTTTTTTTTGTTTTTTTTTTACAAACGTTCCGTGTATGGATAACTACATGCTCTAGCTTTGTTTTATTTGGGAACAAAAGTAATCAGAACCTGTGATTGTGATTGTTGGGATGTTTCTTTCATGGTTTACTTGTGATTTTTATTGTACAGCTGCTGTCATTTCAGGTCAGATTTGCTCAAAGTTTACAAGTTTGGACTTACAATTCTTTTTCAGGGTAAATACCATGTCTAAAAGGTCAAATTTGTTATCCAAAACCAGATTGTTCCAACAACATGGAGCAGAACGGATGTAGAAACTTTGATTTCTTTAAATAGACTTGTGGTTTATGTTTAGACTGAGAGAACTTTCTCGACTGCAAATGGTGTCAAAACAGTAAGAGTATTTTGAAATGACGACAGGGGAAGTTGGAAGGGAATTACAGAGGGGCAAAGAAGTATTAGGCAGCCACAAATTGTGACACCATTGACAAAATTGTATGCCTGCACAAGACTGGGATGAGCCAGTCAACACAAGTAAACAGTTTGATGAGAAGAGATCAACTGTTGGAATAATTATTAGAAAATAGAATAAATACAAGATCACTGACAATATCCTTAAACCTGGGGCTCCATGCAAAATCTCACCTTGTGTGGTACACATGATCTTGAGATCATGATCTTGGGGGGGATGGGGAGACTAGTCGAGGACCTGATGAGAGTTGGGACCACAGTATCAAAGGTTGCTATTAGTAACACAACCCCTCATCATGGATTCAAATCAAAATGCAAAGCTCAAACAGTCTCTAACAGTTCAGTTGTACTGACAGGTGGTCTCTGATCTTGTGGCTTACTTAAGACAAAATCTCCTTTAAATCACATTGTCCTCATCAAGGGTGATCTTCCTGTTGATTGTTAAGTAATGTGTTCCCTGTCTCTTTTTTACACCTTCCCATCCCATGACTTCACCAATCATGGAAGGGATTCAGTACTTGGAATCAGGCATTTGAATAAGTAGTGTGTCTTCAGGCCACACTGATTAAAATTACCGGAGAGAACACACAATAGCTGCTAGATTCTCATCACTGGTTGTTGCTGTAATCAGTTCTCCTTGCTGTAATGCTACTAGTTACTCCTTGTTGCTAAATGTCCGCCCCCGAGGGTCTCAGAACACCTGTCCCCCAAAAGTTGCCAGTTTTGTGATTTTATTGAGATACAGCAACCTAACAGTGCAGAAACCTTATAGTCACAAGATGTCAAAGGGGATTTACATCCAGCCGTAACTTTTTACCAAACATACCCATTCATCCATCCATCCATCTTCCTCTGCTTATCCGGGGTCGGGTCGTGGGGGCAGTAGCTTAAGCAAAGAGACCCAGACTTCCCTCTCCCCGGCCACTTGGACCAGCTCCTCGGGAGGAATCCCGAGGCTCTCCCAGGCAAACCAGGAGACATAGTCCCTCCAGTGAGTCCTGGGTCTTCCCCTGGGCCTCCTCACGGTGGGACGTGCCTGGAACACCTCACCAGAGAGGCGTCCAGGAGGCATCCTGACCAGATGCCCGAGCCACCTCAACAGGCTCCTCTAGATGTGGACGAGCAGCGGCTATACTCTGAGCCCCCTCCGGATGGCCGAGCTTCTCACCCTATCTCTAAGGGAGAACCCAGCCACCCAGCCACCACTACAGACCGGTACAGTGCCCACATAACTGCAGACGCCTTACCAATCTGTCTGTCGATCTCTCAATTTTTCCCTCATTCCCTAACATACCCACTAACTACATATAAGACAACTGTTTAATGTATCAATACTGTGTAAATAAAATTCTATAAAAAAAAAGCTTTTCTTAATTTATAAAGAAAAAGATTATACTAAATCACAGTCATGTACACTACATGAAAAATACCAAAGAAAAACTTTAGTAATCTTACAGGAACATATGCTAAGCGCATTACCACACTTGAATATAAACCACTTGTCAGATACCACATAATTATTATAAAAGTAATATAATTAAATAAATATGTCTTCCATTCTTTTCAGTTTATTCATATTGCGCCGTTTCACAACAGATGTTCCACTCAAGACCCACAAGGTCGTTATTGTGCTATTGTTTGCATCAAGCTAATATCATTGAATGTTAGGATAATGCATTCTCCAAGATTGAAAACTCCAAAATAATCACATTTTGTACATGATTAAGATGTACATGTACAGCTTATCATCAGGGAGCAAAACTACAGATAATATAAGGAGAAGGTCCAAGTCTAATGCTATCACAACAATGGCCAAGAGGCCAAAAAGTTTGCAGTCACTTTGAAGCTTACCGCTTTGCCGTTTCCATAATTTCCATCATCAGAAAGAAATGAGCCATCAATAAAACAAAGTCTTTCAGCAAATTATTCTTGATGCTGGCAGAGGTTAGTGAAGCAAAACCAAAAATTACTTTCCCCCCAAATGCGAGTAAACTAACATGAAAACAAATCTTAACCAGGCACTTCACATAGGTTCTGATACTGGAGGACGTAAATAATCATGTAAGTTAATAATCCAACAACCAAACATTTTAACTGTTCCACTTGTACCTTTGGCATTCCTGAACTAGGCTTGCAAATTCGTAGGGGAAAATAAAGATGGCGGATTCACTCAATCTTTAGCCAGAACTCTATGACTTATGGCAGATCATTTAAGGGAATTTTCATGATATGTCTGTCAGGATTCAAACTAGTTTGACAGAGAGGAATGTAGCGTGTGCATTTGACCCAAGTGAGGAGATGAGGAGCAATTGGGAATAAGTAGCATGTTATTTGATCTAGCAACACCAGGGAGGTGGAAGATGGAGCTAACTAGAAGAGTGAGTTTACAAGGGCCGGATGAATCAGGCAGAGTGAACGGATCTGCAGACCGGGATAACATATCACCCTGGAAGGCTGAAGACGTCTGAAAGACAGAAGGAAAGGAGGCTTGGGACATTAAGAAAATTATGTCAGAGCAGCCGACAGGTGAGTTGGATCTTCTTAAATAGAAAATGATGACAGTCACGTGAACATAGTCTGACAATGTCCCCTTTAATACCACCACTGGATATTAGTTATCAGTCAGTCTATGTGAAGCAAGAAAAGTCAAACTATTGCCTTAGTCCAGCTGAAATCTGACTTTTGAGATGCATGTATACACCTTACTCCAAATTAAGTCAAACTGACTGGAGTTGGATAAATGTGATTAAGCTAACCAGATAATGCGATTGGAATTTTTCTTAATTATTTAACAGCAGTGAGGAGTAGCCTAGCTTTCGGTAGCCTGGGCACTCTCCCTTCGGAAAGTGATGGTATGCGGAATTGGGAACGGCAACAGAACAAGCAGCAAAAATGAGTGTAACAAAATTAAGCAGCGCAGTCCATACAAAATGTTCTCTGCTGCAGCATTGTTTTTGTCAATTTCTTTGCTCAGTGTGCATATACTGCTTTTACTCCGTCTGATTCACTGACTTTAGCATCTATTTACTTTATCTGTGCGACTTTAGACAAACCAACGAAAGAATGTCAGCGCGAAAAGGCGAATGGGGCCATCTAGTCCCGCAGAGTCAAATGCAGTTCATTCAGTAATTTGATTTTTTTGAGTGACACATAAACTGGGATAAGACTGTCAACTATGGCTAAGCCATTAGTCCAATTACTGCCAAAAGCTTGCTTTAGATGTGCATGTAAACATACTGACTGTGACACTGGCCGCCTACCAATGCACATTTTATATATTAAGTAACCTCATCCAGAGTCAACTCCTAACTAGCCATGCATCCATTATCTGTACTGCTTGTTCTTGCAGAATTGATGGTGCCAGTCTCCAGCAATAATCAGGCAAGAAGCAGGGTCCACCCTGCAAGTTGCCAGTGGTCAACAGGACAACATGGAGACACAAAAGAAAAACAGCAATACACACACAAACACACAACTTGCACCTAAGGGCAACTTAGAGAGACCAATTAATCTTGCAGTTATGTTTTTAGATTGAGGGAGGAAGCAGGAATACCCAGAGGGAACATATGCATACACAGGGAGAACATGTAAACTCCATGCATAAAGACCTTGGATTTGAACCCAGCCCTGGTTCTTCTGCTGCAAAGCAACAATGCACCTATCTGTGCCACTGCACAGCCCCTTAACAAGTGAAATTCCTCTAACCTTTCTCTCCACAGTTTAAATATGCTAACCTTTGAAAGTAATATGTTTGGGGTAGAGTGCCTTCTCCGGGTCGGGGATGAGGTTTTTCCTCAAGTGGATGAGTTTCGGTATCTGGGAGTCTTGTTCATGAATGAGGGAAAAATTGAGCTGGAGATTGATGGACGGATTTGTAAGGCATCTGCAGTTATGCGGGCGCTGTACCGGTCTGTCGTGGTGAAGAGAGAGCTTAGCCGAAAGGCAAAGCTCTCGATTTACCCGTCGATCTACGCTCCTACCCTCATCTATGGTTACGAACGCTGGGTGGTGACCGAACGAATGAGAACACGGATACAGGCAGCTGAAATGAGTTTACTCCGTGGGGTGGCTGAGCTCTCCCTTAGAGATAGGGTGAGCGCTCGGGCATCCGGAGGGGGATCAGAGTAGAGCTGCTGCTCCTCCACATCAAGAGGAGCCAGTTGAGGTGGCTCGGGCATCTGTTCAGGATGCCTCCTGGACGCCTCCCTGGTGAGGTGTTCTGGGCACGTCCCACCGGGAGGAGGCCCAGGGGAAGACCCAGGACTCGCTGGAGGGATTATGTCTCCCAGCTGGCCTGGGAACGCCTCTTGATTCCTCCCGAGGAGCTGGCCCAAGTGGCCGGGGAGAGGGAAGTCTGGGTCTCTTTGCTTAGGCTACTGCCCCCACGACTTGACCCCGGATAAGCGGAAGCTGATGGATGGATGGATGTATGTTTACTTCTTTAATGTACAAGTACCTGCTGTAGATATTTCTAAATATTTGTAATTATCTAAATATCTTCAAGTATCCTGCTCTGTACACATTTGGTATGGGTATGTCACTTTATCTATATTTTTATCTTTAATAACTGCACAGTACTCTGTTTTTTGTAACTATGTCTATAATGTACATATATTTTTCTCAACTTTTAAATTCTGTTCTGTTCTTGCTTTGCTGCTGTTACAACCAAATATCCCCTTGTGGAACAATATTGAATTGTTCTATTCTATTATATTCTATTCTTCTTCAGATGTCTGTTGTACCTTAAATTGAGCTATTTAGTAGTTATTCATTTCATTACGGTTTCATTAATATTCCCATTATACTCTTTTTAACATGCTGCTTAGGTTTGGTTCTTGCATTAGAATCCACAGAAAACCTTAAAAACGTAGAAACACGACACAAGTGACCTACTATCTGACTCCACAGTTAACAGATGACATTGTCTCCAAAAAGTACATAAAAGGAATAAAAAGAAACAGCTCATTCCCACTCCCATTCTTTCCAGTTGGCTCCAACAGAAGAGGTCAGACCTATCTCACACTATAAAGTACCAAAGGGACCAGAATTTATTTTTTTGAAGAAGAAGAAAAAAGACTAATCAAATCCCAGAAATAAAATACACTCCAACTTCATATGTTATGAATATAATAGATAGAATAGAATGGAATATAATATAATATAATAGTATAAGTTTAAATACTCCTACATAATTTCTCATCTTTTGGCCATCTTAGTGATTAGCTGAATGCATTTCTATTATCAGACAATGTTTGCTGTTTTTAAATTAACTACAACATAAAGTACTAAAATGACTGATTAAACGTTTAACTGGAAGTCTCATTTTTAGCAAGTACACACAAGTTGGTGGCATGGATTTAAATATGAGGTGTGATGGCATTAGGCTATTGTTTCTCTCTTGAAATACTTGGAAAAAAATTGAATTTCATTTTCAAGGTCTGGATAAATATGGAAAAAATAAGATAGAGAAAGGAAAAGTGTTTGTATTACTATAATACTTTTTTCTTGTCTTTGTTTCTTTGGTTTACTACCTATTAAATAATAATACCTAAAATGTTATGGGGTTATTTTTTCTTAATGAAACAGACAATTTACCTTTGATTTGCCACATCACATTTTGCTTTTAACATCTCACCACTAAGTATTTAAATGTTTGACTAACTGACTGAATGTACACTCATTTAATCTAACTAAATGTTTGGCCTCGTGACAACTTGAAATTCAGGTTTAAACTGGTTCTGGTTAAAATGAAAAAAAATAATTAAACCACTTTTTTGATTATTTGCAAAATAATAAAAATATAATTATTCATAAACCATGATTACAAAAAGAAATTCAGTATTTAGAGTGGGATATTTCCTGTCACGGTTTGTCAAGTCTCAGAGTTTGAATCTAAGTCAATATATTTTAGGCCAGGTAAACAAAATCTAAAATGGCTCTACAATCCAAAATTTGATAGCCAATTTGAGTAACACTGTACAATGTTAGAAATACAAAAAAATGAGTAAGCTTTTATACCGTCAAAGTTTTAAAGGAGACATATTATGACTATTTTTCCACAATTTAAAATAGGTCAAAGAGTTCCAGAAAACATGTTTCTGAAGTTGTTTCCTGGAAATAACATGTTGGAAACAATAGTTACCAAACTGTATTTCTCTCTGTTTCAGCCCCTTGCAGATTGTGCGGTTTTCTGCTGATCATTACATATTAATGAGCTGCTGTTAACGTGGCCACGCCCAACGCTTCTACAATCTTTGCTCACGTCCACCACTCACATAATGACTGTTACCACTATGTGTGAAAGTTATGGACATGGCTGCTGCAGTAGTTCAACCATACACACAAAAAAGGGAATTAAACCATACAAAAAAAAAACGAGTTCAACCAAACATGTTTGAACCAGAATCTGCTCCTGTAGGAGGGGAGTCTCCTGCACAGCAAATTTAAAAGTGCAGATTTAACAGATTTGATTTAATTGAAATTAACTCAAAATATTTTGATTCTGATAATTCCACTCCCCAATGTTTCTGTGTGAGAACCTGATACTCAGAGAATTCAGCAAAAAATACTTCTGAATGGTTATTGAAGAAATGACTTCAAGTTAAAAGAATAACTGCTTACCTGGCACTCTGATATCTTCCTGAGACGCCGACTCTAAAGCCTTCCAGCTCCATCAGCTGACTCCAGCTCTCTAGCACCGCAGAGACCCCGCTCTTTGAGCTCCGTGCTGCGGCAGGTCTTTAGCCTTCCCCGACCTTACCGCCAGCATCTTACCATCAAAAATAAATCCAACCTATGCTGCTCTTCTGCGGCAGATCTCACATCTTCTGACCGGTTCTCTGCAGCTCAGTTTGGCGGCGCGTTTCCCTTCTACTCCGCGGTTGCTTTTTCTCCCGTCCTCCCCGCTCTTACCGCCAGCATCTTACCATAAAAAGTCAACCCATGCCGCTCTTCGGTCCTCTTCCACTGGGACCGAATAAAGTGTTTTAAGCTCTTTTGAGCAGCCAAAAACGGAGCATTTTGCGTGGAGCTGCAACATGGTGTTTCCTAATCTGAACAAGTGCTTTCCAATTGGAAACTGTTGTTTACTGCTGTACCTGGTGGGTGGAGGCAGCTCTGAGGAGGTGTGGATATTCCAATATTCCAGCTTTTGACGTAGAAAGCCGGACAGATTTTCAACAGCTCAATCAGAGACTGAATGCAGGATCAATTAATAAAATCATATCTCACTATCAAACAGCTTGGATGTTTTTTTTCCCAAATGTATATGCATGTATATGCACCAGAGACACACAATGACAACCCAAATCCCAGGAAAACAGATTTTTTCATAATATGTCTACTTTAAAATATGAAGGAAACCAATGTGGAAACCACAGAAGCTTGCCCCATTCTTATTACAAATACATACAAATAACCTGTAGAAACTAAACTATGAAGACTAAAAGCTATTTATTTTTGTCTTTGTGTACCCCAGGTCAGGGCAGCACTGTGGTAGCACTGTTTGAATCTCGGCCTAGGGTCTTTCTGCACAGAGTTTACATGTTCTCCATGTGTCTGCATGGGTTCTCCTTGGGTACTATGGCTTCTTCCCACAATAAAAAAACATGATGGATCAAAGTACAAAACATGAAGTTGATATTTGGAAGCAGAACAAGCATATTAGATATTTAGTGATATAATTCCTTTAGAGAGGACCTTCCAGAGCGCAAAATACCCGGGTATGATGGCAATTACATGAAACAACAACACATTCTCCCATCAGCTCCAGATGAGGCAGGATCTTCCCTTAAATTGTGAGGAGGCGCAGCGACTCATGAAAAGATGTGTCAATTTTTGGTTAATTAAATATTTTGATTTTTGAAGTCGGGGTGGATTCGACTGATTCAGTTGATTCGATATTTTTTTTATTTTTTTTATGCCGATGATGATTTGCTTTTGCTGTTCTCAGCAGAAACAGATTACTTATATTTGGCTTGCTTACGTGTGTTCAACACTTCTTCATTACCAACTTCTCATATATGGACGTTTGGTCACCTCCGTGTCAGCGTAAGAATCCTAAATGGATATGGGCAAATCACAGTATCTCTCCTGACTCACAATTTATTGGAATCAACGTTCCAGTGAAGGTCCCGCCTCAGCTGGAGGTGGGAAGAGGAGGAGGGTGAGTGGAGCGATCCGGACTGAGGAGTCAGTGTGCGCAAAGGGAAATAGAAAATTCATAACAGTTTTAACTGTGGATATTTGTAGGGTAATATTGAACTATACAACGATTTTATCTGCACGAGTACAAAATAAGTACTTTTGACTTCACTTAGGACTTTTTAAAATATTTTTGCGCAAATGCACGTTTTTAGGCACACATCCTCCAAATCTCGCCACTGCGATGTTGTGAAGAAACCAAGTGATTTAGAAAGGTAAGGTTTTTCGCAAAAAAAAATGAAACATGAAACGTGAAAATAAATGTACATATATGGTGTAATGTGTGACTTTATAACCTGAGGTAACTTTATTGTGAAGTTTATTAAACTTAAAAAACTGGAGCGTTATTTGTAACTTTTGCTGGAAAATGTATCTCCTAGAGCGAAAAATAAATGACAAAAAAAATTGCCATGATTGCGGACGACTTTATTTAGATGAATATGAATGTACAGCAAACTATAGCAAGGTTTATTGGGAAAAAAAAGTTTTTGAACACAGAATTTAGTTTAGTTTTTTTTACACGGATTTCGTTTTAATAATGATTTAATTTAAATGCTCACATAATAAAACAAAAATGTCAAAGTCAAGATGTTTGCATCTTCCTTTCATCTTTTTGAGTTGATTGATATAATTTAGCCATTAATATAGTTTCACATACCTGAGCTGAAGTGGTAAAAATTTTACATTTTTTAATCAGAAATACGCTTTTCTGTGCAACTAACTGACTAATTTTCTTTAATTAGATTTAAATATTTTTTTTAAAGAAACATGATATGCAATAAAGTCCTTATTTTGTTATCACGTTTGTTCTAAGTGGCAGGTCTGTGATGGCTGCTGTAATACTGCAGCTCCTGTTTCCAGTGCTGTGACGCCCTCTGCTGTGCGGCTGAGGAAGGTTCAGGACTGGGAAAGCCAGGATGGGGAACCTCATCAAGGATGGGATGAACACCGTCATCGTCAGCCACTACAACCACTCGGGGAAATGGGACCGACCTCGTGGGGTGGGCACCTGTAAGACAGCTGTGCTGCTCCTCATCTGTGTCCTCATTGTTCTGGAGAACATTACAGTTCTGCTTGCTCTCTGGAGGAACAAGCGCTTTCACAGCCGTATGTACTTGCTCATTGGAAACTTGGCACTGTCAGACCTTCTTGCAGGTGTAGCCTATGTGGTAAATATCTTTACTTCGGGGACTAAGACTTTCTACCTGACACCAGCACAGTGGCTTGCTAGAGAAGGAAGCATGTTTGTGGCCCTCAGTGCTTCCACCTTCAGCCTGCTGGCCATTGGTATTGAGAGGCACATGACAATGGTGCGTCTGCGACCCTGTGAAACAGCTGGTCGAGGGAGACTCCTGGCATTGTTGGCAGCATGCTGGGTTGTGTCAGTGCTGCTCAGTGCCCTACCCAGCCTTGGCTGGAACTGCCTGAAAAATCTGGCTTCCTGCTCCACTGTGTTGCCATTGTATGCTAAAAGTTACATTGCCTTCTGCATTAGCGTCTTCAGTGCGCTGCTGGTTGCTATTATTATCCTTTACATCAGGATTTATCGCCTGGTGACCTCCAGCGGTCGCAGGGTGAGCAGTCGGCCATCAGAGTGCTCTCTGGCCCTGCTGCGGACAGTTGTCATTGTTCTTGGGGTATTTGTCATGTGCTGGGCCCCCCTATTCCTCCTGCTCCTGCTTGATGTCGGTTGCAGCCCAGATGAGTGCCCGGTCCTCTACCAGGTGGACTGGTTCATCGCCCTGGCTGTGCTGAACTCTGCCCTTAACCCTTTGATTTACACTCTGTCCAGCAGGGAGATGAGAGCAGCTTTCTTTCGGTTGCTGTGCTGCTCTCAAACCAGCATGGAGCCATCTGGGACACCTGCAGTGGGTAACCCCCACCTGGGCACAATTATCCCCACAGTGGAAAACAGCAAGACCAGTGTGGGTGGAGGCAGAGGCAGTGGGGCTGGCAAGCCAATGTTTAGCGGGGGGAAGGCTCCCACACCTGCAAACTCTGACAGTAAGCATGCAGATCCCACTTTAGTGATTCACCAAACTGGGCCAGCGGACCTGCTCTCAGCTGTGCTTGTTAAGGCTGGGGCGTTGCCGTCTCTGAACAAGCTCTGAGTGCAAGCAATTAAAAATAGGCTTGCATTGGACATTTTATCACTATCAGCCACTTTTTTTATGCACTACGGCTCATGTAGCTTAGATACTCGGTTCGAACTGAAAAATTATAATAATTGTTGCTCCGAATGCTATGACAATCATGACAAGCCACTAACAACACCTTGGTTGTGATTATCCAAAAATCAAACAATTACCAAAATATATGTTTGAATTTCAGTTCTCAAAGTTAAGCAACATTCCTAACTATAAGATTCAACACGGCAGTGTCATGTAAGCCTTGATCTGATCTCCTCACAATGCTTGTCAAACAGGTTTAAGTTCAATGCAGATTTTAATCACCTTTAAAAATGTGTGTTAGTATATTTATTTCTTTATTATTTCATCATAGGCTAGGAGTTTGCAAATTGTGGCACTTTTTACATTCTTAGAGTATCTGAATTTTTCATCACTTCTACATTCTATTTACTATCTATTTATTTTATTTGAAAAAGAATCCAGTATTAAATCTCTAAATTATATGTTTTTTGTTGTTGTTTTTTGCTCTGTGCTAACAACACTTAGGTAGCACTACAAATTCACTGCCATTACTTTCTTGGAACCTGAAGATTACTTTTCATGAACTTTCATTAAACAGACTGGTTACCTTGCTTGTATAACTTAGGGGTTATATTCTGGAGATCACCAGCTACTCCCCTGGAACTTACTGGTTACGTCTTTCAGGTATTTTGACCAAGTTGACAGTTTTGGGTTTTTTCCCCTTTCAGGAACGTCCCTATTACTACTAAAAAGTCCCTTCCAAATTTTAAAAAGGTTCCTGGTATGCTCTGGTAATTAATTTCTAAGTTCTGGGTAAGTACCCTGTAGGTCCCAGGAAAGTAACCACTGAGGTCCTTGAACTATCTGGTAAACTTCTGAAAAGTTTTACAAAATAAATGGTAAGTTTGCTGAATGTACAAGTTGTATTATGTAGTTCCACCACCCATTATGGTACTTTGACTTTGTCTCGTTGTTTTTTCAACTTTTGTGCACTATGGGAGAAAGGTATAATGCCCGACTAGTGGCCTCATGAGGCTGTGATGAGTTCCAAATACAGAAGAAAATGTGTTTGGAAAAAAATGCAATTCTGCTAGATTCCAATTTTTTATTATTTTAATTTTTTTCAGGGGGGAACTTGAGGATTTTAATGCTTACCTTATCACCAGGGGTGGGTAATCATCCATTAGTCTGTGAGCGAGATTTCTGAAGCTAACCACAGATGAAGATACTTGCTTCTCACCAGCACACGCAGAAACCACTTATATATATCACCTAACCACTTGTGAAAAAAATGTTGGATGTAAATTATTTAATGATAGTAAACTGTTCTGGGTGATGTAGTGTATGATAATGCTATAGAAATCAATAAAATTCTATTCTCTTTAACCACGTTGATTTCTTTAGGTTTTTCACTCTCAAGCTGCCAGTACTCATCTTATCAAGTAGTATCCATACCCTTTTGTTGCCATCACATTTTTGGTTATTTTACTACTTCTGTTGTAGATTAAATATTTAATCTCTCTTCTTATCACAGTTCTGTATAACTTATTTTATCTTATTTTTTCTGACAGTAACTCTCTTTTTAACATACTAAAGTCCACAATTTTTCAATAAAGTGGATGTTGGAGTTTAGGAAGGCTACTCCAGAAGCTTACTGTGATTACTTGTTATCCATTGTGAAACCAGCTTTGCATAAATTTGTTATCATAATTCAGTTGAAACACCCCGTTGTGTTTTTTGTCCCATCTGTTGATTTTCAGGTTAAGTCAGTGGTAGTAAACCAGGAAAACATTTAGGATCTGGAAAGGTCCAGGTCTAAAACCTATTCAGCATTTGAGAATTATGTTTAAAAGTCAGGTTCATGCCAAGAAACCTTTCAGTTTCAACGCACTATGTCAATTCTGCCAATAATAGGGAAGCTTGATGACTACTTTAAAAGTCGTACTTGCTCTGTTACTTGCCAAAAGACATCTAGCCACATATTAGTGGGGATGTAACCAGGGTTCGAATTTTGGGGTAGTTAAAGGGGAGATTTGCTTCCTTGAAAGCCCACAACAGACAGAACAAGGGGTAGCTCTAAAAATAGTCCAGTTTCAATTTGGTTTAGTTTTTTCTCCGCACAAAAATCCTAATGTGTTTAAGATTAACATGAAATCGTAATCTGTCCACTTTGTGTTTAAATTTCTCACACTAATTTAGTAAAAACTGACTTATCCTTAAAATAACTTCTACTTTATTCCGTCTGTGACCATAACTGTGTGGTGGCGCTGTTTTGCCACTGATTTGTGTTGTTTTCTTGCTAATCAAGCACATTTGGAACAACATTCAGTATGTTTACATGCACATCTATATTAAGCTTTTTGGAGTAATCAGACTAAGGGCGTGCCCCCTGTCGAGAGCTGAGTCCCAGTTTTCATGTCACTCAGAAAATCGAATTATAAATTGAAGTACGTTCTACTCCCCGATGATAGATGGTGACATGCACCCCTACATATTAGCCTTATAGCGGTTAGTTTCCAGTTGCATTCAGGCAGTAAACTGAGGTTGGTGGGAGTGAAACAGACGGAGTTAAAGCATGATATTCACAATCAAAATGCATCGCCTCTTCATTAGTAAAAACATGAACTGATTAGCTTCTTACGTTTGTCTTAGATGCCATATGCCTCTTACAGTACAACAGTACTGTTGTTATTGCTGAGTTGCATTTCCGGCTCTCCTAACCCGGGCTTTCCACTGGACGTGTCAGCAGCATGTTACAGGAGCAGCACGTTTTGCTTGCGTATTCTGCTGCTTGGCCCTTTCCACGGGGGGCGTCAGCAGCACGTAGCAGCAGGGAAGCAGCTGTCACAGAGAGAGCCTGAAATCATGCAAGACCAGCAAAATCACTCGTGGTTTCATCAGTAAACGCAACAACAAGCAGGAAAAAGACTACAACATGGCTCCAAAAGGTCTGTATTTTATGTTCTGTCCATTTTACATTCGCCAATAAGTTTATGTTATGTCAGGGAATATACAAAATCCCTCGAAGTGCAAAAGAATAATGTTAGTGGTGATCCGAGGTAGTGTAGTCCCTCCCGCGACCTACTGACATCTCACGGGGCCGCACAGGTGGTAAAGTAAAGCTAGTAAAGAAGCATCTTTGTTTTATTTTGAAAATCTCCGTATGCCGAGCCATCTGTTTCCTGTCTTCCCCTATCCAAAATGTCGAAATTTACACTTTTCACAGGCGTAGCACGTAGAAAATAGGACTGCCGCTGAAAGAAGGACAGAGCCAAGATGGTGACAAGGAAATGTAAACAAATGCAAGCTGCGTTAATACTTTTGTTTTCTAGACTTTGAATCAAATGGTAAAGGAATGGCGAGGAATATGAGGAAGAAAAGACGAATCTGGACACACTCATTGCTGCGAAAAAGGGGGCCGTTTGGGATGCATATTCTTAAAAACGAGCTTGAGGTAAGCTTTGCTTAGCATTAGCCTAGCCAACACATCACTCACAGGGCGCATTTTAATTGGTCAACAGCAGACTGGAGTCGTAGAATTTCTGACTTGCCTGAAGACTGCTGAGGGCTGGTTTTGGTCAGGTGCAATTAATACACTGTAAGGCAGCACGTCACACTACACAGGCACGGACCAGTGAAACACACACACACGCTCACAGTTTTTCATCATGACTCTTCACAATGACAGTAAAGCTCTAGGACGGCCATAATTGAATAGTTTGGTCCCCGTTATAGGCACGCGAAGTAACAAATAACGACCCTATTTAAATCCCAGTTATGAAAAACACGTTCCTGATTTTGGGAAACTAACTAGTTGCCGTGCTCGTTACCACAACGTACTAACTGTAACATGTTACTTAATAACGCGTTAGTCCCAACACTGCAAGTTAGGAGGTACTAGGAGGTAATAGCGCTAAAGTGTGCATAAATCAGACCACGCATGTGCTGAAATAATTGGGCAAATTGCCTGTAAATCACAGCAAGGTTTGTTAAAAACATTAAAGAAATACGATCACAAATCGGTCTTGTGGCACCTTTGTCCCCTACTGATTTAAAGATATAATAACCTATTGTGTTAATGTAATTTTTTTGTTTAGCAAATATTTTGGTTTTGATGGTTGTGAGATCAGCACATAATGATGGTGTTTCCAATCTAAGATGCTCCGTGATTTGTTGTTCTTGAATGGCTCTAAGGCAGATAATGTTGGACTGCATGTGGAGCCACTGTTGCTTTTTGTTTGTTCAGAACCTGTAAAACTTCCAAAATTAGTTTTTTATGTTTTTGATCATTCTGCCAGAAATATGTAGGTGCGTACTTGATGAAAAATATGGCTCCGCCAAAAGCTTTTGGGGAGCCATATTTTTCACGTATATCCACATAAACTTACATATATCATATATCCACACATATTCACATAAACATGTATGTGGACAACATCATCCCTTCCAGAAAAGTGAGATGCTTCCTTAATAACAAACCCTGGATCACCAGGGAGATGAAGGAACTACTGAACAAGAAAATTGAGCCTTCGGAGAGGGAAATAGGAAGTTATTACAGGGGCAACTTAATTTCAAGTTTAGAGACAGCAAGGAGGCTTACAGGAAGAAGCTGGAGAGCAAAATACAGAGGAACAAAATCAGGGATGTATGGTCTGGAAAGAAAAAGATCACAGGCCTCAAGCACAGGAAGGACTGAAAAGATGGAAGTCTGGAAAGAGCCAATGAACTGAACACATTCTTCAATAGGTTCAGTTCAGAAACAAGCTCAGCATCCTCCTCTCGTCTGACACACACCTGTCATGTCACACCTCAGATGTTTTATCTTTCACCTCACTCATGAACTCTTCTGCTTCCACAACTTTGTCCTCGACCAAGTCAGGAGATGGTGCTACCCCCTTTATCTCACTCTCCCACCTGTCTGTCTCTAAAAGTCAGGTAAATAGGCAGCTAGAGAAACTGAACTGGATCAAGGCTGCAGGTCCAGATGGTGCCGCAGGGACATGAAGGCCTTTGCAGACCAACTCTGTGGGATTCAGCAAACCCTTTTCAACCTTAGCCTTACCCAGTAGAAGGTTCTGGTGTTGTGGAAGACATCCTGCCTTTTTCCAGTTCCCTAAGAAAACTCACCCATCAATCATCAATTACTATAGACCTGTTGCCCTTACATCCCACATCATGAAGGTCATGGAAAGACTGCTGTTGCCCCACCTTAGTAAGCAAACTACAACCTATCAGGACCCCTGCAGTTTGCTTATAGCCATGGAGTTGGTGTTGAAGATACTATCATCAACCTGCTTCAACCAACCCACTGTCATCTGGACAAAGCAGGTGTGAGAATCATGATCTTTGATTTCTCTAGAGCATTTAGCATAATAAAGCTAATTTACTTAGTCAGAAACTCCTAAAGACATGGGTGGAGGCATCAACAATCAGCTGAATAAATGACTGTCTGACAAACAGACCCCAGTTTCTGAGACTTACGAATTGTATGTCCAACCAGCTGGTCAGAAGCACAGGAGCACCACAAGGGACTGTGCTCATTCCTTTTCACTCTGCACACCTCGGATTTCCAGTGTAAGACAGAGACCTGTAATCTGCAGAAATACTCAGATGACTCAGCATTTGTCGGGTGTATCAGAGATGGAGAAGAAGCTGAATACAGAGAGCTGGTGGATCGCTTTGTGGAATGGCGTGGAAACAATCATCTTACCTTTAATGAGAACAAAACAAAGGAGATGATTGTAGATTTCAGAAAAAACAGGGAGAAGTCAAAGACTGTTTCCATCATGGGAGAAGAAGTGGAAGTGGTTGAGGAGTTCACCTGGACAACAGACTGGACCGGAGAATCAACAGTGAAGCCATCTACAACCAGGGGACAGAGTAGAATGTACTTTTTGAGGAAGCTGAGATCCTTCAAGGTTTGCAGCAAGATGCTGCAAATCTTCTACAAGTCTGTTGTGGAGAGTGTTATCGCTTTATCCATTCTCTGTTGGGGTAGCAGCATCAGAGCCAGGGACTGAAAATGGCTCAATAACCTGATAAAGAAGGCTGGTTCTGTTCTGGGGACACCTGTGGAAAAACTGGAGATAATGATGCAAAGAAGGATTCTTCAAAACAATTATGGACAACCCTGAGCATCCTCTTCATGAGACTATCCTACAGCAACAGACTATATTCAGTTGGAGGCTTCTTCAGTTTCGCTGCAACACAGATGGGAAATCCTTTCTCCCCACAGCCATCTTGATCTACAACAACTCCTTGAAAATCAATTAGTTATGAGCTACAACAACACTTAATTTCCTTCTGGGATCAATAAAGTATTTTTGAATTGAATTGAATATGGGGTAATTCGAAACTTGGATGTATGTATATATGTTGAGCTATGGAATGTATTTTTAATTATATCATTGGTTACAGAAAACCCACAGTAAATATCAACTTGTGCACCAAATTTTGTTTTTATTAATTAATTTTTTTGCTGTATAATACTCTAAATTTGGAAATGAAAACTGATTAAATGCATCAAACTTTTTACTGCTGCTGCTGATATCATAACAATGTGCCTTATAAAAGCTGTTGCGAAACATCCTAATGTAAAGCTGATTGATGTTCTCACATTGCCTTTCATTGCCAGACGGGGGTCAGACATGAATGAATAATGCAAAGAAATTTGTGAAATTATTACTGGCAGTTTCCCGACAGTCTGGCCACTCATCAATTAGTCATAAAAGAGATATTAAACCGCCTGAAAGGAAATATGTTCTGTCATTGCTTAAATTAATTTGAGTTCATTCACAGGTTAAATGATTAGGTGATTTTTTTCCCTCAAAAATTCAGCAAAAAAGCCTAGCTTCACTGAAGGTTGGTTCAAACTGAACCGATCATAGAGCTGATTACAGCAGAGTCTGCTACACACACAGCACATTGCGCTGGAAAGATAAGACAGGAGCTGACAGACTGGCATTTCATACTCACCTCCACCAAAGGATGTGTCTCAACTCTGCACCTCCAGTACTGATGAAAAACGACAGCGAAGATGCCACACCAGCAGAGCATTTCCAGCTTAAAGGTCACTGACTTCTTCCTGTCAGAAATGTTTGAACACTCTTTCCTGAATCAAGCAGGGAGAATAGTGGCCTCATGTCAAGCGAAGCATTTGAAAATGCCAAAATGCGGAACGTAGGTCAGTAAATCCAACATTTCCTGCTTTCTTCTTCATCAAATCGCTAACTTAAATTGACCAAAATAGTAATTAAAATATTTATTAATAGCTTTGTGATTTTTTTTGTTGAAACAATATAAGATGAAAAGTATCCATACCAATCAGACAAATGTATAAAAATTATATTTCAAAGCAAATTTTTCAAAGAGAACAATTACATTTTTTTAATAATTGTATTTCCTTAAAGCAATGACCTTTACACAGTGTTAGGTAGTAGCGGAATACATGTACCGGCAGTACGTATTTAGAATACTAATTATGAGTAACTGTATTCCGTTACAGTTACAATTTTTTAAACATGGTATCGGAATACAGTTACTTTCGTAATACCATAGGAATACTTGTGTGTTTTCCACCTAAAAGATGAAGATATACGTTTTGGGAAATGTGTGTCGCCGCGTTTCCCATAATACTGCTAAACAACATGCCAACTAAACCGAAACACTACCGACCTGCTGGCGCCAACATTAATGTGAGTTGCCAGCTGTTCAAGGTATGTGAAATTCACAAAAAAAAAAATTAAAAGACACTGCAACGATGTACAAAAACAAAACAAATTCCTCTACCATTGTTTTTTTTTGCCATTATTTGAGAGGACCTACACTGTGTTCGTTAGGTCATTTCTCACAGTTACAGTGGTTGAATCTGACAGGACGTTAGCTTGATTATATGTTGTTATGATGATTTTCCCGAACATTATGGCAAGGATAAAAGCTTTCCATTTCGAGTGCAATGAATGTCAGTTTACAATAATTTGCATATTTATATCACAAAGGCACAAAAAACCTAATTGGCCATGGCTGCAAAACAGCTAAACTTCATTTCAAATGACTAAATATAAAATCTAATTAAATGTAAAGAGATATTACTGCTAAAAACCAGTTTGTTTGTTTGGTTGATTTTTGGTCACTGAGAGGTAGCAGTGCTGTGACAAAAATAATTCAATGCTTTATTTTTTTCCCAGTCAGTATCTAATGTTTAGCATTAATATGCCCTCTGTTTTCCTGCAGGAGTAGCTACCAGCACATGTGGTGACATTTAATAGACTTAAATGCTGTTTTTAAGGGGATGTATTCCAAATATTTAGAATACGGTACCAGGATTCAGCAAAATAACGGAATACATTACAAAATACATTTTAAAACAGTTATTCAGTATTCTTTAACTAAATACATTAACAAAGTATTCTCCCCAACACTGCCTTTGCATAAGTCGCATCACAAGACAAATAAAACATTCACACATCCATCCAGTAACTTTCCATGATCAGGTCTTGGGGTTAACAGGTTCAGGAGAGAATCTTTACCTGCTGCCCAACACGCTATCTTACTCATTCTAAAGTAATCCCACAGCATTCCCAGGTCGGAAAAGGTTTTAGTTCCTGAGTGGGGTCTGGGTGTGACCCATGGATCCTCCGGTGAGACGTGTTCGGAAAACCTCTAAAAGGGAGGCTCTCAGAAGGCATGCTGATCAGATGCCCAAACCACTTCAACTGATTCCTTGTGATGGAGAGGAGTGACTTTACTGTAGATGAGGTCCCAGCTCTTTTACCCATCACACCAAGATACTTTAACACCGACCCTGAGGAAGTATATCAGACTTCTCTGGAAAGAAGCATAACCTCAGACTTAGAGAGGCTGACCTTTATAGCCAGATAAAACAATTCACAAAAATAAAATCTGATTTACTTACTAAGCAACCTAAACAATAACCAATCTAAAGCCTTCGGATTAACAGATATCCTAAAAGTACTATAGAAAAAACCATTAAAGTTTACATTATGACAGTAAGATTAATTCAAAAGGTGGAAAACAGATCTTTGGACAGTTAATCAAAATTAAAAAGAAGTTATAGAGGTTGCTTTACATATGCTCAACTTTTAGTTTGCAGAAATATAAAAATAACAAATAATCCATCTGGTCCAATTTATGCAGTAACATAAATATAAATGTACACTTTTGTTTTTGCTTCAATTTTCTATGAGCTGAATTTAAAGATCTGAAAATATTTCTACGTACACAAAAGATACATTACTTTCACATATTGTTCACAAATCTGTCTAAATGTGTGTTAGTGAGCACTTCTCCTTTGCAGAGATAATCCTTACCTTACAGGTGTGGCATATCAAGGTGCTGATTTGACAGCATGAATAATACATAGGTTTGTCTTGAATTGGGATCAAAAATGACCACTCTAAAATGTGAAGTTTGATCACATGACACAAGGCCACACATGTTGCAACTTTTGATGGAGCTTGCAATTGGCATGTAGTGTCAATGGGGTGTGGGGGTGGGGGCAAGCAAGATAATACTTTCTCTGTTTAGCCCAATGGATGTGAAATGAATGGTGCAGTCTGTCTATTCTTAAAATGTATGTTTCCATTATATCAAAACAGGCATATGATACATCTTAAACAAAAATTTGCACTGTAGATTTTTTTTTCATTGAACAATTCTTTGACATGAATATGGATATCTTGAAAAAAATATGTGTAATTTTGTTTTGTACTGATTATGCATTCTGTCATAGCTTAATAGCTAAATATGTCCAGGACCTAATCAAACCCAATTATTATATTAATTTTTTTTCTGTTCTATATAATGTCTGACAATTTGGTTCATTTCATTTGTAACTTCAAGTTTTTGTGCCTTCAGATTCTTGGAGCAGCAATGCACTGCAGTGTATGTGCCTGAGTTTAACTCATCCAGTTTATTCTCACTAACCATTGTTTTCTAGTCAAATGTTCTTAGGTCTACTCTATATTTCATCCTAGATTTAATTTTTGCTGTCTTGGGCCTTTTCTCTTTAGAAAAACTATCCAAATACTTTTAGTAACTTATCTGCTTCTTAGATTTTCAAAGCCTCAGCTCCCTCCACAGGCCTAGACTGAAAGATTACAAAGCTTTCAGTCCCTTCAGAGAAGCGAGGCTGCCAGACACTGGTGCCACCAGGCTTTCTGACCACCGCCGACAGGTAAGGCAGGTAAAGTGTCTGACCAGGGCAGATGAAGCGGGTATTCAGACTGGCAACCCAATGATAACAGGATGAATTTCAACCTCCTGAGCCACAGTCACCCCCACACAAACAGTTCACACAACACAGTAATCACACCAAGTGTGATGGATCAACTTTCTTGTCTGTGACATCTTCTGTCACACAATTATTTTGGTGTCATCCATGATGGCAGAGAAGTTAGAATGAATCATTGCAACATTAGGAAGCGGAAAATAAGTAGCACAAATATTTTTGACAAACTATAACAAAAAACAAATTTTCAAAATAAATGTTTTGTACTTTTTAAATCATTTTAATACCATTTCAAAGCCATTTTTACACATCAAAAAGATTGTATATGTGTATATCTGTGGTGCATTATAAAGAAGCAGCTGCCTTTGTTGTTCATCTTCAACTCATTTAGATTCAATTTTTTAAGACCCGACTATCAAAAATGTGCAGATTATTTTACAAGGCAGCACAATTAAAACAAAAAATATATATTTTACCAACATAGCCTGAGGTTTGGATTGAAATGGACACATTTATATATTTTATTAAAATTTAACTAAATTGAAACAAATATAAACAACAAAAAGTAATAGTTTATTTGTTCTCTACTTGTCATATGGTTATGTCCACAAAAGGAAAATGGCTTTGAATGCAAAGGTGTCAAGAAAAACCTTTGGGTATTTGAACATCATTTTTTTAATTTGATGTAACATTTTATGCCTTGACACAAATTCAATTTCTTCATTCACCTGTGAACAATAAATGGCCCGTGCACTAACTGGGTCAAAAACCTTCATAAATCATGTTAACTAAATAGCCGTCACTAGTCCTCTTTGAGGATTTAGACATGGTGGATTTGTGTCTTTCTTTAAGCACAATGTGCATTTGCATTTGACTAATGCAAACACAACAGAGGACAAGAGAATCACACCCCCGCCTGTCATCATGATCCTGGTTTTTAAACTGCTGAGGGCTGGGTAAAATTTGCATGCAATAGTGCGTGTGCTTTTTTCTTGTGCCATGCTTTTTGGACAGGCAATGTTTTAGCCATGCGTGTTTCAGCAACAGAACAAAGAATCCATCTGGTCTGAGCTACTGAATGTGCCAATATGAGACACTCTTGCTGTTCTCAGGTCCCTTTTTGATGCAGCTCAGAGGTGGAGTGAGAGCAGGCCGAGAGCGAAGAGGGGTCTCATTTGATTTGTCCGCTCATGCTGGGAGCCTCCGAGTTGAAGCCATCCCCCCTCTTTATAGCCCAGTAGTGCCATTCTCACCCAAGGAGATGGGCTCATTCATTCTTCCTGCCTTCACCTGCACTGCACTCTGGTTCAATCTAGTGTAATTACACGTGGAACAAAGAAAGCAAAGAGACAAGCAGACTTTGGTGATAAGCTCCCGGATCAGAGGGCTTTATCCAGGGAGCAGCTGGGGAGAAGCTGGGGAAGCCGAGCCAAAGGTCACTTTGTGGGAGGATAGCTGAGGGGGAAAGCTGAGATTTGGATTGGAGGACTGTCCTCCCTGCATTCTTGTTTAAAACAACATTTCTATTACATTTTCTGTCCAGGGATGATACATTTCTAGAAACAGACATATTTTAATCTCGTGTTTTGAGCAATGCAGGGCTTTTGTGAAAACTAAACAAAAAAAACAGTAGGAAAGTCACATTATAAAATACGGAGAAAGTATTTGAAGGGTGCATAAATTATTTTCTTTTAAAAAATTGAATTACTTCGAGAGAAGTCTGTCTTTTTATGACAAAGAGGGTTTGTTCATTCAAATAATCAATTTTGTTAACACACCATTTATATTCACCCCCTTTCCTCTCATACATCAAATTAAAATCCAGAGCAACTAATTGCGTTCAGTAAGTATACTCCAACTCAGTCTAATTTATTGTCATTATAAATCCAGCTGTCTTGTGAAGGCTGTAGAGTTGTTTAGAGAACTTTACTGAACAAATATCGTGAAGATACACAACGAAGAAAAAAGAGAAAATTGTAGAGATCTTGACAGTAAACAATGTGCAAAAATGTGAGTATTTCACACAGTGCTGTTCAGTCCATTATCTGAAAAAAGAAACAGCAAGAAAACACCTGAAAACTATCAAGACATCACCGCCTATTGAAAGTGACAGGCAAGGCAAAGATAACTACTCAGAGAAGAAGCCAAAAGGCTTGTGGTGAGTTTATTGGGTGAGGAGCAGCAAATCTCCACAGCTCAAGTGGGGGACTATGTTGAAATTTGTGGAATTCGCTATTCGCTGTGTACTCCACAAATCGGGCCCTTATAAAAGATTGATAAGAAAAAGCTAAGGTCTGAAGAAGGCCATGACTGGTCCCATTTGCAATTTGTCCCAACTAATGCAGCCGACTCATGTGGAAAGACATGGAGTTGACAGGTCAGGTCTGACTGGATGAGACCAAAATGTGTATTTTCTGCCCTGATGCAAAATACGTCATCCCTAAACAGAGATATTGCCACAGACAAACATGGCGGTGGCAGTATCTTGCTGTGGGATTCTAAATTCAGCAGGAGCTGAGAAGTTGGTCTGAGTTGATTCAGAAATGGACAGAGCATTCCTGGGGGAAAACTCTTTAGAGGCTGTAAAAGACTTGAGACTGAGGTTCAACAGGGCAACAACACAAAATTATACAGGTTGAGTTACAATAGAATGGTTCAGCGCTAGGACTTTTTTTTGCTATGGAGAATGGTTTCCAGATGTGCAGAATTGGTAAAGGTAAACTCCAAAATAGGTAGGCTGTTGTTGCAGCGACAGGTGATATTACAAAGGCTTGACTGAGGGAGAACAAACTCAGATTTTGATTTGTAAAATGTTCAAAAGCTTGTTTTCACTTCAAAACGATGTAGTACTTTGTGAATAGCCAATTATTGTTGATGCTTTCCACAAATGTGGACTTTATGGAAGAATAGTACCAAAATATAAGTTATGGAAAACTATCACTGCACATACAACTTTTAATACCATTGTGACTGAAAAATCCCAAACAAAAACAGTGATGAGAGTATTATTGTATGTGATTACTTAGCATTAGCAGGGACAGGAAAGCTGTTTGGAATTGATGAGAAGATTAGAGGAGCTAAATACAAATCGATGCATGGCACACTTTTCCAATGTTTAACTGTAAAAACATTTAAAAAATAAGAAGCATGTCTACTTTTCTTTCTACTACACAGTTGTGTTGATCTTGAGTCAAAATGTTTCACAGGTTCTCCACTTACATCAAACCAACTTTTTGTAACGCAAAGCTAAACTAATAGGTGGCAGAATTGGATATTCTGATCCCCTACGCAAATCCCCCCCAAAAAACAGCAGCTGCTTTTCTCGCCACCCTTCTCTGATTGCAGCTCGCTGGCAGGGGCCTGTCGGCATGCACACACCTGCTCACTCTGACCTCCAATCTATCTCTTC
Organism: Apricaphanius iberus; assembly: GCA_028564705.1. Taxonomy (NCBI): domain Eukaryota; kingdom Metazoa; phylum Chordata; class Actinopteri; order Cyprinodontiformes; family Aphaniidae; genus Apricaphanius; species Apricaphanius iberus. Next base: position 1,674,005 of record JAPXFQ010002688.1, read on the forward strand.
CACGCCTGCCTGCCACAACTGTAGGGATTAGCACGTCTGGGGAGAGCAGGGCGATAAATGAGGGGGAAGACGGCAGCCTCCAGTCTGACACGTATGTCCTGGCGCTCACTTGTGGCGTTGAAAGTGTGTGCACAGCTGGCTAATTCCCTGCATCTGAGCCTGCAAACAGCCTGGAGGCTGTGTGCACAGTGTGAAGAAAAGGAGCAACTGGAGGTGGAGACACCCCTGCATAAGTTATATTTGGTTTTGATGAGTTCATTTTTTTTTCTGACAACTTTCAAGAGGTCTAATTCAAGGGTTACAACTAATCTGGGACTGACTAAAAGGAGTTGAAAGAAAAAAATATCATATGGTGTTCATAGGCCCATATTCCATTATCAATAACTTCTGTTAGCTTGTATCCAACATTGCTCTAAAATATTTTAGAGCATACTCAAAATACTCTGTACTCATCATCAGATCAACCTCATGCAACCAAAGACTTTCAGGAAGGGAGCCAGTGATGCAAAATCCAGAAATCTCTCCAAACCAAAAGCAGTTTCTCTATGAAACAATGGCATTTTACTGCATGCTGTTTTTTAGCCAGAAAATGAAAGATATTTTTGTGTACTGATTTATATGGTGTTAAGTATTAAGGGTTTTGTGTTTGAGTTTGTTCTTTTCCTTATTTAGCTCAGATTATCATTTTAGTTTATTTTTTGGTGGGTTATTTTTTTACTTGAGGACATTTTGCAATTTGATTTTGACATTACCTTGTTTCCATATTTTTCCCTCCCTAATTTTAGATGTTTCACTGTTGTTTGATGTTTATCTTTATTTGTTTCCTTAGTTTATCAATCTGTATTAGTCATTTTAGATGTTTAGTGTTTCATCCTCAGTCATGTTTGTAGTTTCTCATTTAGAATTTCCCCATTCCAGTGGATTGCCTCCACCTATTACTTCTCCCTTACCTGCATCCTTTTACTAGGAATTAGGTTCTCAAGCTTTCTCAGTCCATCCCTCACTCCTCCTCAGCATATTTAAGTTACCAGTTCCAGCCACCTCTTTGCTAGTTCTTAGTCAATGGTCCCTGTTTGGGGTCCTGTTTTAACCTCTCGTGTTTTTGAATGTTTTGTTGCATTTTTATTCATTAAAACCGCCAATTTACTCTGGCTGCATTTGGGTCCCAGATTCATCATAAACATGATATATTAAATGTTAGCAAAAACCTTTAAGGAAAAAAACACAACAAAGAATAGATAAGGATTTTCAGATCATAAATTGTTGTTCTCTTAATAGGCAATAAATCAAAATACTGTAACTGCAGCAGCTAACTCTCTTGGTGTATTCATTTGTATAAATGTAGATTACGGTACATTGACCTGGACGTTCAATCTAATAGCTAGTCCAATAGGGAACCCCTCTAGCTGGGTGCATTTTATGCAGCTAAACTGAACTGCTGTCAACTTGGCTATGGAAAATCCTCAAAATTTATAGTGCTTACTTCCAACCAGAGGATTAAAAAAACAGCGATGTTCCGGAGTTCATACTGAAGCAAAGACCAGGTTAGACCTGCCAGCATGGTGCGGTTTTTACAGCGCTGTGAGAATTCTGTCCACGGCTGCAGCTGTAGCCGACTGGAAGAAACAACCGGGATCAATCAGAAGCTCAGCTCTACACAGACGGAATCTCTGCTTTGTAAGTCTTGTTGTCCAACATTTGTTAAATACCAACTTTGTTGAAAGATTGCTATCAAAGATTAGAATCAATGTGATATGTTGGTTGTAAAAGAAACTGTAAGTCTAACTTGTAGCCCCGAGGCTAAGCGCTAGCGTCGCCTTTCATTGGTTAGATTTGGGCTTAAATGCTTCCCCTGCTCTCCCCTTTGTCTCTATGTTTTATCTAGGGTACGGAGCAGGCTCATAGCTGTATGGTTGTGGCCCATCATGTGTGTAGTTGTGAAAGATTGCTATCAAAGATTAGAATCAACAATATATGTGATTGTAAATTAAAAAGTAAAGTTTGCTTGTAGCACTGACTCTAAGAGCTAGCAGCAGCTAGCATTGTTTTGATTTGGCCTTTAATGCATCCCCTGCTCCACCCCTTGTCCCTCTCTGTTATCTGGGACTTGTAGTAAGCTCATAGCTGTAGTGGGCCATCATGTGTGTAGTTTTAAATGTTTAAAATTTAGTCTGTGTCAAAGTCGGCATTAAAATCCATAGTTTTTAATTGATCGAGCTGACAGGACTCCCCTCTCCCACGTAAGGTACAGTCTGGAATTTTCACAAAAATGATTATAAAAGCAAAATAATGTATATATTAGTACATTTTTATTTAAAAACTCTTCCTATTTCCCCAAATGATAGTTTAAGGGGGGTCTAACCTTTAACCTGCACTTTAAACAACTCTGATCTTAAAGACATCACAATAGTTTACACAAATGTTGTACTATGAATCTTTAAATCATTGTATTTGTTCCATTCTTGAGATAGGTAGAGATAGATAAAGTAAGAGATATGAGACACAGACAGACAGACAGACAGGTGCCTGGGTGGATGCACAGATGGACAGCTGACTAGGTGGATGGATCGTGTTCAGAAGAATGCCTATGGATAGATGATGTAGGCAATGGGCCAAGGAAGCCAGGAAAAAGCTTGGAAGTCTAAATATTTTAAGTATGTTTTTTTCACCATATTTATCCAGATCCAAAAAATATGTGAGATTTTAAACCTATCCACACAGTGTATAAACCCTGGAATAATATAAAGTAAAGTGTTAAATCAGGATTTTTTTTGAAACACTTTATGCATGTTAAAATATACTTTAGATTTCAGTGCAATTAAGTCTTTAATAACGTTAACAAAACGTTTTGAACTTTACAAGACAAACATAATAAACAGAAGGAAGCTTAAGCTTCCAAATGGAACTCATTGAAAGAGATATTCTGATTCTTTATACCTGTGTTTGTCCAACATGAACACAGGTATAAAATCACCTAACTGAATCATTAAATCACCCTAACTGAAGAGGCATATGTAGCTGCTAAGTTAGATACATTTTATGTAGTTCTTGGCCACATATTTGATTCAGGAATCTTTTGTGATTTCATCAAATGCTGTATGGCTCGTCGGTGTTCACAGGTGTTCATTCCTCCCATCTTATCTGGCTGATTAACAGCTGCTGTCGGCGGCCGCCAAATCTGCCATCCCAACACCCATTCTAACTCTGTGTCAAGACAATGAAAAACACATGAGGCCACAAACTCCTTAATATAAAATGGATAAGTTTCATAAGGTGAAAGCAATTTGTTCGACACAGAAATAAACATAAGAATGAATAACATATGCAGGAAATAATTTAATGGGATGTAAATTAGAGGAAAGAAAAACTTAAAACACAGTGACAAGCTAAAAGCTAGACAAAAGCTAGAGGAATATGAGCAAATACTTGTTTGATTTTTACATTCTGCATTGCTGCTGTCGTTATTATTCATGTTCTTCCCCAGGGAGGCTTGTATGAAAAATGGGACTGTATCAGCCCCCACCCTGCTTGTAACCATCTCACTCTTCCTCTCTCTCTCCCTTTTAAACACACTCACACACACACGCACACACGCACACACACACACACACACACACACACACACTTGTTTAGAGTCTTGTTGAGGAAGTAGAGCCAGACTGCTCCTCCCTTCTCTCACTCATCTAGCTGGGTCCCTCCCCCCTCCACCACATTTCTTTTCTCTTTTTTCACTTTTTCTACCCAACAAAGAGTGATCCAGCTCGTCTCCTTTCCGTCACGCGGGTAATCAGCCGCTGCTATTTCATTTGGCTCAGTAATGAAAGCAATCCCAGTGCTTTTCACAGCAGCGCAGCCCAAATAATGAGCGCTGCCTTACCCTCCTTCTTCCTAAGCCACACCTCACCCCCTAGTCCTCACCATCTTCCTCCCAACCCTGCTGTTAATGGATGAAGGAAAGCAAATGTGTGACTGTGTGTGCACGGGTATGTGAATCACGCAATCTTGCCAACTCCTTTGTGCCTATTTTTCCCTTCACTAGGCTGTAAAAGAGTCTATTGTATAAAATTTGATAAGCAAAGCTCTTATTTTTAAATGTTTCCCATTTTAAATGAATCCAGTTGACAAACATATGTCTCCTGCATTAGTAGTTCCTAGCCTTTATTACTAGTGACCTGATTATTGTAGTCTCCTCTGTAAACATTCAGACTGCAAGTCTATAAATTAACTTAGTTTTCCTAACTGTATGATGGGAGCATGGTTTGACAATCTATAGTTCTTCTCAGACAAAAAAATGCAAGGTATTTATTCTTTAGCTAATAAATAAAAAGAAAAACTATAAAAGATGTGGTCATCCTGGGTTCGATTCACAATCTTGGGTCATTTGCTCCATGTCTTCCATTTCCCATCCAAAACAGTGATGAACTTAATATACGTTTGCGTAAACAAAACAAAAAAACAGAAGAAAAAGAACTCTGACATGAAACCAGATTTTTACATTTTTTCACATGGTAATAAATTGACTTTACCAATAAGTGTCGCAAAGAAATAGAAACCCTTTAGGCTCAACAGCCGTGCCATGTATGCAGTTAATTCTGTGTAATTAAGTCATTCATTACAAGAGGTATGTTCAAAATAATACAGTGGGTACAGAAAGTATTCAGACCCTTAAAATTTTTCACTCTTTGTTCCATTGCAGCCTTTTGCTAAAATCAAGAAAGTTCATTTTATTTTTCATTAATGTACACTTGGCACCCCATCTTGACAGAAAACAAAGCAAAAAATGTAGAGATTCTGCAGTGATAGTTGACTTGGTGGAACTTTCTCCCATTTCCCTATTACATCTCTGGAGCTCAGTCACTTTGGGTCCTTCTTTACCTCTCTCACCAAGCCTGTTCTTCCACAATTGCTTAGTTTGGCTGGACAGACAGTTCTAGGAAAAGTTCTGGTCATGAGAAACTTCTTCCTTTTGAAGATTATGGAGGCCACTGTGCTCTTAGGAACCTCGAGGGCTGCAGAAATACTTTTGTAACCTTGGCCAGATCTGTGCCTTGCCACAATTCTGTCTCAGCTCCTTCGGCAGTTCATTCAACCCCCTAATTCTCATTTGCTATGACATATACAGTGAGCTGTAAGGTCTTATATGTGCCTTTTCTAATCAAGTCCAATCAGTTTAAGTAATACATTTGCAAAAAATTAGCGCAGTGGTTTCCAAACTGGGGTCCCTAGAGATCTGAGGGGTCCACATTTTTTTTTTCCTCTGATGAGATTACCGAAATTATATTTGTAAATATTACATTTATTCAACCCAAAAGACAAAAAAAGTATATAGCCTACAGTGTCCAACAAGAAGAATAAGAACAAAACCTACAAATTCTGCTTATTTTTTGTTAATAAAAGTTTGTAATTGAGATGCAGGATTCCATAGAGATGCTATTGGAGGTCCAACATTATTTATTAGGACCTGAACAATAACCCATTTCTTGGGTTATTGCTCTCTCCCCATCTAGACACGAGTGTCCTCAACCTCACCCTTCATGTTGCTTTATTCAGGCAATTGGAGCAACTAACAACATAAACATAATCGTGTCTCTATATTCCGCCAACAGACGTTCTCATGGCCCCAAGCTGTAGGTTGGGTCTGCTATGCCGCCAACATAACGAGTGATCAATGGACAAATGTAGTTCTAATTCAGTTTTTGAACCTAGGATATGCCATCTACTTTTTGATTGTGTTCATTTGCTTCCCTCTAATCCTATAAATCAATCATCCTGTTGGATTGTTTTCATCTCAACAACATTGAATGTTTACATTAATGAAGAAAACCCTTAAAAGCGCTTGAAACTGCTAGTTATATTGTGTGAAATTGCATGAACTCTGTTAATTAAAAGCAAGGTAACCATTTGCCAGCTCTATGATGTCAAAATTTGTATGGCTTCTTCTTCAAATAACTTTTACTTCCAAGCATTTTATTTTCTGCTATTTTTCCTGTTTGTCCATTTGTTTCAATTTCCTGAATACATCACATCTGCATAGTTTGGAGCCATTAGTTTATTCCAGATCAAATTTTCCAATATCTTTAGTTTCTCATAGTATTGCCTCAAAGGTCTTGCCCTACAGGTCGATCATATTGTTAAGTATCCTGTATTGAGAGTTTTAATTCAGTATTAAATGTTTTTTACCGTCCGTTAGGTAAATGATTCTATTCATTAGTTAGTTAGTTATTATCCCTCTCATTTTAGTGTTTCAGCAGTCACCTTTGATTAGCAGTAGCACACTAACAACATCAGGGTATTGTGTGGAACATCTGTTGTGAGTTGGCACTATGTAAATAAACTGAATAGAATTGAGGACATATTCATCTCATAGTAGAGTTATTATAAGTACGTGGGATCTGACAAGTGGTTTGTGTTAAAGTGTCAGTAATGCGGTCAACATATGTTCCTGTAAAAACGTTTTTCTTTGGTATTTTTAATGTAGCCTGCTTGCTTAAACACACAATTGTCAATTAGTATAACCTTTTTCTTTTTAATTTAAGAAAAGTCTTTAAAATGTCTTTTGAAGGTACTGCGATTTGGTATAGTGAGGAAAGGACAAAACATTAAATTCAGGAATTTATTTCAAAACAGACAAAAGCCTGCAGTACTAAGTTTAAGATTTGATAGTTTACTATTGTTTATTGTGTGTGTAAAACTTATTGTCAGGATTGGCAAAATGGGAATTTTTTTCTTTTCTTATTTTTGCAGACTATTAACATACACTTTAATAAAATCTTCTTTTTTTTTCATTTTTACTCAGCAAAAGAAATGTGTTGCCTACGCAACACTGAATGCCTCCAAACACAGTTTTGAAACAGCCAAAATGCTCCAACTGTACATTTGTATCTTCTGTTTCCATCTCCAAGCAAGGCTGTTTAAGCTAATATATTCAAGTTCTCAGTTCTCCCATTGCAGACAAAACACTGGTTATCTTTCTAAGGCATTGCTTTTGTCAGCTGATGTTATTTTTATTTTACCTCCAAAAACTGAGGGTCATCTGACTTCAACTTGACCACCATTTAGTTTTCACTCGCTTCTTTTTTTCATTGCCCTTAATTAATTCTAGTCATAGTTATACAACAATATGAAACAAACAGTTTGATTTATCTGTTGAAAAACTTTTGCGGAAATTCCTTCTTATTATGAAACTGACAAATTATCATCGTGCTTTTGAAAAATGTAAAAAAAAAATGGTTAAAATCTCAGATGTCGGCCAAAGAGATCATAATAGGAAACTTGCTTTGCTTTAATAAATGCAAGTATTTTCAATTTTTTTTAGATTGATGAAAATAAACGTAGCAGTTAAAAAGAGGGTCCAATGTAATATAGGCACGTCTTTATAAGGAATCAATGGCTGAAATAAAACCGTTAGTTCTAGTGGTATGGAAATCAATTTCCCGAAAACTAGTTTTAACCTAAAAATTCTGCCGCCTGACAACTGACATTTAAACCCATTCCAGATGGCAGACAAAATATGTAGAAAGTGAGAAAATGACTTAAAACACTGCCAACATTCCTAGGTTTTTAAAGAATAAGTAAATGTGGAATATCTGCCTCATAATATGTGGTTTGTAGCTCAGTTTACAGTGTGATCTGATTGAAAAGTCAGCTATAAGACAATGGGAGTACCAGTGGGTAACTCTCAACAAAGTGCAAAAAAAGTGCAGGCAACAAGAGTTAAAACACAGTTTATCAAGTACTATTACAACACATTATTTAATACAGCAAACAAATAACACTGAAATGTGTCAAGCAACCCTTAAAGCATACAAAATAGGCTGGGTTGAATTTGACAGTTGGGATCTTGTTGAAAAAACTCTGTACCATTACTAGTGTAGGTAAAAATTGACTGTTATTTAAAAATAGGTTTCTGTCCAGTACAGACTTTTCCTCTAAACGATGGTTCATTTTGTTATTTAACCTAATTTAATAATTTTGTTATAGGTGATGAAAAATAAGCGCAAATACCAGTTTAAAGGGTTTTCACATCAACAGTTTTGTGGTTTATGGGTATTTAGTGAAATTATTCATTTATACAGTCTTCTGCTCATATTTGTCAGTAGCCTGGATAATCAGTACATTCACAAGATGCAGGCTTCCTTGCAGTGTTACCGCATCTAAAATTCAGTGCCTTTCCACCAACTGAGAGAGAAATGCAATGAAGTGGAGCAGATGTTCTGAAGTATCCCGCTTGGTTAAGCTCATAGATGATTGGAGTTGCAGCAAAGGTGCTGATGGCTCATGTACTGCATTTCATGGGAACTTATTCCCCAAGAGGTTATACACATGGCACAAATGCAACAGATGAGAGTATAAACCCCTCTTGTGCTGAAACTCTAAAAGTAATCCCTTCAAAAAAAAAATAAAAAATAGAGATGGAGCAGTTTCACTTCGCTGAGATTTTTCAGTCTAACATTCATGTTTTCTGTTTTTGATCACAATGAAATCATTCAGGTCCGCAGGACTGAGTCAGTCAGAGGGTCTGCACCTGCACTGGGAAGAGCAGGGACAGATGCTCGGCACCTCGGATCGGGAGTTTATGGGTGGTATAAAAGTGGACGGCCTCAGGAATGGTGTCAAAGGGAGGACTGTTCTGTCCCAGCACGTACTTCCCATCTTTACACTGGGTGAACTTCATGTGCATGAAACCCTGGCAGCTCCTGTGAAGAAGAAAGAATGGAAATAAGTTTTTATAGAATAAGTTAACAGCATCCTATAAAAGAAAAAAAATCAGCAAGAGAAGAGTAAGGGAAGAGAAGAAGCATGTAATGAAATTTGAAGCGCCTAACATAGCACAGCCTTCCACACATTTGGTCCAATGAGGGTGTGTGAACGATAGCCTGGATTTGTGTTTGCTTTTTATTTCACTCTGGAAACATAAATCTAACAAAAACCTAATAACACTGACACAAATAAGGAGTAGAGGTTTTTTCGCTTAATTAATGAATGGTATAATAAGACATAAAACACAAAACCAAGAGAGAAAAACAAGGAAGCTGTAGACTGTAGAAGTGGCTTCTCTGAGAGCCACACCTTCCCTTCAAAATCCATGCAGACTTGAAAGGACTGCTCTTCTAGTAGTAATCCAGCCAGATATAGGTTGAATTATAGTGCAACATGTGTTTACTGTGACCCAATGTTTTACATGGCTTACAATAGCAGCAAAGCAAAAGCTGACAGCTGAAAGTGGTCAGCAAAACTGTCACTGTTGAGTAAATTAAATATTGATATCATGTGCTATGACAGCAACTATTGTCCAGATGAGTATTTGAGAATTTTCGTCACTTTAAAAAAATTGGCATAGTACTATTTTTAGACTCACTGGATCTAATGTTAAAATAAAACCCATTTGTTTTGTTCTCATGTGTCAATGTTGTACACATGTTGGTTCTAAATCTCTTTCGGACAGCTGTTGTTTATATTTCTTTCTAATTCACAATATGCTTTGACTGTTTAACATTTTTTCAAATGATAATAAAAACAATGTAAAACACATTCTGATACTGCATGCATTTCCCTAGACAATTTAGTTGTAATGGGTTGTTCTTCTATAAGGCCCTTGTATAAAAGTGGCAGGTGTATTTATAGAAAAATAACCAAGAATGCAGATAAACATGCAGCTTTTTAAAGATTAATCAGTTCTAAGGAAACCTCTCTTTACGCACCTCTTTGCCTCATTCAAGCAGTTTTGAAATGATACAAGGCAAGGTAGCGCTGATAAGATGAAGAATGTTTACCTCTAGTTACTGCATTTTTGGTAATAAAGTGCAAAACTCAGCATGAGTGACAAAAACATGGTTCTATGCAACAATGGTACCAAACAGGGCAGAGATGTCAAGCCTCACTGCTTTGAGTATTTAAAAGTGATAGAAGTAAATTAAAGCTTGATAAATGCACAAATTCTGAAGCTTCTAAACTCTTTAATCAAAGTTTTGCTTCCTAACCCTTCTGAATGACCATCAGCCTTCAGGCTTGACCCAAATCAAAGTGATATTAATGTTATAATTGAATGTATATATACGTGGTTAACGTTTAATGCTTTAATCCAAAAAAGTTTAGCTACCCAAAAGGCTTTATTTAGGCAGTTGAAAAGTTGGGGGAAAGATCATTATTTGAGCATTCACATATGTACCCCAGTTTCATAAACTATAGAAATCCATATTTTTATGCAATAACATGGTAGTGGATTTGCAAAGATGACTCAAAAGCATGATGTGCAGGTGGGGACAAGAGCAGGCAATGAATGCCACCTTTGAAACATGAAGACAGTGGCATAGTCTCATTGTCAATGGGAATTTTCTCCTTTCTGGATCCAGCCCCCAGCTGATGAGGGAGGAACTGCAATTTTTGCCACTTCCTGGTTTGCTTCACATTCTGTTGGCTGAGTTTTCCCCTTGGTCACAACTCGTGACCAATACTAACCAAAGGTAGGCAACTGGATTATGGCTAGGAAAATTGGTTTTGGCCAGATAAATAAGCTCCACACACAAAACGATCGAAGCTTCCGTTGTTGTTTATTCACTCAACTGACCCATCATGCAATCTGACAAAGACCAATTGGTGTATAAACACATAGATTGAAAGATTGTTGCAACATTCTGATTTAACAACAATTCAGATGCGCGTAGAGGACCTTTATTTTGGCAAAAAACTCCTAGCTTCCTGAACTGTACCTTCTCACCTAATAGCTGCTTATCAGATCAAGTGAGAAATATTATAATCTAATATAAGCAGGGTCTATGCTGGCCTGAGGAGTCACTGGAGTAGTATTAATAATCAGTTAACATCAACGTTCACTCTCAGCTCAATTCTATGAATATGTATGTAATGTCAGAAATGTAGACTATTTTATGATAATGTGAAGTCATTATCACAAACTTATTGCACTTTTCTTTAGTGAAAAATATCGCTCTAAGAGAAAAAGACACAACAGCTTTTAGGCTTTTAAACATATTTTCATCCATTTGTCTGTTGTACATAAAACATGCTAAAAATACACAGCTTTTATTTTTTTAGCATATGACTGTTTAACCAAGCTCAAACACTGTTTCAAAAAGTGAACCCCAACAACACTTGAAGATAAAGTAGTTTTGTAACAAAAAAGTTTTTGATGTAACTGAACAGAATCTGGTTCAAAGATGTTATCCAGTGCTTCCCCTGGAAATTTTTCAGCCAATTTCTTAATATAATCATATGCTGCTCATCTATACCTTAATGCCTTTGGAACGTGTCTTCTGCAAACTCAACACTCCTGTATTTAAAGTATTGTAATAAAAAATATAGGTTTTATAAGGACATATACATTTTGTACTGTACTGGTCACGATCTTTAATGTGTTTTTCCCCTCCACATGGCTCTGATAGTCTGCAGAACATACACAAACACATACAAACTTGTTCCCAGTTTTGACTGGTTAAGTAATAGACATTTTTTACAATTCGACCAGACTCTAAAATATCTGCGCTGGACATTTTAATAATGAACAGTAAAACTAAAAAGTTCCACTTTCTTTGATTATATGTGATAGACACAGTTTAACTGCATTTTATTATTTCATATTTATTTAAAATAACTAAAGAAATATTTTTATGTGCATTTAATTAAAAGGGTAGTAATTTGTTTTGAATATTGCAATAGTTATTTTTTGTTTGTTTTAGTTTTAAGAATGTAATAATTACACTGGCTGACAGCTCATATGCACACGTCACCGGGGCTAATTTATAAATTACCTGCAGCTGCCTGTTGGCTTATGTCCACATCATAATTGCACACTGTGCAAATTGCATGATGAGGAACTTTAGAGGGTCACAAGCATGGCCACTGTTCTTAATATTCAAAAAACGTCTGAGGGACATGAAACCTCATGTTCAGTAGGTCTGTAGATTTGCTAGGGCAAATCTACAGACCTAGCAAATCTTTACGTTTTCTTTTTTCACTCAGACTTCAGCCGAATGCATGCATGGTGAAAGTAACGTTAGGCTTTACATTTAAAATTTACTTAAAGCTGGCAGGTCCACAACACACAAATGCAGTTTACCTTTTAGTTCAGGTGCAACGAGTGAAAAACAGAGGACAGAGAGCTGAGGCAGAGCACAGAAGTAGGAAGTATGGAGGAGGGGGCGTTGGGGGAACTTCTGTATCAGGTTGTCAGACATGAGTACCATACATTTAGCACAGAACTCACACGTCTGCAGCTATTTTCTGTGGTTTAGATAGGCAAGTTGTACGTAGATGTTAAAATTACATACTTGCTGCGCAAAATATGTGGCTGGTTTACATTTTGTAGCCATGGCGCTGGAATTTCAGCTGTGGCGGAGTGCCACGGTAACACCTATGCAACGGAAACACTTATCACAATCTTTCTGCTTCACCAGATCGTTCACACATTCTATCATGACCCAAAACAGTGCAATAAATCTGATTTAGTAATTCCCATTTAACAGTTCATAAGGATCATAGATCTTGATAAATTCACTGCTTTAAGCCTCATCTGTGTCAGTTGAGGAAAAGTCTCAGCACTGACCTTGTTGCCTGATCCAACATGTGCGTGTGTATGTGTGTGTGTCAAAAGCACTCCACTCGTTTAAATGAGTAATGTATGAGCTTGTTTATATGTCAGCTCAACACTGACTCCACTCCCCTCATTCCCATTCCTCCCTATTCCCTTCCTAATTCCCTCCTTGGGTGTCCCACAGAAGGTAATTCATATTCATTAGTGATCATGTGGAGGATGATGTGTGCACTGAAGTGTGCTCTACCTGACTGATTACCACTTAGAAGTCCCGCTGGGGCTACGGAAGAAGGCCACCAAGGGGTAGGCCAAGGATGCTGAGAGGACAGAGTGATGAAGGGAGACCGGTACAAGGTTGGCACAATGGATCACGATTGTAATTGCAAGGGGGACATTTGACCATATAAGCAGTGTTGTGTATTGCTCATAAGCATCAGTACGGAATCAGTGTAGCTGTGATCGAAAATGAAGGTGAAGGTAGATGAGAGGAAAGACTGAGAGACAGATGGAGTGGTGTTTGAGACTGCGATATCAGATGAGGAGTTCAGACATCTGCACTCATGCACATACACATAATACAAAAAACATGATAATGTGCAATTAAAGATGCAGTCTGGAGGATTTATTTATGTATCAAAGTTTTATATATGCTTAAAATGATAGTGGGGTTCAGTAGTATGATAAAGGTTAGTGCTCCACAACATTTGTTATTCTTCTTAAGTCCCGTCTTCCTCCCATAGACCACTATGCAATTCACACTGATCGGCATTTTCTTTTAGCCAATAGAATTCAAGTTTCTGCATTTTTGGGTCATCAATCAGCGTGCATGCACATCATGCAAACCTGTGAAGGTGGGGATAAGTACACAGGGCGCTCTGAGTCTTACTGTTTACTCCCACCATAATGGCAGAAAGTGGTCTTGGAGAAGTGTAAGCAAACTTCTGCTAAAAAGTTATTCATTCCCCAGCTACAGAGGGTTATATCAAAAAGGACATATAGCCTCTGTTTTCCTTTCTTCAGAAAGAAAAACAAGGTGGCCATCTGGGATGATGCCACCAAGATAATATAAGGGCCGCCTGACGAGCCGGCCGTTCTCTCCAAGTCAGCTCAGAGGAGCCTGAAGTAGGGAAACTCAAATAACTGCTAGCAATCTCATTTCCCTTCTCCCTTGGATTCTACTGGCTGGTCCGAAAGGAATCAATCTGAAACTGCTCCAGGGTTCTGTTTTCCTGTGCACCGTCCAGTTCAAGCCGAGAAGCTGTCTGTGAGCCAGTGTTTCTCCTAACGAACCGCTTCAGCTGCAGCCCGGAACAGGTCTCCGTCCCCTCTTTCAGCGCAAACTGAGGTGAACAAATTAACCTGCATCTCTGACCCAGCACAGTGTTTTCTTCAACTGCCTCGTCATCTGATCGTGGACTGAAGAAACCATCAAAAGTAGGAATGTTCCAATTTCTTAATTCCTGGGTGAAGCCATGTTTAGCAGATTGATTTGTGCATATGCTTTCTGCTGAAACTGGTTATTGATTGTTTTTAATGTTTAGTTACTCGTTTTTTATTTTATTTTTAAGCAGAAGCAGTGTGTGTTCTTGGTGTTTTGCTGTGATTGTTTTATTTCATGAGCTTGGTTTGTAGTGCATTCACTCTGGAAAGAGTAGGGCAGCCTTTGCTAAGACAATTCCTTTGTCTAGCCATAGTGCTAAACTTAGGCTCGCTAGAACAAATTGCTTCTTAGTTTTCCTAGGTTCAATCGTGTGCACATTGATTAAAATTACACCTTGTTGATAAGGGACCTTCCTGTCACTCTCCCCCCGTTCCACACACAGCCACTACGTTTGCATGTGAATCTGACCCTCCCTGTGACATCAGTTTGTTTGGATCAGAATTTTTTACAGTGCTGTACCCTGCATCTCAAAAACTTTATCCCTTTGATACTGTAATGCTTATTCTTTGATATGAAACTGTAACCAGCCAAAATCTATTCAGCAGTCAGAACTGAAAACAAATGGAAAAGCACAAGGTTCAGCGCCATACAATGTGTTTACTGTACCATATACAGCCTACAATGCACTGTGCTACAGTATACAATGAAAGTGACAAAAATCTAAGGACGTGACATGTGATCAATGGGCTTCTTCTGTTTTGGGCTGTTTTCTCCTCGTCCCCCACCTCAAATGCACACTCGTCCTCGTCCTCTCAAATAAATTCTTCTATCCATTCTCACACTTTCTCATTCCCACCTTCAGCAACCTGTTTGCTCTCTAAACTGGCTTATATTGGTTGTCACATCATTTGAAGCAAGTGAAATTGATTTTGACTGATTGTGTTCAATCAATGACATATGTGTAATGTGTTATGTGTTGCCCCTTGTGTTTACCAGTATGGATGACATGTGTATTAGAGTGCAGAATGTGTTTTAAGAATGAGAATGTGTTTAGAGTTTTGCTAAACTACGTGAAATGGTTTAAGGTATTGGCAACAGACTGAACAGTTAGCTTAATGAGTTCAAGCAACTAAGAACTTTCTTCAGCCAGTGGATTTTAGTGTTTTAGCAAGTGGGAAAAACTGTAATACATCGGTAAATGAATTCATCCTTCAGATAAAGACCAATAGTCTGGTAGAATTAATACATTTTCTTATATAGATTAAGAAGCTGGTGCCCTGCTTTGCTCATTTTGAGTTTCATTAATAATTATCCCAGTAATAGGGTATTGGTATAAGTATTCCAAATAATTATTAACCAGATAACGATGGCTCCTCTAAATCCCCAACAGATGTTTTTGGAAGGGTCTTGGTACATTGGATTTATAAAAATCTATCTCCCTGAAATAATCCAAAATGAAACTTTAAAGTATTCAGCCCAATAATAAACTTATCAAGGTGTTTAACAATTCCTTTAGGTATGTGTGTGTGTGTGTGTGTGTCTTACCTTAGGGACAGGGAGAAGTCGGAGCGATTGTTCTGACTGTGTCTCACCAGGTAGCTGCACTCTTTACACAGTGTTAGCAGTGACTCTGCCTCTGAGCGCGACAGTGAGCCGTGGTACCATCTGTTGCAGCGCAGACACACAAACAGCAACAATAAGATATGGTAATGTGATAAGCAAACACAATCTATACCTGTACTCTCCACTGGAGGATGTGAAACCTATAGCTAAGAATCTGTTGGGACATGTTCCTTTAATTGTTTTTTTATTTTATTTTTATTCTATTCAGTTTATATTGTACATTATTTATTTAAAGTGCCAATTCACAATATGTCATGCCAAGGCATGGCTTACTCTCTTTACTGATTAACTTCTGAGAGAAATTGATTGCACTGGGTTTTATTTTAGGGCATCAAAGTAACTGGATGCCACATTTTCTAGATTTCTGTATGGGAAAACTTTTGAAAACCAAGTCTTTTACTGGCACGTTTCATGATAATGTTAAAATATATTTAACATTTTGGTTGGAATTAGTCAAAGTGTGAAGTTTAAAGACTCAGCTTTCAAAAAACAAAAAAATTATTAATTACCATTACAACGAGCGGTCATAGATGACTGAGGTAAAAGACATGCCTGCCATAGGTTTACAATCATGTTTTACATTTTAAAACTGTGCTGAAACCACAAAGCCCCAAAGTGATTATAACGGAGTAACGGAGCATGGCAACTCTTCACATGAATATGTTCACATGCTGCATGTCTGAATTTACATCTGTGCTTACGGCCTGTTATACTCAGGAGTTCATTAGGAAAACAGCTCTTTATTTGCACAGAGACAGCACATAAATCACACCAATGATGTTTGAAATTAGGACCAAGGTAAAATTGTGTCATGAATGCTTTGATTTAATTAGTTAATGTTTAAATCTCTCCCAACTCTGTTTAGTTGAAACATGTAACAGTTTCAATCGAATTTGTTCAACCCCATAATAGATCAAAGCAGAGCAATAAAATTGTCTTTGGCTTTTTAATGGCTTTTTTAATTTATTTCCCCTACTGTGTTTGCCCTTACATGTTCCTGAACACTTTTACATGAAATGTATTAAATATATCTATAAATGAATTAAGAAACATTTACAGCCATTTGTAA
This sequence comes from Apricaphanius iberus, assembly GCA_028564705.1. Classification (NCBI taxonomy): domain Eukaryota; kingdom Metazoa; phylum Chordata; class Actinopteri; order Cyprinodontiformes; family Aphaniidae; genus Apricaphanius; species Apricaphanius iberus. The sequence goes on from JAPXFQ010002688.1 coordinate 1,690,625, forward strand.
ATGGAATTACCTGCATTAATACCTTCATAAACTATAGTTGTGTGGCTTTACACAAATGAGTGTTACAGAGAAATTACACAGGTGGCAATCTGAAGTGATCCATTATTTAAATGAATCTTAATGCAACTGCCCCAAACACACAAAGATTGCTCTTTACTTAGACCGAGGTGGGGAAACTATGGACACATGCCTAGTCAATTGCTGAATGAGCTCAATATTTCTGAACTTATATAGACTGTAACCTAAATAATGTGCTACTTGGTTCAAATTCTGAGCAACAAAGTCCAGGGAGTGGTGCACCTTTCCCTTCATTTTGGAACCACTGTGGTCAGCTAATCCCTAATCCAGCCAGATCAGGGCTGTAATCCAGCAAGCCTTTCAGATAATAGGCAGTTCATAATGAACTAGCAATGGAAGCAGGACTTTGAGTATGTTCAAAGATTTCAGCTTAATGTATGAAAAGTATAAAATGCCCAGTTTAACTAAATATCTCCAAGCACTGCTTTAGAGATAATTTTCATGTCTGCTAAAATGACAATTCAAATTTTTCCATGCCTCACCCTTGTGACCCTATATCCAGGATTTAAACTTAACTTTGATGACACTATTGTGATTTTTTTTAAAGTGTGCATTTTACGTCTAATTTAACATGCTTCACCTCACGGTTAGTTTAATTGCCCAGATAGATGTTTCAATCAACAATGTGTCTCACAGCTGATATTTTGTAAGTATAGTTGAAGCATCTGCCAAGCTTTGGATTACAAATCTCATTTATGACTTTCTGCTCTCCTGCTCACTCCTGCTGGCTAGTGTTGTTGAATTAAATAATTATCATAAGTAATTCAATGCATGTTCAAGCAGAGACAAAATGGAGCCAATTTCCAGCTTAACATTTATTTTGAACAGATTAACAAATTGCAGTTTACAGAGAAAGTTGCCCTAGTTTCTCTGTGGTCCAGACTTAAAGAAATCTGAACAATTAACTGATCTTTATTTCACAGCTTTATAGACAACCGGGCCTCTGGGCGTTTATAATCTCTCCAATCTTACTCCAATCAGATCATTTCCAAACAGTCTCTTAGCCATGATTTGCTGTCAGAGAATTATGCAGTCCGAAAAGGAATGTCTCTGTTCTGGGTCAAAGGTTCATTATAAAAATTTATGGTTAAATGGCTATCTGCTTCTCTAAAAACTTTTCTCCCAGTTTCTTATCTAAACATTCTGCTTTTACAGCTTGCAATAAAAACTCACCCCAGAGTTTTATGACTTAAAAGCTTTCCTGCATAAACAATACTTGACAAAACATTTCTTTACTATCATGCAAGCTAATTAAAACAGACTTTTACTTTCTAAATGATAAAAGTTTAAACCTTATTCAGAATTACCACACTAGTTGGATTATATGATTCCAACATATTAACTCTTATTTTAGGCAAAATTAAGCATCTTTCTCAAAGTAATGCATTTCTCAAAATATACCAAATGTTTCACTCCTTCTAGACTGTTTTCATATTGTTCTGTTCATGTGAAAGCCATCTGCTGTTAACTGGGGACTTAAAGCATTTTCATGTTAAATACAAAATATTAATGTTATTATAAGAATTCAGAAATCACAATAGTTTTAATGGGCCATACATTCAGACAGTTTGTGTTTGTTAAGATGAAATGTTGTTTGTGAAATCTTTGAGTGAAATTCTCTGACAACAGAGAGGAAGAACTTTAATTAGACTTTCTTTAACTCATTAGCTGCATAATATGAGTAGCTTCCACATGGTCCAAACCTCCGCTTCTGATTTGTTGAGTAGCTAAGGCTGTGGTGATCAGGGTGAAGCTTCCAGCTGAGGTGGAAAAGTGGCTCTGAGACCAAACTTCCTCAAGGCTTTTCTTTGCACAAGCGGAAGTCAGATCCAGGACTCATTTGCCAATTAGTTGTCTGCATTAAATGTTTACTTTTCTGTTGTTACACTAAATATGTTCCTTTTTAAATTAAGTTCTGTGAGATCCCATTTTTTTAATTTTCAACTTACTTTTTTCTTTATACTTCACTGAGTTCATATTTGAGGGCTCCCTTTCCATTTACAACCTTGATTTGAATCAAAGTGAAGAACCTCAAGACGTCTGCACTCTGAGGAGGAGAGACAATAGCTTTTGCTTTCCTTTACTCAAACTGACCTCCATGGGCCGACAGGAGTGTTGTCCTCTGACTGCAGATATCTATAATCCAAAGAGATTGGTGTAATCTAACAGTGTAGATGGGGAGCAAAGCTGATTCTAAAAGCAATAAAGATGGCACTGAGTGTATGACCCACAAAGGCATTTTGTCCTTGTTTTGACTGAATATTAACCGATTGTTTTGTGGTTCATAACTCTCTTGTTACACTCATAGATCTTAGCTTAATATAAGTAAAAAAGAAAGGTAAATTAGTCAATTAAATAACTTCTCCCTTTAGAGTGTGAACTGGTTTCATAACCTATAGAACTGTATTACCATTTTGTTGTCCTGTAGATTAGTAATGAGCAGACAAATATCTCAAAGGAATGCTTAGGTAGCATTGTTTGTTGGATAATATACTTCAGGTGTCAGGAATATGTACTTTGCATATCAGTATGACATTCAGTCTTTTTGATGGTGTTTCAAAGCAGGAGATTATCCCAACTATTATACTGTAGACGATACAAACTGCATCACTCAAGATAATAGAAATAGTTTCAAAAACTGGAATGACAGAGAAGAAAGGGAAAAAGGAGAAAAATATGGATTTATTGGAACTGACCGTGTCATTGCAACTTTTAACAAAAGTATCTCCATCGTCTGATTGTCTTTTATTATGGAGCCTTAGCTATAAACAATATAAATTTAAGAAGTCAATATTTTCTACTTAAGTTTTTCCCTTTCAAATAAATCTAATTTATATGCACTTTTGTAAAAAATGGTTTTGCATATTAAACTGCATTTTTCAAAAAACAAGATTGGGTTCAGCATAACTTTTCAAATCTATTTTTGGACTACACAACTAAATAGGAATAAGGTATGTTAGTCTTTTTAAAATTGTTGTGTGATAAACTGAAATGAAACCAAAAAACCTTTTTTGATCATTTAGAATGCATTTCATATGGGTACAGTCCTTTGGACATAACATAGTTCTATGCCCCTAAATGAAATGCAATCTATTCTGAACAATATATTTGATGTTGGGCACATGCTTGATGATCAGAAGACAGCATACATACACCTGTTGTTCCAGAGGCAGAGTGGAGTCTACTCTCTCCCCCATCACGATGGGGCTTTCATGAGGCGTTCTGAACTTTATTCCTCCTCCTGGTGCTAACGGACTCGACCTGGGACCTGAAGGACGCAATCTCTCTGTGGGCGATGACGAGCGATCCCACTCTGCGGCATCAAACTGTGCTGTTGGCGGGCAGGGGGACAGAAAGAGTGAGTCATGTTATTTACACAGGAATATGATCAAAGGGGATTAATCCACTCAAGCAGACAGGAACAAACAACAGATAACAGACTAGCACAAAACCAAATTAGCAGCAATGGGGTTTGGAAGGGTCATGTTACAGGTCAGTAGGTCATCAAAATGTTTTCAAACTATCAGGTTGAACAGAGATGCAAAGGTGCCATTTGCTTGTGCTATATTTGGTTCATAGCTCTGTTTTTGACTATAACTTTGTGACAATTATTTCTAAGTGTTCAGTCAGTCAGAAAATGGCAGACAATCTAATAACAGAGTGTCTTTACACCCCTTACTCTAGCATTCAACAGTTGCTACAGGCAGGTGCTGCTGATGCAGATCACTGAGGATATAGCAGATGTAAAACAACAGGGTCATGAGGGTCTGGACAACGGCATGCATTTCTGTTGTTCAGATAAAGAAAGGCAATGTGGATGAAAAGGGGTGCACGGATGTTCAGGGGTTAGAGGTCACCTTGCTCTCTGACGGGGGGCTCCTCTTCCAGCTGACCCACAGGGGCAGGCCAGGGCAACTCCGTCAACTCCCTCATTTCTAATAGAGGAGAGGGGGAGTAGAGAGGAGAGCAAGAAAACAGCAGATGGGCTTTTATAACGTTCACCAAAACGAGGCAGGTGACAGAAAAGAGGTGATGATTAGGAAGTGAGACTGAACACCAGAGAAGGATTTTAATGTGAGGTAGGAGTGAGTAAGATGTGAGAAGTGGAAGAGGTAGAAGAAAAGGGAAGCCCCGTAGAGAGAGGAAATGAGAGGCGGTTCAAGCTGTATGTGTGGAGATGACATAGCTGTTGTGTCAAGAAATGTAGTTAACTCTACCTCCTGTCAAGAGGAACGGTAATGTAATCTAACCCATGTCCCCTTGATAAATCCCACACAAGAAAAAACAGTCTCAGAGCCTGTATGTACACTAATAAATAAAGGCAGATAAGACTAAAGGAGGCAGGAGATAGAACCGAGGGAAGGGGAGTACCAGCATTAGATTTATTTATAGTAATTTGAACTTTCCACTTCAAAAAATTGTCTCTAAGCATTAAATGTAATAAAAAAAGTAACTTAACATGAAAGTCAACCAACAGCAAAGTGTGACAGAAGAACTGAGGCATGTGTGGGCATTTGTATTACTGCAAAGCAACAGAATGTGCATTGAGAGAAGGAACCGAAAATAGCTCACTATATAGCATGGCTGACTGCTGTAATACCAGTCATTACTGCTGCCTTCTCTCCAAACTCACACGCGCAGGTACATTATGCATTTGTGTCAGAACTACAATGCAAATACAGCTCCTGTTCTTCGCAAGAGCGGATTGCAAAACAAATAAAAGGAACAGAGGGGTGACATCTTAATGAGCCGACTAATCCAAAGACCCCCCAGGCCGGCGACATCAAAGGCCATTTTGAACGGGCGTTTTGAGAAAGACCCAGGCTGTACATACATGTTCCTCTTTCCTGGTTAATAATTGAGCAGGCAGACACACTCTGCCACTTTCCTTGGCTCTCTGTGAATTATTGATGCATGGCGCAGTACAATGGCCCCATCTGGAGTGAACTGCACCGCCACTGATGCCAGGATTAAAGTGTGGCCTGGCGCTTCTCTATGGGAGCCATGCACGCAAAACACTGGTGTGCACACAAACACATACAGGGAAAAAAAGAAAAAAAGAAAGACTCTTGGGACCACCACTGCCTCACTGTGCTGTTTGTCAGCTTACCACCACAACAAATTTCACACCTCTAATTCCCAAGAACAACAGAGAGTGACGTGTGGAGGAAGATGGGTTTAGGAGAACGAAACAAGAGCACTGTTAAGGTGACAGAATATTTGACAAAATAGAGTGCCAAGAAAAATGTTTTACTGTTTGAAATTATAAGCTCTCCATGATAGACATGAGATTTATAGTGTTTGTTCTCAAAACTTTACTTTTCTGTGATCCTCCAATATTCTTTAAAAAATGTCCACTTCAAGCTGGCTGGCGAAACTAAATGTCTCATTAACCTGACAAGAGATGCGTTATAGCAAGAAAAATCCTCCAACTTCAACTATTAATCAAATGCTAGCTTTAGGTGAAGTAGTCTAACAGATATATGGTTTCCATGAAAGACCTGAGAATATACAACATTTAAAATTTAAAAGAATGAAGCATGAACACAAGTCAAATCCCTAAAAAATTGCACAACATGACATATGTACTTAGAAGGGCAGCACCATTTATATAGAGTATTAATCAAATGATCAGGCGAAAGCCCTCCACTGGATGGCAAAGACAATAAACAATCCACTTCCCATAGTCATTTTCACACATACACAGAAACTCAAATTTTCCAACAGATTTCCAGTAGGGCTGAGTGATTTTAAATAAAGCCGACATTTTGTGGTCACTATGCAGCTAGTTCTTTGTGAATCATCTCCAAATAATTGTTGTATGTAGTACCTCAGGTAATATGAGCAAATATCACCGCCTAAAATTTGCAGCTTTAGCATGTATTTTGCAATACATAATACATGAGTCTTCATTAGTGTGTGCCCTGACCTAAACATCAGCTGTGCCGCCACCTAAAATGCTGACACACAAACACAAAACTGGCAGCAGTTATAAAGGCAGTCTTTTTATAACAAGCAACACTCAAAACACTGAAAATTCTGTGTTAGGTTCTAAAAGTTTAAAAAGTTTTCAAACAATCTCTCATTTAGAGTGCCTTACAAATGTATCCAAACCCATTGATGTTTTCTGGATTTTGGAGCCTCACAACATGGAATTACCACAGATTATTTGATGATTTGCATAATTTAATTTAGAGAACATACTCAATACTTTGAATATGTTTTTTTATTATTATTGTGAAGCAAACAACAAGTAGGACAAAATAACAGGAGAGTCAACTATTCAACCCCCTAAACATACGTTGTAGAGCTACCTTTTGTGGCAATCAAATCGTCAAGATGGTTTGGATTCATTTCAATTCAGTTTATTTATATAGCGCCAATTCACAACAGATGTCTTCTCAAGGCACTTCACAAGAAAAGTCATTACAATGTAATTATACAAACATTCCAATCAGTTCAAAGTTTTCTATGTAAGGAATCCCATCAGATTTGGATACGTCTCTATCAGTTTGCCACATCTTAAAAGCTGCTCCAACTCTTTCACATTGGATGGTTTGCACTTGAGAACAGCTACCTTAAAGACTGACCTCTGTTGTGCCACACACAGCCATTGGGGGCGCTAATCCGTGTTCTAGCTTCAACAGGAAAAGGACGAGTTTTCTTGTTATAAAAGGCCAGGCTCCATTCTCAGATTTTCTAGTGGACTGAGATTTGTGTTGGAATAGGCCAAACACGTTTACAGATTTCTGCTTAAACAACTCAAGTGTTGCTTTAGTGGTATCATTGTCCTGCTGGAAGGTGAACCCCATTCCTTGCCTTTCCTTGGTTATGATAGATTTGATGGTGCTCCTGGGGATCATCAAAGATTTTTTTTTTTTTTAAACCACCTGACTTGTACTTCTCAACAACACTGTCCCTTGTTTAGAGAGTTCCTTGGACTTCATGGCATGTTTGGTTAGTGATACCTCTTCCTTAAGTGTTGTATCCTCTGGGGGCTTTCGAAAAAGGTATGTCTATGTAATGACAGATCATGTGAACCTTAGGTTGCACACAGGTGGAATTATGTGACTTCCAAAGGTAATTGGTAGCACAAGAGCTTTATATTGGCTTCATAACAAAGGGGGTGAATACTTACGCAAATGCCAATTTTCTGTTTTCTATCTCTAAACAATAGTTTTATTTATTCATTTTTTCTCAAAGTATAGTTTAAATATGGAATCTATGCCACAAAGACTAAGGCCATTTTGAAGGGAAAGGGTGTTCAACACAGTAATAGCAAATTATATCTAATAAAGTGACTGGTAAGTACAGCCTGTAATCTGGGCCATTGCAACAAAACTTGATGACTCCACCTTGTCTCAGTTTGTCCACCTCCCATATTACCATAAATTACCATACTTTGGATTGTATCCTTGGAGAAAAGCACATGTTGGGAAACTGGGAAGTGGAACATATTTACAATCAAATTCGTAAAAAAAAGAAAAATATTTCAGAAGAAACTAATACTGAGGGGTATTTATTTTAAAAATACAATTGTGACCAATAGGTGAAACTCGAAAAATTAGAATTTCGTGCAAAAATTATCTTTTTTCAATAATCCAACTTAAAAGGTGAAACTAATGTATGATACTGGCTCATTACATGAAACCTGAGATATTTCAAGCCTTTATTTGTTATATAGTTTTGATGATTATGGCTTACACTTTAGGAAAATAGCAAATTGAAAATCTCATAAAATTGGTTTGCAGTGAAATGATTCAATATTTTATGTTCAAAGTGTCACACTAATCAGCTAATTAATCCAAAACGCATGCAAAGGGTTTCTGAGCCTTTAAATTGTCTCGTCAGGAATCCCAATCATAGGGAAGACTGCTGACCTGACAGTTGTGCAGAAAACCCATCACTGACACCCTACATAATGAGGTAAAGCCTTTTAAGGTAATTGCAAAATAAGGTGGATGTTCCCAAAGTGCTGTATCAAAGGACATTAACAGAAAGTTATGTGTAAAGGAAAAGTTTTGAAAAAATAGGTGCACAACCAGCAGGGATCACTGCAGCCCAGAGGGAATTGTTAAGAAATGGCTATTGAAAAGAGTTGGAGACCTTCACAAGCAGTGGACTGAGGCTGGAATTAATGCATTAAGAGCCACCACACACAAATTGGTCTGGTATCATGTTCAGCTACAACACCCTGCTGGATGGGGAGCATCAATTCGGCTGATGCTCCCGGTGACCGGACATTTTCCATGTCCTGTTGTCAACTTTTCACTTTCTTTAATATATAAAGTACTCTTATAGTATACATCAGTTCCTTTGTACTTTTTGTATCTCTTCTTTGTCTTCTCAAATCCGCAAGTGGTTGTTGCAGATGACCGCTTGTAGTAAACCAGGTTCTGCTGGATGTTTCTTCCTGTTAAAGGGGAGTTTTTTTCTCTCCACTGTCACCACATGCTTGCTCAATATGAAGGGTTACTGAGGGATTGCCGTGGTTGGAATCTGTATATTCCAGGAACATCACATCAATAACAACGCAATCCGCTGGGATTCTTTACAAAGAAAACTTTTAACTGATTGGAATGTTTGTGTAGTTGTATTGACATGACTTTTCTTGTAAAGTGCCTTGAGATGACATCTGTTGTGAATTGGCACTATATAAATAAACTGAATTGAAATTAACTGAATACTTGAGATATAACTGACATACTATAACTGACATTTAGGCATACTAAATTACTGTGTTTCAAATTAAGAAAGAGCAAAGACAATACAACAGCTACATTTGGTCGATTAATAAAGATATGTCTCTACATGCAGCTACAGCATTAAGTATCTGCAAACAAAGACACTGTCAAGAGAAAGAAAAAAAAGACACTCATGTGTACCAAAAATTAAAGGACAAGCCACATGCATTTGCAAAAGTACATCCTTAATACTGGTAAACTACAATTTTACGGCCTTATGCATGTGTTCCTAATAGTTTGGGGGGTTTTTTAAACAGAAAAGCATTATGGATTCACCTTTCTATTTCACTTTTAAATATCACCCTTTCATTACTTCTTCACTTACTTCACTCAAAGTGGGGGATTGCCTCTCGTTCCTTGTTTATTTGCCCTGTCCTACTGATATAATCTCTTACAACATCTTCCATATTGGACAGTGAAGATGAAACATAAAGGACAAGACTTTGCCTAATCAGTTCTGGCTGTGAACACGGAAAAAAAAATGCAGAAATAAAAAGGACAAGCATCCAGAGAGAGGCAAGGGAGAGGGAATGCAAGATGATAAGAAAGAGGAGGTGGGGAAATAGTGAAGGGGGAAGCCCTATGGTTATGCCAGTAGGTTGATGAGTAGCTGATCAGATCGCCCAAGGGTCTGCTTAGAGAAGCCAAGAGCACCATCAAGCCAGAAATGGAAATCCAATTTTCTTTTCAGTTTTTCTTTTACTACTTGCATGTTCTTACACACACAAACAGACACGCACACACACACACACACACACACACACATAAATATGCATGATGCAACAATGCAGGAACCCTCAACTTGTCAGAGTGTACCGGCAAGACAGAGCTCTTACTGACACACAAACACAGCATGGTTCAATTGTTGTTTTATTTAAATCTCTGTATAACTGAGTTTTTCATCAATTAAAATGTTAAACTGCAGCCCATTATAAAATGAAAATGCAATGCATGTAAATGTCTAGTTTCCGACAGCAAAGCCATCCATCCATAGTCTATACCCCATTTCCTTGCAGAGTCGTTCACAGGGCAGCCGGTGCCTATCCCGAAGTGGTCAGGCTGACAGTGCATCGCAAGTTTTATTAGGGCAATATGGTAACTATTTAAAAATATATATTTTTTTATACTAAATTCTGTAAACATTACTAATTTATTAAAAGTTGCAATGCAAAGATTAGGTTATTCAAATTCTAGTTTTTGGTTGATGGTACAGGACATTTACAACTTTTGAGAGCAAAATGGTGCAGACTTGTTTCATACCAGTCACCACCCTGTCTCATAACAACCTGATGAGGTTTTGTATATGTTTTCAGAAGCAATGATTTGAAGCACCACTTAATTTTTTTCATAATTTACAGAGAAAAAAAGTATTGTGAGAAAACGCTGAATCATTAGAAAGCTGTCTCAACAATTACAGAGCATTAAATATTCACAAAATGTTACATTTGTGGGATTTTAGTACTGTATCATTATTTCCTTGACTCATCAAAATACTGAAATACCTAATGTACCTACATTGTTACGGTTTACTGAAGATGGAAGTTGAACATGGTGGGTACATTGGGTACAAAATGGCAATGCATGTGTAATTTGACCCAGAATTACTTTTTTCAAATTAACCTTATAGTACTTTTTAATCAGCCCCTGTACCAAAGCGCAGGTGTAAATTTCTGCCAAGGACAGATTTAGTTACAAAATTTTATTTAAAATCAAACAATTGCAAAAAAAAAACACATAAAATGTAGGAAACCTTTATCGAGTTTCTAGTTGACACTTGAACATAAATCTTAGTATGCGGATGCTACCAAATCATTGGGCAGAGGGGTTCAAATAGATGTGATGTGTGTTGTAGCCCAAATAGTGTTGAAGCCCATGTTGATAGTTTTCAAACCTCATTAAAACTGAAAAGGTGTACTTTTTATTTTAAAAAAATGAAGACCGTACCAGTTCAAATAAGTCTATTTTCCAAGTATTTATACTGTGAATTTTATTCTTTAATCCAGCAAGTATTATCTCGAACCTGTAACTGGAAGTGGGTTTTTTGGTTTTTTTTTTGTCTCAACCTTCATTTTAGTGGCGCACACGTTCATCCTACTGCAGAGTTTCTATGAATAGTTCGTGTCTTTTACTGTTGCCTAATGAGCAGCTGCAGTGGAACAAGTGGAGGATAAGTGCTTTGCTCAACAGCAACATAACAGTAATTGCTAGGGGTGGCAATGTTATTCCTCCTCTTTCCAGCTGGTCTTGGGCTGTATATCATAGGCTCCACTACACTAATACTTACACCCATTGGCTCAAAGCTTTTGTTGTGGTCTATAAAACCTAAAAATATTAAAACACATGAAACACCCACTCATCTGTTCATTAGGTACAGCCATCAGAGCACTAATAAGACGGTCTCTCATTAGATCGCTAATAACCCAGAGTGGCCGCAAGGCTGGTCGTTTAATGCAGGGATGTCTATTAACATCCAGGAATTAATGACTGCTATAATCTGAGCTAGATTAAGACACCTTTTCTTGGCTATTTACCCCATCTACATGTCAAACTCTCAGGCATTGCAGGGATCAACTTTACAGAGCTGCCTGAAGTGTACTCTAAATCAAAAATATATTTATATGTATATTTATTAGGCTGGAAACTCATTTGCACCTATGTGAAAAAATAGCTGCAGCATTCAATTTTCACACCAGCGATTACATTTAAGCGTGGATAAGCCGCGAGAATTATAATCAAAGAGATTCTGTAGTGAAGCTGTTGCATGAATGAAGTCCATATAAATCCTCCCCTCACATTTTCACTTGTGACAATATGTACGCACCATCCTTTCACCCTTGAATTAAGTATGTGGTGATAATCACAGCTGGATAAAAAAAAATAAAAACCAAGCAAGTTGGAAACCCATATATATGAGTGCATGAGCCTAAGAGCAAGTGTTGATGAGGGGTTGCTGGCAGATTGTGATATCCCCTCCACTGCCCCCACCATTTGCCCACCCGCGGCAGGTTATCTGAGTGAGTATGTCACATCAGCAGGGAGGGGAGGACCGAAGGGACAGCCCTGTCCCCGCTGGAGGGATGCTTTGTAAATGTGTGAGAAAGTGTGCCTGTGTTAGAGCATGACAGATTGCTCTCTGCCACAGTGGCCCTGAATCCCCCCGTTCTAGGTGCTCTCCTCACCTCACAACATCTCACCATTTATACTCCTCTCTACTGAAATACTAGGTCTCCATTAACATCCACTTAGCTGACACCAAACATATCACAATGTTTGGATGTCCCTTTTCATTTGCATACAACCTTTCTCTACCCTATTCTCCATGTTTTCCCATCTGCATCACTGTCAAACATCCTTTCTCATCCCTTTGTTCCATCTTCTTCAGCCATCCTTAATCTTCATCGTCCTTTCCATTGCTTCCCACCCTCGCAATGTGGGCCATGCTTAGCAATGCTAAGAGTGTCCTGGGGAATATGGATTATATGTGAGAATAGAAAATACTGTTTGTGTGTTTACACTTCAGTGCCTCGTTGAACCCAGACAGAAAGCAAGCCAGCTCGGCGAGCTCACTCTGAGTGGGAAAAACAAAAAAACAAAGGGGTCAGGCAACTGGGGCTGCATGAGCGTTTTCCTACATGTCACGCTCTAATGGTGGTATGAGTACTCCCCTGTGGTGATGCATAATGTATATGTCACAAAGAGGAGACATGAAACAAGGAGAAAACACACACATGGCAGCAAGATGGCATGCAAATCAGGTGAGAGATGACTTTGACTTTTAAATCAACATCCGTAGGTCCTCATTTGAAATTGTCTCTTCTGTCCAATAAGTTACAGTGCCTCGTTGCTCCTATGCTGGTTAGGCTGATTTGGGTTGTAATGCGAAGAGAATGGATTTCTCTATATATGCATGGGTAACCGGACAATGCTGTGTTAACCGTGACTTTCCTATTAACACCAGATCAGTCACACATGTGTAGGCATGTAATTAACTGAGGGGAGGAGGGAAGAAATGGAGGTGAGCAAGGATGAGTCGAGGTTGATTTATTATCCCATCACCTTGACCTTGGTGACTTGAAGATACAGCTCAATTAAGTGAACTTGGACTGGCCTTTTTTTATACCTACATCCCCTTCCTAGTGATTTATAGTAGTTCTTTGCTTGCACCATCCCATTGCTATAAAACAAAAAGAAACTAATAAGTAATTTTACCATGTTGGTTACAATGAGTTTTCTCCTTGTAAGCACACCAGTCATACACACAACTGTAAACCAAAGTGTCTGTCAGTCCTGATAATCATCTCAAACCTTGCTGAGACCATGGTCAACCATATGTCAAAGCAAAAATAAATCAATAGTCTTTCAGAAAGAGTTCCAATCTAAAAGAGAGATATGCATGTCATCTGAGCTCAGACAGCGAAGGTCACAGCACTCTATTTTTAGTTAAAAAGGCTGTGGAGATGTAATGATGGGGGGAGGAGGATTTTTTTAAAGGTCATGACAAAATGTTACTTTTACTATGTACTATCAGCAGAAAGACAGTTTGTGAGTGCAAACGAAAGTCCTGACCTTTAAAAAAGCTACATTTGAAGCAGGTTTTAACCTTTAATATATATATTGATATAAAATAGAGGAAAAATATAGTAAAATGCCATGTCTTTATATTCAAAAGTAAAAAAAAAGAAGAAAAAAAAACAGGTTTGAAACTTCAACACACTTGAGCATAGAACCATAGCGGCAATGCAATATTTCAGACCAGAAGAGGGTTTTTTTTATTAATTGGAATGGCGTAGTTGAAGTCTATAAAAATCCAACAGACAGTCTCTGCCAAATGTTTGTATGATTGTACTGAAATGACTTCTTCTAAAGTGTCTTGAGATGGCATCTGTTGTGAATTGGCAATATATATATAAACTGAATTGAATCCAATAAAAGTTATGTTTGCAGACACTGTCCATCCAGTGTAAGCGAACTTTAGCCATTTTGCAGAGAAGAAATTTCCAGCTTGAGATGTTCAAAGCTGGTAACTGCATGCCCTAAAAAACTTGCATCAGTAATTGCAGCGAAAGATGATTTGACAGAGTATTGACAAGGAGGATGAAAACATAATACCAGACTTCAAAATTCTTGTTTGCAATTAAATTTTAAAAGTAATAATCTATTTTCTTCCCATTCATAAATATGTATGGCCTTGCAGTGATCTATTACATACAAATGCAATGACAAATATTGTAATTGTAATGTGAATAAGTTGTGGTAAAAAATTCAAGAGGTTGTGTGACATTTCAAACCTGCTGCAAACGGCAGGTGAATATATTAGACTGATCATTATCTAGGGTTTTTCATTAAAATAGATTTTTCTTTACTTTCAGAGCATTTTTTCCTCCTTACCTGCAAAGGCTTTGGAGATGTGATCCTTTTTCCATTCCCAGGGTTGGTCATACTCGTCAGCTGGTCTCTCGTCATCTTGTGGTAGCCTACTGGTCTCCTTGCCCTCCTCGTGAAGTTCTCCTAGGCGCTGTCCTCGCTCATCTTCGTACGGAGTGTCATAAAGCTGCATCCCTCCCCGCATTCGTCCACCTCCGGGGGTGCGCTGCAGTTCTGTCACAGCACATTAAAAAAAAAAAAAAAAAAAATAAATATATATATATATATATATATATATATATATATATATATATATATGCAATTCTTCATAAATATCTCTCATGTGTCATCTTTAACCAGTCAACAAGAAAAATAGCTATTGCTAAATATTTGTTAGAAGCAATTACGGTTCTCAAAACACAATGCAGATATTATTCTTCATTCCAAATTTAAAGTAAACAAGAGGCTTGTTGATCTTTGACATGCCCAGAATTAGAGAAATTAAAATAATTATGTTTGCACAGCTTGCAGTAGGCTCAGAAACCAATGATTTGGGCCATAACTAGGAACTGGGTTAGACGGTGAGGGAGAAAATGGTGCTTTCTCTCCCCATGTCCATCCAGCATCTCAGCCAGCAGGAATCCAGCAAGGATCTCAGCAGCATTCGTGTCTCCTTGTTAACATTTTCATCAATTTCTCAGTGGGATTCAAACAACAAATGTTCTCAGCATCTGCATCTTTTCTGTGGAGTCAAATATGGCCATGAGATTAAGGCTGCATGTTTACTGGCGGTTCTAAATGCTTCCACGGGAATCTGTAAGTCCTTTTCTTTTTCCTAAAATATCTAATGCTGTTTGATATTTACCAGACAATGTCCTTTTTTCAAAAGAGGGTGAGCTGGAATTGTAGTAAAGAAAAAAGGCCTGTTTATGATTTTGTGCAACAGTTTGTGTTTGCATAAAATTAGAAAAGGACAACATATATAGTTCGCCATGACAAAACAGTGCTTTCAGGCAACCAGTTATTACCATGGTGACCAAGTGAAAAGACCCTGACGGAGAGACCCTGAGGTTATAAGAAGAATTGTTGAAGGGAACTGTAGAAAAAGGGGGAGCAAAACCAATAGGGGGGTTGAGGAGGAAAGGATGTGGTAGATTCAGGAGCAGTGGGAGTATGAAGAGAAAAAGGAAGCCCTGATGAAGAAAAAGCCACAGAGAGAAAGAGCGGTAGAGAGAGATGGCATGAGAGATCGAGGAGGGCAGGGCATTGTGGTCTGTCAGCGTTTGATGTTAAGTCATGAAGACAGAAGCACACCAGGGCTGAATGTTGCTCTACCTGCACTGGGAGCTTGTGGTGTCATGGTAGCCTGCTGATGGAGAAGAGATGAAGGTGTGGAGATAGAAACAAGATTGGAGAAAATAAAATGATAAATTCAAAGGGGGCATGATGGAGGAAAACACAGGCAGGGGATTGGGACCGTTGGAAGGGTGAAAAGACAATTTGACGGCGACTGAAGATTGAGGGAAACGATGACAGGAAGGAATAGAGTGTGTGTTTAGGCATGCAGATGTGTGTCAGCAGGGGGGGCACTCTAATCCGCAAGAACTGAACTTGTGAATCATGAAAGTGAAGAAAATTTCAAATGTAAGCAATTTCAAAAACCACATACTGAGTGAGTGATAAATATTATTTCAGTGTCACATTTGGCTGCTGCTTCGATTACTTTTAACGAGAAATAAAGAGAAGATAGACAGTCAAAAGCAGTGACAGGCTCGATTCAAAACCAGTGACAGAGCTCTGACAAAGCTGTGCCATCACCACTCTGAATCTAAACTATAAAATGCCTCCATCCAGGTGCCATAAAAAAAAAAGTTTGCTCCAAAGTTGCCAAGATTAGGCTCCATTCTCCTTTTCCTAAATTCCTTTTTGCGACCAAAAGGGCAATAAGAGCGACAGCAATGAGAGGGCAGAACGTATACAGTGGACTTTCAGTAAAGCACAGATTAAAGAGACAACCAAAGAGTTCCCTCAGGGGGCAGGGGAGAGCCCTCGAGATGGAGAGATTTAGAAATGGAGGAGGAGGAGTAGTGTGGTGGAGGGGCAAGTCTTTCACACTAAATGACTGGGACAGACCAGGGAGAGCACTGGGGGGAAAGGGTCAGAAAAAGATGTTGCAGAAGGAGGGAGAAATGGAAAACGATGGCTCTGTGATATATGATGTTGGAGTAAATTGTGAGGGCAGAACGGGAGTCTGAGCCTGGACTGTAAATAAACACTTCATGATGTTGAAAGCTCACTCAGCTGTGGTTGGCAAAATTCAATGTAGCTAGGTGTATTAACATTTTCATTGGAAATAGTTTACTAACAAAAAACAAAACGATTCAAATTACAAAGACAATCTTTTCATTGCTCTTGGAAGACATGAGAGCATCATCTAGATGTCTGGCTTTGGTCATTAAAGAAACTGCTAAAAGGACAGAAAATACATCACAAGGTAGGTACACGTTTTTAGCATGTTTAAATAACTTCAGATTTAAAATGATGGCTTACAAGCGCAAAATCATCTTTTTAAACTGTCCATTTGTTCACATAATCAACTGTAATTAATTTCTGATCAACATCTAATCTAAAGCCTAGTTTATGCTTCTCCAACCGCAATCATATGCAGATGTACTGACGAAGACTTCTTTCGTTTATAGTACTCCGCTTTTCCTCTCTACTCTCTATTGTTTTTTCAGCGTTGCTCAACCAGGAAGGCAGGGGGTGCCAACTTTTCATGGCGTCTCTGCCTACTATTACAGCGTCGTTTCATTTTTGTCTAGGCTTGTGAACGCATTTCTTCCTCAAGAGGCAATGGACGACATAAAGTATGTTTTGATTAAGCTGTAAAGCTTTTTACCAGAAGCGCGGATTATAGAATACTCTAGAAACGCATGGAAACAAACACAGCAGCCTTTTTTGTTGTTTTCCTACACCTCCTTGTGTTCAAATTCACCAAAATTACAGACAGATCAATCATCCTTTAAATTTAAAGCATATAGTGGCCTAACGCTGCATTACCTACTGATTAAAGTGACTATAGAGCGCCATTCTGGTGAAGCGATGTCTGGCTGTTACTGAAACTGACCAGTCAGATGCATACACTCTCCGTTGACGGAGACGAATACTTAAAAATTGGTTCTCTACTCCGTGCATTCTTGCGTTGACAGACAATGCCGTTGCGTCAATCAGTCTCCGTCAAAACAGAGAAGTATAAACTATGCTTAAGACACATCACCAAACGCCACAGGAAATCTGTAAGGTCAATGACAATGAAACTGTGTTACTCCTGCCTTTACCAATACGCATTTATGTCTTATAAGACATATTTTGAACTGTTTACCAGCAATAGGCAGAGTTTTATTTTATTTTTTTCTAGATTTCTACTATAATTTAACTGGAGAACCTCATCTTCCACTCAATCCCTCTAATTATTTATACTCATTTTTTACAGATTGGATATTCTTTTATGTCATTATTCTTTCCAGGTAGCATTTCCTACAATTCCAATGTACTGTACATCTTAATCGGGCAACTGTTCCAATTTAATTTCACGCTGACTATGATAAAATACTCTGATTATGGTAGTATGGAATTAATAAACACAAAAAGGACAGACTACAAAATGTAACAAAAACACTAAAATCAGGAAAACTGAATCGGATAACAATGTAATTTTTACGTTTTTTTTGTTTTGTTTTTTACAATTGTCATATTTTGCAAATAACTCATTACAGTCTCTTAGTATTTCCCGTCTGCTGTTAAATGCATTTCAGTGTGTGAACCGTCTCTTTCGTTCAACTCCGACTCGGCACTTGCGGAGCAATACACAACTAATTAGCTAACAGACTTGTGCGCAAACACAACGTGCAGTGAACAATCATAATAATCCCAACAAATTGTGGTGGCTTACCTCATTATTTGGAATTGATTATTAATCAATAGATTTCCAAAGTCTATTTAGTGCAACAAATACTGTGCTGAATTATCTAATATTCATGTTTGAATTTGCATTGGTTAAGCTGATGAGGGTCAGAGAGGTTCAGAAGAACTGTCATATGGTCAAACAGATCTGGGGCCAGAGAGAGAAAAAGATGGAAATTACATAATAGGTGGCTGTAAAATACAGTCGAGCCACTTTATTTCCACTCACTGTTGTGTTTCTTTTCATTCCTCAAAAGTCTTAATCCCCTTATGTGATCACTGACCTGTTATGACCCTCTGAGCTTCATAAGGTTCCATGTAGCCGTTATTCTCACAGGGGACAGGACCAAGATCTGGATCCGGTCGGTGTTCCAGTCGAGCATCAAACGGATCTGAATAATCTGTGTCCCCTGCCATCGGGGCTGACGGCACCACCTAAAAGATGAAACAAAAACCTACCTATGAAGCAGAGGTACTTTTTAAGGTAAAAATAATTTAAACCGTAGGAGGAAAATGGGAAATGAGCTGACTCAGGATAATTAATTCAAATCATTCAAAGAACTGCAAAACAGGCTAAAATTTTAAAGTGACTCTAATTAGTTAGACATTTTTTCAGCTTTTTCAACATGAATTTTATTAAGAATTATACAAAAGTTTTGAAAATAGTGTTGGTTGCTTTTAAAAATAATTCCAAAAATTCTGCCTATTTGTTAAACCTCATTTAATAGCTAATAATAGAGTACACAGACACCAGCTCATCAAGATTCAGAGTTGCAAATCTAAGACTGCTGACAAATAATCAAATCATAAGAGAATGATATTAAACATTTATCTATCAATAGACAAAATACATTTAAAATTTTGTAAACAGCTGGTCTGTGATCACTGTTGAACCCAATAATACAAATACCTTTTATACCAAATGCATAAATATAAGCATATTCTGTATCTCCATGTCTTTGTTAAAACCCTCAGTATTGAAGGACAGCCCATCCTGAAAATGTTTGGCTTCAAAATGAGTGGACTAAGATAAGAAAAAGAAAAAAACATTAAAAAGAGCGAGATATGGAGTCTGTAGCATTTGTTCCTTCATGCAAGCACAGGAGGGAAAAAGCAGTGGTCATCTGGCAAAGTGACAGCAACACAGCCAACCATATGGTCGCATAAACACATGCGTATACAAAAACACAAGAGCCAGTCTAGAACATGTACATCCTTTGTCTCTCCTTCTCCCTCACAAAGGAAATCACTGCAGAAAGGCCCACTTCCCAAAAATCCTGTTGAACACGCTCACACCCTTTTTCTATAACAGGTTATCTATTGATGCACAGGAATCTGCTATGTTAATTAGAATGTGGATGTTCCCACAGATCATGGGGAATTAATGTGCATTGGAGGGAGAAGGTCGGACAGGGAGGCTATCGACTTTAGCAGAGTATTACTTCAATCCACTTCAGGATTTTTGCCCTTTCTAGCACTTTTCATGAGCTTGTTCATAGAATAACCTGCTACGATGAACATTTTGAGATGCGCTCCAACTTAGTGTTTTTGAGTTAATGTGTAAATTATTTTTGCAGAAACCGTTTTTTATACCTCTTCCTTTTTTGTGCTCGACGGATGAGTGTTTTTTTTTATTGTGCATTCAATGGATTAAGTAAACCCCCACCATATTCCTGATGACAAAACAGCATGAAAGCTTGATATATACCTCTTTGTGGCCCTTGATATCACTCTAAGCAAAATAATGAACGTGGCCCTGCAACATGTGCACGTGTGATGGTCCCTCTCAGCTTGCAAAACCAAACCTCATCCATTATTTATGGATGTACATAAACTCAGGGGACCATGGCCCCTCTAACTCAATGGTCCGCCAATTTTTGTTTTCCCCTTCGCACAAGGTAGTAAATGCATGTGCTGCGTAGGATGTTATGTGATTTATGTACACAATACATATCTTTTGACACACATTCCAAAGAAGTTGCTGATTGAATCTGATCATTAAAGCTGCATTGTGATGTAAACGGGATGAAAGAAATATGAGGTTTTTTTTTTATCTTTTGGTTGCCTTCTCTTATATGATTCCTGCAAACTTCATTTGACAAGAGGAAGTTCATAGTTGATGCAATTTCCTTTGTTGTTTGTACATATTTAAAGAAGTTAGAGGAGCATCAAGAAGAATGATTTTCAGTTTAACAACCACGCAGAGGTAAATGGCCAGCTGGAAAAAGCACAAAAGGTTGAAGAAGCTACTTAAAAAAGGAAACTGTGTTTTCTCTGAAGGCATGTTGGTTATTTATTAAGGCTGCTAAAAGAATCAAATTTGAATGGTTTTCACTAATTTTGCCTTTTTTTTTTACTTTAAAAGTTCCACTTATCACACAACATTTCGACAAACAAAAATGAATTATCTACTACAAGACGCCAATTTGTTACCCCTCTGGGGACATCTAATTCAACTGGTGCATGCTGCAAATTGACCTGGAGCTACAATCAGCACAGGATGGCTGAACAAAAGTACAACAAATTGCTCCGTTTTACCCCTTTAAACTTTAGACCTTATTATGTAATAGAACCTGGATTTAGAAATGTTGCAATATTTTGAAAAACTCAGATTCTGTGAAGCTGTCCTCATTCTCTATGAGATAGGCACATAGTCCCCTGTACAGATTAACCATACTAAGTGTGCTAACTGCTTAAATGACTACTAGAAAACCTTTTATCGTTTTAAAATATTAAAACCTTCCTTTAAAACTACTCCCTCGCACACACACCCAGTGAGATGTCCAATTGGCTTCTAATCTAAGAAATGATTAACTGTTCATGAAAGGAAGGCTAGAAAAATATTTTGAAAGTTAATTATTGTTTTGAAAAAGAAGTGAGACGGCAAAGGATTCACACAATCCAGGGAGATCTGAAATCAGCTACAAATCTCTGATCAAAATCAAAAGTGAGAATTTGTAGGTCTTACAGGTTCTTGCTGGTCTTCCAAAGAGATGGAGCTGAGAAGAATCTTGGTGCGTCCCAGCTCCTGAGAATCTACTTTGATCAGTCTGTGTTTAGGAGACTTCATGTCCACACTGGAAGACTTCATGGGAGATCCGTACACTGGTGACGAGGGATCATAATTCCCAGTTTCCCCTCTGGACCTGCTCTCCACATCTTCATATGGATCTTCAAAATCGAGGTCCCTCTGGAGACGGTACGCTTTGAGGATCTCACTCTCCGTGTAGTCTGGTGTGGGTGGTTGTGGGGGCACCTTCCTGCCAAAGCTTAGGTAGTCTTTCAGCCACTTAGCCATGGTGGTTCAGCTTTCAAACTTGATGCTGGGTAGACAACTGTGTTCAAAATTTTGGAGAGGACAAAAATGGGAACAAATACAAGGTTATTGCTTGACCTTGTTTCAAATGAGACAGCATATGATCAGAACAGTTCTGTAGATGGACCACTGATTAAAAGGACTCTATTAATATTCCAGAAGCAACCAGATTAATCGAGAGATCCTGATCCTTTCATGGCAATTGAAAAGATCTACCTTGTCTTCACCACACAGCAACAGTCTGTGTACCATTACATTCCTCTATGTGACATTAACCTATGGAGACAGCTGGGCTTCATGGGCTCCTTTTGTTTCAGTCATGGAGGCAGAGCGTCTGGCTACTGGACTTTGCCCAAAGGCTTCAATTACATCTCACACCCCTGCAATAAAAGTCCTATTATAAAGCTGGGGTGTAAACATACAAAGACCAAAGGATTTCTAATAACTCATCTGAAAAGAAAGCTTCTCAACTTCTGAACTTTTTGACACAATCTTACAATCATTAATGCAAGTTTAGTTTTTTTAAATATGAAAATAACTTTATAGCAGCTAAGAAAGTATTTACCTAAAGTTATTTTATTTACAAAATCACCTAAAATCACTGGGTTTAAACGCCGGAGAAAACTGCGCTCCGAACGCGCGATCGCTTACCACGCCAATTCAGTGCCTCGGGCACTTTGGATGTAAAAATCCGCGCTTCTCCATATCACTGACGATAAAACAACACACGAAGGCTGTAATCCTTTTCGTAAAAAACAATTAAATCTCAAAAGCATGAGAATTCGGGGTAATTCCGAATCCTTTCTTCCAGGAACACGAGCGCTCCGAAATCCATCCGGAGTTCCTCCTGAAAAAATGTGCGAGTGAGGAGAGCGACGACAGCTCCGAGAGAGAGGCACAACTCAACCGAGCGATTAAAGGGGAGGCGCTTTATTCCCAGAGGAATATCCTCCTGCTGCCTTTTGCAATCAGCCGAGCATTTATTCATTCAAGTGTCTGTACACAGCATGCGCCATGCAACAAGAAATAGATCCCCCTTTTCCAAACCATAGGCAGTGCAAGTAGCAAACAGATAGAAAGAAAACTGAGTTTACTGGCAGGGACACGCTTCTCAGGGGTGAATTATTTATTCGCATGACATCACTGGCAGTTTTTCATGCCAGAGTGTCAGTTAATGTCATTGTAATTATTTTAGCTTTCAAGAAATAATCCACGAGAATAAGAGCAGAAAGGACTGTGTAAAACAAAAAAGTCACTCATCCAAGTAAGATAAACAATGCATGAGGTGTCAAAAAAAGATAATATGACTACAGAAATTAGACCAGTCCATTCTTATTTTTAAAAGGTGTCTTTAGTGTATCATTTCCCCCTGATGTTTCACGTTTGCACACTTATCTTCTCCCACGTATCACATTATCCTTTGTCCAGAGTGCTAAATTGGATTGTACGCTACACTGACTCAGGCACATCTGAGTCTGTTAAAAGATCGTAAATGCCTTTTTTCTTTACGACTCTTGTGAGCTCACTTTCTCTCAGGGGGCGGGTGACTGGATGAGGTCATTGAGCCAGAATCCACCCCCCACCATTGCCATCACCACAACGATTCGCACTATGACATCCAGACTTTTCTATATTTGTCCTGTCCTGCATGCTTTGTAAGTTTACTCAAAAAACCATTGTTCAGCTATAGAGTAGGCTACTGCCTCTCTAAAGAGCAAATCTAAAAATCCCAGTTCTTTTTTTTCTTTTCTTCTATCAGGTCCCTGCAGTCCAATTTAAATAACTTATTGTGGTTAGTTTGAACGTGACTGTCTCTTAGTTGTCTTTTCATGTCTTTATTTATTTTAGATCAGTGGTTCTTAAATTGTGGGGCAAGGGCCACTTTGTTGTACTTGATCTGTGTTTCTAGGTTCTTTGGGTACTAATTATTTGTATGGTGAATTTGAAAGAATTGATAATGAAGTAGTAGAACACAGTCAGAGGTTATTCCTACATGAATCGTACCTTAAGCAAGTGACATTCGCTCCTTATTGTGTAAACATGAAAAAAAATTTATTCAATCAGAGGTTCACTTTATTTAACTTTTTTATTAGACGTGCTCCCCCTAGGCTGTACCACCCTGAGTTGTTAGCCGTGTTGCACATAATGAGATCTGCCACTGAGGACAGTGGACCCAGAATAAGTGCAGGGGGGTAGTTCTTTTTACTTTTATTTACCTCTGAATTTGGAGCCTGGATCAGGGAATGACATTAAAAGGAACGTTTTTTTGTTGTTTTTTTCAATTCAAACAAGTTTGGAGCCACTTGGAGTCCTTCAGGAGAAGTTAAATCACGATCAGTGTATATTCATATAATGGGAGTGAATCAGAGCAGGTGATTTGCCACCTGTAAAAAGACGTAATCTGCAACAAAACTCCTGGGGTCGAGAGGTGGAGTATTATGGGACAGGTTGCCAGTCCATCTCAGAACTACAATTGCATGCTCCTATATCTTTTTTTATATACACAATAGTGTACACATTTAGAAAGACGCAAGTGTGAATCAGACATATTAATGAATTACTTTTAAGTACAGCTCTCTCTGAGTTTTATATTCAAGGCAGCCATATTAGCTTTTGGGTTTGGTAAGAAATCTTCAAACTCAGAATTCCAGTAGGGACATTTTTGTTAATTCTTTTAAATTAAAACTTGGAAACATTTAACTTTGGAACAAAAAGCTAAATCATAATAAATTAAACATTTTTATCTTTATTCAAGTCCTGTTGAAACCTCTGTTTTAAAATGCCAATCACTATGGTGGTACTTAGAAACATTTGTATTTATCCAGGGTGGTATTTGTTGCAATAAGTGAGATTACCACTGTACAAGATTCCTTAAAATGTTTTATAATGCAAAAAATGTATGTTCCATTTAGAGCATCTATCATTTCAATGTCAAGAGGTTCAGTGCAATGTCCTAAAGCCCTCATTGTAAGAGAAAACAATCAGTGTATTCATTAAATTGCTAGACATCTTGTACTACCCCCCCCCACACAAACACTTGCATCTTTCCAAAAAGAAAAAATACAAGAAAAAGGCAAAGAGTTGTAATCTTTTCCTCATATGCCTACAAAAACCAGTGAGCAGCAAATTCCTTCATCTCCTTCTTGCCTTTTTTGTGCCATGAATTAGTTTTTTTCTCTCATATTTTTGCATGTTGCAGCAATCTTTCCCTTGTTGCCCCTTTCATATTTTTGAAACTTTCCCTCTTTTTTCCACACAATCCACACTGTCCAGCAGCTTCTTTAAAACTCCTCTCACAGGAAGGGAAATTTGTGGATTCAATTTATGTTTATATCCTGGCCAGAGTGAGATTCACAAGTTTATGGATCAGGAAATTGAAAACAACAAGTAGATGTAAAAGAAGGGGGGGCTGCAGGTAAAGATGAAATTCAGGAGCTCAAATCAGACGTGGAGTGGCAGGCAATCAGAAAGATATTTTTTTTCTTATTATGTTATAATCATGTAGAAAGAATCAGTTGCATAAGAGTTCACAGTCTAATTATATTCAAAAAAAAAAAGGAACAACACGAGGGTGCTGTGGAATTTATCAGGGAATTAATAACACTGCCTCATTATAAAAGGCTAAATATGGAAATGAAATTCTCGATGAAGTTCAGGCTTAACTATGAGGATGGTGTTTCAGTATAATTTATGAAAACTATAAACATTCCCAGTTTTCCCCTTGGTTTAGTGAGAGATAGATATTAATTACATAATGACACAAAAACAAAAGTTATTTTTCAAGGTTCGGAAGATCATAAAACCCCCTTTGCAGGGCAGAATATTATGAAAAAGGCAAACCTGAAGGAAACATTGATTTATGTCATTTCATCTGCCTAGCACTCACTGCCCTCTTTTGGTGAATAATGTCAATTGCACCGCTTTTTAAAAATAGACCATGTTAACTTAAAGGTTGGGCTCTAAGTTTTAACTGATTGTAGACCTCTCGTATGACTTTAAGCACTATGGCACGATCGCTTGCTGTAATATTTTACATCTCATATTTACTGACATATTAGTGTAAAGCACAAAGTCGTATTGCACAAAAAAGTTGAATGGGATCGAGTTTAGACTTCATGAAAAAGACACAAATGAGATGTCCCTTTTTTGTAAACGATCTTGATATACCATTTTTCTTCCGTTGGGTCCACAGGAATCAGTTGCATTATAATAAAAGTAGACTGTTATCTTCTCAATCCAAAATGTGAAAACACGATTTCAGAAATCAAGAAATTCACCTGAGGCAAACAAAATGAACCGTCTCAACATAAAAATGGAAGCTTACTATATCTTTGAAAAGGAATATAACATAGCGGGATTTGTATCTTAACATTTTGTTGTATGAAACAATTCAATTGCCAAATTGTAACATAGGATTTTTGTATTCGCCCGAAACCATATATTTTTCTGCGTGGATATGTTTTCTTGTCTTTACATTTAGCAAGTGTTACATTGGTTATGAGTAGGCTATGTGTTTGTGTATTTATTTTTACTTCACTCACATTTTCCAATATCCCGCAGTCCAGCTGGTTTACCGATGCCATTGGTCAAACTCTCAGTGACGTCACGGCGACCGCCCAATATCTCGCAATACAGGAACTTTCTCTACACTAACCGTGTAAAATCTAAGCTAATAAAGGTTCCAAATAAATAAAGAATTATATCATATTTATTCAGTAACGGACGGACGTAACATTTGTAAAAAAAAAAAAAAAATCGGTTTAAAACGGAAAAAAGAGACATTCCTGCGTCGAAAAAAATGTCCATAGCCACGACAGCTGCAATCCATCATCGCCAATCAAGCGCTGATCCGGCCTTCTGCGCGCTGCTAATTGGTTGATTTTGGACATGGGCGGACTCAGTTAATCTATCGGCCAGACAGCAGTGAATTCAGTATTTTACTGGAGCAGTTGATGTGCCAGTGAAATCTTCCACCTGGAATTGCATTGTCCTCCACAGGTAGGCTGCGGATTTACCTGTCAGCTTAAAATGCAGATAAGATTTAATTTATTAGCTGCAATAGAGTTTAAAATTTAGCTTTTGGTTTATGTGTTTAAAAATGTTTTCGACTCATTTGTTTGGGAACCATTGTGATATTATTGAATTTTACATTTTCATAACAATGTCATTTTTTCAATATTTTCAGATTTTACAGAAGTCTATCCCAAGAAATGAAAAGTCTAAAAGCAAAGTTTAAAAAGAATGAGGTAAGAGGAATCTCTTGAGGAGAGTGTTGTCGAATATTACAAGTGGGTAAACTATATAGGAATCCATCTCTTTTCATGAAAATTATTTTTGTCTTAACCTAATACATCCAAGTTTGCTTTCTGTAGTCTGAGGGGGATGTATTCGTATTTAGTTTCACTAAACAGCAGGAGAGCAGGACTGCCACTAGACTGCTGTTATAACCAGTGATCTCAGGTAGCCTTCAATTATTAACACGTAACCTGTGCAGACACACAGACTCAAACACACTAAAATGAGTCCTTCTTCATTTCTGCCATTCTTTTTCAAACTTTTAGGGCTATTTTGAATACAAGATAACAGAAAAACATGTAGCTTTCAGTTGCGGGCTGTTAGACTGCTGCTGGGCCTCTATACAGCCTGATAAATCAATAATCCTCCAAATTTGAAACGACTCTCTCTAATGGTTTGTGTGCTTTGTCTGGACGTTTTAATCGTATTGATACCTTCACAGAGACCAAATTACTAATTCAATGATCACAACCACTAAAATGATCAACTCATTTGGTTGAGCTTGATTAGGGGTCTCTTTAAGGCCAGTTAGGCAGACAGACACAAAACCTCACAGCTTGTCCCACGTTTCTCCCTCCTCTTTTTGCTGAGTCCTCACTTCACACAGGCCTTGCTCTGTAGCTGCAGAGAAACAGATCTCACTATGCTGCAGGAGGGGAGCGATTGGGAGGGGGTGCACTGTGCAGGACTTGACAAAAACTAATGGGGGTGAGGAAAGGAAGTGCTACAGAGAACAGAGCAGCAGTGAAAATGATCAGGTTAGAGAAATGAGGACAGAAGGTAGGGGAGCTTTGGTGGACAGACCGGCTGTGTCAATGCATGTAGTTGGAGCAAGCTGAAAGGGGGATCTTTCCGAATCCGGACAGAGGATTCTGCTTTGGGATGTGTTGTAAAGACAGGGAGGGAGTGTGCTGATGTGTGTATGTGACAGTTAGTAGATTACCAGAGGTAGGATTAAACTCGGTATAGATTCTCTGCTATGCAGGTCTCTGATGTGATGTTGCTCTGACCTCTGTAAGGTTTTTTTTTCCTGTTTTCTTTTCTCAGAATGTGACGTATACATGTAGCATACATGATAAAATAATGATAAAATGTTACTCTAGCAGTATATACTTGTGGTTGACTCCCTGCTAGCCCCAATGGATCCCCAGCAGCCTGTTTTTAGCCTAATGAAGCGGTTCTGTCCTTGTCTCAGTCTGCTGCCACTGCCAGTAGGTATCCTCTTTCTCATTTTATAAAAAATTCTAAGCAGAAATGAAACCTATTTTCTCTTTCACTCTTTTTTGCCATTTGTAATATGTTTCAATTTTAATATAGTATTTGGAACCAATCAAACTTGCTGGAACTATTTTTACATGAAAAACAGCGTCTAAACATTGTTTTGGCTGTTGGAATGTACAAGGCTGATTGGGTGTTTAGGTACACTGGTCACTGGCATTTCCATAGTGAATTAGGACCATTATGCTGCATTTAAACTGTTCCTTTTTTAAGGTGGGACAGTCATGGAAGAAACACATTTAAATTTAAATTTAGTGCATGGTTTTGAAGTTATTGGTGTTTTGTTTTTTCTAATGCACACTGTCAAAATTACACATTTCATACCGTTGATACTTTAATGATATTGTTATATAAATGGTCACTCTTTTGTTTAGAAGTACAAGAGCTCATCACAAACTAATTTAGGACTCTTACACTAACCTGACTTTTGACCAGTCTACAAATGATCTTTACAGAAGCTTACCATCACTCTGCTTTATCAAATGGAAAGGAATTGATGTTGTCAGTTTAAGATCATATTTCTGTTGGAACATCCTGCAGTATCAAAGTTTTTTCATTCACTGTTTGCAATTTATGTCGCACCACCTACAACAGCTCACACCAACAATAGCTGCTACTACTCACAAGATGTTTTGTACAATGTTCTGAACCTCAAAAGCCTTACCTTGACTCCTCCAAACATATGTCTTGTCACTGTGGACATATCTTCATCTTTGTTCTCTTGGATCATAAAATATTCCTACTTAAGGTAATTGGGTTGTCTCGGTGGGCAACTGCAAACTTTCCTCATGCTAGAAGTGGCTATTTCTTGGTCAAGACTCTTTCAGTCAATGGTGATGTTTACCTTCTTACACACTGCCTGGAGGCACTGGTGTTCCAGCCTTCCCCAGTTTATGACAGAGTAACTAGTTGTAGTCAGGTGAGTGAAACTTGGGCACAGTTGCGTGTTTTAATGGGGCAATGATTCTAAACACATATCAAAATGGGTTTTGTAATGGAGAAGGGAGGTTAACCTTAAACTTTTGACATTCATGACACTACTGAGTGTGTGTAAACTTCTGAATGGTATTACATAAAGTGTGTTCGTTTTTTATTGGGAACATGCTGACCTGGAGGGTGATTACATTTTCTTTTGGGTTGTCCCAACTTAGAGTCAAGACTGGAGCAAGAGTGATGAGAGGCTGCTGCAAGCTGTGGAGCAGAATGAACCTGACAAAGTATCTGCCCTCATTGTCAAAAAAGGTCTCTGCCCAACCAAACTGGATGCTGAGGGCAAGTCAGCGTAAGTTGCACATTGGGTCTTTACAAATGTGGGAAATTTTGCAATTAGAGTTAATTGTTTAATTTGCTTAGTCTTGATTTATTAACAATCTGTTCATTCTGACTATTGTAAGGAACAAAATAAGATAATTACCCAAGAACAAATTAATTTTCAAAGTTTAATCAAATATATTTTTACTAAAAAGTTTGATTTACTATCTAGTGTATTACCCTTTACTCATGAAACAGTTCTTCTTTAGTTAGCTTCCTTAGGGAGATTGGATTTGCTCTTTTATTGTTAGTCGTCATTCCAGTCGATGTTCACCATACCCAGTACCTTGCAAAAGTTTTTACTTTGGCACATTGCAAACTACAACTCGTCATTGGGATTTTCTGTAAAGGAAAAACACAATATATTACCATATTGTAAAATAAAAAGATATTAATTCATACTTTTAATATGTTTTACAAAAGTATGTAAAAAACCACTCTTACCTGATGCCTTCAGATGTCACCTAATTGGTGAGTAGAGAAATGTTTTGTCAGGAGTTATAAAAAGCCAATGACATTTTGTCACGGATAACTTCTAAAATTGAAGTTTAATACTTCAATATTATCAATTTCAAATATATATTTGATTATAATGTAAAAATACCTTACTTTGAGGTAAACCACCAGTATTTTATGAAAGGAATCAAAATATTCATCCATCCATTATCCATTCTCTCTGTCTTATGCAAGGTTCCAGGGGGGCTGGTGCCTGTCTCCAGCAGTCATTGGGCGAGAGGCGGGGCACACCCTGGACAGGTCACCAGTCCATTGAGGGGGATCAAAACAATGAATATCTATAAAGGTCAGGTGTATTTTTCTGTTGTGTATTGACTTATTAGTATTTTTTAAGGTTCCACCTCTGTGCATCGAGAGGCAGACTAGATTGCCTGGAGGTAATCATATCTAATGGAGCAGATGTCAGTGTCATGGACGGAGCTGGTATGATATTTGATTACGGAAAGCATATTATATATTATAAGCTAAGAATAGTTTTTGATAGATATATGAATATATATTTCCATTTTCTGTTTGTATCCACTGACTCCAGATTTCAGTGCACTTCACCTTGCAGCCAAAAACAGTCAGTCCGAGTGTCTAAAGAGACTATTGCAGGTAAATATCAGGGACAATGTAGCTGATGTATAAATTCAACAACAATTAATGCAAATTAATGTTGGAAAAATTTATCTTTTGGTGTTTTTTGGGCCACATTAGGAGAGACTGGCAGTAGATTGCACTGACAGTATTGGCAGGACACCACTACATCATGCAGGTATCAACAGAATTATCTGCAATGTGTAAAATTCTTCTTAGAATTTTATATGATAAAGTTTTACATCTAAGAGCAATAATAGGCTGATACCAGATGATCATATCATGTTGTAACATTGTGTTATTTTAGAATATGTTTAATGCTTCCCTTTTATTACGTTACTGTTTTTTTTTTAATCTCTGATTGGATCACAAAGCTATCAGTGGTTGCTTGTCCTGCACTGAGACTCTATGGGACTTTAAAGCCAATCTGGATATCCAGGACAGTGTAAGTTTAACTACTGTTGCTATGCTGTGTGTTATTTGGTTGCATGATCTTGTTGATGAGTCTTTGCAATGATAATTTTAAGAGTGAATGCTCTAGGTCCATGATTCTCAAACTATGGTACGTGTACCACCAGTGGTACTGAAGCTCTCCGTAGTGGTACTTGGAAGAATGTTCTAAATATTTTTTAAATAAAATTAATTTTAAAAATGTATAATTCACACAGTGTGGCTGTGGCTGACAACAATTACCAATAAATAATCATTATTAGGAGTAAATATGCCTCTTTTGTTAATTGTCTATAGTTAAAAGGGTCTGTCTTCTCTACTGTGTGTTTAGGTTGATCATGATCGTAGTACTTGGAGAGTTTGACATTTTCTCAGATGGTACTCACTGTAAAAAGTTTGAGAAATACTGCTCTAGGTGATGTTTGAATAATGTTGTTTTCAGGATGGGGCCACGCCGCTGATGTTAGCGGCCCAGATGAGCAGAGTGGAGGTGTGCGTCTTTCTGATGGGTCGAGGTGCCAATGCAAACAAACAAGACAACCAGGGGAGGTATTGATTGTCATCTAAATTTTGTCCTCCAAGACTGAGAGTTTGTGCAGTAGTAATTGATTAAAAACATTTTTTGACATGTACTATCTTAGTTGTCAAAATCAGGATGGAGGGAGAGCTCCAATGTTTTAGAAAATACTTTGCTGTTGTGCATGTATGATCCAGTTTGGATCACAGGCTTTCACTTTTTCTCCAAATAGCAGCTTGGAGTCATAATTTGAGAAATTTAAAAAGTAATCTCAATCACAAAATTCCAAGTGGAATTTTATGAAATGATTCTTATGTATCAAAATACATTTTAAAATAATTGATAATCAAAAACGTTATGTCATATTTGCACAGCAAAGACTATTTTTTCTGAAATTTTTATCTTCAGGCATTTTATGTGTTTATAATTGAGTTTTTTGTTTGGGTGAACAAAAAAGTTGGATGAACCCTGCCCCAACCGGAGTATTTTTGACATTACAGATTATGTTTGTACCTCTTCAGTGATATTGTCCTGACCTGTTTTTTACTAAAATTGTTTCTGGATGGTCAGGACAGCATTAATGCTCGCCTGTGAGAGTGACAGTGTCGAGACCATAGAAGCTCTGCTGAGAGGTGGTGCGGACACACAACTGGTTGACCATCTTGGGCACCGAGCTGCTGACTATGCCAAAGCTACAGGCAACCAATCCATTGTCCGCATTTTGCAGGATGGAGTACCCCCAGGTACAGTACAAGGTCTTGTGTTTGATTTTATATTGGGGGTTTTTCAAAGTACATTGATTGCTTTTATTGAAATGTTACATGAGACCTCAAGTGAAGCTAATTAGACCATTTATTCATTTGGCATGACTCATCCCTAGAAAGTAACTGTAATAGGTGTTTGGAGCACAACTGGATTTGTTTCTATAGTAGAGTTAAAAAAAATGAAACAACAGATTTTGCACATTGAGATTGCACTGTACTATAGACCTAAGAACAAGATGATGAAGGGGATTTGATGTTCTCAATAAGCCTGACCAAAAAATGTTGTTTGAGTTTGGTGGATTTGCTTTGAGATTCATCAATAGCCACTGAAAAAATTAAAGAACTGGTGGTGGGGAAAGAATAAAAGTTTTTTTTTTTGTTGTTAAATTTACCTTTCACTTTTAGCTCATTGTGTCTTTTGTCCCAATGCTTGCATAGCTTCTGAGGGCGTAGGCGAGGAGGTAATGTTTTATAGTTGTATGTTGCATCACTGCTTCCTCCTATAAGATCATGACTCATTTTGGCCTATCATATTGTGCATGGTTTCCAATATGAGGTCATTGTTTCCGTGTGCTACGTTCATTTTCTCGGCTCTCTCTCCTCTTTGTTGCTGACCCATTCTGTTATCTTGGGTTTTCTTCCATTTTCTTTCTTTTTTAAGTTGAGCTTGACCTCTGCTTGTCGATGATCCCCCTTTCACCCCCACACAGCCCATTCAAATCCCCTCTGGCGCTTCATCAGTGCAAGGGGGGACCACCCCCCGAAAACGGAAAGCTCCTCCACCACCTCGCTCTCCTCTCCAGGTACTGTAAAAATCATTTTTGCAGATAGCAAACAGTTTTGCGTTTGTAGCGCATGCTCAACATTCATCATGTCAGCTTGCTGTCTACAATTATTGTCACCCAAAGTTCAGATTTAAATAAATAGATATTTTACTGTAGTGCGAAATATGTCCTGGACATGTGTGTACCATAATTAATGCACTTTTTTAATAAGGAAGGCATTTAATTTCCTCAAATAACATTTCACAAGAGAGCTTTAATAATTCCACCTCGCACAATCCATCTAGATTATCCGGAATCCTTGGTTTTTTCTTATGCTCACGACTTTTTAACTTTCCCTACATGTTTTCTTTTTGGATTTGATTCTGATACTTCAATTGGAAAATTTAATATTTTCAAACCAGCAGGTTTTTACCTAACTGTCATTGAATTTCAAATAATTGATTGTCGCACACTCCAACAAAGTCCTCAAAACATTTGGAAGAAAAACAGTCCCACAACATCACATATTCTCCATAATACTTAACAATGGGCAGACAAAACCAGATAAAGACAAAAGAAACCCCACAATTTTCTATAACATTTGATTGGCACTGTGATCTTTCCATTTAAACTTTCCATTCTTATTCTAATCCCAAAGATCCAGGAACTCTCTGCAGGACCTGCCAAACCTTCAAGTCCAGCCCTTCCTGCCAAGTCCCCCGAGCCCCAGAAATCTCAATCTCCATCTCCCCTTCCTCCTGAAGCTCAGCAGTCATCACATGTAAACCTGTTATTTTACTAAAGTTTGATGCTTTCTTTTGTTTTATACTGCATGAAATTTGGTGTCTGATTTCAGTGGCTGCCTGTCTTGATTAGGCAGAGGATGAGGAGGTGTTTGAGGAGATCCGACGGCTGCGTCTTGAGAGAGGCCGTCTACTTCAGAAGATTAAAGCCTTGGAGCAGCAGCAGCAGAGTGCCCTGTCTGCTTTAGAGGAGGTACAGATTTTTAGAGAAAAGTATTTTCTTATACTCTTAGATTTGTCAAATCTGTTCGTAAATTAAATAATAAAGGTCTAATCCCTGTTACACATGTGTGCAATAGGTGTCCCAACTAAAGCTGCATCTAAAGGAGGCAGAGGCTGAGAGGGACAAGCTGTTGGAGGAGCTAAAGGGGGCACATGGGACTGGGGTCAGTGACTCAGATGATATGGATGAAATGCTGGACTTTCCAGGTATACAGCCCTGAGAACTTTCAGATTATAGAAATTGAATATGGACAAACATGTCTCCCAGCATGAGTCCGGTCTGGAAATTCAGTGATTTACTTTTTTGTTGGTCTCTGCAGAGAAGCTGCTCTCCAAACGTTCTAGAGCATCCCCTGCCCAGGATGAAGCCTCTTCAGAAACAGACTCACCCGGCCCTTCCTCTGTTCCTGCAGACCCAAGATCAGTTGCTGAGTTGCAGAAACAAATAGAGGAACTAATTTCACAGAACTCTGAACTTGTTCTTAAGGTGCAGGTGAGGCAAAACAGCACAGTGATGTTAATTAGCTGCTAACGCTGGCTGCGGAATGTTCCTGACTAGCACATTTGGGATGATCTCTAAAAGGCAGTCATGATGCTGCACTTGGACTGAATAACTGTTGGAGTCATTCTCACACAGTTTGAATATATTACCATCAGATAGAGGCATTTAGTATCGGCCCTCATCTGGATCATTATTTATCTAGGAAGTCTCTAAGCTATAGGTGCCTCAAAATCAATGTTGCTATAAATTATTGACCAAGTAAAGGCTGTAATAACATCAAGGAGTTTTCCCAATCAGATGAAAATCAGGGATTATTGGGACAGAAGACATCTGAGTCTTTCAGTCAAATCTTCATTAAATTAAATTACAAGAATTTGAAATAAAAAGTATTAGTTGTTTTTTTATATCTAATAGCAGGTTGGAATAAATAAATCCTTTAAAGTCCAAAATAAATATGGGATTTCTGATAAGTGAATGTTCGATCCATGTAGAGCTGCTAATTGTGTAGGTATGATAAGTGTAATGTATGTTTCAGACTGCCACTCACATGTCTACAGTATCAGACAAACATTGTTTATCACTTGAGCAAACAGAAGTGCACTCCTGAAAGTTTTTCACAGTGTAGAATCCAAAGAAATAATGAAATGTGAGCTCTTTCCTATAATATTTAAATCCTGTATTCTACTGTAATTCTTTCTGTGTTGTGTACAGATGCTGGAGATGTTTGAGAAGGATGATACAGACATGCAGACCATCGGTCCAGACTTGGTCCCCATAGATCAGTACGAGACTTTGAGGAAGGAGTTTGAAGCCCTTCAGGAGCGCTTCTCTCAAGCCCAAGCTTCACCGGAGGCCTACAGTGTTTCTGACAAGAAGTAAGATGCCTTTATTTATATACCATAAGCAGCTAAGTGTAGCTTCCACATCTCCCTTAACCATTCATCTTTTGTTCTTTGAGATGCACAACAATTTCTAATAAGGATGAGTATTAGGCTATATATTGTGCTTTTTTAACTGAATTTAACTGTGGAAAAACACACAGCATTCTAAACACTTCAACCTTTTTTATACATCCAGTTTTATTACAAAATCCTATCACAGTTCTATGTAGATTTTATCATATATTACATTGATGGCAAAAATAAGGCGTTTAACACGAATTTGCAAGTGTTTATTTCACTTTTTCTTGTGTTCGCCTGGCATACAGAAGCAAAGGCAGCTCTCAGAATGAAGGCGAAGATCCAGAAACCACAGAAGCTCTAAAGGAAAAGCTGCGGGGTTTTGAAGAGCAGCTGGCGTCCGCTCAGTCTGAGCTGGAGGAGCTAAAGGAGCAGATGCGTCTTGGGGTGCTTTCTGTCAAGTGTGCCGAAGGAAATGTTAGTGCGGCAGCTGCTGGGGCTGTGGACGAAGATGCGAGCCAGGAGGCGCAACAGCTGAGAGCTAGGGTGACGGAGTTGGAGGAAAAGCTTGCAGAGAGGCAGGGCGAGGCTGAGGGTCAGAGCAGCCGGGACAATGACACAATCAAACAGCTGACAGACAAAGTGAAGAAACTTCAGGCTGCTCTTACCCAGAAAGACCTAAAGGAAGAAGGGGAACACAAGAGGGGAGAGGCAGAAAAGTCCCTTTGTGACAGAATTGCTGAACTGGAGGCAGCCCTGGCAGAGAGCAGGACATCAGGAAAAGAAGGAGCAGCAGCGGGAGATGGGGATCGGGTTCGACGTCTTCAGGAGCATTTGGCTGAACTGGAGGGAGAGCTGAGGCAGTGTGTACCCCGCTCAGAGTTGGAAGAGGTACAGGTCACCCTTGGACTCCAGTGTGAGCAGCTTGCCAGGGAGAGGGCAGATGTGGCTCAAAGACTCAATGATGCCCTAATTGAGCTGGAGAGACTTAGACCTCCTCAACGTGGAGATGATGAGGAGGAAGAAGAGGAGGACGAGGGGCATTCAGAGAGCTCAGAGCCCTCTGTCATGTCAGGTTGTCTTATTTTTATGGATTGAATGTGTTTGTATTTCTTGACAATTTGGCTTTCATTGTATTAAATCTCTGTCTGGTCAGATCGATCCAGGAGAACTTTGGCAGCAGTGAGGGAGGAACTGGAGGTGGCGAGGCAGGAAGCAGCTCAGGCTCTGGATTGCCTTTGTGCCGAGCGAGAGGGCAGGGCACAGGATGCCTTACAGCTGAAAGACACTGTGCCACTTTCAAAACATAAAGAAGCACTCTCTGCAGTGTCGGAGCAGCTTGCTCAAACTCTGCAGGAGCTCCAAGAGGAAAAAACACTACGAGCTCAAGCTGAAGAGGAGGCAGCTAAGCTACAAGCCGAACTGCAGGGAAAACAGGATGCCATTCCAAAAGAGGAACATGAGAAGGTTAAGGTCAGTACACAGGTGAAAGCAATAGTAATTCTCACTATTTGTTTTTCCTTTGGTTTCTTCA
Organism: Apricaphanius iberus; assembly: GCA_028564705.1. Lineage (NCBI taxonomy): Eukaryota > Metazoa > Chordata > Actinopteri > Cyprinodontiformes > Aphaniidae > Apricaphanius > Apricaphanius iberus. Next base: position 1,727,524 of record JAPXFQ010002688.1, read on the forward strand.
TAAGATTCAAATGCTCCCCCTGACAGATCTTTACAGATAGTGAGATATAACCTGTTTTTTCTTGTTTGAAAGGAAGAGCTCCGGCTTGCCCTCCAGAACAGTGAGAGCAGTGCTGCAGCAGTACAGGAGGCTCTCAATGAGAAAGAGACAGAGCTCAGAGAGCTGAAGTCCCAGAAGGCTGCAGAACAGGGTCTGATCTCCAAGGATGACCATGAGGCTCTGCGACTCTCTCTGCAGGCAGAGATCAACGCCATCACAGCACAGTTCAACGACCTCACCAGGAAACATGAGAAGACCTGCACGGAGGTTGGTGCAGCATGTTATTGGCTCTGTCTTCATTGCCCTCCAAAGCCAAAGTAGATGTTATTGTTTCTGTGACATACTGAGCTGTGCTCCCTTTGGGACCTCCTTCTAATCTTTACATTATTCATGTATGCTTTTACTCTTCATTACCTGCCCTTGCTACAATGATTCCCTTTTTGTATATGGTCATTGATGTTCTAAAGCACTGTTGAATTAGCACTCTAGTTTTCGCTACATCTTGGGCTCTTCTGTGCTGGTATAAATACTTGATCGAGATAGTTTTCCTATGATTGATTTTCAAACCTATAGATCTAGCTGGTCTGTACTAAAAACGAAACAAAAAAACACTGAGTCAAATAATTTTTAGCTTAGCCCAACTGCTGGCAGAATTACGTTAATTCAAAGCAACGTTTGAGTATAGTAACATTTCATTCATAATAAAACAAATTTCCAAGTAACATAAAATTAATAATTGTCAACATGAATGCAATCATAATGTTTTACATTTGGAAAAGTAGCTTTTTCATTCAGGTATTGTTTGGGCAAAAGTTTGTGTGTCTGTGTATTTGCTCCCAAGCCACAGAGGTAAATTTATTAGCAGTTTTGTAATTGTAGATCTTTTTCAGTGTTTCTCAAACACAAAACAACAGATACTCCTTTTCAATTTTAAGTACAATGTACAAATTGTATTATTTGATTCACATTTTTTGTGGAAAACACATTCACATACCTGTGTGTAAAAAAAAAAGATCAGTGTATTCCTTTTTGTTCCTCAGACAAAAATTTGTGAATGCTGTTAGTGCCGTAAACAATTAGCATTAACCTCATGGCTAACAACAAAAGCCATTTTTTTAAACATTTTAAGCCAATTACAATGGTCGGAACCATGATACCACAGTAACTTTAGTATCAAATGATCCATAACAACAGCCCAGCTCCGTGTACACTAAACCCAGACTGCGATGCACTCAAACGGAGGGACGAGCTAACCAAAGTGTCTCATCCATCATCTGGAGAGATAGAATGTTGCATCTTTGTTTAGTACAGTAGGACATCACTGACAAAATCCTGAACAAATGGAAATGTGTAATTAATACAGGTTAATTTATACAGTTTTGTTGGGATTTCACATAAGATCTCTAGATAACATGCATTGAAGTTTGTATATTTAATGTGACAAAATGTAACCAAAATCTAAGAAGTATATTGGTATATTTTACTTATTAAGGTGAAAGAATTCCTCAACTGTAATCAAAAAAACATTTTCTATGCAAATAGAAAATCTAGTGACAGTAATTTGGTTTTATTTATTTATTTTTTACATATAACATGTGGTCAATCTATTGTAGGTGTTCCAGGTGCAGAGGGAAGCGCTATTTCACAAAAGTGAGAGGCAGGTGGCAGAATCCCAGCTGGTTACAGTGCAGAAGCAGCTCACTGAGCTACAAACCAAGTCCAGCCACATCGAGGAGCTCCACAAAGACATCCAAGAGTCCCATGGTCTTGTCAAAGAGAAGGATCGTAAAGTAAGAGAATGCAGCTCCTGTTTTAACAACTGCTGTTGAAGGTTTGAGATCAGAAACTTCATCTTAAACTGTTTTTTGTGTTTTTGTTTTCTGATGTGTGGTTAGATAACAGAGCTTTCCAAGGAGGTGTTCCGGCTCAAAGAGGCCTTGGGAGCTCTCTCACCTCCTCTAGGAATCCAATCCCCGCTGTCGTCTTCTTCCACTCAGCATGTTAATCCAGGGCAGCAGGTGGCACTGCAGAACAGGATTGGAACTCTCACCCAACAGCTGCAGGTTAGCAAAATGTGACAGGGGTCTTATAATATAATATAATATAATATATATGTATATATATCATATATATATATATATACTGTATATTATTATTTTTATTTTTTTGCAGGATTGGGAGAGAAAGCACAAACAGGTGGTGGCTGTGTACCGCTCCCATTTACTAGCAGCTGTACAGGTCAGTCGACGTTAATTGTGTACGGAGTAAATGTAAAGGGTGGTTCAGTGTAAGTGTGTGTAGTTTGCCTGTTTGATCAGAGTCATGCATGCAAAGCATTTATATGTTTAATTCCTGAAATAATCAAATAATGCTTCTATACAAAAAGAAGATAAGAATGAAACATATTAGCAACTCAGATTACTGAATTACAGTTTGGCTGATATAATGAAAAATAAAAACCAAAATGACGTGAGCGGTTGAGGAAGAAATCCATGTACTCTTAATTAGTGTTGTACTTCACATGTGTGAAGGTAAGATTCTGCTTCCTGAACATCTTAAAATTACCTCTTTCCTGTCACATCCATGTTTGACCAAAATAGTTCAGTTAAAGTTCCCAACAGAGCCATGCAGAGACCTTGAGAGGGGTAGGTGCTAAGAGTTCAAAAAGGGGAATTTATAGCAAAATTTTAAAACCTCTTACAGCAGCATAATTTAGTGTATAATCCCGAATTGCAACAACCAATATCCATCAATTGAATATTAGAGAATCACAACATAATATATCAACGTTATTATTGAACACCTAAGTGCTCAAAATAAATAAAGAAATAAAACCTTGTAAAATATGTTTACATTAATAAACAATAAACAAATGTATAACGTAACAGTGAAATTGTGAAAAACCCCAAATCTCAGGTCCCACCTTCTGACTGATTGGTAGATGTACCCATTCAACAAAAAAAAAATAATTTAAAAAATAAATCTCAATGGAAACAACACCATGAAATAAAAGCTGACTTTGTGAAAAAGAGGTTTTGAAATAAAAACTATTAAAAATAAATAAAAATGGCTAAAAATTATACTTAATAGGAAAAAAATTACCATTGAATTGCCTAAACGAAAAGAAAAAAATACTAAGCTAAGACTCACTCACAAAGCTAAGTAATAGACGCAGAGGCATAATGAGCCATTGTACGACTGACAGCTGCCAGATAATGTTATTTAGTTAAATTGTTATTAATAATTAAATGGTGATATTGAAGGGCACAGACAGACATCGGTGGGCACATTCCAAATTTTTTATTTTATTTTTTTCCCAAAAGGGCACTTGGGGAATCATGGAGACAAGGGCCAGGCCCCAGCATGTGCTTAGTACCCAATGTGAAAGATATTTAGAAATGAATGGTGTTGATTTCCAATCTTGTCATGGTTTAATATTGCTAATAATTTATGCAGAAAAAAATAATTCTTCTAGTGAATTGTTTTAGTGAAGACAAACATACCCACAGCATGATGCTGCCAACACCATGTTTTATACTTGTCCAGGAAGATTTGCAGTGTTATTTTTTGCTTCACGTATCATTTTGCGTATAGACCAAACAGTTTAGCAACTCAGTAGGTAAAAAATTGCAGTGTTTCAAACTAAAAACTACCAGTACCTACCAGTGACTACCAGTACCAGTAGATTCTACCAGTAGACGGTTCACTCTAAACAACTGGAACAGAGATTTGTATACACTATAATCATTCCGTGGTTTTGCCACTTTGCTCAACAGGGTCGTATGGATGAAGAGGTGCAACACCTGCTGCTTCAAATCCTGAGTATGACACAGAAGGGACACTGAAGTCTTTGCAAGTCACACTAATCCATAGGACCAAGATAACAGAGAACTGAGTCGGAATGCCAAATACAGCCAATCTGTGGTCCGACATTGTTGCATGTGTATATTATAAAACTGAACAGCTTTAACCCTTGCCTAATATGCAATTGTCAAGATAATTGAATATAGAGTGCCTTTGTTTTTTTGCTTTTTGGAATTGGGTTAATGATAGAAGAAATTTAGACAGAGTGGAAATTTTAAAGATAGAATTAAGCTCTAATTGTGTGAAAAATCTATAGATTTTACACAAAGTTGTTATAATAAAAAGATAAACAATTGCTGTCCCTTGTGATTTTTTTCATAATTTTACTTTGGGTCAAGAGCATAATCTATTTTTTTATTTTATTATGGTTCTTGAAGGAAAAATACACTAAAGCAGGTCAATTGTGGAAAACAAACCTGTTAGAAGCTGTAAAAGACTTATGACTGGGGTAGAGATCCCACCTTTAAGTGGGCAGCTGTAATATGGTTTTCTAGATCAAAGCACATTCATGCATTAGAATGGTCCTGTCCACTGAGCATCAATGGGATAACTTGAACATTGTTGTTCACAGACTGTGTACATACAATCTGCTTGAGCTTGACTTATTTTGCATAAAACGGGCAAAAAACTTGTAACTTGCACGTGTCTATGTGGCAGGGAAATATCCCAAAAGAGAAAATGGGGTTCTCCTACAGTAAGTATTGACATATGGGAGCTAAAAACGTTCATGTACATGTATCTACATGAATGCTTAACACAAATTTTAAGTTTTTACTTTTTAAACAAAAACGGAAAATAATGTATTACTTTCCTTCCATTTAACAATTATTCACAACTTTGTGTTATAAATTATTGTTAAACAGAAGTTTTGTGTTGTCTTTTACCCAACATGTCAAAAATAAATGACAATTTTCCTGTTTTTCCCTTCCAAAACATAAAAATAAAAGTTACAATTATTTAACTCAGTATAATCATTTCAGACTGAAAACAAGAAAAACAAAAGTCTACACCTACTACCTACTTTGAGTATCTTATGCTTTGGATAAAATGAAATAATAGTAAAAAAATCCTCCATTAAAGAAGTAATTGTTTTTCACATTCCATGGTGTGGAACGTATGAGTACTTACAGTGGAAAAACTGCAAAAATACGTTGTAAAACAGTATTTAGTCTTTATAAGGTCAGGGCATAACAAATGGGAATCTTTGAATGTTCTTCTCTTCAGAGAAGTGTAAAGGTTGAATTTGTCTTCTTTCATTTCTTCCAGAAAATACGAAGTTGTTCTTAAATAAAATCTCCTTGTATTATAAATATTTCAAAGGACTTGCACTATAACAGAATTGGCCAGCCTTTCAATAAAGAAACAACCCTATGGCATCACAGCTGCTCCACAATACATAAGAGAGGGGACTAGCTGCTGATCGACATATTCATCCTGTTTCACATCAGAACTAGCTTGATTGTTTGCTGCATAATTTTAGTGTAGCTGACCAAAGCAGAACTGTAAGTGGTTTCAGTTAAAATCTGACTCGTTCAAATCAAACTCCACATTTCAGATTTATACTGACTGTGGACATGCATTTAGGTGATGAGCTAATTTCATGATGATCAGCACACATCTATAAACTTAAATATGATTTTCTCCTGTATTTCCCATTTTTAATTTTTTTTTTTTACATGTCCTAATAAGTGTGAAACGCTAGATATAAAAAGTCTCATAATGAAACTTTTCTTTAAATTTAAAGTACTCAAACGGTTATATTTTCTATATGTAGACAAATAGAAAAGGACATTGCTCACAATAAACGACACACAATTTTATTTGTACCCTTTTGTAACTGATTTTATTGACGAAACATAATAGTAAATAGAAAAAAAAACTGAAATTCCATAGAACACAAAGGGGAAGGAAATCATTAAAAAAATTACACATTCACATCTCACGAGAAGCTTTGCTGTTTACCTCATTTATCTAATCTTGCAGGAGGCTGATACAAAGAAAAAAAGAAAAATACAATCAAAAGTACTACAGTGACAGAAATGTGGTGAACCACTTCGTAGTGCACCTGAAGAGATGATACAAACCTGTAAAGTGTAACTACATAAATATGGTCAATAAAGCAATGAATTTTCCTGAGCTGGGACAAAAGGAGGGAATGCACAACCATATCCCTATTTTATGATCAATCACTGCAGAGGGAAGCAACTGGTGACAAACAAACGAAAATGACATCCTTTCTCAGGCTCTCACAAAAGAGATTAATTAAGATTAATTAAGAGAGTAAAGACAGCTGAAACACTGTGATTATCTAACAGAAAACTGGAGCAGCTTACAACACTGTTTAGAATATGTTAAAGCTTAATTATCCTGAACTTTGTCTGTTCATTGACATGACAAGAAAATGTAGTCTTTTTGCAATGAGCGTATAACTGCACATCATATACACTCTGAGACAAATGCCTGCCAGTGTACGGTAGTTATTAAGGCACTGGAGAAAAACGTGCAGGTACCTCTCAACAAATGATCATATATTTGAAATGTTAATTATTTTCAGTAATTTACTTCAAAAAGTAGAAAACCTATATGAATTCATTAAACCAAGAGGGAAGCTTGTATTTATGTTCGATTTCATTACTAAAGTTTATAGTTAATATAAACCCCAAATGATTTTTCTAACAAAGTTAAAATAGTGCACAAAACTGATAAAAATGTGTGTCTGATGAAAGGTAGATTGACATACTGTACAGTGTATGTACATTGTATTTCAGATCCAGGCTTTTCTTTTTGTCCTTTCCAGTCTGTGACTCTGCTGAGGTGTTCAGGAAAACCATCCTGCTCTTATCGGGCCTTTCAGGTCATCTGCATTGCTGAACCTAGTGTATTTAATCTTCCTTTTCAGGTAAGAACAGTTGTCTTCCTAATTAAACACAGTGTCATTAACCTAGGCATTGATACTTTTGGCAGAATGGGTAGGTACCAAAGCCTGCTGGAAAAATTTTTTTCATAGCATCCCAATAAGGACTGTAAGAAGAGGGAAGCATAAACTGACTGACAGGGAGCATGACAGTCATAGCCCATATCCTGGATACACCTGTGTGCACTTTTCTCAACAATACTTTTTCCTTCCACTGAACTTTCCATTAATGTGCGTAGATAAATCTTCCTGTGACCATCCAGGTTATATCGCAATGACCTTTAGTGACTTACTCTCATTGCAGAGTGTCAAAAACTGCTTGCTTGCCAACTGTCAAGTAAGCATTTTTACCTATTATTGTACAGGCCACAGCATGGTCATAACATTTCTTGAATGTACTTATTGGTAAAAAAAATCCTTAAAATATTGAAATCTTCTTAGAAACATATATTTCAGGGATTATATTAGCCGCAAGTCCTAGTAATCAAAATTAACAGAAATAACTGCTTAGAAAATAACACTGTGATGAATTCACATAATATATGAATTTCACTGTTTTAATTGTATTATAGATTTAAATAAATGTTGATATTGTAACTTATTGAGATGTACCTGTACAGTGAGTAAAAAATGAAGGCATTAGCTTTCACCCATGATATAGGAAACATTACAGAGTAAACTCTGCTCAATAGGTTGTCATAGGCTTGTACAAATTATTTGTACTGCAATCAACTCCTTACAAAGAGCAGACAAGACAACATACGTTAGCTGGAGATGAAAATGTAGAAAAGCTTCATGTTTTGTTTATATTGTGGCAAAAGAGTATATTAGTGTGTGCAGCTCTTTCAACCAACACTAAATCGATGTTTCTCCTCTGTGCCTTCTCAGATACTGGAGACCGATGTAGAAATAGCAACAGTCATTACATCCCAAAGAGAGAGACTTGTCTTCTTTAGCTTCTCACACTCATAGACTTATACTCTTTTCCTGCATAATTGCAAACATTTTCTTTTTGATCTGAAAGCTGACATCTTTTGAGTTTATATTTGTACCATAAAATCCCTTGCAGTTTTTCTTCTGGTGATGTTCATTGTTGGCAAAAAAGAATGGCCAGTAACGATGGGGTTGTTGATTACTGGAAGCCCGTTAGTTTGATGTTTTAAATGATGTGGTGTGGACATTTCTGGATTCTGGTTTGCTTAATGTCTGCATGCTGAGGAGTTTATACCATGAAAAATTTGGTTTAGCCTGGCAGCCAGAGGAAAGAAGGAGCTTGACTTGATTGTTTAATTTCATTGGAAGTATATCCTAGGCAAGAAAGTAAAAGTGTTCTTTAATGATGAAAAATATCCATTCCGTTTTTAGGCCCAATGTTTCCCTGGTTACAGAAGAATGCAACTGTGGAAAATGATGGAGAGAAACATATTATAGTCACTGAAGAATAGTTAGTGGGTGTATCAAATACATTTCTATTTTCAGTCAGAAAAGGTCAACTGCAACTAATACATATCGCAGTAAGATGACACACACCAGTTCAAGACATGTGTTTCCTGGTCCTTAGAAGCACCGTGGCCTGTTGGTGGATACAGTGTCTTGTAAAAGTTCCAATCGTGACTCTCTTTAATATGGGTGTAGTATTGCCTATATTTAATCAGTGGATTTATATATATATATATATATATATATATATATATATATATATATATATATATATATATATATATGTAATTTTTTTTTGGGGGGGGGGTCTTACAATAAAACCTGAAAAATGTTGTATTCTGCTTTGTCAAAGCATCGGTTTAGCAAATTAAATTCAACTGTGTACTCTATTTGTACTCTATTTTACTCTATCTAGATCTTCTGTAAAGGCCTCTGAGGTTTGTTAAAGAATAAATGACATCATGAAGACCAACGAAGACAGCAGAAATGCCATGTATAAAGTTGTGTAGAAGTTTAAGAATGAGTGATGTTGTGAAACAGTATCCCATGTTTAAACATATCATAGAGCACTTTTATATCTATGATCTGAAAATGGAAAGTGTGTCAGAGAACTCAAAAACTATCAAGACATGGCCATCTACATAAACTCAAAAGGAGGGATAATGAGACCAACAGTCAGACAAAATACCCAAGGAAACTTTGGTAGGAGCTGTAGAGACCCAGGATTCATGGACCCACCCTCTATACCAATCAGTACATGATGGAAGAGTAACATGAAGGAACCGAGTCTTATGTTAAAGCACAGGTGTCAAAGCTAAAGCACATGTGTTAGAAAGCTAAAAGAAAACTTGTTTTCAGTTTACCATAACCAAAATAGATGCTGTGGGCATATGAGACCACAACTGGCAGTATCATGCTGCGGGGAGACTTCTCTTCAGTAAGAAAAGATGTTAAGAAGACTTGAGACATAGCAGACTCAGTGTCAAGATCTAAATACAACTTAGAATCTGTGGCAAAACCTGAGAATTCATGTTCAGAGATACCCTCCATTTAACTTGACTGTAGCTGTAAAAAATCTTCAGTGGTAATGAATAGGTACTGAAATAAGAATAATAATATTTGGGGTTTACTATATACTACATTTCTTTAAAATTCTCTTTAAATTCCACTAAATTATTATTTAACTTTTAACTTTAACTATCGTCTGAAAAGAAACGGCTGCTGTGATTGGCTAGTTGATTGGGAAAACATTAAAAGAGGGCCAGGTCTGGGTGCCTTCTTGTATTTGCATGTAAAACAATCATGGTCTTTACTTAAAATAAGGCATGCAGTAGCTTACCATCTCACACCGACCCATATGGCTCACTGTTTCCTCCGGACAGCTTGTTTAAGATGAAGCTCACTTTCCGCTGCAACAATTGGTAGCTCATTCTTCAGGTGGTACGTTATAAGATGGCTTATACTCTCAAACAACATGTCTTTAGTTCGGACCTTTGTTGAGATAAACAAGTTTTAAGTTGTGCGACGAATCATTTTGGAGTAAAAAAAACCAAATTGATTTATTGAAATCAGTTTTTGCCCCACTGGCCAGACATTAATTGAAACAGACTCACCACCCCCTCTGGGTCCACTAGCAGCAGGTGTTTAGGTAGGCCACAGTGCATGCCTGTTAGGACATACTGCCCAGGATTCGTGGTGCTCTCACGGACGAGGAAATCTCCATCTCGGACCAGGAGTTTCTCTGCGTCTTGTCGGCTCATTCGGCTGTGATACCACGTCTCCCTACGGAGTTGCTCCTCATTCGGAGCTACAGGCGCTCTGCGTCTCGGCGGGCTGGGCCACTGGTCCTCTAAGTTTCGAACGCCCCCCCCTCCAACTTGAGAACCAGAACCTACTAAAACAACAGATCCTCCACATGCTTCATGGAGCTTCAGGGCATCCTCGAAGGGCCCTGCATAGGCACAAGAATGTTTTACAAGGAGCAGTTTAGTTATTTTGCTTCAGTTTTTCCACTTTAAACTTATCCTTGGTTGTATTTCTCATAGTATATCTAAAGACTCACTCATATCAAAGAGGTCCTTTTTTGGACTGTCATGTGGCCTGGCCCCTTTACGTCCATCTGCTCCATGTGTAAAAGATTCAAGGTTTTCCAGACTTTGCGTGTTTACATACTGGTGCTCTTCATAGTTCTTGCTGCCTGGTGGCTGACCATCAGCACACAGGTAACCATCTGAAGCAAAAAATGAAGAAGACAAAATCTATTTACGTAAAAAAAAAAATCAACAATTTTTGCTTGAAATGTTTTCATTTTTCTTTGTATTGTTTTAAAATTTGACTTTACAACACAGTTGAATAATGTGTACTTTACTTATATATATTTTTTAAATCAACAAGTTGCTATTTTACACAATTTGTTTTTTAACACAATTAAGATCAAATTAAAAATGCCACATATCTATTCAATCTATTATCAAAATTTTTAAAATATACACAGATCCCTTTTATGTAAACCTTTAACATGGCCTGGAAATCTAAGAAAAGTGTAAAGGCTATTCTGAACAAATATCTTAAGGTTTAAATATAATTAACCATGATAATAAATGATATACTGTGATGAGATTAAATGCAAAAGGATTTGCCCTTTTACATTTTTTCACTCATTTTTGGTTCATGGCAAGCATAAATGTCTTAGATCATCTATATAACTTAAATAACTAAACCAATGACCACAGTAAACACAAAAAGCTGTTTTCAAATGATAATTTGAATGATGAAAAGGGAAAAAACTACAACTATGTCAGCCAACGGGCTCTTTGTAAAAGTATAAAAGCCCCTATCAGGAATTATAAATTAATCATGACAAACTGTATTTTTTGGAAAGCTGGGTTTAATTTCACCAACCACACCCAGGTTGTATTACTGGCTGACCTTTTAAATCAAGTAGGACCTTAAATAAACTACAGGCCATAGGCTAAAAGATGCAAAAAAGTAGCACATTGTGTCCAGACTTCATTAAATTTAAGAACAAGTCTAACACAAAGTGATAAAACATCTTTCAGTCTGAAAAAGATCATAAAGCCATTTCTAAAGCTATGGGACTTCAGCGTACTATAAATGACAAACATTATCCACACGGAATAAAAAAGAGAATTAAAAAATGGAGAACCTTCCAAGGAGTACAAAGCATACCAATGTTACTGTAAAGGAACCCTGAAAAGCATTCTAAATACAACAGATAACAAAAAGAGCTGACAGTCTAACATGGTGTTTTGACATACTGTAACTGACGGAACTGTAAATTTGTTGTTCTTTACAAGAAAATCCTGAAGGAGAAACTTGAGGCATCATTTTGTGAACTTAAGCAAAAGCGCTTAGGTTATGCAACATGTCAATGATTAAAAGAACACTGGCAAGTCCACTTTGTAAAGGTAAAGAAAAAAAAAACATTTTGGAGAGGGCTATTGAAAGTCCCTAATTAAATACTTCTGCCTGACTATAAACAGGATGTTTCCATTTAAAAATTACTACATAGTAGCTGAAATTGTGAGATTTAGCAGTGGGAGAGTTGGACCCAACCTCAGAGAAGATAATGGAAACCGTATGTTTATGGTTAAGGATTTTTTTTTTTTTAAGAAAAGACTAAAGATACAACTGAGGGATTGCCATGAAAGAACAGATGAAGAAACAAAAAAGCAACTAGAGCAAAGTAACCACCATGGAGGAAACAGACAATCTGGAAAGGAGGTGAGAGGACTGAAAGGCTATTAACTACTAGGAATGTAAATGAATGAAAAGAAAACCTGATCAGGGAAACTGGGGAAAAGTGACTAATAAAACCACAAATCGACTAAGAGGGGAACTGAATGGGATGCAAGGGTTTAAATTAAATCAAAAACTAACTAAATAGTACAATACAAATGTAAAAATACAAAGAGAGCACTGGTAAGAACTAAGAAATTAAATACAAATAAAACAATTCACTATGAAACAACAAAAAAACTGTCAAACCGAAATAATAAAGCGAGAACCTAAAAACACAAATACTTACTGATCATGACAGAAATAGGATATTATTGGAAATACCAGTGGACCTTCACAACCGAAAGAATCATAGCCAGTTATTACAAATACTTGATGGAGGTTGTTGCCACCAAGTGCGTCACAACCAGTTATTAGGTGCAGGGGGGGGCAAATACATTTTCACAGTGGGTTAAATTAATTTGAATTACATTTTCTTTTGATCAATGCAATTGTCATTTGAAAACTGCTTTTTGAGTTTTCTCAGGCTTTTGTTTTTTGATTTGATTTGATTAATTTGATGATCTGAAACATCCCTGTGACCCTGCAAGGATAAGGAATCTCAGATGATAATGGATGGATGGAAATATCTGAAACATCTTAATGCGGAAAATAGCAAAACAGAAGAACTTTACAATGGGTCAAACACTTTTCACGGCACTATGTAATGTTGTCTTCACCAGCAATAGCTACTTTCTACCACAGTGTGTCTCACCTGAGCCACAGGTTGTCTCAGTGTCCCAGTGAAGCTCATAACAGAGCTGGTCAGATGGATAAGATCCCTGCTCCCTCCTGGTGTGGGAGCCAATCTGTCAACACAACACAATTGTACCAGAACAACACATTTTAAACACACCTCCATGATTGTGTCTTCAAAAAGAGTCGCAATCTCTTCTCCTTATATTGAAGTTCAGATGCACACATTTTGAAACACTCGCTTCTGAATAAAAACTATAAGGGTATGCATGTTGAGGTTTTGTTAAGAAATATCTAAATTACATGTATGTGCTCTTGTTAACCTCACTAGTATGTAAATGCAGAATTTTGCTTGCTCTGTAATCAGCAAAGAATGACAAAACTATGTCTACACTCAACAAAAATATAAATGCAACACCTTTGTTTCTGCTCCCATTTTTCATGAGATGGACTTAAAGATCTAAAATTCATTCCAGATACACAATATTACCATTTCTTTCATACATTGTTCACAAATCAGTCTAAATGTGTGATAGTGAGCACTTCTGCTTTGCTGAGATAATCCATCCCACCTCACAGGTGTGCCATATCAAGATGCTGATCTGACATCATGATTAGTGCATCGGTTTACCTTATCCTGCCCACAATGAAAGGCCACCCTGGAATGTGCAGTTTTTTGCTTTATTCGGGGTCTGGGGATTCAGAACCGGTCAGTATCTGGTGTGACCACCATTTGCCTCATGCAGTGCAACACATCTTCTTCACATAGAGTTTATCAGATTGTCAATTGTGGCCTGTGGAATGTTGGTCCAGTCCTCTTCAATGGCTGTGCGAAGTTGTTGGATATTAGTGGGAACTGGTACACGCTGTCGTATACGCCGGTCAAGGAAATCCCAAACATGCTCAATGGGTGACATGTCCAGTGAGTATGCTGGCCATGCAAGAACTGGGACATTTTCAGCTTCCAAGAATTGTGTACAGATCCTTGCAACAAGGGGCCTTGCATTATCTTGCTGAAACATGAGGTGATGTTCATGGATGTATGGCACACAATGGGCCTCAGGATCTCATCACGGTATCTCTTTGCATTCAAAATGCCATCAATAAAATGCACCTGTGTTCTTCATCCATAACAGATGCCTGCCCATACCATAACCCCACCACCACCATGGGCCACTCGATCCACAACATTGACATCAGCAAAGCGCTCACCCACACGACGCCACACACGCTGTCTGCCATCTGCCCTGAACAATGTAAACCGAGATTCATCCGTGAAGAGAACACCTCTCCAACGTGCCAGACGCCATCGAATGTGAGCATTTGCCCACTCAAGTCTGTTACGGCGACGAGCTGGAGTCAGGTCAAGACCCCGATGAGGACGACGAGCATGCAGTTGAGCTTCCCTGAGACGGTTTTTGACAGTTTGTGCAGAAATTGTTTGGTTATGCAAACTAATTGTTTCAGCATCTTTCTGAGTGGCTGGTCTCAGACGATCTTGGATGTGAACCTGCTGGATGTGGAGGTCCTGGGCTGGTGTGATTACACTTGGTGTGCGGTTGTGAGGCCGGTTGGATGTACTGCCATATTCTCTGAAACGCCTTTGGCCTTTTATCGTGGGCAGTATAAGGTACACGTGTGCACTAATCATGATGTTAGATCAGCATCTTGATGTGGCACACCTGTGAGGTGGGATGGATTATCTCAGCAAAACAGAAGTGCTCACGATCACACATTTAGACTGATTTGTGAACAATATTTTGAGAGAAATGGTAATATTGTGTATCTGGAATCTTTGAGTCTATCTCATGAAAAATGGGAGCAGAAACAAAGGTGTTGCGTTTAAATTTTTGTTGAGTGTAGAATCCAGAGCCTCTTCTGATCGGATGCTGTTTCCCGTTCATGAAGCTCACCTGAGTTGCTGTTTTGCTCTGCGGCTGTGTGTGGATGTGACCCAGGAGGGCTCCACTGGGCCTCAACCTGGAGTCCACGATCCCCCCAACAGGAGGCTCCTTCCCAGGGATGCTGTTGTAGTAATCGTGCTCTGACGCATGTTCATCCTCGCCCCATACTGGCTCCTCTGTCCTGACAGGCCTAAAATCAAATACTCATTCTGTGAATTCACAGCTAAATGTCACACTAAATAAGTGAAAATTTTCTAAATGCTTTGCAGTTCAACATGCTTCCAAAATTGGTTAGAAAAAGGAATTGGATTTGTCTGGACTTCAAAATTTGTAGTTATCTGGACAACAAAAAAATCTGAAGATTATCTAGTTGTGACTGATCCTAGGAAGATAGATATTTATTTGAAAAAGGAAAAGAAGACACAGCTAAGATTGGATTTCTCCTGTGTTTGCAAAAGCATTACTCAATAGTTGATGCTTGGTCAAAGTAAGAAAATATCTGGGAATTCTAATTTTCAATAAAAGTTAGAGTAACAAAAGAACAAATGAATTAATGGTTAATCTAAGAGTTCAACAGTAGATCAGATTTTATAAAGTATCTAATGTGCTCTATGAGGTTTGTATGGAGGCTTAAAAAGCCTATTATTCCACACACAATTTTTTTGATTTTTAGGTACATGTCGTGCATGTAATTGTTTCAGGACTGTGTTACCTCTCGACAGATGAAATGGTTTTAGGAGGACTGTGGAGATACTGTTTGAACTGCAGCTCAAAAGCTTGGCCAATGGTACTCATGACACTCTGGGCTAAGCCATCCGAACACTCCAGGATGTGACATGCTGCAAAAATCCAAAAGATTATGAATATATACACATCATCATTATCAGTATGTAACAAATAATGTAGATTTTCCGAATACTTTTTCCGAGAGAAAAAGGTTTCACCTCTTTGATTTACTGGGTCTTTGGCTACATATGCAACATAATCTGGTGTGTCCTGCAACAAAGTAAATGAAAAGTCCAATCAGACTTAACTTAAATCAGAGTTTATTATGTACATTAATTGACTTTTGGGGTTAGTGTTTTAGAAACCAGTACAAATATAATTAATGCTGATATGTTAAGATGAAAATGTCCATTCCAAACAGAAAATATGGGGAGTCTGGGCGTTAAACATACTACACTCACCGTGTCTCCTCCAGAGGCGAATGAGATTGATTGCATGGGGTGGTGGGCAATTACCTGCAAGATACATAAGTGTGAAAATGGTTAGTAAGAGAGCATTCATTAAAATGTAAAGAAAGCAAAGAAGGTAAGTGAACTATTATTTAACAAAATAAAAAAAAGATGACAAAAAAAGTTACCAATCAACCAATCAATCACCATCACCAACACCATCATCATCATAATTATTTATGAAGCTCTTTCACAAGCCAAAAAAACATAATCTAAGAGTTGGTACAGAGTTTAGCAAGGCTAAAAGCAGTCCATGCAAAGGACGAACTGTAATCAATCAATCAACAATCAATCAATCAATCAATCAATCAATCAATCAATCAATCAATCAATATATTATTACTTTATACAATTAGATAAAAACATGAAAAAACGAATAAAAACAAAGAACATTATTTTAACTTGTAAGTGCTTGAGGAGCAGAATATGTGCAGCAGTTTGGTGGTCCCGTTTTGAGGCTGCTACTAAGATCACTATCCACTATCTGCATACTGGAGTACCAAACTTAGATTCAATAAGACACTACGCTCTCAACCACAGCTTTGTAGAATGTTGTTGTGAGAATGCTGGCCAGGAGTGATGTGTGACATTTATTTCAGTGCAGTCTATGTTGGACCCATGTCAAAACCCATGGACTGGGTAAGGTCATCGGAGCTCTGTACTCAAAAAGACTTAATGTGATTCAGTCTTTCTACTGCGGATGTGTTGAGGCTTTGGATTCTTTTTGTCCATGTTGCGTTGTCTTTGCATCACCCTACTAGCAGTTTGACTTCTTCCATGTATATTTGCTCTTCATGTCAATGAACAAGACCCACTACTGTGGTATCATCAAAAAAGAAACATTCATGTCTTCCTTATGTACATTATTGTTCTAGAATTGTTTAAGGAATACAGAAAACAGACACGAATGGCAGTTTTCAGGGAGAACAGGGAAAGTTTCTCCATAATGGTGCGTTCAGACTGCAGGCTTTGTCAGAGTCAGCAGCTTCACGATTACATGTTAAGTCTACAGTTGAGGCCGTTGGAGCAGCATCACAGTCTCTGCGGCGCTTTGTGAGCATTTGCTCATAACGCTAACAACACAGAAGTTCAGCTAGTTGAACTTTTGACGGTCTAAATTCTCTTGATGCAGCACGGCAACCAATCAGAGCGTCTCACTGTAGTGACGTTGCCCGACGTCGATGCTGCCTAGCCAACCACGATCTGCGAGTGTTTAAAACATCCAGCAGAGAAAGGCCCGCCTACGAGCTGTGCTAGCTTCAGCTTAAAAATGTATCTTCTGTGTATATGTGTCGAACTAGTCGCTTTATTGGGGTTGCTTGACGCTGACAAAGCTTGCGGTCTGAACGTACCTTAAGTCCCTGGATAATTGGTTGTATAAAACACCCAGTTAAAATCAACACATAGGTTTCATGCATGGGTGTCTTTACTGTCCAGTTGAGTGGTATGAGAGGTGGTATTCACATTAGTACAGATTTTTAAATACACAGAGGCTGTGTATAATGTTTGCATTAGGCAGGGATACTAAAAAAGGAAATGTCTAATTAAGTATTTCAGCTTGTAGTAGTAGATAATCTTACCTGTCGTGTAGTTGGGACGAGCAGACCAAGACCATCCACGGAAATGTTAACAGCAATGCTCATGCCTGCAAATCGCAGGTTACTCTTCCCCATGACTGATTGCAGAGCTTTGTTTGAGGCCTAAGTGAAAATATATAGATATGTATACTTGTCATTGTTGGACAAAAAGCTTGGATCACCAGAAACTGAACTCTTCATAATATTCAACAAAAGCTCTTGCTTTTATGAGTAACTTCTTAATGTTTGGTCGAAGAATCATGTTTTTTGATACACATATAGAGGTAAAGTGAGTAGTTTGAGCCAAATCTGTTTTATTATGAACTATAGGATTTAATTTATGACTGACCTTTTTCCTCCAAGGTCCTTTTCCTCCTGGAACTGCCTCACAAAGTCTGTTGATGGCTTCCCTGATTAAAAAAATGAGCAGAGATTGTTGGTCACACTAAAGAGGGAGACACTGGCAACTAATCACCTGTGATTCTTAATATAAAAAAAAGTATTTATAGAGTATACAGATACGTTTTAATGGAATCATTTGTGAGTTTAAGGTTAAACAGATCTTTTACAATTCAATGGATAACAACTTTTTTCTATCCAGTCTGCTGTTCACAAACTGATGTTTAAAATGCTTTGTAAAAACTGAGATTATCTGTTGATTCACAGAAAAATAACTGCTATAATGGGTTGCTAAATAAATACAAGGATAGCTGTTTTGACATGTGTTTTGCACAAAGCATCTCTCTGCAGAATTGGTCCAACTCTGCAGTGAAACAGCTTCGAATCGTGGGAATGGGGGCCTAATGGCTACTTAAAGTCTGAGTAATCTGTGTGTCTCTGATGATGGGGATGAAGCATAATGTAGATATGAGGCTATAGCTCCATCTATCCGCTAAGGGTCAGTAGGGACAAAAATCAACAGGCCCGGCTGGTCCTATCGAGTGGCTCGTAAATATTTAAAAAGCAAGCGTCCAGGGCCTCGTCTCGGGTGAAGGTCTTCTCAGGGATTTTTGAAAAACACCAACATGTTCAAATGACTCATGCTAAAACAAGCAAGGGGGTGGGGGGGTGGGGGGGTTGTGGATTTTTGTTATTGTCTGTGGTCCTGGTCTTTCCAGTCAGTCCTGTTATCTAACTGCTGAGACTCATTATCAACCTGTGTTCCCCATTGGTAAACAGCAACCTCTTCAAATTTAGGAGATGAAAGATATTTGTGAAATTCTCATAAATTATACTTGTGGTCATTCCAAAGATTTGTTGTTTCTTTTGCAGGTTAATTTAAGTTTTAGAGTGGAAATTAGATTGTTTTAGTTTTTTTTTCTCTTAACATACTTTGCAGTTAATATTATGTCAAACTGGGTGAAAAGAAATATAGGTCAACCCACACAAAAAGAAAAGAATCTGAAAAATCTGGCATACATTTCTATTCAGTCTCTCTGAGTCATAGACTCAGGAAGTTTGTCTTGTGCTTTTGGCACAGACAGACGGTGTGGGAGTGTAACCACTGAGACAAAAGGCAAAACATTAAAGACATGAACCTGAAACTGAAGAATAAAAAATAAAAATAAAACTATTTGTACAAATGTTGCTATTTGTACCTATATAGCTATTTTCATTTACAGTGTTGTGTAGATATGTTGGGCAACTGTGGCTCAGTGGTAGATTAGAGTTGGCTTGCAATCGGTGGGTCATAGGTTTGATTCCAGCTTTGTCCAGTCACATGTCAAAGGCACTTAACCCCAAAAAACATTGTCCTACCGAGCCATGTCGGTTGTTGGTGCATGAATGTGAGTGTGAATGGGTGAATGTGGCTTCAATCTAAAGCACTTTGAGTGGACTAGAAAAGCGCTATATAAGTTCAGTCCATTTAGCTTCAACACCCAAATGGCCAATAGCTGTATTTTACAACATGCTGGACCTGGTGGCAGTGAACAGTGTTGGGAGTAATGCATTACAAAAGTAATATGTTACAGGAATAGATTACTTTTTTCAGTAACTGAGTAATGTAATGCATTACTTACAAAATATACTTCAATATATTACTAGTTACAATTTCAGTAACTCAAGTTACAAAAGCATTTTAAATTGTTTTTCTGGCCAACTAATGCAACAGACCAAATCAAGCTGGATGCGGTAGAACAAGATCCACCATCTACTTCCTGTTGCTTAAAACCAAAACATCAGAGGATCAGGACGGTTGAGGAGAAGATTGACTGTATATTTAACCAGCGGCATCATTCACACTGTTTTCCTAACCATCTGTTGTAAGACTTCATACATCGGAGTCTCATCTTTGTCAACCATCTTTGTGATGAGCACGTTCAGCACCTTTTTTTGATTAGATTTAACAAACATTACCATGAAATAGAAGGCATGCAAAGGAACTTGAGACTTAATTTTAATAAAATAGTGTTTAAACTACAGTATTTGTGGTGTGACACTTGTGTAAAATGTAAATTCATAAGTTACGGTGGTTAGAAGTGGTGCTAAATATTTAAGAAATTACATTACATTTTTAAGACAGTAATATGTAATGCAAACATATTACATTTTTGACATTGTAACTAGTAATGTGAAATATATTACAGTTTCTTTGTAACTTTCCCAACACTGGCAGTGAATGCCTATGTTCTGTATAAGGAAGCCACAGGGTGGAAAAGAACAAGTAGAGTTGGTGGTTTTTTTGGGGTCTTTTAGCCAAAGAACTCCATTTTTGATTGATGCAGCAAAGGGTAATGGAAACTGAGAGGAAAATATTGTAAAGGACAAGCCTGTAAATTATTTTGTTCCCAGCTTAAAAGGGGGTAACACAATATTTCAGGTACCTAAAATATATTGTTACCTTTGTTACCTTATATTGTTAACTTTGATAAATTAAGACCCAATCTCTTCAAAATCACATGTCTAACTGGCCTTGATGAGAGGGCTAGGCACAGTAAAATAATAGATCTTTCAACAGTTTTGTTCTTATGTTGTGAAGGGAGATAGTGAATATTTCAGGCACCTGAAATATTTGCAACCCCACCTGCGCCAAATGCAGAGAAGATGGTCATTGATTCTACAAACGCTGCCAAACAGAATTTAAGAAGACCACAAAATTGCATTCAGGGCTAAATATTTGCGACAGTGGGTTGTCCTTTATTTGCGGTGATCTACTAAGATTGCATGAGCAATTCATAACAGGCGCAAGGGGCAATATTCAAATTAGGACTTTGCGCCTGCTGCTGTGGTTGTCACAGCTAGAGAGAGGAGGAATATATGGATTCATAATGCGTCTTTGGCAAAAAAAAACAAAAAAACATATCAAGTCTATGGCTGTTACAAAGTTAGTAAATATCAGGCTAGAATTTTGTGAATATTAGGTGAATATTTCTCAATTGTCAGTAATAAACTGAATATGTGCATTGCACATGCGCTTATCTCTGCTCTATACACACAGAGCATTCCAGAGTCAGACTTATTAAAGCTGCAGCATGTCCAGAACAAGGTCGCTAAGATGTTTGTATTCTACTAATGTTTTCGAAATGCACCGCACTTCATCACGGCCTCTATTAATTATCAATTTGCAGTACAAAAATGTTTTTATCTTAAAAATATTTCATCTTAAAAAGTTTTTTAAAATGTAGCCTGATAGTCATTATGATACAGTACATAATTACTATTTCATTATTTGGAACCCAGGAAGATTAATTAATCCGGTTGAAACTAATGAGGATCTGTGTGCTCAACGCATCAGCAGCAGGTGCAGAAGCACTGAGAGCGCAATGAGTTGTGATGTATCTTTGAGGGGAAAAAAGGGGTAAATATCTACAAAAGTGTCAGGTTTATGGCCTTTAGAGTTAGTGTTAATTACTATTATGGTAGATTATGTGGCAATTCTTCATTCTTTGTTTGTCAATAAAAACTAATGTTGAATGTGGTGCAAAGTTAAGACATGCCTTTCAGAAGTGGTAAAACTAGACACTAAAATAGCAAACATTTTGATGTTTCTGCGCCTGGAATGTCTACTTATTTGCCTGATGCATTTCAACATCAGGGAAAGTGCAAAATGGATTGTGTGCATCTTGCTCCAGGTTTAAAAGGCGCAATTCTCTGTGTCACGTTAGTAAATCAGCTATAGCCTGTTTTTTTGCGATGCTGTGCAGTTTGCAGTGGTTTTAGGAAGCGCAACCCATTGATAAATTTGGTCCAAAGACACACTGTGGGAGAGTAACTGCTGATCTAGGCAGAAAGATTAACCTGGATCTGAAGGACAGAATTTTCTTTTGCTATTTTTGGAGACTAATGTGTTTATATGCTTTCATTCTATTAATAACTTTTCTTTCTATTTTCACTGTATTATTGTAAATATTTATTTATTTTTATGAGTCCAACTTGTGTTTCCACATATTTTGTGAATTTTTTTACTTCATAATTGGAGGTCATTTGGCATATTTTCTTTAGATATGGAAGGTAACTGTGAAGATTTCTGTCAAACATAGATGCCTTGTCCACACGTAGCCGGGTGTCTCACAAAATGGAGATATTTTTCTACGGTTTGGCCTGTCCACAAGTAAATTAAGATTTTCGGCACCAAAAACAAATCTTTTTTAAAAATTCTGGCCAAGGAGGAGATCTGTGTTTTTTCCGTTTTCAGGATTTGAGTGTGGACTGAAGTAACAGTTTTAAGTGCCATGACGACACTGTCCACGACCAGAAATGTTCCAACATCACTTGTGTGACCTGTGTTCACACTCAGAAACAGCACTTATGCTCACAGAGCTGTGTTGGTATCATCAATTGTCAAAGCGCGTTTTGTTTATTTGCTTTTACAGTTCTGACACTGCTGCATGCTGAAGAAAGATGATAGAAACTTACTCTGAGTGGATAGGATTTGGGAGAACTACTGCCCCGGACAGGTTTGCAATGTCTAATATGAATGAGCTGAAAAACGCATTTATCCGGTTATGTGTGGATGGAGATTTTTTTCCTAAAGGAGCGGAGGAAAATTTTCATTAATTTTTTTCTTTTTTTAATGGCTACGTGTGGACATGCGCAGAATTGAGAAGCCATGAATTTGAGGTAGCAGTCTGAATAAACAAATGCAAATATGCCAACGCTTACAGCTATTTAGTTTGTTTGCACAACAGAAGCGGGTAAACAAGGGAGCTGAGGGGCCAGTGCAAATCAGCAGGTAGGTAAAATATTTGGTTCCCCATGTAACTGTAAAGGTACTTGCTGGTTAGAGAATAAGACCATCGTTTGTTAGTTTTAGGGAATTACACAGATTTGCGCTGGTCTAGTAGTTCTACTGACTCCTCAGCTTCATCCCTGTCTGGTCGCTTCCTTGGTCTGCATGATGCTGTTGGTGTAAGAATGTTGACGTGGGTAAGATTAAATTTGCAAGGCATTGTGCTGCAAAAAAAAAAAATATGAATATTTATGATCTTTTAAATTTAACTTTTATTATGTGAACTTATTTGAACAGTCAAATTTAGAAGAAGCCAAAAGGAAAGAAATAATCTAAAAAGTCATAATTGCTGCCCCAAACATTAGGAAGCCACAAAAGCCTCAGTTGGGTTCATCTCTTTGTTTTTCTTTTGCTATTTTGTTTTGCACATCCCTAACCTCCTCCCTCCCAAGAACTTGCAGCCAAACACATTATCCAACAGGGTGCATTCACAGAGACCGCTGCAGCTTTCCTCTGTCATTAGCAAACATCATCAATTATAGATCTCCTCTATCACTCCATCTCTACTGCATCCTCCTTCTCCTCCTCTCCCCCTGCACTTAAGCTTTGGATGCATGGTAGGCTCAGATTACTGATGATCGATTGTGGAGGAAAGATAGAAGTGTGAGAGACAGAAGGAGAGGAGGAGGGATGGGGAGTGTAATGCTTCTCTGGGATTGAGAATGACAACAACATCACATGCAGCGTAGGAAAACAAAAGGAAATTTGCATGCAAAAAGTTTCAAGTATGAACTGTTCCTTTAGCAAAACAGTGATGTTTGTCTTTGAATTGTGGCAGATATCATTCAGGGCTTCTTTTTTTTGCACTGTGGTTGAGAATGAAATATCTACTAATATTTTACATTTGCACTGTGCACAGTTCAGAATATATGAAGAAAACTCCCAGAAGCAAAACAACAAGATTCAAACCATCTTTGATGCACTAGAAAAAAAAGGTCAATAGTACACCAGATACTGCGAATTAAGTGATTTTTTTGTTGATATAAATTAAGATTTTCATTCTAAGTACTAGCCTAGATATATTAGCAATTTACAGCCATGAACATATAAATAAACACAATACATCTTGGATCAAATTCTCCTGACTCACCACAATCAGTTGAGACGGTTGCTGGCTTACCTTGTCACCTGAGTCCGCGTGTTGAAGTCCAGGGAGCGCATTGACTTCAGAACCTCAATGCAACCCATGTACTACGGAGGAAAAGATCAAATGAGATGGGCCTCTGCAATGTGCATACAATCATGCTTTAATTTAGATTTAAATTGTTTAAATGAAAATATTTTTCTGGTGCTTCCGGGAAATAATTTTTTAGAGTATTGTATCTTCCATTGTTAGACATGATAATTTCCATTTAGGTTTTATATCAAATATATGGACTAACCATTAAAGCATACTTCTAGCACAGCGTTGTACTAATGGCTGTCAAATCAGGGCGCTAATGGCACCTTGACTAGATTAGCGTCACTGAGCTCCAGATCACGCACAAACTGCAGCTTCTGAACCCTCTGGGGGAGATGATTATGTGTGAGGTTGTTTGATCCTGCAGGCAGTGCATGTGATAATGTCGTCTTGTCTATATCTATGTGAGAAAAACACTTGCCAGGGACTAAAATCTGGGACATTTCTGCATGTCTGCAACAATTAATAATCAGACCGAGGAATGCATCTTATCATCTGGTTGATAGAAAAATACCAGCAAATGCGACATATCCTGCCCTCCCTCTAAACACAAAAGTAAATAATAGAATCGGGGTACTAAAGTGTCATTAAGTTTAACTTCTGATAACTCTACTGGTACAACTTTTTTTTTCATATTTTGTATTCTGACTGATTAGCTTAGTGTGTAGCTGTTTTTTTTTTAAAACAGTTCTCATGAGAAGTGCTCTCAAAAGTGATACTTTTCAGTTTATCAAACAAATAGGATAAATATTATGGAAGGTGAACTACATTACATTGTTTAGTTTCATACATTGCACTGAAAAGTAATTCATACTTTCTGAAGATTTTCACATTGTATCAAGTTCTAACCACAAACATTGTATTTTGCTGTTTTCACTGTATACATACGCACTTTTTTTTTAGAAGTACAAACCAGAAAAATGTGGCATCCATTTTCATTCAGACCCCTTGGACAAAACGTCCAATTAGTGTCAATTTAATCTCAGCACCAATTTAATTGTTCTGTGAAGGCCTTGGAATTTTGTTAGAGAACAAAAATGTACAACAATAATTGAGATCAGGGAACACAGCAGACAAATCAAGGAACAAGTAGGAAGGAAGTTTAAAGCAGGGCTTGGTTATTAAACTATAACTTAAGCTTTATAAACCTCACAATGCTCCGTACACAAACACAAAGAGTAAGCTACAACTACAAACCTACCAAAAAAAGGTTGTCCACCTAAACATACAGACTGTGCCAGAAGAAACTTAATTAGAGAAGCAGATCCATAATCCAGACAGGAGAACTATTGGTTGAGCACCAAAAAAAAAAAAAAAAAAAATCCAACTTACAATTTGCTACAAGCCAAAAAGACTGGACTCAACGAGCATTTGGAAAGGTTCTCTGGTCTTATGATTTCATGACCAAACTTGACCTACATGCAGAGTATTCTGTATGGTGGACAATATATACACACAGATCACCCTGAAAACACCATCCCCAAGGTAAAATACAGTTGTCAGTTGATGGGAAGAGGAATGAAGTTAAATACAGTATAATCATGAACTTTACAGCCTGATTGAGGCTGCAAAAGGCTTGGGACTAAGAAAAGGTTCTCCTAAACATATAATCAGAGCAACAGATTAGAAACTATCCTTTTCATTTCACATTGTTTAAAATCCCTAAAACATATGCTAAAGTTTCCGGATGTGACATGACAGGACGCAAAATAGTATTTTTCAAGACATATTTAGGAAGTATTTCTTTGTAAGAGGCAACCATGCAGCAGAGATTAGGAGACAGAAAGAGAACTTCTGAGTCTAGATGAGCTTAATGAGCTTTGTAATCAGATTTAGGCTTGGGGGAAGTCTTCCATCAGGAAATTTGTCCTTTTTTTTCTTTTCCATTTCATCTGCTGATGCAACAGCTCCCACGTTCACAACCCCCACCCTTTCTCTGTCACAGTTATGTTGTCCTTCTGTGCTAAAGCTCTAACGTACACATCCCATGACTAGGGACACCGGGTTCTCAAGAAACATTCCTTAGAAACTTAATAAAACACGCATCCTCTTCTCGAACTCTCTCTTTATGATAAATCCTGGCAGCTGTATTGTTTGTTATGTCAGAAAGTCGCAATTGATTATATGGAGGCAGTGAGAGAACAAAAAACGCAATGAATGTCGTCTAATGTTGGCTAACCAGATGAAAAACCCCAAACAGATTCTCTTTTGAGCTCAGTCAGTGCATGCCGTGCCTTGTCTGCATAGGAGTAAAATATTTTTTTGGGGGGAAACTGCATAGGTCAAATTATAGAAGAGCAAGACTGAAAGAGACTGAAAGAAAAACTGCAATGAAACAGAATACAAAGAGTTTAATATATGTGTAATAATAATAGCTGCTCTGCCAGCTGCATTGCTTGTTTTAATGGCTGCTGCAGTGCTCTGGCTAACAGAGATGGCAGATGCAGGGGAGACGAAGCATGTGGGACGCCTTTGTGGACACCCGGAAGATATAAACACATTACTAAGAAACTCATATGTCTGAAAAGGAGAGAAGTAGCGGTCTGTGAATGACTGGCTCTAAATCTGCAAACAGAAACAGAGAAAGAGATATGCTCACCATGATGAATAAAGTGCAGCACAAATTCACTGTCCCTCTGAAACTAATGCATGCAGCAAAATGCTCCTCCCTGCATGGATTTACCACTGAATTGCACATACAGGAGTAGAAAAATCCTGTTATTTTCTAAGCTGCCCCTCGCGAGGACTGTATCACGCTTACGGGCCAAAAACACCAACCTCTTAGAAACAGTCGGATTATTAACAGAGACATTTATCAAAAAATATATATATTTTTGAAAATAGCCATCACAATGAAACTCAAAAAGCAACAAAATTATGATGAGAAGTCACTTTTACATAATATTCTGATCTCTTCTGCTACTGAGCCAATTGCCTCGTCCTCTTCACATGATGCAAATGACTGAGGTTAGATGTAATTAAATATAGGATTGAATGGGGCTCGTATAATGTCATTAGAAAATGCACTCGGGCCCCCAGACTGCAGTAATCAAGAGCTGTGTCATTAAGTTTGAGGATGTGGGGGAGGGAGCAGAGGTGAACAATCATCAGGGAAGACACCATGGGGAGATGAATGATAAACAAGACTCATAAGCATTCAGATATCTCCGATTTATTGGATTGAGCATTTAACAATTGCTTTATGTACCCAGATTTTATTTATTATTCATAAAAAACAACAGTGTTCTATAATTTCTAAAGGTTATCTTTATTCTCCCCTAAGCAAAAAACTGCTCACTAGTATCCACGATTATTAGAAGCAGATAAAAGATAGAATTCACGCAAATAATCATATCTGCTGCACAGATAATTATAAACAGGCTCAAATCCACACAAAGAGAACCACTCCCACAGAGAGAGCTCACAATCAGGCAGATTACATGGTCCATAAACACAGTTTTTCTTTTAAATACAATGTGACACAAGTCATGTTTACTTAAAAGTGTGGTTGAACAACAGTTTCCACAGTCAGCAAACATCATTTCATGGTTTCTTTTTCTCCACCCTGACGCCTGAGAGCAGTCATGATACAAATTCTTAACCAGCAACACCAGACCGTCTATCTGGATGAAATTATGTATTCCCTCGGCACTGCCACATGAGCTGCATAACAAACTCCCTGCTGTTGAGATGATTTTGTTTGTTTCTTTTACATTCTGATGAATAAAAGTTGAACATTTGCAGCCTCAATATTCTCCTCTTCCTACTGTAGTCTTTCATTAGAGATGTACAGTATTAATAGATCAACAGGTAAAGATGCTTTGATGCATAAATGGGAACTCAATCTATATCGCCTAAACAGATTAGTGTATCACTTGGTTTAACCGTTAACTGGCTGCCTAATTTGCTTTTTTTTTTTAGAAACCTACTTTTAAATGTACTTACCCTAACAATGTAAGAAGCTCCTTGTCCCACAATCTTCTTGTCAGGGTGCAGCCAGCCCTGAGAGGGTTTGTGGATGAAGCTTCCCTTTGCATGGAGGTCCTCTCCTCCCAGCCACATGCCGTCCACCCTTGTCCTGCGGTTAATTCCTGATCTGGAGCTACTTGAGACACCAGGGCTCACCATGACCTCTGCTGCAACTCCAAATCCATGTCCTCCTGGACTGCCAGAGGTTGCAGCTGCTGCTGCCCGCTGCCCTCGAATGGCCTGTAGGGAACAGGGGGTGACACAGACAGGGTCACAGGAGTTAAGTACGGCCGCAAGACTGGCCACAGGGCCACTGGCTGCGCTTGCCCCACTGGTCCTGTTTGATGATGATGAAGAAGAGACTGAGGCCTGGGAAGAGGCTGCCTTGGTTGAATCCTTGCTAGAGTTAGAGCTGGACGGACTCCTGCTGAGCAAGGAGTTGGAGAACTTCCATTGGGGCATCTTGGGGATGAGCATACAAAAGGTTGTGGTGGCCTCCTGCTCCCCATCCATGCAGGGGGAGTCTGCCAGGGCTGCAGCCCCTACGGAGGAGGAGGAGGACCTGGCACTGGGATCCAGAGGAGGCAATGGAGGCAGGGGGAGACTCTGTGCGGAGGAAGATACCACCGGTGTGGCTACGACTTTGCTGCTCATGGCTAAGCTCTGCATCAGGTCGTCGGAGGAGGTTACGGACTCGTTGCGAAAGCGGTCATACTTTGGCTTAAGGAGCATGCCCGGAGGAGCCGCCTGAAGCAGGAGCTCAGAGAGGGGATAACTTTCAGAGGATGGAAGGGAGAAGGGGAAGGGGAGGGGGAGGGAGGGAGCAATGGAAGAGGAAGAGTAAACAAAAGAAATAAAATTTCCCAGAAGGCGTCTTATATCCTTGTCAAAGTCAACTCAGCGATGTGTGCACCTCCGCCACTCAGACACCGTCCCGCTCTCATGCTGCTGCTGCTGCTGCTCTCCTCCTGATCTGAGCAGGCCAGCTTCCTCTCACTGCCTGAGGAGAGATAGCTTGTGCGCTTTCGAGTGTCTCTCCTTCGTTGATGATGTCATTGGCCTGTGAGTCCTGCCCTGCCCAGCTGCTCTCAGACTGTACACATGCTTTAACCTCCCTCCTCCGAGACACACACATACACATTCTGCAGATCACCTGCACTTCTGCAAAAATTGCGTAGAGAATGGACATCTGATGCCCTGCATCATCATCATCATCATCATCGTCATCATCAAAGGATCCATGTCATTGCTAACAAGATGATAAAAATTCAATATTTTGTTGTTCTTATAATACTTGGGCTGGAGAAGATGGGAATGAATATTATTTCACTGTGTTAACATGCAATCAACAAAATGATTATCCTTACATAAATCCATAATAAGACTAAATATTTAAGCAAAGACCACACAAATATACAATGGAAAATATGTGGCTGTTAACCTGTTCATTTCAAAAAGTAAAAATCTACCCCTTGCACTAACAGATATATGAACAAGGCTCATCCAATTAGTTGAAGTGAATTTTGTATGAGTCAGCACTATCTCATTTCACACAAGCTACATAAAAGCAACTAACAAAAGGAACAATGGAGTCACCACCCTAAAGGATGATACATTTGACAACAGCCACCCTTTTCCATCTGCATGGATTGTCTTTCCCTCCACCCTCTCATCCAACCCTCCAGGGAGCAATCAGGCATCTCAAAGTGACCCTTTTAGCTCTTTACTTGCACCTTCCCCAGTGTGTTGTTCTAATTCCCTGCCATTTCTACTCTCTGTTCTACTCTTTCATGTTCAGTGGGGGTCTACTCAATAACCCATAACATTATGTCCAGTCAAGGAATAACCAAAAACATCTGTGGCTGCCCCTGGGTGTGTACTGTAATATTGGGATTATTGCCACCTTTAGCTTTCTTAAAATGGAATCAGATATGTATTGGGATAGTTTGGATGTTTGAGATAAATTTCAGCACCTAATCATGTTATCAGGATGGAGCTGGGGGAAGCTACTTCTGTATTAAGGTTCTGTTCCTGTATAGTGGAGTTTGATTGGTTGCCAAAATTGTTCAGCTTTTGATTTGTTTAGTCACTATCTGGATTTAACTAAGCAAATAGGTACCAGCCTCCTATATAATTACAGCATGGGCGATTAACTTTCAGCTGGCAACAAGATATTGGTTCTGGAAAAGATGTTAGTGTGTTTGAGAAGGGTCAAATCATTGGCATTCATCAGGCAGAGATACCTATGAGATTGCAGAAACTACTACAATCGGGTTAAGAACTGTCCAACGCATTATTAAAATGTGGAAGGATAGTGGAGAGCCATTGTCTTCGAGGAGGGAATGTGGCCAGAAAAAAATCATGATTAATCATGATCGGCGATCACTTGAAGGTCTGGTGAAATTAAATTGAAGACAAACAACAGAAGAACTCAGGTCTATGTTTAATAGTGGAAGTAAAAGTATTTTCACATGCATAATGCAAAGGGAACTAAATGGATTGGGACTGAACAGCTATGTAGCTGTAAGAAAACCACTAACTCAGTTTGAAATGGAGCATACGGATTGGACTCTGGAGCAATGGAAGAAGGTAATGTGGTCTGATGAGTCCAGATTTACCCTGTTCCAGCAAAACATGCACATCAGTGTAGGAAGAAAGGTAGATGAAGTGATGTACCTATCAGTGATGTACCTATCATGCCTAGTGCCTAATGTAAAAGCCTGTGGGGGCAGTACCATGATCTTGGGTCGCTGCAGTTGGTCAGGTCTAAGTTCAGCAACAGTATGTGCACCAAGAATGAAGTCAGCTGACTACCTGAATATACTGAATGACCAGGTTATTTTTTATCTTACTTGATGGCATGGGCATTTTCCAAAATGACAATGCCAGGATTCATCGGGCTGAAATTGTGAAAGAGTGGTTCTAGGAGCATGAGACATAATTTTCACACATGGATCGGCCACAACAGAGTCCAAAGGATTTTTTGGGATGTGTTGGAGAAGGCTTTGATCACCATTCCACCATCATCAATGCAAGATTTCTGAGAAAATTTAATGCAACACAGGGATGGAAATAAATCTTGTGACAATGCAGAAGCTTATCGAAACAATCCCACAACGAATGTGTGTAATCAAAGCTAAATGCGGTCCAGCAAAATATTAAGAGTGCGCGCTTTTTTTCTGCAGCAATTCTTTTTTGGCCAGGCTGTGTATGTGTGATTTTATTAATTCTGATTATGTGAGAGAATGCGACTAGTGGTTTATCAATCCTTTTATTGGTGTGAGTGAGAGGGAAACATACATCATATCCTGGATTTGAACCTCATACGAATGCATGGCCTTTAGAGAACAAGGGTCAACACAATCAAAGAAGTTAAACAAGATCTATGTCATATTTTCTTTTAATTTAATACTAGAATAATACATAATCAGTTTTTTAGCTTTGATATGATTTCCTAGATTGAAGAAACAAAACAGCTGCATCATTTCATCTTCTTACAATTTACTTGATCTTCTTCTATGGCCCATTTTTGTGTTCCCATATCATAAACCAGCATCAATAGAACAGTTACAATTTTTGTAGTCAGGATTCTGTTAGAAGGTTATGAGCAGGCAATATCTCACTTGCATCAGATAACTCTCTTAGTTGATGAAACATATATTAGTTTTCCAACTAATGTGTCATTGTGGCGTGTCGTTAGTCACCTGACCCATCTGAGCTCAGCCTAGTGTTTACTCCTTTTGTTTTATGTGAAATGTGTACGAGTGTGTGTGTGTCTGTGTGTATCCGTGTGTGCGTACCTTATGTACCTGACTCATCTGAGCTCTACCTATGGTCTTACGCTGCGCACACCATGTGCGACAGACCAACTATGTGCCATAAACATTTAAACTGTCTCCATATTTGTGTTACATTATTTCCTGTTTCATTTTCAGGACATCGATTAGTGTTCACTGTTTTTACAGTGCTTTACAAATAAAGCTGGGTTGGCTTTTATAATTTCTTACATACAGGTCTATGGGTATTCATCTAAATGCATTTTTAATCTGTTATCTGTAGAGTTTTAAAGATCAGCAATAAAGATGAACTATTTTCCCTGTGGTTTTAACAAGTCACGGCTTCATTGGTTCCCTAAATGGTTGCAAGGAAAGGTGTAAAAACACAAACATATCTTCTGTGTTATAAGTTACAATTACTAAAACGTTCTTAGAAAAATCCATATAACACATTAGGAACCATACCATAAAAAAAATATGCAAACTAATGGATACCACTTATATACACCTCAGTCAAATGGTATTGTTTTCAACTGACAATTTCCTATTAATACTTTTCTATTATTTCTATTAATCGTTGTTCTATTAATAATAAAACTGTTAGTTATTTACTCAGATTATTACTGTCTGCTACTAAAATGTTCATGTAAAAAGTCATGTGAAAATTATTCGTGTGATAAAAGAAGCAAATGAAACCTGCACTGTACTTTTTCACAAAACTGTATAAATGGTAGAACATATTTTAGGATGTTATAAGATTTAAAAACATTTACCTCAGGATGGAAAAAGATCAGCAACTTCTAGCTGAAAGAAATGTGATGCAAGGAGTTCTTCAGCATTCAACTGCTACAGCTTTCCCTGGAAGAAAGAAACGCTTCATTTATGTGATGGATAACAGTTAAAACACAAAAAAATTGCTTACCTTTCCTTAAACAGACAGTCACTTCTTTTTTGTTTGCTGCTTAGTCATAAAGTTACTGATCAACCAGATGTAATCAAAGTATGTTGACTTATGCAACAACAGCCAACATTTCTGCACATTTTTCCTCATTTTCCAAGAAAAATAGAAACATAGACTACACAGATAGTAAGAAAGACGTCGTGTCTTATCCTTATTAAATTCAGTGAGGAATCTGAACAATTATATTATATACAGTCATTCCTATGCAAAAGGAAACTATTTGTACTTACAAAAAATTATGTATAGTAATTGAATTTCACATTGATCATCTGTGCTGCGTATTTAACAGCATTATAAGATAGATAGATAGATAGATAGATAGATAGATAGATAGATAGATAGATAGATAGATAGATAGATAGATAGATAGATTAAATTGTATGAATTATTAGATTTTACAGTTACAGTTTTCTCTGCTTGTATCTCATAAATAAACATTTTTGCTTAAATGGGACATTTTCGCACCGGAGTCTGCTGCGTAGTTTTGCCTATGGATTTCACTTAACCTTTGCTTTCCTGTTCTTTTTATGTCAATTTTGCTTCTTTGGACAAGGCGGAAATCACACTTTGGTTTTGAACCTCATTGCGAAATCTGCGTGTAGCTACAGTATGCTTCACTTGTTTACAAGTCAATGTTGTTTGATTCCTGAAATCCAGAGATGAAAAGAGACCAAAGAGTCAACTTCCCGCTTTCCGCTTGCCCAACTCCTACTATGAACTAATGTCAAAATAACATAAGGGTATACAAAATATATGCTGCCAACTTATCCTACAAGATAGAAAAAAATATAAAAGTTCATATTTGTGTTATTTGACTGAAAAATAAATCACCTATTGCAACTTTTTTTAATATTAGATTTTTTTGTTTTTAATATTCGAGTGTGTCATCTTCTTTTATTTAGACGACCCCTCTGAGGCCACGTGCTGCCGTCTGGCCAATCAGCAGGAAGCGGGTAACGGTCGGAATTTGAATTGTTTTTGGAAACAGCGGCAGATGACAGCAGGTTGTTAACGCTCCTGAATAACGCAACCCAGTTTTTTGTTCGGGAAACCGAAATATAAGTTATATAACATGTCGAAGAAACAGATTTTCTATTCTGACAAGTACAACGATGACGAGTTCGAGTACAGGTACTGACACCTTTCAGTTTTCCGGGTTTTTTTATCTGCTAACGTCAAAATCAGATCTCGGTTTCTCTGGCTCAAAATTTGCTAGCTCACTTTTAATCGCAAAATTTGTGTCTGACAGAAAATATCGGTAGTAAACATATTGTTAACAATGAGTTAACAGGTAATTAATGTCACCCAGGTAACTCCAAACCATGCTAACTCTTTTATGTTAACCTAATGCGTAATTACATTTAACTGCTTGTCTTTTGAACGTGTCACGTTGCTGAAACATGGTTATATGTACCACCTTACAGGCATGTTGTGCTTCCGAAGCAGCTATCTAAACTGGTACCCTCCTCCCATCTGATGTCAGAAGAAGAGTGGAGAGGACTGGGAGTGCAGCAGAGCCAGGGCTGGATCCACTACATGATTCACAAACCAGGTCAGCAACCAAGGCTCTAAAGTACAGGTTTCTGAAGAATGTAACACTTGCTGTCAAACTCACAGCGATGGAAGAACGACTTGTTGCTGGAATATTATACCTTTTTATTACGGCTCTAAAGTTCGTCAGTCGCCTTTCTGTGTAGAAACATAAAAGCTGGAATTTTATTAACTCAGTGAGGAAATCTCAGTGCAAACCGGGTACTTTATCATGAATTTGAAGCAAATTAAAATTTAACATTGAGTTTAACTCAGATCCACGGAAAACACTCGTTCTGTATCAAAATACATCAGCAGCAAACAGAGTGCTCTTTGATGTATTGATATTGTCTTTAGCAAAAACCCAATATTTTAGGAATAAAGGTGCAACAATCAGCCTTTTCCTGGAAGTGACTGATTTACAATTTTCTTTAAGGTCTGGCTAGTCAGTTTTGATTATATATCAGTATTTATTTTTTTTCTAAGGACAATAACTTGCATAAAAGAAAATATGTGCTGTGAGATTTTAGGTGGAGGTCAGGGTTTTAAATCCAAGGAAAAAGAAATAAATACAAGATAATCCTGGCTTGACTGTTACATCTCAACTTAATCCATTTATAGTTCTCTGTATAAAGTTATTCTTTATCTAACTTTGAGAATGTAACAACTTAGATGTTGGGGATGAATCCAAGTTGTCTTACAGTAACAAATCATAGTTTGTCTCATTTTTGTCCCATTCTGTTTCAAACAATGAAATTCCTGTATGTCGTACATGGGGGACGTTGGTCTTCAGAAAATCAGATCCACGTCTGTTTAAAGTCCAATACTGCACATTGTGTACTGGGCTCTACAAAACAGAGAGGAGGATGTCATGGAGATCCTGATGGAGTCATATTTGTAGCATTACGGCAAACAAGATTCCTGTCATTTTTAAAATGTCAGGAGCCTAACTTTCCAGTTTTTATGGCGGCGGAGATATCCGCCAATATATTTTGTAGAAAATACTTTCTTTTGACAATAGTCGCTGTCTTTTATTTAAAATTAAGAACTGGATTATCAATTAATTAAAATTGAATTACAATTTTAACAACTTACAGTGATTTATACCTTTTGAATTGATTTTTATATTCTGTGTTGTGGAGTCTGACTTCTCACATTGTTCTCTTTTTTAAAGAAATATTTAATTAAGAAAATATTTAAACTTAACATTTAGGAAGAATTATATTTTGAGCTGTCAAGACATGGGGTAAAGGATGAATTTGATGAATGACTGAATGAAAGTGCAAGCTGAAAGTTTGGGATAAAAATGATCAAATTTATTCTCATCTTTCATTCTTTTGACTCTTCCATGATTATGTACCAGAGGTGCATACATTTACAGTATATTTCCATCTGTTTTGTTTGTATTGCTCTTTAGATAAATGATAGGACGGACTGATAGGAATGAAAGGACTCATAACAGGATGAGTTTTAGTCAGGAACTAGAGTATTTCATAAACTTGAAAACAAACACAAAGGACTAGATAAAAAACAATGTTCTGATCTACAGTGTTCCTACCTTGTCATGGAAAAGTATATAATTTTCCTTTAGCATTTTCCAGGTCTAAATAAGGATGTCTAAACCTTTCCTGTGTATTTGGATTTCCCAGAAATAGAAATCAGAATTTCTAAAAATGACATTCTTTCCAACAATTTCTAAATAAATAAAAAAATTTCTTTGATTAGCTGCATCAAAATTTCCTTTTACCATTTTTGTTGTCACCATTTTGGATTTCTACATTCTAGCCTACAGATTAATACACACCCAAAGATATGAGTCTATTTCAGTGTTTTTCTGGAGTCAAGACAGCTTTTAATTCAATTTTAAGCTAAACCTGTTGTTCCTAAACAGAACAAGATGGGACTATACATCTAGCATAATACAGCTCATTTTTGAAATATTAACAAACAACATAAATGCATCCAGGATCAGAAACTGTCTTAACGAAACAGTAATCGTTTGAGAAGTCTACTAAGTATAAATTGTGAAGTGGAAGTAGTCTTAGTAGTACATTTATTGTTTAGTCCATGATTAATAAAGAATAAAAAAATCTGACCTCAGTACAAGACTTTAGGTTCACCGTGTTCTGGAGAAATTTGGTGATAGAAGTAAAATTTTGAAAGAAAAACTCTTGACTTCTAAAGAAAGCCTTCAGAGTATCGAAGATAAGAATCAAACACAAATCAATGTTGAAAGAGAACAAATTATAGAATATATACAGTTCAAAAAGTTGCACCATGTTAAACTCTGGTGAAAAATGTTAGAAAATTAATATTTTGTTGAGTTTTTTGTAATGTTGGGAACACTCCTCGCCCTTTTTTACTTATTTTTTTGTAACGAGTACAATTTATTTTCTGACTCTGACATAAACTGGTTAAAAGGGAATGCCTAAACCCCCTCCCTCTTTGTTGTATAAAGTCTTACACAGAAACAGCAAACATGTCTGAATGTATTTTTTTTATCATTCCTTGCAAGCATCAATTAACCTTATTGCTAATTATGTAAAAGCAAACCACAGCAGTCTGTACTTATGCTTTTATATGATGCTGATGCCTGTTTTCTCCTGCTTTACTCTGCAGAACCACACATACTCCTTTTCAGAAGGCCTCTTCCTAAGGAATGAATGGAAGCCATCTTCAAGTTGTGAAGCTTTCTCTGTATTAGAATTTTGCTGTACATCTCTTCTTTATACATAGCTCTAAATATGTTCTGATTCGTGTAGAAAACTGTCCGTTTTCCTTTCAGAATCCCTACGTTTATTTGCTTGCAATGAGAGTCAAGCAGCTTCTGTTCACTGTGAATAAAACCTTGTATATGCTACAATATGAAGGGGAATGTTTACTTGTCAGTTGTACACTTTAAAAAATATTTTAATGTCTTTCCTTGTTCTTCGAGGTTGATTTATGTACTGGGTGACAATAGGTTTGTTGTTCCTGTTAAACGTTTGTTTGCATTATATCAATTTATTGTTATATGTTCGAAATGTTGCCAACAAGTACCTTGTTACTTAAAGAACAAAATAAAATGTTAACTGCAATCTTTTTCCCCCCTATTTTTTATTTGTTTTTTAAACTTCAGACTTATATTTAGATATTTACTTTGACTGTTCCATGTTAGTCAGAAAACCCGAGCACTAGTGGCGTAACAAATTCTGAGTGTCTGATGCCCATAGTGTACGCTGGTGCTCTGGTCTTGTGAGCCGTGACGTTCTCTGGGTTATACGTCCCTGGACCGGGTTTTTTGGTCTTGTCTTTGGGTAAGTTGTAACGTCCCAACATGGAAAACGCTGGCTGCCGAGGCAGATAAACACTTGGGTCCGTACTGTTGTATCTGCAGGGCCCAGGAGTCTTGGCTAAATCTTCAGATGGTCCCCCGGTGTTAAAGGTTCCCGGCATGGTGTAACTTGCACTGGCTCTCTTGTTTGGGATATGGGGGCCCAGAAGTGGAGGCAGAGTGTACTTGTTGGGAGCGGGGACTGGGTCTACGCTGCGGTAGCGGGTGCGAGAGCCCATCGTGTAGGAGGGGGGTCTTCGCTGCAAGTTGCAGGGTGGAGCTTTCTCAGGACTGTATGCACCGGGTCCAGGTGTGCTGAATAACTCTTCTACTGATAAGAGAACAGTTCAATAGTAACATATGAATACAAAAACATTAAGAGGTGTTTAGCTCATGTAGTTCAGATGCAACAAATGATACCTGGCCTCTAGAAAGGTCAAAAGGAAATAAAAATGTATGAAAAGTTAGGGAAGTGCTGAAAATAAATATGTATCCATAAAAAACGAGCAAAAACTTACTCTGTGCTTTCATTCTACTCAACATGGAATATGCAGGTGTGCCATCCTTTCCAAAGCGAGTGATTTTAGCATCAACACAATACAGAGGCCCTGGACTGGAGTCAAGAGAAAGCACTGCAAAAAAACCAATAACATTCAGTACCAGTTTTATGGGATTAGCTAGAGAATTATGAAGCTCTGTCGCCCCCTAGGGGTCAAGATATTACACAGAACAAAGGAATTTAATCTGCAATGAAGAATAATCCATGGAAGATGAATCATATTTTAGAAATGGTGTAACTACATGATGAAATTTCTTGATATTATCTTATTAAATTGCACTGATTATTTTTAGCATCAACTATTTGACCAAGCCATTTTGTATCATTCTACCAAGATTAAGCACGGTCAGACTGGGTGCACTGTCAGTGATACGAACATAAAACCAACTCCACAGAAGGATACACTTATTTTTCTTTTGTAAAATTATTGAAAGCCAAAATGTTTTTCCTTCCTCTGAAATATGCCACGTTTTCATCTGTTACATACAAAAACACAACAACATACAGTGACTAAAAGAAAAATAGTTGTGCAACATGCTGCACCTATAATCCTGATGCCACTCACTTTTTTTGCTGATGCTGCCATGGAAAGAATAGGCTGGGCTGGTTGTTTTTGTGAAGTCATGGCCAATAAACCCAATGGTGGAAGGCAGTCCATAGCGCCCGGGTCCTGGTCCTGCACAAAGGTGTCTGAAGAATTTGCTCGTACACAACCTCAAATACTTTACTCTATTGCACTCACAACACACTTCTATATTTATTCCAAATTATTCCACTTCATACTACACATGAAGTCTCTCATGACAAGTCTACAGAAGATCACTTAAAAAAAAACCTAAAGACATAGCATGACATCAGTATAAGAGTGTCCAGAGGAATTTGCACTGTACAGCTGCAGCTTACATTTTTCAAAGAACAGAGTGAGTCCTTTCAGGTCGGCACAATGTGAATATTTCTTCTTTGCCTATTTCAATCAAGTAACCAAAAAGTGACTGCAAGATGTAATGCTAAAGGTGTACATATCCCAATACATTACAGCTGGACAAATCAATAACATCATTAAGACTTACTGTTTTAGTTATGAACTCACCTTTTTCTTTCCCTGCAACTGCTGGATATTTTTTCTCCATTGGGCCACGGATACTTTAGGATATCAGGAAATACATATAAAATAATAAAGAAAGAACTCAAAAGCAAAATATGCACATAGAAGTTAAATCCTCATATCAGCCAAAAGGTGAAGCAGGATATATATCAGATGAGTATCAGGGATGCACTTTTCTCCCTATTCTACCCCACCATGGAGGACTGTCTTTAGCAACCATCCAGGATCAATCGCTAATTTCCTCTGCCACAATAAGGAAACCTGACACCAGTAATTCACATCAAAGTGTCAGCAACACACCAGTCTCTTCCCTAGCTCAAGTTTTACTCTGCCAGTTTGACTCTTTTGTCTCAATAATCCATCCAAAGCAGCACAGACAGGTGAATAGCCTCTCTTCCAAAAGGGGTGGACATATATAGGAGAACTGAGCAGGTACTTAGAAACATTTTCATCACTCTGATTCACTCTCATGTAATGCTAGCTGTCCCCTGCAAAGCATGGGACTAAGATCCCCATCTCCCCCACCTTCCTGTTTTCACTCTTTCTGCTCATTGGAGCGTGGACACGCAACATCACTCTTCAGCCATGCATGCAGTTGCCACAGAGACTGCCATGGGTAGCTTGTTGCAGTCAGCCCCCCTGCAATGGTGGCTTGCTGTCTTTGAGGGAGAATTTTTGTATTTTTTTTTCCCTCTAATAAACATCCTCTGAGTTCATCTTCTTATGAGCTTTTGGTTACACTGTGTTCCTCAGCACCGCTGTGTGTTTAAGCCCTTTTTAATTGTGTCTAATCTTAGTGAACAGAGACAGAGAGGTCTGACCTCCAATCTGCAGGAGGTCGAGATAACAGACAAGTGGCAAGTTCAGTCACTAAACATTAAATTTTAACACAGTCTAACTCCCTCTCAGCTGTTGCTTTGGTGACCTGAAAATGTAGTAACCAAAACAAATATGATGTACATCCTGATGTAGAGGTTTACAATTCAACTTATGCTATTCATTGTCTTGAATTACGTATTAATATTGAACTAGTTCTGTTATTCTTATTGGATGTATTTCCTTTATTGGCAGGGGTGGACTGATAGTACATGATGCAAGAGCTAATGTTTAAAGCAAATAACTGTGCCAAATTTTCAGTTCAAAATTATAGAAGGAAGATCAAATATACACATAGCAACTCGCTGATATTTAAATATCCCTTTACAAACCACACTATGACAACATAGTGTGACAACAATGTATGGATAGATTGAAACAGGACATTTTGTAGTTACTCTTACTTAACCACTAAATAATGCCTATAGGCATGGAACAAACAGTCTATTCCACTTATCCTTACAGGGTCACTGGGGTGCTGGCATCTATCTCCAACAGTCATCAGGTGAAAGCCTGGGCACGACCTGGAAAGGTCACCAGTCTATCGCATGACAATTCAAATAAAAGCCCGAGTTTATCTCAGTAATTCAGAAAAAAAATGTCTTGTCAAGCTTATGTTATTTAGAAAAACAGCTTTTTTGTAAATCTTGTTAAGTCATAAAAAAGCAAAAATTTTCTTCCAAATCGATGCAGTCCACTTCCGTAAAAATGAACTTCCTTCTATTTCCTTCCTATTATACTGTAAGAAAACGAGACACATGTGTTGCTAAATCTGGTATTTAAGGGATTTTGAGAAAATGTATCAATATTTGCTCTGCATGGCAAGGACTACAGCGTATGAGATTATTTATAAATTAATTTGAAAAAACAAACATTGGGATAAATATGTTTATGGCAACTTTTAAAAGAGTCTGTCTAAGGAACAATAGTGGAGCGCAAAATGAAAGGATCCTAGAAAGTCAGTCTGGTTCACTTCCGGGCAAAGACTTGACTTTTATACAGAGTCAAAACATTTTCCAAAGGGTTAAGCTTTATGCTTTGGAGAGGTTCAAAATTAGCCTCATTTATCAGTTTTATGACAATGTGTAGTCAGATTGTTGCCAACAGCAAAACCTTTAAAAGAGTCAAGGTCAGACTTTCAGCCAAAATACACTGTACTAAATGTCAAGCATGGTGGTGATAGCATTAGAGAGCCTGAATTTATTGCCAGTGGAGTTGTTGCAATGTTGCTGGTATAATAAAGACAAAGGCTTATCTTCCCATTCTTTGACTCAGTCAAAGCTGTATTAGAAAGAATAGAGGATTAAGCTTCTAAACTAGTCCCATTCTGGACTTTGGTTTAAAGCCAGACAAGCCAAGAAACCAACCAACTTAAATCCACTCTTAACAGTTTTGATAAAGACTAGTGGTGAAATAACCAGGCACAATAATGGCAGAAACCTTTTGTCTGCTACTCAAAATTGGTGGTGTCTTTACCACTCGCTTACAAATTGTTGATGTTTATTTTTGACCCTGTGTAATTTTATACCTGTATATGGATAAAAGAAAACTAACTATAATTTCAATATTTTCCAATTGTTATTTTTAAAAACAAACAGCTGGTTTGTGTACAAATTTTATTTCTCATTTGTTTTAAAAACAGTATTTGATATGAATCAGGATTACATTTGGTCAAATTTTGTACATTTACATCAATCAATTTCTTGAACGTCATTTACTTGAACAAAAAACAAAATAGCTTATGATCTGAACAATCAAATTTCCTGGTATGCAGGGTGAATGGCGAGCAGATGGTGGTTTCAGAGACAGGTGCAGAGTCCAAATGCAGCAACGTCCAAAGCGGTCCTGTAACTGCAAAGTCTGTAGTTTGGCAAGACCTATGCTACATTGCTCTCCCAGTTTAGGTTTCCTGTCTCTTCAAAGCTGTGCAACAAATAAAAAAATGAAGGAAAAATAACTTCAGCTTATGTTTCTGTAAAGCATATGGTTTGCATATGTGTTTCTCCAGCAGCATACCAGCACAATAATTTCAATTAGACCTTTCAGTTATTGGTTTTAAAGCCAAAAAAGTGCTTTGAGTAAGCACATCAAGAACCACAGTGGGGAAAAAGTAGTCTGTGTGGGCAGGAGATGACTTTAAAATAGAAAAAAAAAGACTTCTAGCTAAATAAATACCATAGATAGAAAATATAATAAAACATATTACTTAAAATTGAGTGTAATTACAAGCTAGTGATTATAAAAGCAGCACACTGGATAAAGACATTACAGTGCCTATTGATGAGTCTACAGGAAGAAAAAAGGTCTGGATGATTATAGTTTCAAAATCATTCTCATTCACATTCTACC
Organism: Apricaphanius iberus; assembly: GCA_028564705.1. Lineage (NCBI taxonomy): Eukaryota > Metazoa > Chordata > Actinopteri > Cyprinodontiformes > Aphaniidae > Apricaphanius > Apricaphanius iberus. The sequence goes on from JAPXFQ010002688.1 coordinate 1,769,839, forward strand.
ACACACAAAAACAGGCATACACGTTAAAGGCATCCATTCACCTAGCAACATAAACTCAGTTTCCGGACCACACCAACTTTCTGTCAAAGCAAGTCACACAGTCTCCATTTTCTTTCCATTCATAAGCATATTCACAAATATGGTACAATTTGGGGGTGAGCATACGGCTTTCCTCTGTACATTTCTGTGGACGATAAGAAAGAAAAGATTATGGTCAGAAAAACCAAAGGAGAGACCTACCAGAAAAATATCAAATCTAGAAACACACATACCATCGCTCAGGGGTGCTCTTTGTGTCCATTGTGGGTACCTGGGTATTTGCTTGTAGGCGCATTTTATATTGCACACCACCCCCACCTTCAGGTATGTCAAAATGGTCCCCTCCCTCCCCATCAGCAAGGAAAGGGTCAGAATTTGAGTCGTATTCATAGGAGTAGTAGGAAACCTCTGCCATGGAGCCCAGTTCTTCTTCACCTAGAGAGACAAAGACACATTCAATTAAATAAAAGCTAAAGAAGGGAAAGGATGGTCAATGATTGATTATAATATGGACTCTGATAAGAAGGAATTAAGTTGCTGAAAAATAAATTCCAATTTGAAATTATTTTGTAGCACTCTAAACACTTGACATAAACATAACTAGAGTTATGTTTATGTCAAGTGTTTCTATAATGCCATTCGAGAAAGATATGCTCAAACTCACTGAGATTTTGTGTTAGCAATGGTTATCTGCTGTCGTTTATATGTATTACTGTGGACTCTCACAGCCAAGGCAAGGCAATTTTATTTGTATAGCACGCTTTCAACACAGGGCAATTCAAGGTGCTTTTACATATGATTAGAATACAAATGAGCAGTTACAATAAGAAAATAATCAAGAAAATACAACAATGTAGGGGCAAATGAGTAAAAAACACAGGTTTAGTTCATTAACTGATCTTGCTGAAAAGATCTCACAGTTTTTAACACAAGAAAGCATTTACAGTAATTAAGACAATAATTCATGTGACAATTAAAACAAGCAAGTAAAAACAGTTACTCATAAGCAAGTCCAAATAGGTACGTTTTAATTTTAGATTGAAAAGAGTTCAGTGTCTCTGCAGCTTTGCATTCTCCTGGTAGCTTGTTCCAGATATGAGGAGCATAGAAACTAAAAGCTGCTTCCCCATGTTTGGTTCTGGTTCTAGGGACAATCAGTAAACTAGAGCTGGAGGACCTGAGTGATCTGGATGGTTTGTACCGTGATAGCAGATCTCTAATGTACTCTGGTGCTAACCCATTCAATGATTTATAAACCAATGAAAGCACTTTGAAGTCTATTCTCTGAATTACAGGGAGCCAGTGTAAGGACTCTAGAAGTGGGGTGATGTGTTCTACTTTCCTGGTTCTAGTGAGAACACGAGCAGCAGCGTTCTGGATCAGCTGCAGCTGTCTGATTGATTTTTTAGGCAGACCTTTGAAGATACTGTTACAGTAATGAAGGTGACTAGAGATAAAAGCATGGATGAGTTTTTCTAGGTCTCCTTGTGTCATCATTCCTTTAATCCTAGAAATCTTCCATAGGTGATAGAAAGCTGACCTTGTTATTGCCTTTATGTGACCTGGAGGTTCAGGTCTTGGTCCATCATTAAACCTAGATTTCTGGCCTGGTTGGTAGTTTCTAGTTGGACCAACTGAAGCTGTGTACTGACATTTAATCGATCTTTTTTGGGTCCGAAGAGAAGCACTTCAGTTTTTGTTTTTGTTCAGTTGGAGTAAATTATGGGACATCCAGCTGTTAATTTGCTCAATGCATTTATTGAGGATTTGAACGGGTTCAACATCACCTGGTGACATTGAGATATAAAGCTGAGTGTCATCAGCATAGTTGTGGTAGTTAACATTGTTGTTGGTTATAATCTGTCTTAGTGGGAGCATGTGTAGATGCTAAATAGGAGGTACCCTAGGATGGTTCAGAATTTTTAGATTTACCTATTTGCAGATTTTTCTGTGTGTAACTCCATATTACTCATGTATTTTCTTCGTATAGTTCCACATATATATCTAAAACATCTAAAATATTCAAAATAAATATTTACAGTGGCATTCATTTTGCTTTGAAATGATTGGCTGTATCCCGAGGAGAGGAAATAAGGAAGACTGAAGATATTAGCTTCTGTAATGGTGCTAAGATGGTTACCACTGAGTTAGGTATGCATATTAAGGTACATTTGGTGTTTGGACTATTTAAACATGTATTTATAATTGTTCTGAGAAGGGTTATGGAGTGTATTTTTAGATTATAGCTATCTGTGGGATGGCATTGTCCCTAACCCCATGACCACTGATTGTCCACTGTACAGTGGGCTCACATTAAATAAGCTGCTGCTTTAAATATTGAGCCTTACTTAAAAAAAGAAGAGTTTGGGAGGTCAAAAAGTGTCAAGTAAATGCCAGGATCATTTTACGTCTGCAATAGAATCACGCTGTTTCTATACTAATGGTGAGAAACACACTTTTGGTAAAAAAAACATAAGACAGCAAAGAAGCATCCTTGTCTTTACAATAAAAACACCAAGTAGAGTTTAGAATTCTACAGAAAGTGAAAAGATTTATGGCAGAATAATAGTGTTAATAATCCTCATTCTAAACTGTTGGTTTGGCTGCAGAATAATAAAGGGAGATGGAGACTTTAAGACTACTTCCTGTCCAAAGGGCTTAAAATTCAGAGGCAGAATTTATTATGAATGTATAAATGTATAATGCATGTTAGGACCTCTTGAGATGAAGTACCAAATGTTGGCCTGCAGGGGGCCACCTTCCTTCACATGTTACATTTTCAAATAGCATGTAACTTTAGGTTTATTCAGCCAACCATCCTTCCATTGTCTATAGCGTCTATACTATGCAGGGTTGCGGTGGTTTGGTGTACCTCTTTAGCTATCATAGGGTGAGAGGCGGGCGTACACCCTAAACAGTCTGTCGCAGCTTTAACTTTGATTGTTATTTTGAAATTTTCTCTCATAATGACTCAGAGTTAACAAACTGCATAATAATCCACATATAAAGAATGTTAAAGGCAGGATCCAAAACTGAAAACAAATTGTGTGATAAAATAAGCATGATAGATGAAATGAAGTCTTCACGTCTGAGTTTGCATTAGAATGTATGTTGACGGCTGCAGCAGGTTCACTAATAAGACAAGTCTGCACATGGAAAGTAATTCCAGAGCTTGATTTTTTTTTTCAGTGTGTCTCATTTGCTTGGCCGAACTCATCTTTACCTTGTGCTTTCTCGTTGCACTCAGCAGACTGCAGTTTAATGGTTTCCAATGACAGTGTAACATTTATATGATAATGGATCTATATTTTCACAGTACCTGGATGTGTGTGCTGGTGTGGCACAAAAGACTGCATCAAACATATTATATATTAATCAACATGGTGCATATTTGTTTTTGATTGCAAGCAACAGGCATTTACCAGCCTTTTGTGCATTTAGTGATGCATGTGTGAGTGTGAGAAATGGCATTCTTGCATCACACATTTAGCTTTTGTACTGAGGGAGACCTTTGACTGAGAGCAGCTTTGTGAGGAACAACTGGGAGTCAAAGACTGGGGAACAAGTCAGAGCAGGTCACACCACATTAAGCATGCATACACACACACCTGGATACCTCTTACAGACAGTACATAAAAATTAATGTTATGGGCCCAACATTATGAAAAAGCACATAAGGGCATTAGAACTTGACACTTTTTGCAGTAATGCGTTTTTATTCTATCTTTGCCAAAAATAACACATTTCCATCCTGAGTCCACACGGAGCCAAACATCCTATCAGGAATTCTCTGGCTGCCTCTCAGTGAAAGGGTAAGGTCATGACAGCAACAGGCAAGCCTGCTGAATGAATCCTCCCCTATATCACGCTGATTGTAGACATGATGTGGTGGAAGGGGAATGTGCTGCCTCACACCTACGAATCAGTTAAAATTTACTCTCCTCATCCCTTCTACTTTATGCCCCTGCTCCTTTTTCTCTTGTTTCTCACTCGTTTTCATATATTTTCACGTTATAAAAAAAACAAAATTTATTTGTATTTCACGTAATTTTTTCAATTTTTTCTTTTTGTGCATGTTCAGAGTCATTGACCTACTGGAAGGTAAAGCCCAAACCCAAATTCAAGCCTTTGACCGCTTAACTGGTTTTCTTTCAGTTTGATCCGTATTTGGCAGGATGATGCTGCTGTTACCATGTTTCACTGTGTTGATTGTGCATTTTTTGGTCTACAAGATTTTCGGTGCAGTTCTCAGGCAAACCTCTGAGGCGGTCACATGACAAATGGATTGATATTTGAACTAGCACGCTGTGGGTACATTACTTACTAAGTAGCTGCTGATAGCCATTGATTGCTTTGAGTTTTATTTAAGGGCATCGGAATAAGGGGAGCTAAATGCAAATGCTCACCACACTTTCCAGAATTGTATTAGTACAGAAATATATTAAACTCATTTTTCCTCCAACATCTCAATTATGAAAGTGTACTTTCTTTAAAAATGTTTATGGATATTAGCGATGAGAGGGAAAATGTTTTAAAGGTTTACAAAATTACATTAATCTGACATGAAAAACATGGACGTTTGCACAAGTAGAATAACTATCTCTTAAGTAGAATAACTATCTATTTTAGTAAACACAGCTACTGACTACTCCGAATGTGCATGTTTAAAATAAGGAGACAACTGAGCATTTGGTTTATCAGAACGGTGTGGTAGATATGGTTACCTGCGTGTACAGGAACTGAAGGCTGTTCAGTTTCTTGTTTCACCACTGGCTGATTGTTTTTAATGGTCTTACCTTGACAAAGAAACAGAGACAGACTTTAGATTACTCATATAAATGTGGTTTCCACTTCATCTGAAACAAAGAAATATTTGTGGAATATTATTGCTGTCTATAGCTCAGGAGCACCACTTAAATTTGTACTGATCTATCCGTCCAAAAATAGAAGGAGCCAAATCATGGACGGCAAACAATAACAGCCTCCTTTTGTTTCCTCAAAATGCGGAAACCGTGAAACAAATCTGCCCCTATTGAAGCCTATACAAACAAACAAGGTCAGGGTGCACTTTAGTTCTTTTGATCATTTACAGCATGAAACACTTGGCACAAACTCAGGACTTTTCCCACCAAAGTTTTGTCTATGCCTTTTCCCCAATCTGCTCCACAACATGAAGGCTCCTTTGTTGTTGGGCTGTGCGTCGGAAAGGAATGTGACAAGGATTTCTGAGGAAGGACAAAAGCACTCTGTCATTTGGAGAGAGCCCTGTAATATGACGGAGAGTGAGCGAGGGTTGGGGGGAGGAAGGATAGAACATCGGTAGAAGTTTTATATTTTCCTCTGAGGACTCATCCAGTAATTAGTTCATCACCTGAACAGCTGTTTCCTGAACCCAGATCAAGGCTCAGACAAACGCGCAGGTACACGCAGATATTGACAGAATAATATTGAGTTTCAAAGCAAATGAATTAGGTATATGTACAACAATGTTAAAGTCATGTTAAAATCTGAATACATTAGTCTCATGTCAACAAAATATGCAACCGCATATGGTACACTGAAAAAGTATTGATGCTATTTGAATGTTTTCAAATTCTGTCACATTACAACGAGTCAAATCTGAAAACTGTGCACATTATGTGCACGTTATTCTGAGTCAATGCTTTGCTAGTTCATGTTTATCTGTAATACAAGCTGCAAGTATTTTGAGATAAATTGATTCTTGCTTTGAACATCCTACTACTTTTTATAAATAGCTCTTGTTCAGTCAGATTGGACAGAGAACATTTCTTAACATTAATTGTCCATTTACAAATTCAAATCTTAGACCAGTTACTATTTTATTTTATTTTTTAAATGTAGTCAACTCATGATTGACTGTATTAAGGAACTTTTTTTTTAGCATTACAAAAGTTAAAAGTGCTTAGATATTAACAATAAGATGCTAGCCGTGGATGAAGGGTCAAAGTTCAGCTGGAAGGTAAACACTTGCTCCCTTGACAAAAGTGTTTTACAGCCACTAATAGTTATTTTTTTCTATACCTTCCTGGATTTAGCTTTTTCAACAATAATCAGTTTCACCAGCAATAAAGGCATTCCTACCCACAGCATAATCCTGCCACCACCATAATTTACACTAGGAATGGTGGGTTCAGGATGATGTGTATTGTAGGTTTTGTGCCACGCATAGTATTATGCACATAGGCCATTTACATGTGACAGCACAGGTCAGAATTTTTAGGTCTGTATTTGAACATTACATTATTTTAAATAATGCAATATTTGACTTGCACTTTAAAATTGTACAACGTTTTGTTGGTCACTCACGTTAATAATACCTTGTTATACATCCTTTGTTGACAACGACAGAGGTTTCTATACATCTTTACAAGGTTTTCACACACTGTTGCTGGTATTTTGGCCCACTCCTTCATGCAGGTCTCCTCTAGAGCAGTAATGTTTTGGGGCTGTAGCTGGGTAACACTTACTTTCAACTCCCTCCAATGATTTTCTATGGGGGTGAGATCTGGAGACTGGCTAGGCCACTCCAGGAGCTTAAAATTCTTCTTTCGAAGCCACTCTTTCGTTTACTGGGCGGTGTGATTGGAGTCATTCTCATGCAGAAAGACCCTGCCATATTTAATTTTCAATGCCCTTGCTGATGGAAGTAGGTTTTTACTCAAAATGTCATGACACATGAGCCCATTCATTCTTTGTTTTACATGGATCAGTTGTCCTGGTCCCTCTGCAGGAAAAAATAGCCGCAAAGCACGATGTCTCTACCCCATGCTTCACAGTAGATATGGTGTTTTCTTTCTCTTAAAAACACGACAAGTAGAGTTTTTACCAAAAACTTCTATTTTGGTTTCATCTGACCATATGACATTCTCCCAATCCTCTTCTGGATCGTTTTGGCCTCTCATTTACACGACAACGGGGAGATAGGGGGTCGAAAACGCATCTTTTCGAAAACGGCTCCCAGAGTGGAGAAATCTGAAAACGCTGTGTGATTCGATGTCATGTACACGCAAGTCGGAGATTTTGAAAACGATCATGTCACTACTAGCCGCCTACGGCCTTTCTGGACTTGCACATTCCGCCTTTCTTCAGAAAAAACAACAATAGCGGATCCAGGTACGCTGTTACTGATGATGTAGCTTCTGAAGTTATTTGGTCTCTGTAAGCAATGCTAGAGATCTTGAGGCTTTTATGTTTTCGCCGGCGAAAATGCATACAGTATGTGCATTAAATAATAAATACGCCTTTCTTTAAGCGGAGGAAAACTAAAAGAAGTTTCTGGAAAAGACCAATTGTTCGTTAGCTTGATACTTTTCTTTTCTGGGTTGTGAGCAGGAAACCTTGGAATCCTACATCTCTATTTAGGGCGCTATACTAGTCACACTGCCATCTGAAGGCCGCACATATGCACTACATCGTTTTCAATCATGCCCCCCTTTCGTGTAAACACAGTGCGTTTTCACCCGCATATTCAAACAAAAACGGCAACGTTGTCGTGTGAAGCCTGCCTCAGTGTTCCCAGCCTGCTGCAGGTCTACAATTCTATTTCTGGAGTCCTTTGACAGCTCATTGGTGTTGGCCATAGAGAGGTTTGAAGTGTGATTGTTTGAGGTTGTCGACAGGTGTTTTTATACTGATAATGAGTTCATCAAGTGTCATTAATACCGGCAACCAGTGGAAGAGATAGGAACCTCTTACAGAAGAACTTACAGGTCTGTGAGAGCCAGACATCTTTCTTGTTTGTAGGTGACCAAATACTTATTTTCCACCATAATTTGCAAATAAATTCTTTAAAATCAGACCATGTATCAGACCATGGATTTTTTTCTCATTTTGTCTCCTATAGTTGAGGTTTACCTATGATGAAAATTACAGGTCTCTCTCATCTTTTTAAGGGGGGCAATTTACACAATAAGAGGCTGACTAAATACTTGTTTTGCCCCCATTGTTCTATCTAGCCTGCAAACCAATTCAATAAATTTAGATTTTTGAAAATAAATATTTCAGTGACTCAATTTAGTTACTGTAATCCATTATGTGGGTTACTTACAAATCCGGCTAATGAAAACACAACATTTCAATTAGTATATTACCTAAGGGCAATAAACATAAAAAATATAATGCAGAAATGAGGGCTAAATGAAAAGTATGTTTAATGTCTGCTTAAAGGTTATTATTTTCAAAAGGTACTTTTGATCTAAAATGAGCCTTGTAAGCATACACATTTAAATTTATTAAATTATGTCTCTATATTTAGCTATTACTATTAGTTGTAAATTGTAATTTATTATAAATGTTGTGTTTATCTGAATGTAACGTCTTAATGATCTTTTGTGACAGGTTGAAAATAAAACCACATAACGTAATGACTAAATACTAGTTGGTATAATCGAAGAATAGCTGCTTTTTCAAAACTGTTAGGTATAATAATGTTTATTAAAAAAACGATGATTAAAAAGTCCATATGTCTCATTTGAGCACTTACTTTGTGAACACAGGGACATGGGAACCTGTTTGATGCGAGTTCCATTTCGACATGATGATACCTCCATCTGACACTGGTTCTGGTAGAGCTGCCCGTCTGACCCACAAACGGGCTCCTCGTCATAGCCACAGTCCCTGTAGCACATGCAGCGCTCGATCTGCTCCTGCTCCATGCAGCCTAATACATTGTTACACTGGTTTGCCTGCACAAAACCTGAAGGAACAGGTTCTACTTAGATGGCTGAAAAACAACTAAAGTTTGTGCAAGCCGTTATTAACTGGTTACGTTTCCCACCTGTCCACTGATTTGTTGAACTCTCCACCTCATTGCAGGTTGGTCCATCACATAGCTCCCGTGCAAGAAGGCTGCTCTCACTAACATTGTAGAACCTGGTGGCTTCAAAAGCTGCATTAAAAACAAAAAAGTAACACCACAACTGCAACATTGAAACATAAAATAATCAAAGCTTGGCAATAAAAAATGAGCCTAGTCATCACAAGAAGAAAGTTAGTTCTCCTGGGGTCTCATTTATTGAGTAGAATCTTTGCTACAACTGTATAAGCTCAGAAAAAAAATATTTACTTTCGCAAAGTAAATTTCAAAACCATAACACTTTGCGCACACACAATTGTACGTAATTTCCCCTTATAAATCACGCTCTCCCTAGAAATATGCTTAGATTATTTTGGATACTATTCCACTTCCTACAAACCCACTTTCTGCCATGAACAGTCAATGCAACGTTTCTAGTGAATATTATGCATGACTTAAGCCGACCGGTAGAGGCGGTTTAATGGGTAAACCAGGCAACCAAGAGGCAGAGAAATGCATTCCACTGAGACTGAAATCTACGTCTTTAGGTGTAACGTAGAGGCATTGAAAACAATCATTCAAAGTGTATCTACATAGAGATTTACCCAGCTAAAAGGTAACCAGAGTGCTTCCGAATAAAAGACAAAAATATAGTTAATAGCAATCAACTATTATCAATGAGAAAATGTGTAACAAGACGATACGAGTTTAATCCTCACTGTTTCCAAGAGAAAACATTATAGAAAAGCTACACTTTCAGACTTCGTGTGAGTGCGAAGCTCACACATGAAGTCTGAAAGTGTAGCTTAAATTCACAATTTTGCCATCTCAACAGGTACACTACCAGTCTCCTCCATGTCCAAATATGTGCGTGAGCAAGGTCCTTAGTCCTTAGTGTCCTTAAAGTTGCACACATTTTTACATTAATTTTCTATAAATCCTAAACTTGGCGTAGATATTGACTTGTGCAGGTTTTAGACCTCTTTTTGTGCATAAGCAAGCTTTACAAATGAGACCCCTGGTCTTTAAAACTTTACGGAGCAGCACCTAAAAAAATTCTTCAAAGGCATACCTGGTTCATAGTAGTCATAGATCTTGACTGGAACTGGTGCTGTTTTGCCCACAATGTAATCCCTGATCGCTTGGAAGGTCACACATGTCATACACTGACTGGGAATCTAAGATAAAAAAGTAATACTTATATACACACAGGAGCACGGGTGCAAAAATACATACTTGAAATTTCACACATCTCAAAGTCATTCAAATTTTTCATCAGCTCATAACTTTAATTCTACGTACCTCATCAAAGTAGAACAATACTTTTCTGCCATTTAGCTCGTATCTCTTGAGCCCCACTCTTTTATCCATCATCAGCTATAGAGAGGGACAGAAACACAAGCAAAATTTGGGTCAGTTTTGAAACATAACTGCAATTTTTATCAAGAATCTACAAAAAGTATTTTTACGCTGAGGGGGATTTGAAATTAATTAATTAATTTATTTATCATAATGCTAAACCTTGTAAGAAGTATATACGGCTTTTAAAAAATAAGACAGATTCACAGAGTATCACAGATCTGCCACCATACAGAACCACTTTCTTTTACAGCAAACCGACCGGGGGGTTTGTTTTTGAAAAACTTAATTGACCAAAGCCCACAGTACCAGCTAAAGTCCCAGTGGAGTTTTGCATAATGTACCGCACACATTTACAATGAATATGGTAGGACAGCAAAGGGCTTAAGATGTAGCAAAAAATATGTGTGAATCCGCTGATTTTGTGACATACTATAATATTCAAAGGACGTTTTTTTGTTTTTTTACTTCCACTGAATTAGTGTGCATAGGTTAAAGTAGGATTTTAATTTTCTTTTTTTATTTCTATGTTTTCTAAGGCTTTTTACACATCATTATCAGGGTTACCAATGTATGTGCTGCTGTATGTTTACAAAATCAATTTGGAACAGTAGCAAATTGATTGTTTTAACAGACGTTTTCCTGTTTCTAAACTTACTCTGAAACAAAATATCTAAAAGGAAATTCTTTAACTTTTTTAATTTTTCGAGAGTGTTAAGAAGCTCTGAACCTAAGAAAAAAAATATAGGAACTGGTTTAGGCTTATGGTGGATACGGTTTTCTGAGATCCTTTTATGAAGCTTTACAATACATTTTTGTAACGCCTAATGAAAAGTGTTGTATAGGTAGCAAGAAACAGTAAACAGCAAGAAAAAGCCAAAAATGTCAGCAAAACGTATTACTTGTCTTGTCTATAAATGTTTCAAACTCACAAAATTTGATTTTCTAATCTCGCAACTTCAAAATTGTCAAAGAGAGAAGCATAGGGGCATTAAAAAAAATAAGTTAAGTAGCCATCTCTGGTTTTGTGTGGTTTAGGTGCAAAAAAATCGAAACTTATAAAAGTCATAGTTAAAGATACTGATGGTAATCAGCATCACAGCAAACGGGACAGCTCCATCAAACACCATCCTAGTGCTACTTCTCCCACAGAAGTAAATATATTTTGTGAGAATAAATTATATACATACATAGGCAAAGCTTTAAGATTAACATGGGAATTATGAAAATCTACATGTCTCATCACTATACAAACAAGCAGTCAGAGTCTTGATCTGCAACTCGAGTTGCTTCATGGGAAAAAACAGAAAGGCAACTGCAAGCACTCTACACAGAAAAAGACTGGTAACTAAAAAGAGTAATGAACCCACTATTGTGAATCTGTGTGAAAATAAAAATAAAAACCATAAGTTTATCACCCCACAGTGAAATTTTGAATATGTCAAAGGTGGCAGTCTTGGGACAGTGGGAGGTTTATGAGGTGCTCACCTGGAGCTGGCGCCACAGACACACATGCAGACACATCAACACTCAATTAGCCTCTGAAAAAGCATTGTTTGTCTATATAGCAAACACAAACTGCTTGTGAACTTCCTCAGCTCATACTACACCCACAGCGTCCTCTAAGTTGTTAATCATAGCTCATTATATTAGGGTGACAGGAGCTCCAACCAGTTACTTGACTAATCATTTATGTCCAGAGCACCTATGAAATAACAAGACCAGGCCAAGATGAAGCCAGGGTTGCCACTGTAAACTTGAGGAATGTGAATGGCAGTCAGGCAGGCAGCAGTAAAACCCTAGGGAGGCCAGCAGGGGTTTAAACTCTGGTTGTTAGGCACCACAACTCAGGTCAGCTTCCAGTGACATACTTGACAGCATGCTGTGTGTGTGTATGTGTGCATGTTTTACATCGCTCCAGGTAGCCACAGAGGTGGCACTGTAGTAATAGAAGACTGCAGACTGAGGCCCCATTAAAGCCCAGTAATGACAGACATGCTTCTGATGGGTAACAAGGGAGCTGACCTGGATTCAGCCCAAAATGTTACTTCATAGTAGCTGCCACCTTTGCATTTATGGGCATTCCTCAATATACCATGCAACTAATGTATAATAATGCTTTAATTTACTCCTTCCTGCTCAAGGAAAAACAGAGAAAATGTGTCATTAATATGTTATTGCCTCCAACTTGTTTTATGCTGCTTTTTCACATTAAGAAGATAATACAGAGTACAATTCATAGCTACTCTATGTGTATATATTGTACTGTATGTCCGTAAGCTGTTGGTATGATTGTAACCACTTAATTTAGATGTTTAGAAAAAAGTTGGAATATTTTTTGTTGCCTTTGGAGGACTGCCCTCTTCCTTTCCCATTGGCCTTTCCGTTGGTAGAGAACTTGTTCCAATGTGGATAATAATCCTCTTACTAGCTTCAGCAGCATCTTCATAATATACACAATATATTGTTGGGTTTTTATTGGCCATGGTTTGTGACAGTGAGAACAGAAATGTATGTTTTTTGTTTTTGTTTTTTCCAGCGTATGGACCCAACTTAAAGTCTTTCACTCTGAGCAACAACTACAAGTAGGGTGTAAAGGGTGAACATATTTTGGTGAGTAAAATACATACCCTCTCCAGGCTTTCAATATCTGCTCTGAAACCAGAAATCATGGGAACTTCTATGACTGCCATATTGGATGAGCCTGAATGGAGCCACCTTCACCAGAAGATTAGAAAAACAATGAAAAAAAAATTTTTCTCTCACCACCAGCTCTGTACATGCAAACAAAGTGAGTCTCTACCTAGCGCACACTTCTAAAGAGATGCGGAAGTTCAGTTTGTCCTGGTGGGACACCGGGTCGTCATCATCGACAGGAGCCCGACGCTTTCGACTGAGTTCAGAGCGGTTGTTGGCTCGGCTCCGGGAACGTGATGAAGAGTATTTGGAAGTAGAGGATGAAGGTTGCAGGCGTCGCTCTTGTAAAGGCTCTATCAGATCTACCTTGAGTTGAAAAGCTGGCTTTGCCACTGGATCAAGTACGTTATAAGACACGACAATCTACAGGCAACACATAAAAGAAGAAAAACGTCATACTCTAATGAAATCTTTATAAATAAGAATTTAATGTTTTTTTTATGATTCCCACAGAGCCATGCTTAGGTATTCATTCCCTTGAACTTTTTCACATTATGTAATGTTGAGTCCAACCTGAAGAGCAATAAACACACAGAAAATTCTGTGTCAATAGGCATTTTTTCATCAGAACAAGCAGAAATCAATAGTTGGGTCCCCCAGGGTTCCATCCTGGGGCCTCTTTTCAGTATCTACATATATCTACCAACTGACACAAATTATGACATCCAGTAAGATTAGTTACCATTACTTTGCAGATGACACTCAGCTTTACATTACTATGTTACCAGGTTACTTTAAATTCTTCCAAATCTAAACAAATGTATTGAGTAAATCAATACCTTGATGTCCCATAATTTTCTCCAACTGAACAGAAACAAAAATGAAGTAATTATCTTTAGACCTAAAGAGGACCAATCAAGAGTCAGCACACAGGTTCAGTTAATATAGCTAGAAACTACTAACCAGGCGCAAAATCTAGGTGTAATAGTGGACTCAGACCTAGACCTCCAGGGTCACATAAAAGCAATAACAAGGTCAGCCTTCATCATCTGAAGAACATTTCTAGCATTAAAGGACTAATGTCACAACTGGACCTTGAAAAACTCAACCATGCATTTATCTCTAGTCGGTTTAATTAATGCAAATGCATCCTCACAGGTCTGCCTAAAAAGTCAATCAGACAACTGCCCCTGATTCAGAACGCTGCTCCTCACATCCTAGGTATAAACCAGGAAAGTAAAACACTCGACCTCAGTTCTAAAGTCCTTACACCTGCTCCCTGTAACTCAGAAAATAGACTTCAAAATACCCCTACTGGTTTATATATTCAATAAATGGCTTAGCCCCGAAATATGTTGAAGCCCTGTTATCACTATGCCAATCACCCAGACCACTTGGGTCCTCCAACTATAGTCTACTAATCATCCCTAGAATCAGAACCAAATGCGGAGAAGCAGCTTTCAGTTTCTATGCTCCCTTTATCTGGAACAAACTTCATTATGACTGCAAAACTGCTGAAACACTGAGCTTCTTTAAATTAAAAGTTAAAACTCATCTGTTCAGAGTTGTATTTGAGCAAACAATGAACCTTAAATGCTGTTTTTTTCTCCATTCTTAATTGCTGTTTTTACTGTCCATGCTTTTGTCATATGATTTATTTGTTTCTTTATCACTGAATCATACTTTATTTATTGCCAAAAAGGGGAAATTCAATTAAGGGGAAATTCAATTTAAATCAATGGAAATCATGTAAATCACCTTGAATTACCTTGCTGTTGAAAGTGTGATATACAAAATACAATTGTCTTGCCTTAAAACCACAAACATGTACTGTAAGAATGTCCCAATCAAGATCAGATCGGACTGATATTGTCGCATTTTTCAGAGATCGGCTATAATGGCTGATGAGTCGTGCCGATCTTTATGAAAGTACCTCCTAGTTACGTTTGACAGTGATTGCACAATAATTCAAACCTCTGTAGTGGTGCAAACAAAGACTCTTAATTATCACAAATCAGCATAGCAGATTAAACACAGTTCAAATATGGATAAACTTCAACAAATAGGCTTAACAGTACTTTAAACCTGTGGTTTCCAAACTTTCCAGGTTCTGACCCACAAAATAAAAATTTAAGAGGCCCCAAATCTTGTTGGAATATACCAGCATTTTTTCTTAGGTTGGTCACTTAAAATGGTGACATAACCAAGATCAACAGTTGATATATCGACCACTATATGCTGCTTTTATTAATTCACGTCCAGTTTTTCATCTTTGATTTATAAAATGGAGATGTCTGGTGACTGCCATTTCTGATATTGACATTATTTTCTCAAAAGAATACCTGGACCCCACACTTATGTTTGTGAACCGTTTGTTATTTCAGTTTTACATATTTCAATACTAAAGGCAAAATATTGGATCGGGGCTCGAAATCGGATTGGATTTGAGGTTAAAAGATCGGAGCGGAGGTCCAAAATGCTGATCTGGACATCCCTAATATACTGTAGGTAGTTTAAAATAATTTTGTTCATCTAAATCTAAATGTATGGTCTACACGTGAATTCAGCCTGCTGTATAAACAGATGTTGGACCATATTTCCAATTTGACCCAGAAGTCTCTTGGGGCATAGTCATCTAGAGACCACAGTGTTCTTTGCAAAATAGGTCTAACTCAGTAAGTTTGGATGGAGATTGTCTGTAAACAGCTATTTTTATATTTATTTTCAACTGGATTTAGTTCAGGAGTATAACTTTGCTTTTCTGTTACATAGATATTCTATAAGCCAGACCACTCCACTGTAATTTAAAGTAGTCTACCAGGAGGGCCTATGATTATTTCTAGCCATCTAACCATAAAGTGCACACCTGTTATAGAAATAATCCCACAACATGATACTGCCAATGCAGTCTTTCGCTGTGGGGATGGTGTGTTCAGGGCAGGCCAATATAGAATTTTCTGTCCGACATGGTATTTTGTAGGCCATAAAATTCAGATCTGGTCTCCTCTTATTGGAAAATCTTGTTTCTCATGGCTTGGGACAAATAGGATTTTTTATGGATTTCTTTTGGCTGAAAAAAAAAGCTATATGTGTAGAGTGCATGACTAATAGTTGTCCTTCATCTTATCCCATCATGAATAACAGTGTGTAGTTCAGAAATGTTTTTTAAATTACTAAATAATATTCCCGACAGTCTGCTTAAAAAAACATTCACAGATGGGGATTCTTTGATTGCCTTGCTCATGTATTAATTATGGCCCAGATGCTGCTTGCCTAAGGAGCTGTCAGAGAGGTTGTGTTGATGCATTAAGAAGTTGGGATCGTGTGAAATTTTTGTTAAAGAAAACTGTGAAGGAAAAGAAATCTGAAAAACATAAAGCAATTTGGTGAAATAACGTGCAGTAAGTGAAATACATTTCTGGGAAAATGTTTGTCAATGCAGAGTATTTAATTTGTGAACAATTATTTAAACATCGATGATGAGTATTGATGATGATGAGTAATAGAAGGTAACTCACTAACGATATAATCTATGAAACAACAACAACAAAAAAAGCAACTCAGAGTTTAATTGTCTTGCATTATCTTTCTGCATCAGCATTTGACACACCTCTATTTTTGGCAAATCATCGTGAGCCATAGCATTAGAGCTTAATTTTGGGTATTTTTCCAAGAGAGCAAACAGGCATTTACACAAGCTTGAGTGTGTCTAATACCTGCATGAGGCAGCAGCCTTCACCTTTAGCGCTGACAAAAAGCCCTGTGGGAATACTTGGTATCTACAAGAAAAAAAAGGAGAAACAAAGAGAATCAGAGGGGGCAGGGAGAGGTGACTGAGCCATTTATCATGGGAATGAATGCTGTAGGCTGCTGCACTGCTCCCTGGCTACTTACCAGCAGTCCTAAATTGCCCCTAATTAAGTTGACACTCCTAATCATAACAGAAAAAAACATGCCTCTAAAATATGGCAAAGGACTTGCTTAGATTCCCACCTGAAAGAAGATCTAGCAAGCAGAGAGATGCTTTTCACTGTCAAGCTTTTTTATTGTATGGGTAAACAGGTAAATAAAGCACAGATACTTAATCAAGTAACTAAAAAGATGCTTTAGAAAAATCCATCTGGGGTTTTGAAAGAATTTGAGTGTTTGTATATATATATATATATTATTTTTTTTATTTTATTTTACACATGTACATGCAGTACAGACCAAAAGTTTGGACACACCTTCTCATTCAGTGCGTTTTCTTTATTTTCATGAATATTTACATTATAGATTGAAGACAAAAGGGCCAACAAGTACTAAGAACCTCTGGGAACTCCTTCAAGATTGTTGGAAAACCATGTCGATTTTCAGTTGAAGCTCAAGAGAATACAAAGCAGTAATCAGAGCAAAGGGTGGCTACTTTTAGGAATCTAAAATATAACACATGCATTCAGTGATTTCACCCTTTTTGTTTATATACATACAATAATTCCATACATCATGTGTTATATATATCATTATTGTATTATATATATATATATATATATATATATACATATATATATATATATATATATATATATATATATATGTGTGTGTGTGTGTCGACTTGGTATTACTATCTTTGTGGGGACCAAAAATTGGAAGTTTACTATCCAAGTGGGGACCGACCTCCCTTGTGGGGACCAAAATCCCGGTCCCCACAAGTTTGAAGCAATTTTTGAGGCTTAAAATTTGGTTTTAGTGTCAGGGTTACACTTAGGTTATGGTTAGGTTGGGGTAAGGGTCAGGGTTAGGCATTAATTTTTGATGGTTAAGGTTAGGGTAAGGCGCTACGGAAAACATTATGTCAATGAGAAGTCCCCACAAGACATAGAAACCCAACATGTGTGTGTGTGTCTGTATGTGTGTGTGTGTGTCTGTGTCTGTGTGTGTGTACACCAAACTGGTGTTTTGAATGTTTGTTGTAATCCACATTCACCTTGGCCCTTTGAAGTAGTTTTTTGTTGTCCCGGTTGAGCTCGAAGGCCTCTTGGAAGTCAAGGTTGGTGGAGGCAAGAGAAATGGTGAGGTTGACCCCTCCTATGTATGAAAGGATGGCATACTCTGACAGGGCATGCAGAGCCACGCATGTGTCCTGAAGAGAGGGGTTAAATATCATGCTGGGCTTTTGAGATCAGCGTACAGTGATAGGAAAAACAATATTTCTTCAAAAAAAATGTTTTTGTCAAACTTAAATCTTCCAGTACATTGAAACAATTGTTTAATATCAGAGAAACATAACCTGAGTAATTACAAAAAGCAGTTTTTAAGGATCCATCTATCCATTGTTTATACCCACTTACAAGGTAGTTGGTCAGACTTGATGTGAGAATGAATGGAGCAAAACACAGGTTATAGTTGGATTAGGAGTGTGGGGCAGAAGTTTACCTTCCAGTATGACAGTGACCATAAAGTGTGCATTTTAAGTAGGTGTAAAAATTCAGAAAAAATGCAGCAAGTATTGAAAGTTTAAGTTCAAAGGGGGTTTCCTGCATTCTGTCTGATTTTGAGTTGTTTTGCAAAGAAGAGTAGGCAAAAGTTTAAAACTTTAGATGTCCAAAGTCAGAAGTGACGAACCCCAAAACTGCTGTGAAGTGTTATTCAACAAAGTATTGATTCAGCGGTTCCAAATTCTAATTCACAGGAGACTTCTATGAAATTTTTTGGACATGAAAACCATGAATGATTTTTTCTTTAACATCACAATTATATTCTACGTTGTGATACTGACAAGAGGCCATTAAATATAACGTATTTTGTTCTAACACTACATTGAGTGAACATGTTTAAGAAGTATGATTTCTTTTGCTAAGTACTGTAAATGAATGGTGGAAGAAGAAATCTGCAAAATTTCAATCACTGTCTTCCAAGCCATGTATGAAGTTTTTGCTGAATTGGAGAGCACCTTTGGTGATAGGCTATTGTCTCCTAGGAGCACGAAGGAGTATTATCGTAGGTCCTCCCTTCCAGCAGCTGTAAAACGTTTTGACCATCACTCCTCCCAGCAAACTCCTTAAGTATTTACGTCCCTATTGTTATCGGCACATTTTTTTTCCATTTCAAAAAACATCACTATTATTAGTTGCACAGTTTTTTTCCTTCTTGTAAGTAACTTGTTGTTTCTTACTAAATGGTAAATGGGCTGAACTTATATAGCGCTTTTCTAGACATACTGACCACTCAAAGCGCATTCACACTCACATTCATACACCGATAGCCAACATAGCTTGGTAGGATGATGTAGAATTTTTGGGGTTAAGAGCCTTGCCCAGGGGCACATTGAGATGTGACTAGAGGAAGCTCGAATCGAACCTACGACCCTCCAATTGCAAATCAACTACTCTACCACTGAGCCACAGTCACAGCTAATGTAGATAAAATGTCTGAATTAAAAAAAACTAAATTGATCGCACCTTGATGAAATCATGAAAAAATTAATCTCCATCTGTTATCTCAGTATCTTACCCCTTAAATTTTCTTTTAAAAAATCATCTCTGTCATTAAGTCTGATTGTAGGTAGGTAGGTAGGTAGAAACTTTATTAAACCCAAAGGGAAATGTCCTTGTTGCAGTAGCACACAGTCATGGAAGTCTGGCACAGCCAGATTAGATAAATAACTAATAAAGTCAGATAAAAATCAGGACAATCAATAAAAGCTAGTCAATGACAATCTGCCTCCTCAAACACAGGGTAGAACTATTGTACAAAGAAATTGCAAAGTGGAGGAATGATTTCCAAAACCTTTCTCTATGGCAATGAAGTTGTCGCAGTCAATAGTTAACACATTCCTTCTGTCAGGTGTCTTCCCCCAGGCCTTAAAAACAGGAGTTATCAAACCACTACTAAAGAAGAACAACCTGGACAACACATTAATGCAGATCTACAGGCCAATCTCTAATCTCCCATTTATCATCAAGATTATTGGAAAAGCTCTTTCAACAGTTAAATAACTTCCTAAGGAACGATCAAGAGTAACCCCTAAGTTTCAGTTAATACAGCTATAAACTATTGATTAGGCCTCAAATCTAGGTGAAATAATGGACTCAGACCAATGTCACAAAAGGACCTTGACAGAATCATCTATGGAACAGCGTCCTCACAGGTCTGCCTAAAAAGTCAATCAGACAGCTGCAGCTGATCTAGAAAGCTGCTGCTCGCCTCCTCACTAGAACCAGAAAAGAAGAGCACATCACCCCATTTCTATAGTCCTCACACTGGCTCCCTGTAGCTCAGGCAATAGACTTCAAAATACTCCTACTAGATTAGAAATCATTAAATGGCTTAGCTCCAAATATGTTGAAGACCTGTTGCCACCCCTCAGATCCTCCAGCTCTTGTCTACTTATCATCCCTAGACTTAGAACCAAACATGGAGAAGCAGCTGTCATTTTCTATGCTCCCCTTATCTGGAGAAAACTTTGATGACTGCAAAGCTGATAAAACTCTGAGCTGCTGTTTTATCCTTTTCATTTTTTATTTTCTATAACTGTTCTGCAGTTTTTTTCAAGTTTCGTTTGTT
This sequence comes from Apricaphanius iberus, assembly GCA_028564705.1. NCBI lineage: Eukaryota > Metazoa > Chordata > Actinopteri > Cyprinodontiformes > Aphaniidae > Apricaphanius > Apricaphanius iberus. The sequence continues at coordinate 1,790,234 of JAPXFQ010002688.1, forward strand.
TCTTTACCATCAAATCATCTAAAGCACCTTGAATTACCTTGTTGAAAGTGTGCTATACAAATAAAATTGCCTTGCCTTGAAGTTATCCTACTTAATTCCAATTTTTTTTATAATCTGAGTATGCTCTTTTTAATAACTGAACAGTATTATTTTATTCCTAATGTTGTACATTTGCCCTTCTTGTACAGTCTCTTATTATTTTTCTGTTTTTGTATTTTTAATCTTTGTTTAAATATGCATGTTACAATTTACCTTTAAGTTGCTGCTGATGTACCTGAATATCCCCACTCTGGGACATTAAAGGATATTTATATTCTTTCCTTCGCTATTCCATTCTACATAAAATAAATCATAAATACATTTTCAAAAATTACCTGTGTGGAGGAGAAGCCACCCAAAGCATTCCGTTGCTGGGAGAGCCACTTGACAACAGGCAGTGCAGAAGCAACATCTCCCAGGAAAGTGTAGGTCAGAAGACCATAGGCTGTCATCTCCACCTCTGCTGACACAACTTGGAGCAAACAACTACATTTAGTGACAATTCTTGGGGTTGTTTTATTTCCAGGAATCAAAATTTTAGCTTTGCCCACTGTGGTTTCATGCAATTTTATTTTTATTAACAAGGTTGACTTTAAAACTAGAGTACAGACATTTAACACCAGACCCCAAAAAATATTTTTTTTTTGTAATTTTTTTTCCAATACGCACCTGACTGAGAGAGACCATCATTGAAGCCCATGAAAGTATCTTCATTGGTCACTGTGCTTCCAGTCAGACTCCAGTGGGTGAGCCCATCTACAAAAAGAAAGGTGGTGAAGGAAAGAAGTAAGTAGATTGGCCACAACAAGCAATACCAATGTGTTAGTGTAATGATGCCTTAAGCCTAGTTCATTCTTCTCCATCAGCAAGCTTGCACCCAGAACCAGACATATTGACAGAGACGTTTTTCGTTTATAGTTCTCAATTTCTGTCAGTGTTGTAAAGCAATTCCCTACCAGGACATCAAGGGGTACTGCGTTTTCGTGGCGGATCTGCCTACCATTGCAGTATTGTTTCTGGTTGACTACAGTTTATCTTTTCATCAGCTTGTGAACACATTCCCCCCAAAAGGAGCAATGGATGGCATTGATTAAGCTTGAAAGCTTTTTTAAAAGAATTGCAGCTCATAAAATACTCTAAAAATGCATGTTATCTAACACAGCAGTCTGTTCTGTTGTTCTCTATACATTCTGATGTTCATAATTGCTAAAAAAAAACATATTAGAAAAACAGTTATTTCGATATAAAACATGTAGTGCTGCATTGACTACTGATTACAAAGACTATAGAGCACCGTTTTGGTGAAATGATCTTTGGCTGTTGCTGAGGTGACCAATCACAGTCATACACTCTCCGTTGACTGAAATCCGGCTCTACTCCATCCGTCTTAGCATAGGTGACGGAGAGGCCTTGTGTTGTTGGATAATGGCGTTGTGTCAATCAGTTTAGTCATAGACCAAGACGTATAAACTAGGCTTTAACAAGCAGCAATCTCTTGTTTCTGCCACTGAAATTGCTCTTGCTGATTGCTTGTACTACACTATTCTCAGGTTCAGTTGCCATGATAGGAGATGCTATTTATAGAAAGGAATGTCTCTGTGTTTTTCTTTAATGTTATTCATATGCGTTTAATTAATTATCTCCACACTTGGTGGAAGCATGACTGGAGGTTAAATTCAGATAGCTTTTTTTATTTCTTTCGTAAATATGTTATCCATGGAATTAAACTTGAGCTGAATGAAAGTGGTAGCAGTACCCTGAGTGATGGCCATGTGGTTGAGGCGACGTAGGGCTAGTGGAGCATAAGGACTACGGAGCAAAGACAGGGCATATGCAGACAGAGCTGTGGTATAAGGATCGTTGGCAGAGTACATGTTGCTTTCCAAGAAATCCTTGGCTTTAGCCACTGCCACCTTCTGGTCCTGTATTTAAAGTCAAAAGAAAAACAAACGTGGGTTTATGTTGGTATCAAATACCACTCAGATTTGTCTTTAAAAAAGTATTAAAATAATGCACTCTGAAAAAGTTTTAAGGCCCTTTATAAGAGAAACAAGCACACAACATCACAGATTGTCTCCACCATACTTGACCGCAGACATGAGGTGCTTTTCACATATTCATCCTTCATTTCACACCCATCCCAACAAGTGTTTTTTAGCAACAAAATCTTAATCTTAGTTTTATCTCTCCAAAACAGATGGTTCCAGTTAGTCTTGATTGAGATGATCAAACAACACTTGTTTATGTTTTTGATGGTAGAATATTTGTGAGATCTCATATAAACAATCAATAGACATGTATATAGTGCTTAGTGCTTGTTTGGGAGACTTGGTGAGCCCAAGCCGCACTGCAGTAAACTAGAAAACTCTGAAGATTCTTTTATATCATATTTCTCTCTGTGAATGGTTGCACAATAAATGTAGGTCCTCATGAACTTATAGTCAGTGTTATATTATCTACATATATCCAGAAATCAGAAACTCATAGATTACAAATAGATTACATTGTACATAGATTACAAATGAATAATCTAAATAAATACTTTATAAGTGTGTAAAAAACCCTTTTCTTTTGTTAAAAAAAATCTCTCTTATTTTACCCACTTCATAAATGCACCTAAATAAAATTCAAGATTTGTCTTAAATTTTCAAAGTGAGATTATACTACTGCAACAAATGAGGGACCAACAAATCTGTAGGGATCATCCTGACTGGTAGTTCTCAGTACATAAATGTAATAAATACATAGTGTCTTCTCCAATTTTTGTTGTTTTTTTTGTCTGTTTTTGGCACAGTATGAATCTAATATTAACTCAATTTGCATGCAAGGATTTATGGTTTACTTTTGTCCTGGCCACCATTAAGTGGCTCACCAGTTCCTTTTGCCCAAACGGAGTACTTATATAAACATTTATTTTGTCCTTAAAAAGTTAACTACTTTGTTTTCGTGCAGAAGTGAACCTTCCTCTCATCCATTAGATTATAGTCCTCTAGAGCCATCTTGCTGCAATTGCCACCGTTGACAAAAATTAATTGAAATGGGAAAGGTCAAAGTATGGCATCAAAGTGAAGAATGAATCTATTTTTATCAGTTGTATTAGGGTACATTCTAACAAGAATCACTCTAGGGATATACTGAAGCATGAAGGTGGAGAGACTGGTGGACGGAAAAGGGCTAAAAAAAAAACATAAATTCTGCTATTTAGAAAACTGGTGAGGAAAGACAAAGAGTCTTGAACCTTTATGTTTCAAGAACTTGTATACTGAACTCTCTGATTTTGACGATGGCTTTGACAGAAAGAAAGTTGAAAAAAACAACTCATGATTGGTCAATATCCAGTAAAGACGGGTTGGAAGAGACAGAACAGTACTAAAGAGGTGTGTTTCATGAGGCCAAAAACTGCCTCTGCATGTCAGTCTGAATGTTTTGAAGCAGGTACATTCAGAGTGCTGGGGCATAACAAATTTGAGTTGGCCGACTGCCAACATATCCATCTTCACAACTTTCGGGAATGCAGTGATACGTCCATACACGAAGCAGCCCCGTGGGATGGGCCACACTTCTTCAAGAAGGATGGTAATAACTCTGGTTGTTTGTTGTTATGTTTGAAAAACTTTGCTTAGAAAACTCAGCAGAAAAAAAATGAAATAAACAAATAAATAAATAAAAGAAAATCAAAATTCCACAACAATAAATAAGCAGTTAACTTGCTTTTAAGGGTCTTTTTTTACATCTGGCAAACACATCACTATTTCCTTCTTTAAAAGCGCACCTCTGAGAAATGGCTATTAAATGAAAGGCATATGTTATTGAACTTACCTCTGTTGTTATCCCCGTCTCCAAAAGAGCTGTTACCACATAAGCTGTTAGAGATATCTTGCCATGGATTCCTCCCTACAAAAAAAAACATAAGTTAGTATTTGCTTAATAAAATAAACTGCTCTGCTACGCCTTGCCCTACCCATATACACAAAAGATGTTGTAAATGTTATATTATCAAAGTCCTTAAAAATATGTATGTGGGTGGGTGGATGGTTGGATGGATGGATGGATGGATGGATGGATGGATGGATGGATGGATGGATGGATGGACGGACGGATGGATGGATGGATGCCATGGTTTGCAGAACAATGCTTGAGGATGGCTCTCTACCTAGACATTCCAAGACAGCATTCAGTCTTGCTGTTAGGAGGCCCGCCATGGCTGCGTTTCACTGTCTAGCATGTGAGGGACAAACTATTGTCCAGGATGTCAGAGCTGGCCTTCACAAAGTGGTGATTATTGAAGACTACCTCCAAAACTATGGGAGGAATAGGATGTGGTGTTCATGCCAGAATGTTCATGCCAACACAAACACACTTGCTTTGTGTGTTTGTGTTGGTGAGGATATCCTCACACAGCAGTGTGTGACCAGTATAATAACCAAAATTAGGATGAGCTCCCAAGCAATTCCTCCATGCACTACTCAGGCTCCTGTTTGTTAAATAAGTATGTTTTTAAATTATTTCCTGTTCCTTTAAACTTCATTCGTCCACTTCAGTAAATGACTCAAAAGAATTAGCTGCTTGGCATTGACAGAAAAGTTTGTCTTTAGTGGAAATGACATACTCCCCTCTGCGGCTCAACCCACAATTTAAATTCCCTTACATGTGTGCCACTATTTCAAAAGAGATTAGCAGGCAAGCTGAGTCATAAGCACTCTGCTAATATCTTTGACAAGGTTGGACCAAATATCAATGCTACAAACTCAGCTAGGGACTATTGGAAAGAAGGGGGGATTAATTAAGTCTTACATTTGGCAAAACAATGGCCAGCTTTCTACCTACATTTTTATTTAGATTTAAATTTGAATTTACAGGTAGAGAAATACAGAACTGCTTCAATCTTACATCCTCCAAACACAGACCTACCTGCAGGTCTTTATTGAGGATGCGTCCCATGGCAGGAAAGGAACCATCCTCTCGCTGATGTTTGATGAGCCAAGACTTCGCTGCCCGTAGCTCTTCGGGGTCAATAAAGATAAACCCTCGAGACTGAGCAAAGGACTTCAGAACAAACGCTGTCAACCTAGATGAAAGAATGATGGAGTTTAAAGTGCTGGCAAGAAGAAGAAAAATTAAGACCCTTAAAGCTCTTTTACAGCATCTTCTAAAAAATATTTGTAAATAAACATTACCCTTTACAAGACAACCACTGGATATACCGATGTTTTTCAACAAGCCACCCGCTTTCAATTTGTCATCAGAGGACAGGAATGTATAGATGATTTGATGAAATGGAAGGAAGAAGAAAGGAAAGAGGAGTCGACCAGAAGGGTGCGGCACAGTTTGATCAGTGCAACCGGATGCAACAGCTGTGCTCTTGAAAATGTGAAACTGTACACGAGCCAATAGAGCATGTTTCTGGTTGGGAGTAAAACATTCCCGAAAAGCATTCCTCAACTTAGGAAAGCACAGATCCTCAGAACGAAGTTCTGTGAATCCGGCCGGCCCGGGACTGCAAATAGGAGTTAATGAGCTTTGGTTTCCTTGGGCTACGGGCAAGAAGAGTCAGTGGAGCTAAATCGGGGACAGCCAGGTCAGTCTTGGGTACATGGCTGATCTCATAAATATACATAAACAATAGACTTCCTGGTAGTGAGTGGAAGCTGCTGTCTTTGGCCAGTAACTTATGTGGCAGCAAGTCTTCCATTACAGCAGCCCTCATCAGAGTTGGGTAACTGTAGGTGAGGTAAGTTGTTTACCAAGCAAAGAAAGAAAAATGAGATGGAAAGGAAGGAAAACACAAACAGGTCACACATTACATTCCTAATGTGGCCCACAAGTGAGATCATAATCCAAGAAATTAGCAACCGGGGGATATGTAGGGGAAAAAAATAACGTACACACATAAACCAAAAACATAAAACCTTTCCTGACTGGAAGGTAGGTTATTGCTCCCATGAGACAAAGCTGATGCCACAACACTGGGGCTCAGGCTTTAAAATGTTTCCCCTTCAGGAAAAGTTCTGGAAAGTGTAAATGTGAAGTGGTTTGAAAAAAGGAAGGAAGCACAAGGGAAGCTGATTTCCGCCCCTCAACCCCCAAGCTAGAGTACACACTCTAGTAATTTTCTCTGTTCCCTCTCCATTCCCTTGTTTTTTTAACTTCCCACTTGCATATTGCACTTCTCCAGCTCCACTCTCTTCTAAAAATGTATCCAAAAGAGGCTTCATGATAAAACCAACCCAGCTACACTTTTATTAAGAATGTTATGAGTTGGACATAAAATTGTAAGGACTGGATGAACAGTTTATAGAAAAATGTTATCTACCACATAGATAGTGGACTAAGCAGCGGGTATTTAACCACCTAGCTCAAAGCATCCTCCATAGACAGATTTAACTTAAAAATAGGCATACAAATCTATTTATTTTGCATTTCACGTCTAATTTACGTTTTTATCCATTTTAATAATTATGGATATGCAATATTGGTTTATATTTTTTCATAAATCCAACGATGAACATGGAACATAATTTTTTTATTGAAAGAAGAGCCAAAGAAAGGCCACAAAACCTTAAAAAACAGTTGGGGGACGGTTGTACGCCGCAAAACTTATGTGTTAATTGTAGAAGTTCTCCGTTGTAAGTTATAGTTTGTGTAGCAGTGCTTATTATTTATCTTTTGAGTTATGTTGTTAGTTTTTGGTGGTTATTGTCCACACACCATGAAAATGGGGAAATTAGAGAATGACCCAGCAAGTGAAAGAGGACCACTGTATCTCTTAAAGTATGGCTACCACTCTGAGCTGTCAATCAATTCCTTCAAGTAAAATTCCACAATTATAGAATATATGATTCCTTTTTTTTTTTTTTACATATAATTTATTTCTTTAAAAAAAGCAGATAAACTTAATTTTTCTTTGAACAGGCTCTGAATAATTTATTATTTTTTAAAGTCTTAAAGTAGGCTACATTTTATGAAAAACAAAAACAAAACAGGTAATCCTTCCAGTCAACCAATAAAAAAAATGAAAATTAAGAAAATAAGAAGAGAAAAAAAGTGAGGTCTTGTTTCTCTGTGTGAGTCTTCCTTCTGCTAGGCATTTAGGTTAATGTTCATGTAGTGAACTTTTAATAGCTCTGGCATGGAAGATGGTAACTATTGCACCCTTCACTGCCAGCTGCGGTCATTTATTCTGGATTACTATATTCCACTAATTTCCGCTATGAAATGTTTTCTTTAAATGCTGGGAAACACTGACATTACAGCCGGCAATTAAAGCACTGCTCCATACATGAACTCTCAAATATCAACAAAACCGGGCTTGTTTTGGAGACTAATGTGTGGCTGATTGATTTATAAAGTGTCTATTGCAGTTTTTCTCATAGTTCACTATTTATTCAGTGCCCACAAACCACATTAGTTGGCCCTGAGCAACACAATAAAACTACTGCTCATCGCATCCTAACATGCTCTCACTGTCATTAGGAAGATTTAAAACCTACTACAACAGTGTAATACCACCAATTACACTGAGCATGAGTCATTAGAAAACATTCATAACTTTTACTTTACAAGGAATAAAAAAGGTAAAGCCTCCAGTCAACCTATAATATTGACTTCAATAGTGGCATTTAGAATTTGGAGGGTCAAAACCTCATGGGTATATTCTGATGCACATAAATAATAAACTCTTCCTGGCTCAGGGAGCCAATCATAATGTTTTTATTTTTTTCATTGGTCAGTCATTTATAGAACTTGTTTCTTTATAGTCCCAGCTCTCTTAAACATCCCAATACCCATCTGAGCTCATAAATCAACAGGAAGAATGAACATTACATTACTGAACAAGGCCTTAAAATACAAGCAGCTCCATACTACAGGGATACATTTCTGTTAAGGGCTAACTGACTGCTTAAAAATAAAAACTACATAAATTAGACAACATAAATAAATGCTCTGCAAACAAGTATAACTATGCACAGTTAAAAGTTGCTTTTTATTGTTGTTTGAAAAGTTCCCAATTATTCAAAGATACCTTTCTCCCAAGAAAAACTGAATGTATTTGCTGCTCCTAAACGTAACTTTTGTGTGTGCATTTAAAGTTAATCTACTACGCCTGCAATGACTCACCACATACTGCCAGAGGAATCTCTTTCGCCAAAAGCACTATAGGATCCATCCTGCCGTCTATAAGTCAGCTGTCTCTGGTAACCTGGATGACAACAGAGAGAACATTTATTGTGAAGAAGAGACTATACCTGTGACAAAAAAAAAACAACAAAAAATAAATGAAAAAAATGAAAAACAGAAAATAAGTACAAAAATGTTAGATAATCTATTAACAATATTATTAAAAAAACAAATCAGTTTGACTTTAGAGGATTGAGCAACACAACCAAGAACCAACAACATCCTATGTGAAGTAATATTCACCATTTGTTGCTGTTTATAAAAATCGTCTGGAAACGTGTTTACTATATATAAAAATAAGTAAAAATGTATGAATATCTTAAATATGAGCCACAAATGAAAATTTATGTTATTGGCACTTTAAAAATAATGATGTAATTGCAAAGATATTTCAATGCTAAACTTTTGTATGACAGGGGTGTGTAATAAATAACTCTTGTAGTTTCCTTTGCAACTTTTATTGTTTTATTGTCATGATATTGATAAACTATTACTGATCTTAATAAAATAAAAAGCAAAAAGAAAATTAGTTAGAAAGTGTTAGTAAGACTAAGTGATGGAATTTATGATTTGTAATCCAAAATGCAATGATTAGTTAATTTATTAAAAAGAAAAAAAGATGTGTTCCGAATTCAGCATCTACATTCAAAAACAAAATTCTAACACAGGTTCAAAATTAGAATATCATGAAAACATTTATATTGTCACATATTTCAGAAAGTGAAACTCATGAAATAAATCTAATACATAGAGATTTAATACACAGAGAATTTTGATAATTATAGATTACATATTATAAAAAGGTACCGTTTTGTGTTTCAGAAAAGTTGAATATTTAAAAAAAAATATTGGAAACTCATGGTGTTACACCGTAATCTAAAAACCTAACACTTTATTAACCCTAATCTAAACACCCAAAAACCTTATTAACTCAACATCATGAACATCTGAAAATGTTTCCTGAGTCTCTAAACAGTCTCTCAGTCTGGGTCAGTGGGCTACACAAGGAAGACTTAACTAGACTAGGAAGGGAAGTGTGCATCAGGGTAACGCAGCTCCAGATGAAAGTAAAGTTTGTATTTCATTTAGTATTAAGGCAAGGCAATGCAAAATTATTTATATAAGACACTTTTAGTAACAATGCAAATCAAGGTGTTTTTGGTGATTAGGGGAAGCAATAAACACACCAATAAACTACAATAAAAACATAAAATACAACATCAGAAACATAACAATAAAACATGCTATAGTTATGAGATTCCAACTATTATCAATCAAATGATCAAATGCATGTCTAAGATGATGGTTTTTAGCTTTAATTTAAAGGAACTCAGTGTGTTTCAGCAGATTTGCAGTGGTCTTGAAGTTTGTTGCAGATAAGGGGAGTATTAAAACTGAAAGCTGCTTTTCTGTGTTTGATGACAAGGTCCTAGAGTCTAGACAAACATTACATATGCACATGTTGTTGGTTAGAACAGATGGCACATATATTACATCCATCTAGACAATAATTCAGATTACCTAAAAGCCACTATCCAAGTCACCAGGGCTACTGTAACAGCCAGGCAGTGCTGAAAGCTTATTACCGTCGGCCTTGAAGGTGGTTAATGATTCATGCAATAAGAGGCCCAATCCATTATTGAGTGCATAGAAGTAGAAATAGTTTTCCAAAGCCTGACATTTCTGTAAAAACATTTTAAAAAGTTGTATTTTCCCTAATGTAATATTCTTACTTCCTGAGACACTAATTTTTGGGTTTTCATCACCTGCAGGTCTTTATCATTAAACATTTCAGGCCTGGATTACAAATACAGGCTCGAAATATTTCACTGTGTGTAACAAATCTATATAAAATGTGACTTTCATTTTCTGAATTAAATGGCAAAAATATTGAACTTACACACTTTTTTATATGTATTTGTACATGTGTTTTGTCTTGCATTTCCTTCAATTAGCAAAAAGGCACACAAGAGGAATATTTTTCAATGCTGGTCCTCAAAAGCACACTGCCCTGCATGTTTTAGAAGTTTTCCCACTTTAACACACCAAAATTCTAATGATTGATGTTCAGCAAAAGCCTATTAATCAGCCATTGGTTGAAATTAGATGTGCTGAAACAGCAAAACATCTAAAAAATGCAAGCAGTGTGCCTCTGGAAGCAGAGTTCTAAAATGTAAAGAGTAGAAAAAGCAATTTTCAAGACTTAGTAAGGATTTTGTGTTAGACTCACAAATAAAGGATACAAATATAGTCTATGAATGCAAGCCCAAAAACAGGCTTTGTATCTATCTTCTTTACCTTGAAGCAGATAGTCAGTGGCTTCGTTTTCAACCTCAGAACTCAGCTGTCCGGTCTTCTGGAGGTACTTCAGAACAAAGACGTTGGGTGCAAAGTGAATCATGTTCTGCTCTCCACAGCCGAAGGGCAACCTCAGCAGCTTATCCAGGTTATTTAGAGTTGGTCCCATTACATCCCCTATAACAGGTGCACAGACATACATACAAAAACATTTTAGAGCCTTACACTGGGAAAGTAGGTGTGTTTAGAGTCAATTAAATAAGGACTTCACTGTTTGACCAAAGCTAATTTGAGTACAGTGCCTTGGGAAAGTAATTACAGTAGTTGAACTTTTATCACATGCCTCTACATCTTAAAATCCTCAAATAAATTCTAGTGCAACCAGCTACCTTCAGAAGGTAAACCTGTCATTGTCAGATTTGTGACCAGAAGAAAGAAGGCTGACCTGATGAAGAATAAAGCAGCACTGCGAAGTCATTGTGCAAACAAAACTATCTTTATCAGTGATGACCTTAGAAGAATGGGATTCAAGCTCATCAAACATGTGGAGGAGAAATGTCAGTATACTGTTATAAGAGATGGAAAAGTGATTTGAAAATGCAAAGGCCAGTATGTGGCAATAATCACTCCTGATGACCTGTTCCTGGTAGGATTCAATGATGTGGATTATGAAAAATTTGGCATTGATATCTAGGACAGACCAGGGGCACAAGTACAGAGTGTGTCAAACCATACCGAGGAATCAAACCATTCTGGCCTGCGCATATGTACTTTGAATGTATGTGGAATAAGAAGTAAACTCAAAAACCCACACTTTACTCGGATCTGTCAAGATATGACGTCTTATGTATGTAATTCAAAAACAGACAATATTGACTCAACTGAGATTGAGGAAAAATTTGATGTTATTGGATTTCAGGTTTTTGTGGCCAATAGGCATAAACTAAATAAACTGGAGGACAGGGGGTGTACTTCTGGCAGTGATTAAAAGGATTGCATCCAAATGTGTACAAAAAGAGTGGGTATATGTTTGCTTAAGAATAAGTAGGCAACTATATGATCTGTGGGTGCTTAAGTGCACATACAGGCGAAGAAGATGATTTTGTACAGATAACAGACAATAAGATAAAGTTAGAAGACAATATTGAACATACAAGTCTCAGTCAATTACAATTATTTAACATACCACTCAAGAGAAAATCATGTGATGTACATAAAGGCTGTGGGAATTATGGTCAAGCCCGTTTGGAAATGTGTAGCAATATCTCAATTTGCATTTTGAATGGAAGGTGTGGCAATGATATTAGTATCGGAAAAGTAATAAGAACGGATAATAGTGTTATTGATTATATGATTGGGTCACCATTTATTCTTTCTAAAGTTAGTTATTTTACTGTGCATCATTTTGATCAATTACTCCCTAATAAACATTGTCTGGTTGAGATTATACTGAATGTAACCTCTCTCACAGAGTCACATGGAAATATAATTCTAGATCAAAACCTTACAACTACACAGACAGAAGATGGCACACTAATAAGCAAATGAAAAATGGATAAACCCCTTGAAATCAATGAGAATTTAGATATTGAAAAGGTGAAGGAATTAATGTCTAAAATCTATGAAGAAATTGTTCTTGGGATATGCCACATACTGACCAATAGTGTCACTGTCACATTTTCAAAAAGAGCCTATAAAGATTTAAAATAATCTAAGATAAATAGCAAGATACAGTTTAATCATGATTATAAACACAAAAAAACAAGAATACTATAACATAAAGAAAAAGTACCAAATCCAAAAAAGTATTGCTTCTGCCGGAAATTTAAGAATAAAAAGCAAAGCTTATAAGAATGCTTTACACAGAGCTAATCGAGATAATAAAGTTAGATTTAATGTTGAAGTGCGGAATATGAAGTCTAAAAATCCAAAATTGCATTTATATGCCTGACAACTGAACATATTAGTTACCAAGAAGTTAAACAGACTACTTAAAAATGGTAAAGCAACGGCAGCTGATAAGATATTTCACAAATATATTAAGTGTACTTCAGATATTTTGGTTCTGGTGTATGTAATTTTGTTTATAAGATTTTGGACAGTAGAATAATCCCTGAGGATTGTGTTCTCTGTTTGATAGTGCGTATATATAAAAGGAAAGATAATGAACAGGACTGTAATAGTGATAGAGGCATTACACTCTTAAGTTGTTTGGGTAAATTATTAAAAAAATATATCAAATGTAAAGCTATGTAAATTCTGTAATGTTAATCTGATTTTGCATGAAAATCAAGTTGGATTCAGAAAGGCTATTCCAAAATCGATAATATTTTAAGTTTTTAATTGATCGGTTCCATTTTAAAAAGATGAAGTTATTTTGTGCATTTATTGACTATAGAAAAGCATTTGATATGGTCTGGCAAGAAGTACTGTGGCATAAACTGTTGAAAACGGCCATAAAAGGAAAATTTCTGACAATAGTAAAAAGTATGTACAACAGATTAGAATTTATTTACATGCCTACGAGGTGTCAGGCAGGTAGAATATTTATCCCCACTTTTATTTGCCTTTTTTGTGAAATGATCTTGAGGATCACTTGTTGGGGAATGGATGTGAGGTGGTTAATATTGGTGGTTCAACAATAGAGGATTATCTCAAACTTTTACTGTTACTGTATGCAGTTGACACCATCATTATGTCTACATCCAAACAAGGGCTACAGGTTTCCCTGAATTATTTATGTGACTATTGTAAAAAATTGAAATTAGAAATTAACAGTGGCAAAACTAGAGCAACAGTATTTGGACACAGGGAAAGGGTTAACACTAAACTACAATGTTTATGTAACGGGGAAAGATTGGAGATTGTACATTGTTTAAATACTTAGGTGTTCTCTTTAATTATAATGGTTCTTTTAAGAATTCAATTGTAGAGCTAAAAACACAAGCTAGCGGATTTGTGTTTACAGTTCTAGCAAAATGCAGGAAATTTGATTTGTCAATTGATGTTGCATTGGAACTTTTTGATAGGTTGGTGTGTCCGATAATTTTGTACACATGTGAAGTGTTGAATACAAAAAAAAGTTATTTATCTGAGAAACTTCATGTTTGGATTTTTGAATAAGTCTTAAAAGTAAAAATGAGCACTTGCAGTAACATGGTGTATGGTGAGCTGGGACGATATCTTTTGTCAATAATGATTAACAAGAGAATTAATGCGTTCTGTGGAAAGTTGATGGATTGTGGGGAAACCAAACTCAGTTGCAAACTATACAACCTGTTGTTTGACCTGTTAAGAAATGGTGACTATATGTTGCCATGGCTACGGCAAATAAATCAGATTCTAGATGACTGTGGTCTCCCCTACATTTGGAGGTCCCAGGAAATCGCCAGTTTTAACTGGCTAAAACTCACACTGGAACGAACCTTACAGGACCAGTTCATACAGAAATGGAGAAGTGAGTGTGGAACTATGTCATCCTGTGATGTTTATGTGGAATTTAAAACCATATTTAAATTAGAAAAGTATCTTCTGTGTGAGAATGTTCACCACAGACATGACATCTGTAATTTAAGAACTGGAAATAATCGACTTGTAAAAGTAGTGGGCTGATAAAGAGGTATTGACAGTAAATTATGTCACTGTAATCTCTGCCATGATAATGTTGTTTGTTGTGTGATGAGTTTCATTTATTGCTTGAATGTGCGAACGCTGAAGTTGTCATTTACAGAAAAAAACATCTGCCTAAGTATCCTAAGTAAGTGTATTTTATGTAAGACACCCTTCTATGTTCAAACTCATCTTACTAATACAAAATAAAAGTCAAAAAGCTATTTGAAAACTTGGTACATTTTTGAAAAACGTTCTTTCTTTTTTAAAATAATAATTTGTGAAAACAGGTTTTGTTTTGTTAACTTGAGCTCTATACCATGGATATGGTCGGAGCACTGAAATAAGTAAGAAGTCACTAATTAGTAAACCCAGTCCACCTCGGGGTTAATTTATTATCACTACAATTCCAGCTGTTGTTTGAAAGTCTCAGTGGTTTATTAGAAAACATTAGTGGATAGACTACCATATAAAAAAATATGAGCGCAGTAGATAAACCAAAGAAAAAGTTGTGACAAAGCTTAAAGCAGATTGTAAAACAATATCCCTAATTCTGAACATCTCATGGAGCACTCTTTATCATTCAAAAACATAAATAAAAAGAAATATGGCCCAACAGAAAACCTGCTAAGGCATGACCTTCCACAGACAAGGTAAGATGATCATTACTCAGAGAAGCAGTTAAGAAACCATTGGTAAATCTGAATGAGCTGCAGCATTCAATACTCAGGAAGGAGAATCTCTTGAAAGGACATGCACTCTTCAAATCTGATCTTTATGGAAGAGTCACTGTCCTGGACTAAGGCTACGTCCATACTAAGCCGGATAATGCCATAAACGTATAAGTATTTAGTCTACACCCCCCTATCGTTCACACTAAGGCGGCTTTGTTTTTAGTCTGTGGCCGGATAACTATTAGCCGGGTAAGAGAGCCGTGTAAATCTTAATTCAATGGCTAAGCGAGCTAGTGTGGACAGCTTCCCCGGATAATGAAAGGAAGTGGCGTCAATGAATGCTGCGTCAATAACAATACGACACTACAGACAAAGACAACAGCGAAGAGTAATAAATCGATCTCGTCGTCTGTCCACACCAAAAACTCTCTCTTCTTCTGAGCAGCTATTGCTCTCTTCGGTTAACGGGACAAGCAGGTATGTACTGTATATATTATGTAGGCGCTGGCGTCACATAGATTATACGCGTGTTCAGTTCGTATTTTCGCACATGCCTAGTATTTGCACAGGTCGGTATGGGATTGCGCAATCATGGGAACTTAAACGGACCTTAAACAGGGCGTAAATGCTCGTGTTGAGTGGATAACATTAGGCGTCTAACTCCCCGTATAACCTTATCGGCTTAGTGTGGACGTAGACTAAATAGAAGCATGTCAGAATGGCTCAGTTAAAATCAACACTGGGGACTGCCTTTGAAAGTATACTATTATTTACACCTGTGACCCTTTGATGATATGTGGAATAGATGATAGATAGAAGGATTTTAATTTCCTGATTTCTATTGGTAAAAAAAACCCTCCAAAAACCACTAATATCTGAGAATAAATTGAAAATGTAAAAAAAAAAAAAAAGTTTACGGTGTGTGAATACTTTTGACAGACACTGTGCATGCCTCCAACAATTAAACTAGTATACCGATCATAAATGCAGTTGCTCTTTCCGATCCAGGCACCATGTTGTGTGGTAGCCCAAGAGTGAAGGCCTCATTGTGGTCATCATCAGAGTCCTCCTTTCTCCAGATTTTAAACTCCCCTACAGAGCCCCACCCGGTTGAGAATCCAATGTGTTGCACCTAGAAGGACAAAACCACATACATACTTTTCAAAATCATCTGCAAGCGTAAAGTACCAAAAATCTGTACATCATACCATGGAAAAGCCAAACCTGTCTTGGAAACTGGCCTGCCCACTGCAGGATGATAGATTCATTGGATGGATGTAAACCATGGCCCACCTAGAGAGAGGAAAATTCAGACAAGTTGAATCGAACTTGTCTTGATATACTCGGTCATTCTAAACTGTTGGCAATGCCAATAGGATATACATAGATATTTATTAGAGTAAAGTAGAGAACATTTCCATTCTGGCATAACCCTATTGAAACAAAGCATGTGCAAGGCAGAACACATAGCAAATGCATCCTAAAATTATTAGGTTTTCACTGAAAATAAATGGCAAACAAGCTAAACTTCTGATTGAACTTTTAAAAAATGAAATAGAGAAAATATTGAAACTGGGGTAAAGGAACAGCTTTCCAAAGGGTTAGTACAGTGGTAATATCAAGCCAACAATCAGTGTTCCTAGGGACATCAGCCTCTTAGTAGGATCTTACATGGAGGCACACCCGAAGAAGTTATGTCCTTTAGTCTAAAAGAAAGTCCTGTTGAGTTGGTTTTCTCTAACCATCTCTTGGCCATGAAGCAGAAAGCCTTGATTTGAGCAATCTTGTATATGTTTTCATGTGTCCATAAAGTTTTACAGTACAATACATATACTATCCCTACCTGTACAACACCTCCTCTCCAACTGATCCAAAAACTGCGGAACTCATCCCAGGACAGCATACCCGGTGTGGAGACGCTGACCAGGGGATCACCCATTTTGCCTAAGGAAATCCAGGAGCGTGTATTCTGCCTCCCTCCGAGTACAATCTCAAGCAAATCCACACTGTCATGGGGACTAGCAGAGAGGGCAATATGGGCGTCGTTGTGGGTCTTCACAGCCACCTCAAACTGCTTCATCTTGGATGGCTTTTTGACATACTGATACTCATACTTATTAGGAGTGGAAATGTGGATTCTCTCTAAAAGTGATAGTAAAAAACACAGTTTCATTGGGAACATTTTGGGTATTAATGTTGCATACTAAATACTTATACTTCAATGAAATATGAGAAAAATGACTTTTTTTTAGAAATGGAAAACATTTGGATCTTGGAAGAAAATTTTCTTTCTCTTTTTTTATTATAATTGAAACCTATTTTCACTGACCATTGGGACAGAAGAAAACACTGTAGGTGTACTCTCTTGATAGCCCCTCTGGCTGCAAGCATATTGTAAGACAGAGAAGAAGAAATCTTTGCAATTTGAAAATCCAATATTTACACAAACTATACATACAATTTTCTATAAATGACAATGAATGTCTACTCTTACCTCAACCAGGACAGTCCTACGCACGTAGTCAAGGCCAGTGGGGATTCTCCTTTCATCTGCATAACTACCAGTCCTGCCTGACAGTATTCCATCTGAACAGCAACTTGATGAACTGTAGGCAATAGCTCGGGCTTTTGAGACAGCACAAAAATAAATAATTAATCATAGTCAATAATTTCCTTTTTACTCCAACCACAAATTATTTCAGACTTTATTCATTCTCTAGAAATATGTCTGCTGTCTTTCCTAACTATTAAAAAAAGTCAGGCTAAGAACAGTTTTGTCAAAATACTTATAAGATGCCAAATTCCTTGATTTATATTTAGGCCAATTATACTCATAGACAATAACCATTTTAGAATACCCTGGACTCCAAGTGAACAGGAATACCCAAATAAGCAAAAATGTATAACTTAGCCCCCAACCCGAAGAGAAGATAAAACAACAAGGGATTGTAGCGCAATAAGGCAAAGGTGGCCCATAGAAAGAGAAGAAAGCTCAAACAGATGCTGCTAAATGTGCAAAAAATGGCAATTTTTGCACTAAAAGAAGGTTGTGGTTTGTGACAACAAAAGAGAATGATAAAACTAGTAAGACAATATATTGAAATTCACTTGAGTGAATTTATTATCGAGTCAATGAACTGTGTGACATTGTGGCAACTAACATAAAAATCTTTAATAATATGACACAACGTCACATAACTGAGAAACTCTGTCTTGCAGTTCTTCAGCGTTAGAAGAAAAATCCAGTTTCAAGCAATATAAACTCACAAATCCAGATTAGTAATCCACTAGTCAGGATTAGTTATTAAGTGAATATTGTAAATTAGTACTAATATAATGAAGACCATTATGTAGACCTCCTCTATATGAAAGTGCCCGGATACCTGATTCAGCACTACAATATTAAAACTGACTTGAATTAATTAGAGGCTTTGTAAGATTGGGAAATTTGTGCTGAAAGTTCTGATCATTTTGAAATATGATTTAGTGTCCGAAGCAGAGTTAAGAGTCAGTAGTAATGAGGGGATTTATCTTGTCATTGTGGTGCGAATAATTGTTTGAACAAGCAGGCATTAGTTCTAATATAACCACTTTCTATGTCCAAATGACAGTGTGACCTGTTATATATTTTACCTTCAAAAGTAAGACTCTTTCAAATGTGGGCTTTGTGTCCAACAGTTTAAAGAGCATAGAATGAAAGTAATGTAAACAAACAACCCTGCATGTTTTGCCATAGAAAATATCTTAATTGGTTAAGTTAAATGAGTTTTCCATATCAAATACACTAAAGCTTAAAATATACTTATTTAGATTTTTTTTTTATGGTTACACAGGTGCAGCAGGCAAGTTTAGGGAAACTGGAGGAAGTATGAAAGGGAGAACAGAGTCTACTCAGGGACTGATTACAGAAGCAACAGCTCAAAATATAGATTCTGATATAGTTATTGGCTGTGTTTTGAATGATAATAATGTATATGTGAATGCATGCTGAAGCAATTAACCCTTATTAGCGACAAATTGGATATATTTTTTTGAGAAATAGTCTGAATTACAAAAATATTATTATGATACAAAATAGTATGCTGTTTTAGCTTTAACATGTCAGATTATAATTATACAATGTTATTAATAGGTCGAGAAGTAATCTCTGCCAGTCTATGGCATGAAACCCCACGAATGAAAATGAGTCCCACTCCGGCCCTGTCCAGGTAACATGTCATTCCCTCACTAAAAACATGCCTGAAGTGCTGCTTTGAATAATCCACTCATTTTTTTGTCCTTTTTGAATTCCTGCTGATTGTCATTGGGAGTGCCTTTGCCTGTTCCCGCAAATAATATATACAGTTTATACGCCATGCCCCTCCTTTTTCGCATGCCCCCTCCTCCGATTTGACGTACTCAGCCGAGCCTCCAGCCCTGCAGAGCACCCCCCACCCCTGAGCTGAGGGAAAGAGCATCAGATTTTGTGTCACTCTCTGCAGCAGAGCATGCCAACTTCTGACACCATTTAAATTATCAGTACAGGCTGGTGCAATTTAAAGCTTATTTTATTCTCCAACATTTTGGTTGAAATACGGATCCTAGCTGAGTGTTTGGAGGATGTTTTAAAGAAGGAAGTGTATAATAAATGAAGAGCAGTGTGGAAAATGGGGGAAGGTTAGAGGCTGTAGTGTCAAGGAGGTTAAATATTACCAAGCCGACATGTCTTGTAAAAGTCTCTGGATCTCTCTGGTTCTCCAAAAAGCTCACTTTCAGGGTCAGACATCGGATACGGTATGGTTGTACGATATCCTGTGTTGCCATTGTCCACAGATGTAATAGAAAATGGCTTTTTTTTCAAAATGCTACAATGCAACACACAGAAAAATGCCAGTAAACAATGTCCAAGACTGACTGCACACACACGCTATCATGGTGGCAGGTATATGATGTACTGAAGGGGAGTGTCAGAAGGGGCTGGAGGGTCTGAGAGAGACAGGCGAATATCAAGGCATCAAATATGGAAGTAATGAGAAGGCAAATTTATTTTAGGTGGATTTTGTTATATACAGGATTTTCAAAGAAATCAAAGGTAAGAATTTTATTTAAGTGTGCTACAGAATGGTACTATGTGCCCAAAAGCAGCATAATCCCTCTTTAACCTTTGTAACTGAGACATATTCTTACCAACCTTCTCAATGATCCTAAAAGAGGTGCATAAGTTGTTTTTCAGGGTTTTTGACTGGACCAAGGAACAGACTGGGGATTCAGTGTCTCCACCCAGACAGTGTTGAGTGTGTGAATACAGTGAACACTATTTCGAACCATCATTTTATCCGTGTAATTACTAGTCTTGGCTGTAAATAATCTTGTAAACAGCAATTAAGTGGACTGTAGCCAATAGTTCAAGGTGTCAAGGATATATGAAAATTTTGGTGCCAACCTTTAATAAGCACCATTAAAAACCTGCTGAAAATATATTTCGAAGGTTCTTCGTTTCGACTTCTCAATAGGTTTGAGATTCGTCTTTACACCCTCTCTGCAACTTTACGTGTCACATAAAAAGTGAATTTAAACGGTAAGGGAAAACAATATATCAATAAGGGTTTAAGAGGTAAATAAATACCATGGAACGAGCCATATCCCTAATTATCTGGGGAGAGTACAGGGGTCAAACATGTCTCTAGATGGACACACAGTTCTCTTCATGTGTAGGACATTGGCAATGTGACATTGTGCCAAGCCAATTCTCTTTGTGTGTGTGTAGCGAAAGGGAAACACAAGAGGCCGGGGAACTATGAGTGGGGCCATGGGGGGCCCCTTGACCGCTAGTGACCTGAAAACTCATCAACATGCCACTGAGTGTCACAGTGCAGCTCTGGTTACTCTCCCCCACTGCTGGTCAGCTTTGTTTTCACATGTGCTCAGGAGGGGACTGCTTGTAACCTGGGTGGGTGACCAGATCACACACAGCTCAGCCTCTTGGCCCACACTCAGTTCCTAAATACTGGCCTATTTGTGAGGAGTCACACTAAGAGCACCAACTGTCCTGGCAAAAAAAGCTATCATATTTGGTAATCTTTATTACGTTTCATGATATATAGTTCAATTAGTACAATAAAAAGCCTGATTATCTGCATTACTGATCTGCTGCTCTGGCAACATGGGACACGATTTGTGAGCTTAAATATTGCAGGGAAGATGTTTTTAATCATTTTGCAAAATGGGACAAGTACCTTGTTTAGTTAACCAGACTTTATCAATTAACTCCAACTTGTATCATTGATACATGGATGGAATACCTGATATATTTGCAGATCCCAGTTCAGTGAAAGACAACACAATAGATGTCGGAATAGCCTCTCCAGGAGCCACACATTTCTTTCTGGTAAGATGGTGCTTTCCAGGATGGCCGATAAACTTGATACCTTTTGGAACAGAGACCTTTATGTGTACCTAAGAGAAAAAAGACAAATAAGCTCCCCTGGACCTCCTATGATGGCTGAAAATGACAATCTTTTTTCAATCTCCCTCATATTGCGTGTTTCCTCAAGGCACCGAAAGCAAAGGGTTTTTTTTTATTCGCATTTCTTCAAGCCTATTTCCCTGTTGCTTGACTTAATGCCTGTCAGGCTTCCTTAAGGATTAAAGCATGCTTGTGATCCATTTTCACAGGGTGTGGTAACAAAAACAGGGTCTATTAACAGTTCTTTATCTGCATGCCACGAGTCATAAATAACTGAGGAGAAAATATAGGAATCACATGTTCCAGGGGTGGACATCAAAGGAAGGGCGATTCTTGTTTGCATATTCACCAAAAATGACATCAGGGCAGCACACGCAAAGACCATTTAACAGGCTCATCTGCACAAATCATGATGTCATGTGAATGGAGTGCAGGATGGATCCATTTAAGGCCAGGATAGTTTGCTAAGCTTTTCAAAGCAAGTGCTACAAACTATTTTGGAGCTAAAATCAAATCTTGGTATTTCATTCCTCAGGAATTTTAGATGCCTCTTCTTATATTCTTATTGACTTTTGAATAGACCTCATGGTGTAAAGCGATAAGGAGAAGAGTTTACTGAAAAGCAAAGGTAGAGATAAATGTGTCAATTTCTGATTAATTTTCTTTAGTTGGAATAACATGATAATTCGTGATACAATAACAAAGACTTTTGAATGACCGGTAATAGATATCTCAGGTCAGGGGGTTAAGGATCAATAGGCCTTGTAAATAAACAAATCATAATATTTTGTAGCGGTCTGGGACAATAATGTACAATTAAAGTGCCCAATGAAGCTGAAACACGGGGCCTGTTGGATATTTTGCAATCCTTGGATTTTAGTCTCATTTTTCATCTTGTATCGCAAAAAACAAACTACAACTCTTTTGACTAAAACTTATTTAGCCATGGTCAGGATCTCTGGCTTTTAAATTTAAAAGCAGTTTATTGTTGATCTATTGTGAACCTGCTGGGATGGCATAGGTATTAGGTATTATGACATTGATGTCTTCTGTTTGGATTCAGAAGATTTTCCAGGATCCCAGTTGAAAGAACAACAAGACTGACCCATGAAGTCAGAATTCCAACAAAGAAAGTTGGGACCTTATGCTTTTACCTTGGTACAAGAAACACTTACTGAACAGTTTGGAATTATTTCTGGTAGGAAAATAACACGGGCAGTGTGTGAAAGTGAAATATTAACATGTGCTGTGTAAAAATGTCTAATTAATGCCCTCTCTGCAACCAGTTTTTACCTCAGAACAAGTAGGAAGGTAGTTGTAGACTGTAAGCGGAACTTTGGTCTGCTCCCCTCTGATTAAACTGTAAGGAAGTGTGAAGTCAACAAAGAAAGGCTTGAAAGTCCGAAGTTCTGCCCTCTCCGCCAAACCCAGTCCTTTCTCCTCGGAAAGTCCAACAGCTTCTGTGATCCATGTGGTGATCGAATCTGGGATATCCAACTGGAGAACAGCCTCCCCAGTTTCAGAACTGTGAGTGACCCGATGAAACACAACTCAAAAATATGTTGGACAATAAGAACATTTTAACATCATTTGATGATGTCATTTAATGCAAGCAATGAAAAACCACATTTGATTGATAATAGTACATTTAAGTGGACATTTCTACACTGCTAACACCTGTGTCAACACCAACATCTTAGCTGATGTAACTACAGCAAACACTCCAAATCAGATGGCGGAGAGGGACCCTTGGATGTTGACCTAATCTGTTCCTCTTAATGGAATGGCCTGAAGTCATTTCTGGCAACACATATTTCATGTTGGTTTTGGCAAAGTTTAATGACACATTAAACTTCCAAAAGCTGCATTACACTCCTCTTTTTGATCAAATTTGGCAATAATCCACTGAAAAATACGGGGGAAACTATAAGCTTTGAATTTCACAGGAAATCATAGAGAAATGTGGTCCTCTTAAAAGCCTGTGTAAATCTACTGAACATATTTCATGATTTATTTAAGAAATTTTCTGTAATTTTATATCACATCAAGACGGGCTGTATGGGGCTCACTCAACTTAACAAGTTTCTTAAAAAAATAAATTAAAAAACTTCTCAAGAAGAAATGGACTGTGGCTCATGGACAAACATACGCCTTCTCACATACACTATTAAGTAGATGGGCCAGTATATTTGTCCTTAGTGTGGAGAATTTTATAGAGAGGGCTCGAAATATGCCTGTTCACCAAAATTAATATTCAGATTAAAATACGCCTGTTCACCAAAATTAACATTCAGAGTGACATTTTTGCCATTTCAGCAGGACAAGTAATGTGCTATTAATCCAACATGAAAAGAAGTATGTTAAGAAGAGTCATGTTAGGGTTTTAAAACCTCAGAAGACTATACAAGCTGCCAGGTATATTGGTGGTGTTAATATCATGTGGTGAGGCTCGTCCAGAACAGTTGCTTTGCATAAAGTGCATGGAATAAGGAAGAAGAAAAGTTACCACTAAATTCTTCAACTTCAAAGCTTCAAGTTCAGGGACAAGAAGTATGTGTGGAGAACTAAAGGTCAGGCTTTCAAACATAAGAATACTGCTTGCTGTCTAGCATGGTGGTGGCAGCCTCATGCTGTGGAGCTGTTGCACGGCATGTGAAACTGGTGCATAGCACAAGGTGTGTGGGAAAATGAAGTCTACAGTCAACGTCCTCTCAAATAAACACCAAGACTGTTAATATTGGATCGCATTTGGGTGTTCTATCATGACAATTACACTGAAAAAAAAATGCTTAAAAATGGAGGAAGCAGGTTAAGGTCTGTAATGGCTTTCTCAAAGTTCTGATCTGAACAATAATAAAAATTCACACACAATGCCTAAAGTTAAATTCATTTCAATTCAGTTTATTTATATCGGCCAATTCACAACAGATGTCTTCTCAAGGCACTTTATGAGAAAGTTTATTTCAATGCAATTATACAAACATTCTAATTAATTTTTGTATTTAGGGAATCCCAGCAGATTGCATTGAGTCGTTGGCGCGAGGTTGTGCCCTTAACATGCAGATTCCAACCATTACACTACAAGTGGTCATCTGTCATGACCATCTGGGGGTTTGAGATGACAATAACTTGGTCTGTGCTGCCATACTAATCAGTTCGAATTAAATCCACCAATTCTGATAAGAAGAGTGAAAAATTATACAGTTAAAATTTTTGGCAGGACCTTTATGACTACAAAATCTGCATGGGCCGTGTGCTAGATAGTAAGAGATGTCATACCATCTAAATAATAATGGCATGAATCAGTCAATATAACAACATATAATAATTATAATAAATTTCGTTTCGGCCACCTAATATTTATTTTCTTATTTAATGATTGTAGATGTATGCTGTATTATCAGTAAATGACTTTAATATATATAAAATAAATTTGTAAAAGCTCAAACATTATGATATCCATGCCCATGAGGAGCATATTAATATTTTTAACTGAAACTATAGCTTTTTACACCCTTTTCTTTTCTACCTTGTTCTTGCTTCTGCTTTCATTTCACACATAGTGGCATTTCCTTTTCATCTAGTTTCAGTTGGGAATACAAAGCTATGATTAAAAAAAACACTTCAGAGAGATGTTAAAAGTCAAATGATTCATATACCTGACGTTGAAACAGTGCCACACCCATGTTTCAGGAAAAAATGTACGTCTCCGTTTCTCGGTCCTACAAGAAAAGTCCATTTGTAAAGCTTCATCAGTGGAACTTTTAATTAAAAAAAAATCTATTTCTTTGTCGTCTGTCTTTATTGCTTTATTCAGCTCATTTACTTTTAAATTCAGTTTATTTACATAGCAACAAATACAACAAGCTATCTCAAGGCACAATACAAGAAAAGTAATTTCCATTCAATTCTACGTATATTCCAACTAATCTTTCAGTTCATTAATCTAATCAGTTTAAACGTTTCACTTCTAAGTAAAGACAGCAGATCGCATAGTCATAGACTTGTCAGTCACCTCATGGGTGTATAAGGAGGATAAAGAAGAGGTTTGCAATAACCATCTTGCAGAGGGTCTTTGTATAGCAGCGTCAGTGATGTACAGAGGTATTGAGAGTCTGTGTACCCTTCATCTACATAATTTGAGTTAAGGAATGATTGAATACTTCCTACAGTGGAAATAGGCAGATGTTCTAAGCACATCCTTGCTTCATGGTGTCTGGCCAGCATCAAACACTGATAACTTACCATACAAAGCATATGTTGACTGATTTAATGAAATGAATAAAAAGGAAATCATAGATCTCTGACCTAAGATATTCCGGTACCAAATTCACTTATAAACACCTGGCTCAAATGGTACCATAACTCTTGGAGAAATCGTGCAGGTTTTTCCACCAACTGACACCCTGCCAAATTACAGTGCACACACAATAGTTGAACAGCCATGAACGGTGTGTGAAGTTTATGTACTGTAAAACCTCCTCCAGGCGCATAAGTGCAAACAACAGTCAAGATTTATCACTTCCAATCTGAAGGAGTAAAGAAACTATGCTCTTACACATAAAAAAACTTTGAGACAGTGATGTGGCTTTTATCTGAGGAGGATGTCTGAGTAGAACAGTTCTAATTTCCCTGCCAAGCATTGCTTTTGCATATTGGCCAAAAATATAATACTTCTTAACAAAAACATATTTGCCAAGTACAAATACTGCTAATACTGGTTCTGTAAATGGATTATTCTACATAATATGTGGATGTCTGATACTTTTCCAGAGCTAACATGGGCCGGTTACTTCAAGTAAATGTCCATGCAGGTGGCAGCATTGACTTGTATCAAGGTTAACAGGTGCTGAGTTTCAGTTTTTTTCTAACTTAAACTCACATGTAAGGTGTATGATAATACATAGCCATTACCATTCACTAATCTCCCAAAACTACCTCAACAATCTCAGTAGCATTTCCTACCTGGCTGTGGGCCAGGGATGAATGGCAGTCACTACAGTCGACGTGTGTGGCTGAAAGGCAGGAACAGCCTCATCGGTGTACATCCCTCCGCTCTGCCGGTGGTTTAAACTCACTATATCTGTCATCACCACCAAACCTGTTTCCTGAAGAAAAAAATTATACATGTAAAGGACATATTTTCTGCAACATCTTTATGAGCACTTCAACTGTATATTCTCACTGTGAAAGCAAAGCGTGCATCTTTAGTGACGTCCCAGTGCCATGGGAACACAGATGACCGTCTGCGTCTCTTTGAGGACAGTCCAGGCCACCACATGTGTCCGTCATCTTTGGAAACACCAAAAACATCTGACACGTCGAAATCAGCCATCTCTTTAAACACCTGCACAGTGCAAACACGTTCGCATACATGAATGCAACTTTGAGTATTAGGTTCCTGGTGAAAACTCCAAAACACGTGCGTAGACATAAAGCTACAGAATAACAGAGCTTTAGAACAACTGCGGTGTGGCAAACCTTGTTGGGACTAAGCTGGAAGTCAGGCTTTAACAAATAAAGACTCTTATCCACCGTGGCCACACAAACGCAGGAGCCCCTCTCACCCCGGACATGCAGGGTCACTGGGTCTCCTGGCAAAGACTCATTCGATGAAAAAGAAACAGACACCTGAAACCCAAACAACGTGAACTTATAACTGATGTGTGCAAAAACAACAACAACAACTTATTTCTAAATACAATACCACTTGTAAAACTGCTGTTCGTGTTGTATATTAATTTTATATGGATAAAAGTGCTGTAACCTGCATGACACATGGTTATAATTTTTTTTACATTTTGGGAATGAAGATATAGTTACAAATAACATGACATGGAGTGAAAGACAGACTTTTAGAGAGGGTGGGCTGGTAAGGCTAAGCCATAAAATTTCACATATCAACACTATTTTCCCACGTACACGGTCACAAATTAGCCCCGTTAATCTCTTTGCTGCTGCCCTCCTTTCACCATCGGCAACCTGTCATCCTCTCCTGTTATGACTGTACTTATCTGCCTGTGGCCTGCATGGTTGTTTTCTCATCATACCCATTCGACCCCTCCTCCAGCATACTCAAGCACACATGCACAGACACAAAAACATACACACACAACCACCCACGCAGTGTTGTAAGGCAGACCAGAGCTGTAAATACTTCTGGGAGTTAACTACCTAATTCAGGCAGGAATTGGAAAGCACTATTAGGCCAACACAGCTGTCTGTTTACTGACATTACACTGGGGTGTAATGGCTGATGCATGGACACATGGGCTCAGCTTCAAAATATTTACAGTGAGTCCACCCTTCTATGGACCTTTTGATTAGTTACCTATTAAACATTAAACAAATAATTTTGCTCCCAAAAAATTTTTTTCAGCAGAAGCACACAAACTGATCATCATTAGTGTGAATATCTCTAACAAAAAAAAAAAAAAAACAACAAGAGAGGAAAGACTTCACCTACGACTTCAACGAAACAACTATTGCTGCCCATAAACCTGAAAGATTTCATTTCCAGACAATTTGAAAGCCATTATTTTACAGTTAGAAAGATTATCTTCAGGTGAAAAACATTTAAGACAAATGCCAAGTTTCCAAAAAGTGGACATCCCAACAAATTTGGTCAAAGAAAAGAATGTGCAGGCTGCACAGTGCCACATTTGGTAGCACTGTTGCCTGGCAGCAAGAAGGATTTAAATCCTGGCCTATGTTCTTTCTGCATGAGTTTGCATGTTCTCCCTGTTCCCTCTGACTTCCTTCCACAGTCCAAAAACATGGCTGTGAGGTTAATTGGTCTCTCTAAATTGCCCTTAGGTGTGTGTGTGTGTGCATGCATGGTTGTTTGTCCTTTTTATCTCTATGTTGCCCTGTAATGGACTGGCGACCTGTCCATGGTGTAACCCGCCACTCGCCCGATGAGCACGAGTCCCCCCCCCCCCGCAACCCTACAAGGAAAAGCGAGTAGGATGGATTGATGGTGATAAAATGCTCAGTGAAAAAACAAAAAACTTAGATGCACATCCCTGATTTTACAGGCCTTGGTTACTCAGTAATATATATATTATTTGTTTATTTCAACAAAATTAAACATAGATTGAAGAAGTGTGGCTTATTTTGGGAAGGTACTGGGCCTCTTGTCCCTAAAAAAGACAAACCAGCAAGACTCAGAGTTCCTTGGAGGTAATTTGTTGTTGTCTTCCAGGTTTTTTTAAATGCATTTGTTCCAACTTCCACAAACCGATGATTTAAATTATATCACTGCTGTGCACCTTTGCAGCTGTAGTCTGAGCAGGACTTTCACTCTGTGCTCTACTATGGCTATCAGTTAGACAGAACGTGTTACTGCAAACATCAACATGGTTTGCATTCGTTTCCAAGTTGCACAAACAAAATGACCAAGTGGGCTTAGTTCAGTTTCTACAGGCTCCCTTTCCACAACCTGCTCAGTCCTGCTCAAACTGCAATGTGGCACAGCAGTGACGTTATTTAAATCGCCAGTTGGTGTAGGTTGGAATAGACACCAGTAAAACATAACAGAGGACAACAATAAAAGACCTCTGAGATGATCACAGGGGAACGGTGCTTGCAATTCATAACACACATTGGTGAAATGAAGGAATTTTGTGGCAGATAACGCTTTATTTAAATCTCCCATTATTTGGTTCTAAATATCTCCTGAAGGCCTTCTAGTCGCACCAAAATTGTCTGGGTGATTATATGAGTGCTTTACATGCTAGAAATAAGGTCAAGGTTGAACCTGATACATAGCAAGTCAATTTCATTATTTCCTGAGTTATCAAAACCAATAAATGAAAGAGTGCAGTATGTATGTTCATCATACATTCACTGTAATTGCCTAACACTACTTTAGCTGAACAAATCATAATACTGCTGTACAAACAAAAATGACAAAAGACCTTGTGCTCAAGCTCGGGCTGAACAGAGATTTGCAGACTGTCTGTTACACCCTCGCCGTTTTCTCTGACGTAGTAAACCAGCAGACGACTGAACGGCGCCATGATGTGACTAACAGGAAAACGAAGATAAGAAACACAGGAGTCCATCTCAGCCTGGGACAAAGACCCTGCCACACCTGACAGAGAGAGAGAAAGGTAACCTAAATGAGATGACCGTCGCAAAAATAGTATTTATTTTAATTTAATAAAGAGAGATAAATTGGACAAGCTTTAAATCTGGGAAAATAACTGAAGTCTACCAGATGCAAAGGAAGGGAATTCGGTGGTGTGAATGTTCTTATCAAAGGTCACTGTGGCCCTTTTTCCTCTGTGTGAGGCTGTCGTATTGGCTGTTTCTTTGCCTGAGAGGACAATGTTTCCCCTGGATGCCACCTCGTAGTGCAGAGTGAAGTTACAGGGACACGTAGATTTCAGAGCCACTTCAGCCTCTTGGCCAACCTATAATCACAAGAACATTCAACGTTGAATTAACCAATACATTAATAGTACTTCTAACTTTGTGATGTATCTTTTTATTGGTCCAAACCCAAACAAGTCTGAATTTAGCATAAACTTCCAACAAGAAAAATAAAGCAAACCGTACTTTAAGAGGAGCACTGGGACTCTGGATCTGGATGTGACACCTACTTGGAGAATACCAACTGCTAATGGACAGGTAACTAGGTAAGTACTGGTCTCCTACTGTCTTGCCGTCAATGGTTGTCACTTTTGTCTGTTTGAAAAAAAAGAAACAAAATCTGATTTTCCAAAAGGCGTCTTATTTTTCCACATTAGTTTTCCTATCCGTAAGAAGCTACTGACCTCAAGCCAGACATATTGAGCAGTTATTGGGATTGACGGAATTTCAAAGGTGATTTCACCATCCTTGGAAACCAGTTCGCTGGTGTAGATGTTGTCCTTTGGCGTCAGCTCAGCCTTAACACGCACCCTGACCCCGTCAGCTGGGCTCCCATCAGGATAGGTAACCTCAATCTATAGATAGGGAAGGAACCAGAAAGGGGAACATGGTTAATGTCCATATTCAATGTTAATTTATCTATATTGCTAAATTCCTCTTTAGAATCTCACCTTTCCGTTGTAAGGCAGACCTGGCTTAAACTGTTTGCGTGTCTCTTTAGAGTACTTGATATCAATAAGCTGTTTATGAACAGCCGTTGAATCATCAAACGTGGTTTGCCTGCTTCCGTCAATGCTGGTCACTGATGCCCAAATGCTAACTGTCCCCCTGAAGTGATCAGCCACATCCAGGGGCATCATGTCTTTTACGCAGAGACTAAAATTAGCAGAGCCTTTTATCTAAAAAGGGGAGAAAATAACTGTTTTCTGGTCAAGTTTAATGACTATAATAATATATAATAATAATAAATAATATATATATTTTTTGCCAGAGTAGACAACAGCAAAAACAAAGACATCCCTATATATCAAATTTATTTATTTATTTTCCTTATCAAGCAGAATATAAAAAATAAACTGATAATAAATATAAAATGATAAAAAAAATTATTTTTTTGTAAATATATGTCAAATATTGCTTGATAAAACATCAATAGACAGATAATTACAGAACTGACCTCCATAGTTTTAATGACAGGTTGGCCCATCTCATGGCGGTAGTATCCAACCCCATTTACAGTCATATTCACTGTCAACTTTCCTGTTACAGGTTTTCCAAAGGTGTACCTGTGTAAAAGTGACATATCAGAGCCTAACATGGAACATGTTATTAGTAAGACATAGTGACAGCAAGACATACAGACTCATTCAATTAATTAGAATATCATTAAAATGCTAGTTTATTCAGTAACTCAGATCAATAAGTGAAAACACATTATATAAATTAAATACCCAAAGACTGATGGGCTGCAATGAAGGAAATATTGTTACATCAATGACATGACAGAAGCAATAGAGAGCTTCCTCAGAGTTGCATGCCGAGTAAAACAGTTTGTCACTGTAGTTTGATTCCTGAGATCTTGATATGTTTGTTTACCAAATGCTTTTGTGGAGGGGTTGATTCTATTTTGCTAAACTTAGAGAACTTTTAATTTTATTTCAGTATGTTTGTTATTTCTAATGCTTGAGATGCTTGAATTGTTTTGAATATAACTATATTAGGCTTGACGGACTAATATGAAGGGACCCTTGACACATTCAAATTTTTTTGTGTCCCTTCAATATTTGAATATTTCAGTGCCCCTGGTTTAGATCACTGCTAAACTATTTGTTAGAGTGATCAATATCTAAATCTTATTACAGAGCTGTGGCAAAATATAACACCTATAAATGTAACTGCAGCTGGTTTGAAATAGTTTTGACTTACATTAGGTAGGCAAAACACAAATGCTTCCTGCACTTTTCAGCTTCAAATTACAATCCATCATTCTCTTTGTATTACATTAGTTTATGTGGCTTTGTCTTAAAAAAAAATCTGTAAAAATGTTGAAGGATGTAGTTATGAGGTAAAAAAATAAATATTCAAAAAGTAAAAACTGCAATGTGTATTTTTGGGAGTACCTGTTAGATGTAATAGATAGAGATATACAAAACTGCTGTAAAAATAAATAATGTTACTGTGCCTGTGCCTGACAACAAACCCAAACGTAAGACAAAAAGAATGAACGCTTTCCGTTATCAATACCTTGGAAAGTACTGAAACCCCTTGGGCTTTTTGAATTTTTCTTACGTGTGCACAAAAAATCAGGCAATGATGACCTAACTTCATAATGCAAATGTGAAAGTCTTCTTGAGACAGTCAAACACTTTCACAAGGCGAAAGTAAAAAGGTAACAAAGCTAAATGTAAAGTCACCAACCTGGCTGTGACGGTGGCCTGCTCACATGAACTTAGATCACGGATGTAAGGGGGTGGAACTATAACCAGTTCGAATTTGGGCATCACTGTGAGAGAAGAAACAAAACTTGTTCTTTTTTTGGTGTCTTAGTGTACGTCATTTGCCACATGCTACAGTGTGTTGAGTTTGTAAAACATGTTCACATTGTTCTAGTAGCAGTGTCTGCAGTGAACATTTAACTAACCTTAAAAAAGCTTAGGCATGTGACTATGATATAATGAAAAACTGTACCTGTAAAGCAGATAATGGGGCATGTAACAATAAAAATATTTACTGTCCACTAAACCACTGATGTTTTTAAATAAATCTTTAAAGGAAGGAAGGAAGGAATGAAGGAAGGAAGGAAGGAAGGAAGGAAGGAAGGAAGGAAGGACGGAAGGAAGGATGGATGGATGGATGAATGGATGGATGAATGGATTGCTGGATGGATGGATGAATGGATGGATGGATGGATGGATGGTCCTTACCATATTTCTGCACTTCAAATGACTTGTTGTAGGTTTGGCCCTGCACTTCCACAAAGATAAACCACTCTCCAAACACAGGCTGGTCAGACAAAGGGAAACTCATTTTCACGATCCCTTTGATAAAGGGAGGAAAAACAATTAAAAGTATTAAAGTTATATCTCAACCTAATTAACAATAATGTGAACCATCCCAGGTATATTTTACATGTCTTTATGAGCTAAAACTTTTACATACTGTAGCTCACATGAAGAAAGTTGGATTTTAAATGCTAATCCTAAAAATTGATGAGTACAATATATTTTAGGAAATGTGGCTTACCACAGCAGACAGATTTAAGACCCTTCCACTGGATCATCCGTGATCCTCTTGGATCCTGAAAGAGTAAAGATAACTTTGGATCTATGTTCTGTTGTTCAATGGCATTATTATATCCCATCATGAACCAACTTAATCAACTTTAAGGCTGGGGCTAAAGTAGAATCCTAAAGATGGAAAACTATTTTCAACTTCTTTTAGAATAAGTACTTCATCTAAAAAGTCCCCATTTGCTTGTTGCTAACTTTTAAGAGGACAAGAGCAGAGATCCCTTTCATGCTGTTTATCTTTGCCCTGTTTCAAAGAGCACCCTGTTATCAGGCCTTGACTTCTGCTCTTTAATCTCAAATCAGGTTTGAAACTGAAAATTGCCACCGTCCCTTCCAGACAACTCTGCCAAGTCTGGGTGGTCCAGCTGTTCTTCACTCACCAAAATATATGCTTCAATCTGCAAAGAAATGAAGAAAAGAAAATACTTGAATAAATGCTGAATAGATAAAAAAAATATAAAGCCATTACAAGAAAAATATGCTGTATCTTAGGCTTTCATCTCATGTTTAATTTTATCTGATATTTATCTGTGGAAGTGAGTCCTGCCTTGTACCTGCAGCACTTTTGTAGCTGCAAACATAAATAAACTGCATGTCAACACAGTAACACAGTATATTTGGAGCCACTGCAAACATTCCACATGAAATGACTCTAACTTGGCCTCTGTAGGTGACTGTTCGTTTCCCTGCACACCAGGAAAACGAGTTCTCTCATCCTAACTCTCAAGGTGAAGAAAGTCAAACTCAAAGATAAAAAGAGAAAGTGTCAATTTAACCGTTATGACATGAAACAGTAGGAGGGATGCAAATTGAAAGAACATATATAAAACGAAAAATCTAAATTTAAGTCTGAATATGCTGAATTTTTATTTTCTGCAATAAAAGACAGATAGTTCAAATTAACCCATCAGATTCTGCATTATTACTCTTTGATTAAGACAAAATAGACTATTACCTTTTCATTTATGGGCCTCATATCAGGTGTCACTGTGTAGACGTTAATAAGCACTAAAAACAACAAAAAAGAAATGTCATTAACATTTCACAGATTAGTGAAGAACTAGATACTCGATAATATAATGAATACATATGCTTTACTCTTTTATTTTCCAGTAACTAAACCATCTGTGATTTTGTTTCGTAGCTAAGATCTATAATCTACATTGCCGTGCAAAAGTACTCCTAATCCTTTAGTTTTTCATCATTTCATCATGTTACATCCCCAAACTTCAAATTATTTTATTTGGAACTTAGGTGGCACATAAATAAAATTTTGTTTTTACTTCTCGAGTAAAAGAAAAGTGATAAAATACTCCATCATATCTCTGGATGTATATTTAGAACTGTTCTCCTGCTGGAAGTATTTGAGGGCTCTAAGATGTTTCCTTCCAGGACCGGCCTTTATTTCAATCCATCTTTCCATTACGTCTTTTATGATTGACTTTTGTAGGATTGCTGAAGAAAATCATCAAAACACCATGATGCCAACACCATCATGTTTCACCATCGGAAAGGCATGTACACTTTGAGGCACAGTACACAGAGTTCTGCAATAGCCAAGCAGGTACATTTTGGTCTCCTCTAACACCTTCTCTTTGTAAATTGCAAGCAAGACTTCTTTCTTATTCATATAATAATCCATCTTAGGTTGGCAGCTTTATCTTGGGAAGGTTTTTAGTTGTGCCACCTTATTTTGTTTTAGAAAAAAAATATTCAGATGTTAATAGCTTTGAGTATTATTTTACAACCTAAAACTGTTTTAAACGTTACAACCTAATACCTGTCCTGCCTGTTAAATTATGAAGTCTTCCTTATGCCGTTTTTTCATAAATGTTCTCTAACAAACCTCTGAGACCTCCACAGAACAGCTATGTTTTTACTAAGATTAATTTACTCACAGTTGGACTTTACTAGTTAGGTGACTATAGGAGAGGTTATTGTGGTAGGGTTTAATTTAGGTTATCAGGACAAAGGAAACTGAATTCAAATGTGTTATCTATTATATAAAATCCCAATACATACACTGAATGAAGTTTGTGTTGCAATGTGAATTTAAAAAAAAAAAACTTTACGGATTGTTTTGCAAGACACTCAAAAAGCTCCTTTATGTTCAACATTTCTGAGCAATTTAACTAATTAACTACCAGTGGCCCTATAAGGAAACCTTTATGTTTGGGTTTGTAGATGGGTTTGTCGGTCTGGATGAAGACGGCTGAACCCTTGCTCTCCACGGTGATTGTGGTGTAGTTGTGGAAAATGTAGCCTTTTTCTGTGAGTTGACGGTTCCCCCAGACCTTCAGAAGGGCCTGTCCTCTCAGCCCAGAGGGAACCTGGTGGTGTGAAGGCAAACGTTCAAATGGATCAAGACTAAAAAAAATAAAAAAACGTTAACAAGGCCATGGGACTTTTACTCAAGGGTGGGACAGTGGTAAATAATTGAAGGGTATTGTCTTTAAATTAAAACACAGATAAAGTGGGTACAGAAAGTACTAGACCTCTTTAGTTTTTTCCTTCTGTTTCATTACAGCCAATTTCTAAAATTAAAAAAGTTATTTTTCTTTCTCATTAATGTACACTCAGTACTCCATCTCAACAGAACAAAAACAGAAATTTAGAAATGTTTGCTAATTTCCTAAAAAAGAAAAAGTGAAATATCATAGGGTCAAAGCACCAACTGGTGGAGGGCCTCCTTTCTCCCATCTCCCTACTGCATCTCAGAGCTCAGCCACAAGGATCTTTTGGTTCTTTTTGACCTCTCTCACCAAGGCTCAGTTTTGCTGGACGGCCAGGTCTAGGAAGAGTTCTGGGGTCTCATTTATAAAACATTGGGTAGAATCCCTACTAAAAGTGTACGTACGACCAAAACAAAAAGTTTGCGTACGCCAAAAAGATTTCAGATTTATAAAACCATGCCGACGTACAGGTGTAACCAATTTCCCTTTATAAATCACAGTCTTCTTGGAAGTTTGTGCACGTGAATTTGGCTCATATCCCGCCCTGAACACGCCCAAATCTGGCTATAAAAGGTCAATGCAAAGCAGGACATGAATATTGATGCACATGAAGAAGAGGGGAAATATGGGAACAACAAAAAAAAAAACAAGAAGAGAAACTTTACGGAGATGTTGATTGAAGTGCTAGTGGGTGAAGTGGAGGCTAGAAGAGACATTTTATTTGGTGGACACAGCAGCGGTTTCGCAAATAAAAGGAAGAACTGCGAGTGGCAGCATATGGCGTCTGCAGTGCAGACTGTCAGTGCAACTGACAGCATGGTACCCGAAATTTAAAAAAAAAAAGTTGTCGGACCTCAGAGTCGAGGGGAAAAAAACTATCTTGCCTCTCACCGCCAGAGTGGGTCTGCTACTGGAGGGGGTACGTGTACACCCGAGCTGACACCAAATTTGAGCATATTTTATGCTGATTATGTTTGGGAAACCGGACATTGCTGCAAATTGCATCTTAATTTAGGCCTGCTCCTCCACAATATATGTAAAAAACGTGATGTATTGCCTGCTCATTTTAATGATCCCATCCAAGACTGCAGGCAATATTGCGCTCAGGGACGGGAGATGATTCAATTTATTAAATGGCACACAGTCCCGGCCCTTTTATCTGAGTTTAAGGTTTTGAGATAAATTTTATGTATCTATTTTAATATTGAAAAACGTTTTTAGAAGAACTATAGCTCACTGCAAAGCTACGATATAGATATCATCGCTGGCTTGGATGTTCATAATAACATGAATCCATAATTAATGTTTGGTGTGAGGTGAAAAGATATGTGTGAGAGGAGTAATATGCAGTCTGGCTGCAGTTCACCCCCTCACAAACTGCGTCGTTGATTCCCCCCTGTCTCCTAAATGTCCGTACGCACGGGTCAGAGTTGGCGTACAGGTGCGCACATTTTCCCGGCAAGTCTGTTTTTTATAAATCACAACTTTTGCTTTTAAAGTATTTCAGGCCCCGTTTTGTGCGTACGCAACGTTTATAAATGAGACCCCTGGTCATCCCAAACTTCTTCCATTTGAGGATTTTGGAGGCCACTGTGCCCTAAGGAACCTTGCATGCTGCAGAAATTCTTTTCTAACCATGGCCAAATCTGGGACTTGCCACAATTCTGTCGCTGAGCTCCTTGAGCAGTTCCTTTGACCTCATGGTTGTAATTTGCTCTGACATGCACTGCGAGCTGTAAGGTCTTATCTATACAGATGTGTGCCCTTCTTAATCAAGTCTAATCAGCTTAATTGAACACAGCTGGACTCCAGTTAAGGACAAGAACCATCTCAAAGAGGATCAGACTAAATGGACAGGATATGAGTTAAATATGAGTTTCACGCAAAGGGTCTGAATAATTATGACTATATGATATTTCAGTTTTTTATTCTTTTATAAATCTGGAAAAATTCAAGATGGGATGCTGAATGTACATTCATGCGAAATAAAATGAACTGTTTGGATTTTAGCAAATTGAGGCAATGAAGCAAAGAGTGAAAAATGTAAAGGCCTCTGAATACTTTCTGTACTCACTGTACAATGTATAATGTATCATAATACTGTCAAAACAACAGAAGAAACAGTGGAACAAAAAATTTTGTTAAAAGATTAAAGTTGAGCTATGACACAAATGCAAATCAGAGTGGAAATCAAAGTTAGGAGGGAGGGGGATTAAATCGTGCAATTTAGATTGACCGATTCCTGCCTTCGGGAGCAGGGGAGCAATACATGCACATCAACAGCTGTCGCGTATTACATACGGGTTGTTTCCGTATTCTCAATGAATGAGTAGGCACAGATGTTGGACTACAAATAATGCAAGTGTTGATTTGCATGGTGCCTGAGGAATGTGTACAACAGTTCAGCTGCTGCACACATTGCTGTACTCACCTTCAATTTGATGGTGCCTTTATCTGTAAGAGGAGCAGAAGCAGAGAGAATACATGTTTTTTTTTTTAGTTACCTGCACATTTAAGTGAGTTTTTGTTAAAGGATGAGAGCTGTAAGCTTAAAGTTGCGTTTGCCTCAAATAATTTAGCTAATTTTAAGATGGGATCCAGCTGCAATCTGTCTCCATGCCATTCTGAGCAGAACAGAACGAGCAGCACCATCGATTAACAGCGCTGTCAAACAAATCACGCTCTGTGTACACTGAAATCCTGGTGGGATGAACTGAACTGATGAATCCATTAAGAAACTATGGTAACCGTAGTTGTTCATGAACACACAAACACTCCCTCCTACTAGCAGGTTTCACCTCAAAACATGGAGATTTTGTCCTCACCGTAAACGGTGCAGTGGCTGTGGGCAACTGCTTGTCCTTTCACTGACAGCTGCGCCTGTACACGTGTTTCTGCTTTTGCATTGAAGATGGTGACACTCACACTCTCCTCCACACCAGCTCGAAACACAGAGGGGGCTGCAACCAGGTAACCTCTGACAGAACACCATCACATACGAGGAAGGAGGGAGAGAAGAAGATAAAGGAACAGATTAGTGGACAAGAAAAATAGCAGATAAACAAGGACAAAAGTCACAATAAGACATAAGACACAAGTCATAATTAAAACAGACAAGTAGAGAAAATACAAGAGTAACTTTACAAAAGGGGACTTTACAAGGAATCTAACTTAAATTAACTTAAATGTGGGCAATGTGCAACATCTCTTTGGCTCTCATAACTATACATATTATACAAATTCTTCTGCAAATTAAACAACAATTAACAAATATGATGGGTAAAACAAGTTTTGCATAACCAAGAGTTTTCCCAGAACCCTATCAACAGTAAGCTTGGAATATATTGACATGGCCTGCAGTGTATTATAGCATTATTGAAAGAAACTGTGGAAAAATCTATGATAAGTGAAGAAATGGCAGGTAAACCTATCAATCAAAGAGCTGACCCAACCTTTATATTTGCCAAAGCCTCAGAGATGAGTGGCCATTAAGAATCAGCTCTTAAATAAAGGAGATGCTGAAAGAATGAGTTAAATTAATCAATAAATTCCTAAAAAGAAGAGAGAATAGTTTACAGAATGTATTCAAAAATTGGTCATCATTGGCTTAAAATGGTGTTGTTATTAACAAAGAACAGCATGATGGCTTTTCAGCCCTGTTTGAAACATGCTGTAGGTTCTGCTGCAAGATGTATTTTAGCAAGTTAAGTTCGGAATCTTATCAACATTTATGATCACATAAATGTAGAAATGTTTTGTCAGATCTTAATTGGCCTAAAATGTTTTTGAAATCTTCCTCAAGATACCCAGAGACACATTCCTAATAATCAATAGCTCAATAATATAGTTTTTTGTAGAAATGGTGCCATCTAATCATTTTTATCTATCCACAAATCACCATGTCTCTTTGCTTGGTTTGTTCAAATCTTAAACAAGAGTGTCTATAATTGTCATTATATATCCAGTCTATATATCCATATAACATTATGACAGGTGTAGTAATAATAGTGATTATTTTTTCAGTGTATGACCTGTTTGAAAATGGGATATGAAAGGCATAAAGATTTTGTCCTGAACCTTAATGTGTGATAAACTCAAACATTTGATTTCATTTAAAAAAATTCAAAATTTTGATGGACAAAAACTGGGAGAAGACAACACCAAAGCTCCAGCTTTGGAGCTTAGTATTAAATTGTCAGTATCTATCAAATGAGTCTGAAAGAAGACACAGTAATGAACTAATGACAGAGTCACGGGGCTCAAAGCTCAATAATGTATGAAGGAAGCAAAGCCTTGTCGGTGTGGACTTTATCAATCCAATTCAGTTTATTCATTCAGAACCAATTCACAACAAATTTTGTCGCAAGGCACTGATAAAAGGGTCAAAAAGAACCAAAAAGTGGCAGATGAGGTGATCACAAAGCATTTGAAAAGATTGACTGGTCTTGTGAGTCAGGTTTTCTATTACAATAAGAGTATTGCCTGGTACTTATATAGACCTATGTTAACATATGGCAACAGGATGTGGGAAAAAGGCAAGCAAGCCAAGGTAGTCTGATACTCTGGGCAATGATCTGCTTAGAAGCCTTCCATCTCACAATCCATGTGGATGTTACTTTAACACACACCACCTGCCTAAGTCTAGCTGCTGAGTCACGACCATGTAAACGGTATTCCCTGTTGGCTGTGGCATCTTACGGCAGGATAATGTTCAGTGTCAGAAGGAAATTACTTAGGACTGGCTTGAGTAGCACAAAAAATTAGCTTGAAATGCTGATTTGGCCTCTGAATTACCCAGAACTCTGTAGGATGTGCTGGAGAAAAAAGTCCAATCCATCGACGACCTCTCCCAATGCATAAGATTTAAGTAATCTGCTGTCAACATGCTGATGCCAGATACCAAAGCACACCTTCAGGGGTTTACAGTTCATGCATCATCAGGGCTGTTTTGACAGCAAAAGAATATCCCTCTATTTGGCAGGTGGTCATAATGCCATACCCTTTGTGTGCATACCATATATACCATTTAATGAGGAACCTAGTAGACTCTGTGTGTTTTAATATCTTCCACACTGATTCCATCCTTTTTTTAAAACCTCTGAACATCACACAAATTAGGGTTGAGTAAAGCTGTGAGCAAAAAAAACTATTGCAAGCATGAGGGTGGGATCAGGTGGTTGGCATTACAGCACTGCAGCATTAAGGCCAGAGGCAACTGAAGTTCCAGTGGTAGAGTCATGAGAAAATCCCTGGAAAATAAGACCTCAGGAGAAGGGGGGTTACACGGGGAAATTGACTGTATGCGTTTGATCTGAGGAGAGTTTAACTCGCTCAAGGATGAGCCTGGATCAGGTGGTGCATATTTCAGTCACATGGGTGCCGTTTATCACATTGTTTTTGCCTAGCTGTTCTTCTTTTCAAGTAGTTAGTTATTGCTTAGATAGTGTTACACAGTGTTGTTATAAAGATTTCTGACCCAAATGCAGAACACCAAAAGACAGACCAATAATAAATAAAAAAGCGTTTATTGAAATGATTATGAAGATGACAGCTGGAACCAGGAATACTGCACAGGGGAATGGAGATGAGAGGAACTGCAGGAAGATTAGTCCCCAGGTGTGCATAGCTCTTTGAACACCAATGAAGGTCTGATAGTTATCAGGCAAGTCTTACTTTGCAGGGTACGGAGAGGACACCAGGGAATGAAAGCTAGTAGGCCGGGATGTTGGCATGGAAATTCTTTAGATTTTCCGGGAGACATGAAGGAGAGGAATCTTGAGAGTGAGAACACAGCACAGATGACAGGCAGAGCTTGGAGCTGGATCTTGGTCACAAAGGAGTGAGGAGCTTGATGACCTCTCAGTCATAGGGACTTGAATCCAGAGCTTTCAAGAAAATGGCAAGCAGATCACAAGGAGATTGCTGTGAGGAAACCTTGGGAAGAGCACAGGCAAGATGAAATCAGGTAAGTTTAAGGGAAATCACATCACCAGACGAAGAATCAATAGGAACATGAAGGGCTAGAGGTACCAGTCGAATGTAAAACTCAGTAGGTAAAGATCTGACAAGCAGTTATTTTAATCAAGCCAATGATAAGCCTCAATGAGCTGCATCTGTGAAGTCTGTACTACTCCGCCCCTGGTTTGATTGACAGGTCCTCAGCTCACACAGGACCCCTGGTGGAACTTTCTGAAAAGGTGGAGAAAAGCAGGAAGACAGACAAACACCCCAGACTCCTAACATTGCAACCCCCTCAATGACTGCCTCCTGGTGGTCGAAAACATACAGGTAGCAAAAAAGATCAGAAAGGTTGAAAACAAAAATGACTCTACTTGAGCAGGCAGAAAGGGCATCGGAAGAACAACAAAAGAAAAAACAGGAGCAACAAACGCTACAAGCAATGTAGGTGGAGGTGCTTAGGAAGGACGACAAGAGTTCAGAAAAACTCAAAAAAATCTCAAAACTTCAGGAGTGGAGCAATGGAGGAGCAGGAAAATTGGAGGCTGGTGACAGAAGAGCAGCAACCTTGGAGGACGGCGACAGAGAAGCAGGAACCTTGGAGGTTGGCCATGGAGGAGTGGGACAATTGGAGCCTGGAGGCCGCCAATGGAAGAGAGCCTTGTATTCCAGTGGCCTTGAAGTCGGCTGGCAAAGAAAAACCATGGAGTTGGACAGTCGATGAAGAAAAACCTTGGAATCTGGCGACAAAGAACCCTGGAGTCCAGCAGCCGGTAACAAAGAACCTTGGAGTCTGGTGGCCAGCAATGTAGAATATTGGAATCTGGTGGCCAGTAACAGTGAATCTAGAGTCTGGCAGCCAGCAAAAAAGAACCTTGTAGTTTGGCAGCTGGCAATGAAGAATCTTGGAGCCTGGCAGTCATTAGCGGGAAACCTTACAGTCTAGCAGTCTTCGACTAAAGTGATTAGGGTCAGGAGACTGACGAAACATAGCCTTGGAATCAGGAGGCCAGTGACATAGAACCTTGGAATCTGGCATCTGACGATGGACGAGCTTGATATCTGGAGAGTAGCCAAAACACCCTTTCAGTGGCCAGCTAAGGAACCTTCTCTGAGGCAATCAAGGAAGGACCCATGATGAGGTACTGAGGAACCATGACAAAGCTCTGAGGAAGCACGACGATGTGCTGAGGACACTCAAAAAGGCTCTAGTTTGTGGAACCCACAAAGATGCTCTGATGAGGACCCATGAAGAGGCAGAGGTGCAGGAGCAGGAGGCTCAAGTGGCTGGGGACCACCAAGAGGCTCAGGTGGCTGGGAACTACCAGGAGACTGGAGACCTTGACTCACTGGGAAACTCTGGAGACCTTGACACAGGGAGAAACTTTGGAGACCTTGACTCGGGGGGGAAACTCTGGAGACCTTGACCCACGGGGGAACTCTGGAGACCGTGATTCACAGAGAAACTCTGGAGAGTCTTTTGTGACTTTCGGTCTACAGTTTCCCAGTGATCTGACAGCCAGGTACTTCTATTTGGGCAATAATGAGCTTCAATTATCTGCAGCTGCAAATGCTGCAGAGTACTACTCTGCCTCTGGCTCACACAGGACCCCTGGTGAAAATTTTAAAAAGGTGGAGAAAACCAGGAAGACGGACAAAGACAAACAAACAGACAAATACCCTAGACTCCTAAAAGACGGAGCATTTTAGACAAAGTCTAAGAATGTTAGTCACAACGTTGCATGTTTTTAGGTTGTAGATTTGCAAACTTCTTGTAAAGCTTGGTACCTGACATCCAAAGCTATGTTTGACCTGCCATGACTTTTTACAATCAAATCAATCAATCAATCAAATTTTATTTGTACAACAGTTTGCATGATAAAATCCACACAAACTGATTTACATCATAAAAGCAGAAAAATAAACAAAACACAGTTAAAGCAAAATCAATCATACACAACCAGTTAAACTCTCAGCAAAAAAACAAGACACATACACCCCCATTCCCCACCGCTTCATGGCACCCAATCCATTCATATCTCTTTAAGTGAACATACAATAAAAATAAAGATTTAGAATAATCTCATTGTGAAAAAATTATATTGGGGAGATCCATCCACACTGGAAGCCATTCCACAGCCAAGAAGAGTCACCTCAGGGACCGCCATGATCAGGGCAGGCAGGTAGACTCTGGCTATGTTTTGAAGATGATACAATCCTATAGTTGTATATTTGATATGAGGAATGAAACTGATTTGAGACAAATAGGTCACCCAGATTTCTTACACAATATTAAGGCTTACAATTTTTTAGTTCTGATAGAATAATCTCTCTCTGGTCTTCAGGACCAATTTCCAGGTTGAGCTGTAAAAAGTAATCTTTCATCCCTGACTCAATATCTAAAATACGATTTAAAAGTATATCTAATGGCTCAACATCATCAGGAGACATGTCAGTGTAAAGCTGTGTATCATCAGCATAGCTGGAAATCAATGCCATGCCTTCTGATGACATCCCCAAGTAGCAGCATGTAGGCCTAAAGACTAAAAAGTATTAGACTTAAAGCTGATCCTTCAGGAACCCTACACTGAATATCATCAGGTTCCTGAGGAGCTAGTATCCATACTTATAAAAAATGTTTGATCTGTGAGAAAGGAGTAAAAGCATTCTAAAACAGTACCTGATAGACCCACCAGACTTTTGAGTCTGTGCAGTAAAATATGCTGGTCAACTTGATGAAAAACTGTGCTTAGATCAAAAACAACCTAAACTGAAATATTTGGTGAATCCAAGTTGTACCTGAGGTCATAAACAATGTTTAAAAGAACTGTGGTTTGTCCTCAAATCTGAGATTTTTCAAAAATATTTAAAAACCCATTAAGCTGGAAAAAAAAGACACTTTTTTATAATTTTTCTTTAAAAAGGGTAAGCTGGATAGTGGTCAATACTTATCAAGAATGTTAGGATCTAAATTCTTCTTCTTTAGGAGTTTCAGAACTGCTGTTTTAAAAGCAGTTGGGAAAACACCCTTCTGAAGAGAGCAATTCACAATGTTTAAAAGCTCACCCTCAGGGAAGCCATA
Organism: Apricaphanius iberus; assembly: GCA_028564705.1. Taxonomy (NCBI): domain Eukaryota; kingdom Metazoa; phylum Chordata; class Actinopteri; order Cyprinodontiformes; family Aphaniidae; genus Apricaphanius; species Apricaphanius iberus. The sequence goes on from JAPXFQ010002688.1 coordinate 1,834,636, forward strand.
AAATGTATTTAAAAACTCTTACAACGTGATGAACGATGAGAAATTGGTCTGAAAGGCAGATAGTTAATTTGAGTTAAACTTTTACCAATTAAATATGCATCAACCAAGTAAAACTCTACAGTGTTTCTTTGGGTTAAAACTGTGCTTTTAATATGTTAATATTAACATTTTACTCAGATACCAGGTTGCAAACATAGCAGTGGTCTGCAAAGTCCTCACATGTAGAAGGAAACAAGGAGAGTTTGTTAAAAATAAGTCAAATTTATCAAAAGATCAACTTTTTTTAAAAATGAATTGGAGATGATCTGCAATGAGGTTTGAAAAGTGGAGCGTTCACACTCAAGATCATCTTTAACCCACTGGAGCAGCTGTCTGAGGGCATCACTGTGCCGGGGTCCAATAGTTAACTGACAAGCTCAGGAATCTATTTATATGTCATTCTCACAGCACAGTTTGAGTAACTTTCAAACACAACATCAGCAGCAGTGCAGGATCTCAAACTATCACCCTATCACAGGGCAATAGCATCAAACTGAATGAAGACCGCGAAAATATAAGTGTGAAAACAGATGATACCTAAAAAAAAGGTCCAACACAGAGTAGCATGTTGCAATAAAAATAATCTCACACACTCTGCGCTCATGTCAAATACACTCCACACAACACAGGCTACTTACTGTCGTTCCTGCGCACAGCTTCTGCACAGGCTGCAGACAAACAAGGTCCACGAAAGACTCCAAGCTCTCCAAAACACCCGCTGCATTTTTTCAATATATATATATATTTTTATTATTATTATTTGCTTCCGAGAGTGCTCAAAACGTCTAAATATCTGCCCTCCTCTGGGTGAAGTTGGCCGCTTTATATATTTTAAACACGGGAACTCCTATCAGCGATCCTCCTCGTCTACCGATCCATTCTGGTTGATTTGAATAATAGGTGTGCAGAGTTGTTTTGCTCATCCCTCCTAAACAAATCTAGATCCAATGATTTTGTTTTCTTCTTTCTCTTCCTCCTCTTACAGCCCAGAGCAGCTACACCACCAGTCCTTTCCCATGTGCCTTTACCCGCCCCGGTTCCGTTCTCTCATATTTCAGCATTAACATTTGTTAGTGTCCTCCCACTTGTGTCCGCTCGGAAATGTCTCAAGAAAAAAAGAAGTTTGTGTGAGCATTAAACCAAACTTTCGCTGGTCGGGTTGTTCCTTTTTTCAGTTCGGTTTGTCTGTTTTCCGTCTAGAAGCGATAAGCAGCAGTTACAGACGGCGCTTCATTCAGGTTACTGCGTCCTCTGCGCTGCCCACTTCTCTCAGTGCAAGGAACGAGCTCAGGCAATAAGATGCTCGCACTGCCTGTCAATTTCTCTCCAGCTGACAATTAGCCTAAAACACATTTGCTACAAAAGTTCATAATGTAACTTTAAACAAAATAGTGTCAAAAAATAAAATGGTTGGTAGAACAATCTCATTTATTTTTGATACAGCCGGAGTTGATTTCTGTGGCATGTTATGCTGTGTGGTTCCAGCAGAATGTGCTGTTTGTTCTTCTTACCTGCCCTGAAACAAGCATACGCTATAGGCAAAGGCCAGAACTGTGTCAGTCAATTAAAGAAAAAGAAAAAAAAAACATTTCAAAACTGTTTGAGATATGTCAAACACACACGATGAAACCATCAGTAGCCTATTCAGCATTTTAGAGGTTTTACCTCGTTTAAATTTCAGATATTCCGTTTGTTGCGGTACCCACTGTTAAATCACAGTGGTGAGATCAAAATAGCTGCCTGAAGCATCCAGAAAGAAGACTGTACTAGCGTATGAGTCTGGTATTTAAAAATGCATTTAAAAAAATGATTTAAAAGAAACCCTTCTACTGTAGAGAAAGTAAACTAGAAAATAATTTACACTATTTCACATGTGGGAAGTTAAATTCTGTCAAGTATTTTTCGACAACTGACATCACAGCTGTTGTTATAACTTGGTAAGGGAAACCGTGTATGACAAGTTTTTTTTTTTTTTTTTTTTACTAAAAATGAACTATGAGATATACAGATGAACAAATCCAAGCACGTTTGACAACTATAATATAAACCAAATACAGACTGTGAAGACTATGTAATTAACTCCCACAAATACACGGTTACAAACAAATTAGGAAGGCAAGTGGCAGCTAGAACCTGCAAATCAAATGCTTAAAGGATTTGCGTAGCAGACTCTAAGAGCAAGGTGTCTAAAGGAACATCACTTTTAGGAATCACAAATTCGCATGCAAAAATTGTTTAGATAAAGGCTGCCACCAAGTGGTGACAGGACGTAAATACAAGTTTATCTCGGGCAGTTTAGTCAATAGGACAACACACTTGCTCTTTTTAGTAACAAATATTTATTGAAATAGTTTCAAAGTAAGCAGCTTCAATGAAAATGAACATCGCTTGTTTTAAGAAATAACACATAAGAAATAACTATAAACTTATATTAACAAAAATAAACTTTCAAAAACAAATATCAAACATTAACAGTATAAAAGAAATTCACATTTCAAAGTGATTCAGAGACCAGAGGTGAAACCACTGACTTGAAACTTTAAAGTGTTCCACACCAGAACATTGAGAAATCTGCAACTAGTTTTACAAACGCAGCAAAATTGTCCATAGCAGAAAACTAATGTTTAACGCACGTTAAACTCTGCTGTAACATTTTATATGAACCCTGAAGACCTCTGTGTCACAGGAACAGACCGTTTCTATGCTACCAATAAGGCATCACAAGCACCAGTTAGGAGCCAAATATCTATATCAAGCACAGCCATGAATTATGTTCTTAACAGTGAGATCCTTCTGTTTCTCAGACACTATGCTGTGATACAATTTGCAATCCAGTTTCCCTTGTTCGGGTTCAGTGAAAGCACTTTTGGAAAACAACACCTGATTGTGTTCATTCACCTTGATGCTGTACACCTGACATAGTTTGGCCGAGAGGGATGTTTCCAAGGACAACAGCTGGGCGAGTCCGTCAAGAGGGAAGCGGCAGTTGCGGCTGTTGTATCCATGGCTGTAAATAAGCAGTAAGTGTCTGCGACATGTCCCTAGGTGGCGGTGCAGCGCACAGGCCTGCAAAAAGTCCAGCTTCTGGGCTAGTCGGAGTAAACGTACATGATTTCCTTCCCGGAATGCTTGACTGATTGCTAGAGCGAGTTTGATTGAAGGAGTTTGGCGCAGCCGCTCAGGGAGTTCCAAGACGTGCTGAGTGGCAGGAGTCGAACCTGCAGAGAAAGCATGAAATGCATTAGGTTACGAGAGTATATATTCGCCCTGAACCACCAGCTGACATTAAAACATGAGACCATAGTTTAATCCTGTCAAATCTTATTCCACATATGTGATATTTATACTTCAAAAGAAAAACACAGGTATATAATAGTGATACATGAAAAATTATAGAGCTGCCATGACTTTGCAGCATACATGTGTACACCCTAAACCTCAAACTTTGCAGATAATTTTCTTTTTTTTGCATTTATAGAGAACAAGTATATGATAGACTGCTAATTTTTGAAGTTTTCCCACTTAAAAGAGAAGCAGAGATGTTTAATTTGTATCAAAGGCACTCTTCATCTGAGGAGAATCTAAAACAAAAATTCAGAAAATCGCAGAGGATGATTCTAAAATAATTAATGTCCATTTTATTGCATGACATAAGGATTTTATCAGCAATCAACCAGTAAGAATTTAGGTTCTCACAGACCTGTTAGTTATTCTTTAAGAAGCCCTCCTGTTCTTCACTCATTATCTGTATTAACTGCACCTCCTTGAACTCATTACCTGTATAAAAAGACACCTGTACACACTCAAACAAACTCCACCCTCTCCACAATGGCCAAGACCAGATAGCTGTGCAAGAACTTCAGGGATAAAATTGTAGAGCTGCACAAGGTTGGGATGGGGTACAGAACAATAGGCAAGCAGCTTGATGAGAATTCAACAACTGTTGGTGCAATAAGTAGAAAACGGAAGACGTTCAAGACAACTGTCAATCTGCCTCGGTCTGGAGCGCCATGGAAGATCTCTCCTCATGGGGCATCAATGATCATGTAGACAGTGAGGGATGAGCCCAAATCTACACGGCAGGACCTGGTCATTGACCTGAATAGAGATGGGACCACAGTCTCAAAGAAAACCTCAGTAACACACTCCGCCGTCATGGATTAGAATCCTGCAGTGCACGCAAGGTCCCCCTGCTCAAGCCAGCACATGTCAAGGCCCGTCTGAAGTTTGCCAGTGACCATCTGGATGATCCAGAGGAGGAATGGGAGAAGGTCATGTGGTCTGATGAGACAGAAGTGGAGCTTTTTGGTCTAAACTCCACTCGCCGTGTTTGGAGAAAGAAGAAGGATGAGCACAACCCCAAGAACACTATCCCAACTGTGAAGCATGGAGAGGGAAACATCATTCTTTGGGGATGCTTTTCTGCAAGGGGGACGGGACGACAGCACTGTATTGAGGGGAGGATGGATGGGGCCATGTATCGTAAGATCTTTGCCAACAATATCCTTCCCTCAGTAAGAGCATTTAAGATTGATCGTGGTTGGGTCTTTCAGCATGACAACGACCCGAAACACACAGCCAAGACCACTAAGGAGTGGCTCCATAGGACGCATCGCAATGTCCTGGAGTGGCCTAGCCAGTCTACAGACCTGATTCAAATAGAAAGTCTTTGGAGAGAGCTGAAAGTCTATGTTGCCCAGCGACCACCCCAAAACCAGAACGCTCTGGAGAAGATCTATGAAGAAGTGGGAAACAGAAAAAGTCTGATTTCTGTAATTGCAAACAAAGGTTTCTGTACCAAATATTGAGTTATGTTTGTCTAATGTATCAAATACTTATATCATGCAATAAAATGGAAAGTAACTATTTAAAAATCATCCACTGTGATTTTTTTTACAATTTTTGTCTTAGTTTCTGTCCCTGACAACTGATTTGATCAAACAAGTCATTGACATGTGTGAAACAACTAATCTTAAAATAGGCATATGTTAAAATGTCTGCTATTCAATGTCTGCAATGATTTCCAACTATCAAAAAACAGATGTTAAATTCAAAGAACCTCCTGGTAAAATAGTTCTTAAATTAAATAAAAATGTATAAATATATGTAAGCAAGCATTCAAGACATTAACTGACCCAAGTTGTAGAGGAGACCAAGAGTCTCAAACTCCTCTTGGTTGGAATATGGTCCAGTTTTGTAGCAGTCAAACAGCCAGCTCAGATATTCTTGTAGGTGCGTGTCATTGATGCGTGGATCGTAAACCCGCAGCGGCTCACCACAAAGACGATACGAAGCGTAGATATGGAAACGCACCGTTCGCTCTAAAATGGCCACACAGTCCTTCCCAGACAGCCTTTGGATGATCATGTCCTGTTTCACACTACGCAGTCGATCAAATGCAAAGCTGTACACCTATAAGGCAATGAGAAGTTCAATCAAAAAAATGCACATGTATAAAGCTCACCCAATAATGCTCTTGGCAGTGAAGCACAATGTGACGATTACTGAATTCAGTGCCTTTTCATGCCCCTTGAACGTTATTGCATTTTATCACATTACAAACAAGCCTCAATTCAGGTTATTTGTTTTTTACGTCATAGACCAAATTAGAGTTACGCATTAAATAGAGTTTCTTTTCCCTAAGCCATTCCATTACAGCTCTGGCTGGCTGTTTTTCTTGCGCTGGAAGTGAACATCTTCCCCCAGACTCAAGGTGGAGTGGATTTAGTCCTACCCATCTCCTAACGCAACCCTCACACCATGATGCTACCACTTGCATGAGTCACAGTGGCAAAGTATATCACATATGGTCTGATCAGGATCAGTGCAGCTTCTGTCATATGTTTATTTTGCTCTCCCTACACTCCTTGTGGCAAACTGCAAAACAGAAATCCTGATTACTTACTTTCCTCCTCTCTGCAGTTCCATCAGTGTTAATATAGGCCTCTGTGCTACGTCTCCAATTAGTGAATAGCTAACCCACCTGTCCCTTTGTGTTGATGGCCATGTCTTGGTAGGTTAGCAGCTGTGTCACACCCTTTTAGTTTTTGTATGATGGACTAAATAGCGCTCTGCAAGATGTCCAAAACTTGCTAGTAACTTCCCTCCAACAAACCTCAGAGGCCTTCAAAGAACAGCTAAACAGATTTCATTTGTAAAATATGAGACTTATGATGGATATAAGCTAGACTCAAATTTGTTCAGGTGTATAAAAGTTAAGAGGGCTAAATACAAATGCACCTCCAACCTTTCACATTTTTATTTGTAGAAAATGTTTCAAATTATGCAACATTTTCTCCCAATTTATGAGTAAGTGATGCTTTTGTGATGATTTTTCTAGTCAACATCTCCCTCAAAAGAAAAAAAGAACAAATAAAAAAACATGACAATGTGTGGTTACAAAGAGAAAAAAGAAAAGTATATTAAATTCTGGCCGAGGTTTAGTTATATAGTATAATACAAAGCAATTTTTCCATGTCCTTATTTATCAACCTGTAATTGAATTATTGTAGAACTAAATTAGATATTTACAAAAAATCCAATCAGTTTTAGCAGAGTGAAACATGTTTTCTAAAAATAAAATAAAAAGCCCAAAAGTTCAAAGTGTGGTAACTGTACTTGCCTCTGTCCATGGATGCAGACTAGGTGACCCTGCAATCTCATCAATAAGATAGCAGACCGTCTGCAGCAACACATCGGGAGGTCGCAGGTCAGAGGGCTTTGTCGCATCTTTCCCTGCTGCTGGTCTGGAATATTCCTTCACAGCACGCAGAGGATCTCCCTTCGGCTTTCGAGAGGTCTCTGTGCCTGGGAGCACCTCAAAACGGTGAAGTCGGTTCTGAGACTCACGGTCCCAGAGCTCTTGAGCAGGACACATGGTTCGACAGGACGCTCTCGGAGCAATTTCCTTTCTCTCATTTTCCTGCTCTTCATCTTCCACTTGGTTCTTTTGGGTTTTGCTTTCACTCTGTCTTTGCTCTTTGTTCTTCTGTCTCCTCCATCCATCTGATGGTGCACTGCTGCTCTGCGACTGAGTGCTGTTAAAGCAAAAGTTTAATTCACAAATTATGTAATTGCCCTTATTCAAAATAGAAAAGCTATAGTTATTCTTTCCCCTGATCAAATAACATAACATGTTATCCACAATAAATTTATTATAGACTAAAAATTTTAAATAACCACTAGCTAAAATGTAATAGCATTTTCAATTGCTGATTAAATATAACATACATTTTGGTCATTAAGCTCTTGAGGAAATAACTACACGACAAGGTGATATGAAGTTGTAAATTAGTGAGGCTCTCTACTCAGTTTTAGTTTGTAGTCAAGGATTTAAAAGAGCTTCTGCTTGAAGCTTTCAAATTGTACTGTTAAAAGGATGTATTGTGAAAAAAGGGTATTTCTAATTCACACACGAGTGTTTTTAAAACTTTAAATATTTCAAAACAGACTTTTTTCTTCCTTGTGTGCAAGGGGAACTATAGTTTTCTTCCGTCAGCTGACTGACAGCACACGGCAACAAGTGGAGGAGGGTAAGCACGGCATTTCTCTAGCAATTCTACATTGTCCTACCGAGCTATGTTGGCTATCGGTGTATGAATCTGTATGTGAGTGTGAATGGGTGAATGTGGCTTCAATGTAAAGCGCTTTGAGTGGTCAGCATGACTAGAAAAGTGCTACATAAGTTCAGTCCATTTATGTTCAAGGGTAGTAAAATCACGTTGCAGTGCAAAAGCAAGTATTTGATTTGTTCTGTAACAACCACATATCTGTATGAACGGTCTTTTCTTCACCTTCTTGTCTGAGACAATGGTAAGGCTTTAACTGCTCCGTTCAAACACCAGCTTACAAGTCAACCTGAAGATTTAAGATGTATTAGCTACCCATATTAGTCGGTATCATATCAGTTGTCAAGGACTGTATAGTTATTAGCCAACATATCACTCTCAAAGGAAGTATAACTAAATAGTTTAACTCTCTTTTGACAATGTACTGTTAAAGCGTGAAATCCTCCATATGCATCGTATATTAATTCCCTACATGACAGCAGAGACGCTGGTTATTCGCGGTTTCTTGTCACCAATAAAAAAAAGACGGGTTTTTTTTCTAAAAATCCTGTCACTTTCATTGGATCCCAGATTTTAGTCGTGTAAAATACGTGAATAGACAGATACCTGATTAACACTGGTGGTTATCTCCTAAACAAGTTAGCTTGCTAACAAAGTCAGGTTGAGAATAACACTCCCAAAGAAAAAATTGGACATATTTTTAAAGTCACAGTATAACAAATATCTACATAAACCTATGCCATTAACTTTTTTTGAACAAAATGAATTTCAAAACGAATAATTCGATATTTGCACTTACATGCGCGTACCTCTCCTGTGGTTCATTGGTTCATCTAAAAAGGAATATCGTCACTTGCCGTGAGTGTCCAATGAAAAAGCGTTTAGCTAAAACGCCATATCCGAAAAAGACGGAAGTGTACGTTAGTTTATGGTAGTTGAAATAGTATTTTAAAATAAAAGTTGTGAAATGACTTTTCTGTCAGGCTTCAAGAAATATGGCAAACTGTATTTATTGCGGATAACGACATTTTGTACCATTTTTGAACGTTTTTTCGGTTTTCATAAAAACCAAAAACAATACCACTCTCAGATATGTAATGTACCCACATTTTATGGGCATAATTTCTCATCTACAAACGGCAAGTTTACAGTAACACCATCCATTCCTGCAATTATAGCTGGACATTTATTCAGTTATAGACTATAAATCCTAAATAATCTTGCTGTAATTGGATCAATATAATACAAAAGATTACTCTAAGTTTATAGATTTAGTGTAAGAACGGGAGATGAATGCACTATTCTTTTACAACTGGGACCAGTCCCAGCCTGGTCAGCGGCGAGCATGAACTGATGAAGCCTCTTGGATAAGAGGTGAAACGTCTTTCAAGACAAATTACCAAGTCCAGTTGCGTTCGATTGAAATTTCCTAGAGATAACCATGACCTGGATGAATGAGAATATTCACAGGCTTTTTACAACTCAAGGTTTTAATGGATGTTTATTATCTTTGCTGCTTATTAAACACACTAAATCTGTACAACAGGACAAATTACAGCAAAATCGGAGAAAATTGAAAGAAGAAAAAAAGACAAAGGAAATTATACAATATAATGGGGAAATAATAAGGGACTGAGGTGTTATCCAAAGTGCATGTACTGTGTATCCCACGTTGCCAGGTATTCTTCACTGTTTTGGGCAGAATAGCTGGAGGGTTCTTGAACCTCCAAGTTCCTCTTCCTCGATGGCTTGCTGAACCTGGACTGAATGACGGCACACCAACGATGACAGCTCCAAAAGCTCTGAACATGTTCTAGAAAAATCAGTGACATCTTGCTCAGTTAAGATGTATTTTCAGATGCTGTTAATTAGTACAGAATCTTTGTTATATAAACCTAATATATAAATCAAATTTAACACAAAGTTGTTCATAACCGTGGTAGATTTAGTTTAAAATTATTAAAAAAATTAAAATTATTCTCAGTAAACCTAAAAAGAAATGGCGGGCATTTCGCAAAAGATAGTGAAGCAATTGAAAGCAGCATAGACAGAGAAGTTTAAACGTTTACCTTTTTTTATGGCATCTTGATCATTCATACCGTTCTCAATAAACAATGAGAAAAATAAAAGCCAAATTTTTTATTATATCAAACAATTTTACTTTGAATATATATATATATATATATATATATATGATGATAAGATGTTGCATAATAAGATGTTGCAGCACTTTCTTTGCATCATCATACCTCCCTCCACATATTTTCTATCAGATTCAAGTCAGGACTCTGGCTAGGCCACTCCAAAATGAAGCTACTTCCAGTCAGAAGAAACATGTTGGTTTAAAAAACAAAACAAAATGAAGCCTAAATATATATAAATTGTTTAAGGCACGGTCTGCATTATTAGGTATGACTGAGGTAGACACGTCACACAACTGTAGAGCACCAGCAAATAAAACAGCTCAGATGAAAATGTCTGATTTCCTTTTGTAAAAACTGTTCATAGCTGTTTATTAGTTTCCTTCTGCTTCACAATTGTGCACCAATTTTTGTTAACCAATCACTTAAAATCCCAATAAAATGAAGTTTGAGGCTCTGACATAATACACTGAAAATGTTCAAGAGGTTTACATACTTTTGTAAAGCACTGAAGCCTCTTATACATGTACTTACCCTGAAAGCTGCTGACTGATATCCTTTGATATTGTTTTAATTTCCCTGAGGGATTCCAAAGACGTGCTGCTGTCCAGAAGATTTGCCTGGGTGCTCGCCTGCAGCAGAATCTCTGTTTCTTTCAGGCAAGTCTCAGCGTTTTCTAAAAATGGAAATCATAAATATCAGGATCTCCATGAGTTTCTGTCAAAACCAGTATATATTGCTTATAATGTATAACATGTAATGGCAGTTTATTAAGAAATACTAGTGTATGTTTATTTGCAGAAAATACAAGGAATGTATGAAGGATTGCTTTGTGTAACTTTAACTTGATAACAAACATTGCAACAACCTAGAAACTCTCTCCCATCCCCATTTATGTAGAAATTCTTAACAGGCAGCTCATGACGAGTGGTATCAACAGCTGTAGCAAAACACTTGTAGTCCTCTGTGAACTGGTTGGCTGCCTCGCCCAAGGGTGTCAGCAGATCAATCTGAAGGGAGGAAAAAAATAATAAAACTCAACAAAAAAACTCAGCAGCTAATAATGCTGTTTCATAAGCATGCATTGCTTTCAAGTGGATTACTTATAAACATACAATCTACTAATAAAAAAAGCACTCTGTTGGTGAATCATATCACATTATGTTTCTACCAGCAGATGGGCTCATTTCAGTGCAATAGCTTAAATGTACTTGCATAACTGGTTTTTGGGGTACAGTGTCTCAGTGATTTAGCATGCTTATAAATAGTTTAATGAAAGTCAATTGTCTAATGCCAAAAATCCTGACCACCACCAGCACGCCTAGGACACAATGACTGAGACAGATGGAGTGGGGATTTGTCCCGGCAACCCAGCAGTTATAGGATGAATTCCTAACACCTGAGCCACAGTTGCCAAATGACTTCATTATTTATGTACTTTGTGTGGTCCATTGACCTCGGTTGGTATTTATGCTTACAAAGGTGCAGCTTTAAAGCATCAAACTTTCATTGTGCTGATCTTGCACCAAGTTTATTTAAGCCTACAGTGAATGGACCATATGCATAGATATACATTTGCATTTGGTGATCATCTTTGCATGGAACCATCTTTTTTTTCCTCTCTCCACAATAAAATCTATCTCCCTGAAAAAGCAGCTACTGATGCATCCATCTGTTTTTCTTTGAGGTCTGAACTAGGGATGCTCCGCTCAGGTTTTAGGCTGCCGATCATCGATACCGATCAGCCAAGATGCCGATCATCGATACTAATCACATATTTTGGCTGTACATTTTTCATTTAGTTATGGTGAGTGCTACTGCATGTGTTACATGATTCGGGAAAAGGAACAATAAAAATCACCATAATTTAGAAAAGGCATGGTTCCAAGTGCGCCAGTAGTTGGCAGAATCCGGTGTCTTCCACCACTGAAAAAGGCTGGACGTCTAGCTGATCTATGGGAGCACCCCTAGTCTGAACCACCAATTCCTATTTTTCTGAGGACTAGCAAGAAAAAAAGAATGTGCTGCATGTTGTTTTATCGAGATACATTTGAATCCACCAATCCATCCATTTATGCAAATGTTTTACAGGTTTACCAGGAGGACTAATCTCCAGCAATCAATCAATGGGCGAGAGGCAGAGTATACCCTGAACAGGTCGCTAGTTCATCCCAGGGACAGACATGTCAAACAAGTATGCACGCACACAGTCACACCTGAGAGCAATTTAGAGAGACCAATTAAGCTAACAGTCCTGTTTGGACTGTGGGAGGAAGCCGGAGTACCCAAAGGGAATCCACACAGGCACAGGGGGAACACACAAGCTCCATGCAGAAAGAACTTGGTGCAAGGTAAGTGTTACCAACTGCGCCTCTATGTGGCCGTAGATTTGAATTCAACAGATCAAACATGAAGGAAAAGATTTTCTTTATCTTTCAAAACATTTGTCCCTAATATATTTTTTTTTTATCAAAGTAAAAAAAAGAAAAAAAAGAAGAGTGAAATACAGGGTCTTGGTTGATAAAAGATGGAAAAATGGTGGGCGTTCTTATTTATTTGAAAATAATATTTTTTCTGCATGTGACCAGTCGAACATCAAGCAGAGACGATCAAAAGAAAATTGTGCAATTTTAATCACTGATTCCATTGATTACAGCACCTCTTATTAAAACCAAGACACCATTAAACAGCATGTAAAACTGTATAACTCAAAAATGTGCAAATATTCAACAATGAGGTACTGGTGTACTCACCTGCAAGTCCAAGAGCTCGTTTAGCTGTTTTTTCTTCTCCATCAGAAGATATCGGCGCTTCTTCTCCTTAACCTTACTATGCAGTCTCTGTTCTTCTTCCATCTTTTGAAGGAGCTTTGCCTCTGCCTCAACTTTGAATTTTGCAGTATTACTCTCCATCTAGTAAACAACATTTTCATATATTTGCTTTTCCCCTCCAAAAAAAACCAATGTTCTACATAATAATAATAAAATATAGAATAGTTTATTCACACTAAGGTAGATTGAATGAATCGGGAGATGTATTGAAAGCAAATTACAGAAGTAATCAGACAGTGCTAACCATTCTTACCTTAGCTGTAAGATAAGCTAGTAGAAATGCTTGCATTTCTACAATCCTCTTCTCATTCTCTGGATTTCTCTCGGCCTCCTTTGCAGTCTCAATCACAGTTTTTTCTTTGAATGTTGGTTAAAAAAAAAAAAGAAGAGCCTCTTCATTAACAATTCGACTCTGAAAGCAGGTTCCATCAGTGCAGAGGTTTTATTTACCTTTAATGACTGAAATGTCAAAATCTGGTCGAAAACAGTGACCGTCTGAAAAAGTGGACTGCAGGACACTTTTACCAAGGAGGGATGGATCAGTTTGATTTGACAATGTTGCTTTAAGGAAGACAAAACAATATTAGTACAAGTTATTTTGATTAGACTTTATTTATATATATATGCATGTGTGGGAAAAATAAGACATCTGATCAATTAGTTTTTCCTCCACAAAAACAGAAGAAAAAAAAAATCACAGACGTATAACAGTTATTCTGGAATATCAAGACTCAAAATGAAATATTTCCTAACATTAACAACAACCCAAAACAACTGCAATAAGAACTTACATTCTGCCAGTGCCTGTGGGGTCATTGAGCGCCTTGTTGGGGTGCCCAACTTTGGTTTTACAATGGTGGGTTTGGGTGAGGATGGCCGTTGAGGAAAAGCAGTCGACTCATTGGTCAGCGAGTTGCTCTTTAAAAGAGAGAACAGGATGGACAAAAGGAAGAAATACACCAAAAAAAGCAAGACAGCCAAGATAAAATAGAACATATCAGGGAGGAAAAAAAGACTCATTCCTGTTTAAAAATATGTCAATTCAGATGTACATGCCAAGTAACAGCATATATGAATTGCCATATTAAAACCCCCAACATGACCTAAGATAAAGGGATGAAAACTGCATTACCTTCGATAGTGACGTCTTCTCAGCAGATTGTAAATAGCGAGACTTGACAATGGTCCCACTTGCTACAAATGAATGAAAACAAAAATATTAGAAAATTATTTCTACACTGAAGATTATGGTCCCTAAAGAAGATAATTTGTTTAGGGAGGATTATAATAGACTGTTTTATTTAAAGTTTTAGTAGATCCTAATAGTAATTTTATACAGTCAAAGAAAACGCCAAATAAACTAACAATTGTAACATTAAAAGTTCAAACTTCTCAGTACAAATGCAAACCCCACATTAATTTATTATTAGCGCAATTAAAACTGATACTGGTCTTATGAGTCACCTTATGTCATTTTATGAGTTGAATGAAAACATATACAGGCAAATTTGAGATTGTGATTTCTGTAAATATATAAGGAAGTATGTGTCTCTCTGCTTAAACTGTGTACTCATGAAGTGCATGGATTTTAGACGAATTACTGCAAGGACATTTATAAGGTATAACAATATTTTTTTTTCAAAATTCTAAACTATCCTGAATAAATTTTATACCGTTTGAACTTTTGAATACAAAGAGTTTATCTTGAAAATATGTGTACGGTAGATGGGTTTTATTATTTTTATCTTCAACAAATCATGAAGCATAAGGTCAAAGTTGAGTTCACAGGTTTGCATTATGACAAATGGTCCATTCATAACATTGTCAAGTTTTACAATGATTTAGATTAGCTTAATTTTCAGATTTCTTGCACCTAAGATTTGTGAAACCAGTTCTCCTAAATGTATGTTAATGTTCAGTTTGTGAACTTTGAATGAGATAATCTGTTGGTGAAGAAAAAGAAAGCACTTCAATGCTTTGTTGAACCAAGTTTGAGATATAGGCGTACACATCCAGTTTAAAACCGAACTATCAAGTTGTTTTGAGGAATTTGTCTATGGGTTTTAGTTGGTGAAAACACTTTCTGTTTTATTGACAAATTACAAACTGAAATAAGGATGAAGGTTTGGAAATGTAAACATTTTTCAAAACGTTTGTTTTTCCAGACCAGGAAATTATGAAAGCAATTCTTATTTTTATAGCATGCATAAGAACTCTGGCGCTTCACAGACTGCGTTTCTGACTTCAGTATAGGCTACTGGTGTCAAATGTGTACAATACAATATGGCTACATCAGAACTACTAATAACGAATATGTCTGTTTTAAAGTAGTAGAACATTAACCAGCAATCTACGAAGAACCAAAGTGCATACTTACTTTTACCGGTTTTCTTTGCAGCCGCACCTTTAACTCCATTGTTGTTGGCACTTTTCGAACAGAAAGAAAGAAAGAAAGAAAGAAAGAAAGAAAGAAAGAAAGAACGAAAGAAAGAAAGAAAGAAAATTTGTTCAGTTGAGATCAGAACATAGTTTAAATGTTATCTTAGACTGGATTAAATATGACACCATGTCGTTTCCTTGCTCGGCTAAAATATGTTGGGCTAACTGAAGTCGGAGCTAAGTCATTTCCTTTTTTTTAATCACCACGATGTTAGAAGCCAAAACAATCCTGGCCAAACTAGATACGCACTAACGACGAAGAAAACAACTTTAAAAAAAATACCTTTTCGCATCGGCAGAAGTATTTTTAAAGCAACTTGGCGCTGAGGATGTTCTTTTGGAAGCCATGAAGTTTTGAAGTAAACCGCCCGTACCCCTATTTTATCATCCGGAAGGAACAGAAACGTCCTACTTTCGTTCCGATGTCCTAGAGGACCGAAGTTCTGCGACTTTAGACGGAGCCCTGCTTCAACACACACTATGATGTGATAATTAAGTCATTAGTAGGTCTATGTAGAACTTGACTGTACACAAAAAGCACCAATGGAAAATTATACTATTATTATTATTATTATTATTATTATTATTATTATTATTATAACCAAAAATGTATACATAAACGAACATCTGACAAAGAAAAACTCTGATATTGCTAGACAAGATCTACAACTACGCAAACAAAACAAAATCCAAGCAACCTGGACATCTTATTGCAGGATATTCATCAAGTTAAATGGAACTCCTGAACAGGCCAAAGTTCTTCAGCTCAGGGAATGCTCTGAACTGGAGAAGTAGGCTACACCTGATATAAAAAGGTAACATACAAGATTCTCACCATAGCTTACATACTACTTGCTGATCTTTCCTAAGCAGACAATGAGGATAACAGATGATTTTCTTGAGTCAGCATAAGGCACATTTACAAATGATGATGACAAACTAACAAATATGTTAAATGATGTGGATCCTTGTGGATGTGGATTATTTGGATTTCTCTAACATCTCTCATAATTGTAAATACTATCAAGATAAGCAAATTAAGGCATTAATAAAACCCTATAATGTGTCTAAATTACATCTAAACTGCTGGAGCCTATATGCGAATTTTGATAACTTTAAAGAATATCTGAATACATTATATATCAACTGAAACATGGATAAATATGTTGATTTTAAATTATACAATTATCAGAAGTAAAATCAAAATAGAAACCATAAACCTGTTGGGGGAGTTGTCCTCTAAAGATATAAGATGCTAAACTGGAGAGTATGAGTACTTTAACTTTGATTTATTAAATGTAAAATTACACAGAGCTACAGAAAAAAATAGAAGTACAATGTGTCTTTCATTATTCACAGTGATTACTTATCCCACTAGAATCTATGCACCAAGTTCTACTTTAATTGTTAACGTTTTCACAAATGTTATGGATACTAGCATATCAAGTGGACTACTTGTTAATCATATCAGTAACCATTTGCCAATCATTATATTATTAGAAAGCAGAATAAACAAGAAAATTAGAAGAAATACAGTAATAAAGAAGATCAGATTGAGATCTGAATATTCAGTAAGTACTCTTAACCAAAGCCTTTTTGAACAAAACTAGAATAATGTTATTGGAGAAAATAATGTAAATAAAGTATATAACAGTTTTGTTGACATATTTAAAGAACTATATGACAAACATTGCCCTGTAAAAAAACATATACATTATACAAAAATAATTAGTCCATGGATGACAAAGGGATTATTGAATGTGTGCAAAAATAAAAATACCATGTATAAAATACAAATGATGAAGAGAACATTAGAATCTGAAACTAAATATAAAACATATAAAAATAAATAAATAAGTATAGGGAAAAAAGTAAAAAGCATAACTACAGAAATTTGATTGAAAGAAATAAAAATACTTTGAAAGGACTGTGGACTGTAATAAATAATGTAATCAATAAGGATTTTAATAATGCTGCTTTTTCAGATTATATGATTAACGATAATGAAAAAAACAACAAATGGGGATACCATCGTCAATGCATTTAGTGATTCTTTTTTGTTAACATTGGACCGCAAATGGTGATTTTGACTATACATATAATAATGCACACTCTTTATTTCTAACTGCAACAAATGATCATAAAATCAAAATAGTAAATCATCGTAAAAATAAAAAGTCTACAGATTGCAATGACCTTGAAATGACTAACATTAAATAAGTGATATGCAATATAGCAACACCCTTAACCCATACCTGCAACATATATATTTTCTAGGTGGAGAGTTTCTCAATCTAGGGAAAATTGCAAAGTTCACTTGAATCTATAAAAGCGGAAAGTCGATAGTCAGTTTACTAACTATCGGCCAATCTCTATACTTCCTCAGTTGTCAAACGTTTTGGAGAAGCTGCTTGTAGTACACATGAATGGTTTTATTGAAAAACACAACTTAAGAATATTAAATATGGATTCAGACAGAATCAACTGCTCTTGCATTGGTATATCTTCTATAGAAGAAGTAACTAAAAAAATGGATTGTAAAATGTATTCTGTAACAAAATAAATAACATTAGTAAAAATTTATATACTGTGGGAAGCATCTAAAAGTTGCCAGAGAAGACAAAAAGTAAAGCATTCAGCTCAACTGATAATGCATGTACATGCATGCGTTCTTCTTCATCTGGTTATCTGAGTTTAATGCCGGCTTGTGTGCACTGGTCTTAGAGCACATAATGGATGCTGATCCCACCTGTGTTAGCCTGTCTTGGACAATAAGTAGGACAACAGGAGCTGAGTGGGTGTGGTACTGGATGGCAAACACTTCTTAGCAACTGCTCTACTTTGTCTCCTCAAAAAAGAGAGTTAAAACACTTGAATTGCCTCGTGTTGAAAGTGTGCTATACCAATAAATTTGTCTTGCATTGCCTGAATGGACACCTGAAATTTAAAATATGAATGTGGTAAGTGTATATCTGGATTATTGCTGATGCATATGTCCTGAATTTTGGTGTGTGTTTGAGCCACCCCTACCCTACATCATGAATCCATGGAAAGGCCGGGTCTTATCGCATCTCTCGCCCTCCTCTCATAGTAATAACGTTTTAAAGCACTCTGCTGTATGTCAGCATGCTTGCTGTCCATCTCTCACCACCATGCAATGCCAGAAGCAATGGCTGCATTGCAATAGGCAGTAACTACTCTTGGTGGATGTGATATAAACAGAGCTTTTTGGGTTAGTTGGTAAAAATCAGAAAGTTTTATTGGTTAAGGGACTTTAATCTGCAACTTTCAGAGATGAAATATGAGATCCAGTCTCTGGTTGATGAGTTGAAATGAAAAAAGAGAAGTGCATGTTGAAAGACAGCATTAGAAGAAGACATTAAGCACCTGAATGAGAGTCCTTGTCTGTCTGGAGCACACCTCTCTGGTCTTTCTCTGTCCCGTGAAAGTCTGACGTCTGTTGGATGACTTTTTTTATGCCAGTGTGACCTCACTGATACTCTTCTCTGACACATGAGTACATATCCGAGCTGGAAGAAGTTGAAGGAACTAACAGCAAGAATTTACATAAAAAGCTTTTTACTAATTTAAGCCATACACCATGGGTGTACAGCTCCAGTCCTTGAACCCCAGTTATAGATGTGTCTCTGTTCTACCACAATTGATTCAAACGTTCCAAATATTTATTCTATCAAAGGTTTGCAGAGCCGTGCTAATAAACCATCATTTGATTCAGGTGTTGAACCCAGGAAAAACACTAAAACATTCCTGATAGTGGTCTTGAGGTCTGACTTTGTGCACCACTGCCATACATGATCATCCCTCTCACCAGCTCACACCCACACAGTTACACATGCATGCACACAATTCTACTGTCTCTCCTTTTTTGGAAGCCGTTACTCATCATGCTTTCTGCCTGTCTGGACCACGTAGCATATTGGGAATGTTTTAAATATACAAAGTCTCTTACGAGAAAAGTCAGCAAGCATTCCATTTCCAACTTAGATTTCAATACAATACATTGCTACCATCCATCCATCTCCATCCATCCATCCATCCATCCGTCCGTTCGTCACCAAGATTATAGCAGCCAATCAGATTAGTTACCATAACTATGCAGACAACACACAGATACATTACACTGTCACCAGGGGACTTTGATTCTATCCAGACCTTAAACGAATGCATTGAACAAATCAAGGACTGGATGTCCCATAACTTTCTCCAGCTAAACAGAAACAAAACTGAAGTAATCATTTTTGGAGGAACGATCCAGAGTCAGCACACAGCTTCAGCTAACACAACTAAAAACTACTCATCAGGCCCGTAAATCTAGGTGTAATAATGGACTCAGACCTGAACCTGCAGGGTCACATAAAGGCAATAACAAGATCAGCTTTCTATCACCTGAAGAACATTTCTAGGATTAAAGGACTGATGTTACTGAAGGACCTTGAAAAACTGATCCATTCGTTTATCTTTAGTCGGATTAATTACTGCAACAGCGTCCTTACAGGTCTACCTAAAACAGTCCTCACTAGAACTAGGAAAGCAAAACACATCACCCCAGTTCTAAAGTCCTTACAGTGGCTCCCCATGGGGAGCCTAAGTCACGCCCTTCTACTTCCGGCCCATGGGTCCCCAACTGCCCAAAAAAACGAATGAGTCAATGGAGTGATAAAAGTTATTTTCTGATCCAGTTTGAAATGCGCCGTGGATCAAACATATGATGTCCGTGAATTTTAAAAACGAATTTTGATGCAGAGAAAATGCAGATTTTTGACCGGAGGAAAAAGTTACTTTAGGTTTTGTGTGAAAACGTTTAGAGAACTACAACTGCAGAAGAATAAGGAGAGCGAGGGTTGTAACCTCCAGGACGAAGAAAGGAACATTAAACACGGAGAAAACCACTATAAATCTGACCATGTGGAAAGTGGCAGCTATGTTGATGGTAAAGCAGTTGGTGGAGTGAGAGCCAGCATGGAAGAGAAGCTCCACAAGCTCTAAGTGAGTGTTTTAGCTAGTTCCCGTTAGCCAAATGGCGTCATGTATGCGACTTCTGATTTGTAGGCTTTTTAAATGCAAATTTTCACAATCAAATAAATCCCAAATCACTGGACAAACACATTTGAAATGTACATCATTAGTTATTATTTAGATCGAAGTACAACATATGTGTGATTCAGGACGTAAGACAAAGCGGATCAGAAAATAACTTTTATCGCTTCATTGGCTGCCATTCATAGTTTTTTTTCGGTTTGGGGACCATAGGTCGACCGGAAGGGGAGGAGACTTAGGGTCCCTATAGCCCAGAGAATAGACTTTAAAATACTACTCCTAGTTTATAAATCACTGAACGGTTTAGCACCAAAGTATGTTGGAGATCTGCTGTCACTAGACCAACCCAGCAGACCACTCAGGTCCTCCAACTGGAGCTTACTTAACATTCCTAGAATTAGAACTAAACAAGGAGAGGCAGCTTTCAGCTTCTATGCTCCACCAATCTGGAACAAACTTCCAGAAGAATGCAAAAATGCTGAATCGTTAGGCTCTTTTAAATCAAAGATTAAAACTCTACTATTCAGAGCTGCCTTTGAGGCCTAAATTGCACTTTCTGATCACTCTTTGATTCTTGTGGTTTAATTTGTATTCCTATTTTTTATTTCCTTTTTAACTGATTGTGTTATATATGTTTTTAATCTATATTAATTTGTATACATTTGTTCCTTACATAATCTTTTCTTATTGATTGATTGTGTCTATCTGTTAAACCTATATGTTTCTGTTTTTGTAATCATGTTTTGTAATCATGTATTTGGTATCATTATCACTGAGTCATGTAAAGCACCTTGAATTGCCTTGTGTTGAAAGTGTGCTATATAAGTAAAATTGCCTTACCATCCATCCATCCACATCTCCACCAGTCATTGGGTTAAAGGTGCAGATCGTGGAGGCATTGCCACTCCATCAAAGGGCATCGCAGAGACACACGGGACAAACAGTTATTCATGTCCATCCACGCATACACACACAAACACACACACAAACACAAAAAAACATCTAACAGCAATACAGACTAGGCAAGGCAAGTTTATTTGTAGAGCACAATTCATACACAAGGCAATTCAAAGTGCTTCACAGTTGCATAAATTAAGAAAACAGATAAACAGGAAAAAAACATTAACTTAAAAAATAATTAATTACAATAAAAAGCAATAGTGCAGATAAAATACTTTCAATTGTCATATGCACAGGTGAAAATAAGTGTTTTCAGCCTGGATTTAAACATTGTTAGACTTGAGGCTTGTCTCACATCCTCCTGAAGACTGTTCCAGATATTAGCTGCCTGAAACTGAAATGCAACCTCACCGTGTTTATTGTTGACTCTGGGAACCACCAGGAGACCCCTCCCTGAAGTTCTCAGGGCCCGAGATGGTTCATATGTCTCTAACATGTCAGAGATGAATTTTGGTGCCAAACCATGAAAAGACTTGTACACAAGCAGAGCTTTTTAAATTTGATTCTCTAAGCAACAGGAAGCCAGTGCAGATACCACAGCACTGGATTAATATGGTCGTATTTCCTGGGTCTTGTCAGGACTCGAGCAGCAGCGTTCTGGATGTACTGCAGCTGTCTAACAGCTCTTTTAGAGAGGCCAGTGAGCAGGCCATCACAGTAGTCTAACCTGCTGGAGTAAAAATGCATGGATAAGTCTCTCTAAGTCTGGTTTCGACCAAATAACAGTCATGTTTTTTTAAACTGTGGGAAGAAGACTTTCAACACCAGATATAAAGGTCATTAACACTGTATTACATAAAATATAAAAAAGGTATGAAACTCCAGATATTTAATACATAATTAAATAAATAAATATTCCAACTGACTGACTAGTCTACTCTGGATGATTCATCGATGAAATAAGATGCAATTTTTACAGCACTGATCAGAATAATTTAATAGTGTTCATGATCCACCTATGGGAAAGAAACTTGACAAAAATAGCATTAATGGAAGAGTTCAAGGCAAAAATCCAACCTGAGGAAAAACAAACAAACAAACCTTGATGATCCCTGGGAGTTTGCAAAATATTCTGTGGACTGATGAGATCGAAGTGTTACTTTTTTAATGTGTTTCTGTTACATATCGTATAAAAGTGTAGGTGGTAGTGGGGTGGTCTGGGGCTGCCTTGCTGTTTCAGGACACCGAACACATGCAGGAGTTGATAAAACAATGTATTCTGCTCTTGTCAATAAAATCCTGAGGGGGGATATTCTGCCACCAGTTCATAACCTTTCAGCTCAAGCACACGGTCGTTATGCAGCGGGACAATGATCAGAAGCTCACTAGAAAGTTCCTCTCTGAAGGGTTCAGTATGTTGTTATTATTATCATTATTATTATTATTATAGAATGTTTGGAACAGGCTAGTAAAAATCTGGATTTTAATCCGATTGAGACAATGTGATAGCACTTTGGTGCATTCTTCATCAGGTCGATCCTGCTCAAAAACCTTTCAGTGCCCCTGAATTGAAACAACAAACTGCAATTATGAAATGTTCTTAGTCACAAGGATGATACAACTAGTGATAGGTGACATTTGATAAATTTATAAATCTTCAGTCATTTTTTATTGACAAAGATCTATGTATAACAATTTTCAGTTAATTCAATATATTGTCATGCTGCCTCTCTATCACATCCCACCAAAAACAAACTGTTGTGCTAAAATGGGTAGATTTCCATATCTGATGATATGATGTTTGTCACAAGAAAGGCAACTTCTTTCCTACTGAAAGGTGGCCCTCACGGCTCACAGACTCCATCACATAGCTCGGAGCCAAGCTTTCCAAAGCGTGCCCTTGCTGCTCACTTCCTAATTGTATAATTACGGCACTTATCTTAACAGGATTTGACAAGGATGTAGTGTTTGCTTCTGTGGATACATCTTTTTTTCAAGCAGTGCTTAAGGCTAGGGGATTTTCTACATGTCTTGGGGGAAAGATGCAAGCTCAAGTAAATTCATTAGTGTTTACCCTAAATAATTAAAAGTTTATTCTGCAAAACAGGAGTATACCTAATAATTTATTATTTATCTTTTAACTTTAAACTAAACAAATTAAGTTCCTCTTAAAAAATATATTTTTTTTAACTGGAGTAAATGTTAAAAATTTGAGCAATTTTAGAGATGAATTTATTTTTATGTCATATCTGTGTTTAAAGATTCATGTGATGTTTTGCAAATAAAAAATTAGCAGTACATGAGCATGACTGATTATGCATATGCTTGTGAGTGTGTGTGTGAGAACCATGTATGCTGCTTTAGCAGGGCAGTGTAGCGTGCAGTGCAAGAGTGAGCAGAGTCGGCCCAGGCCAACGCAGCTACAGCACCCTGGTAATCCCTGCGTTTTCAGGAGCCCTGGCCCGTACTTGATGAGCTTGAGCAAGAAAAAGGTTATGCAGGCTCTCATGTGTTTCTCTCGCCCTCTCTGTGTGTCTCACTCTCTTTCTCTATCTGTCTCTCACTCCCTCATCCCCCCCTCTCTCTCATGCTCCCTCCCCTTCTCTGCATCCCCTGGAGCCACATTGTGAATG
This sequence comes from Apricaphanius iberus, assembly GCA_028564705.1. Taxonomy (NCBI): domain Eukaryota; kingdom Metazoa; phylum Chordata; class Actinopteri; order Cyprinodontiformes; family Aphaniidae; genus Apricaphanius; species Apricaphanius iberus. The sequence goes on from JAPXFQ010002688.1 coordinate 1,858,245, forward strand.
AATGGACTCTAAGTGTTTGCTCAGCAACTTCATATGTTCCTCTCACTCTCTGTACTACTCAGGGTATTTTCTAAAAGGATTGAGATCTTGCTGAGCAAACTAGAGGTTGCTAGAGGCAAACGTAAATGGGAATCTAGCAGTAAACTGGAGTTTACACAGCACTGGACACATTTTTTAAAACACAGGTGGAAATGTGTATAAATAGCTTGTTATTACTGTAAAAAAATAATCTCACTCTGAATAAGTTTTAAAAACCAACATTTAATTTTTAATACATTTGTCCAGGAAAAAAAAAATCTATGATAAGGACAGTTTTTAAAAAGTCACCAGATGCACACTTGTTCTCACCTACCATGTCTATACCTACTGTACTACAACCCCCTTTTGTAAGTAGATCAAATTCACCACTTACTCTTGTTCCATAACAATTCAGTAGGTTGCAGCATACAGTGGACCCAAACTATTAACAGATCAGTATTTGTAGATTCACCTGTTTTACTGATTTTTCTGTGCAATATAACTCCCAAATTGTGTAAAGTTAGCCGATTTCCTTTTTTTTTCATTAAGCACATTTAAAACACTTGAAAGAAAATCCAGTTTTGGAAACTGCAATATATAGGTGCAATGTTACTTGACATCCTACTGGCTAGAGTTTCCATGGTAACCAATTCAGGAGTGCCATTAGTTTTTCTTAACTCTTATTGGCTGTACCTCAAGAGCAGAAATAAGGACCACAGTAGATATTAGCCTCTGTGTATGGCTAAGAAGGTTCTCACTCTGCTTACTAATAATGTATATAGAGGTATATTTTCTGTTTGAATTATTATAACAGTTAGTTATGAACGTTTTTCGATTGGTTTCTCAAGTATTTGCAGTTTTTAGCCATTCACGGATGGTTTGGTTCCCTAATGTACCTGAATACTGGAGATGAACTGAACAAGGAAAGGGGTCTTGCAAAAAGGATAAAATGTAGATAGTCTAATGACTATTATGGATTCATAGTGATCCCAAGATGTAATTCCTTTTTTTGCAGCTCTCTACACAAAACTTCAGAGAGTTTTTTATTTTTATTTTTTTAACTCCATTACTTACTGTTCATGGGGCAAAATAAAATGGGTCATTTTCCAACTAAGTGCCTTAAAGAAAATGGGCCACTGTATCCAGTCATATTGTTACACAAGGTAAACAGAAAGTCATAGCTCACTAATTAGAGGGCCTCTCGACAACTTAAGAGTGGAGTACCTTCAATTCTGTCGATTGTGGAAAACAATTATTTCTTGAAATGTACGTTTTTCCAAATGCACTCGTGTTTTTTTTTTACACGTTTAACTAGGGGCTGAATAAATTTGTCTGTTTCTTTCTATCTTTGGGATATTTGTTCTGTTATGATTACATAAATAATTTGAAGAATTCGGTATATTTTAGCTGTAATCTGGTTTGGGAAAAGAGAACCTGGAAATACATTTTTTGTCTATTTTTGAAAATTCTAACAATACAATAATTAAAAAATTGAGAATGTTTTTCAAATATTTTGAAAACAGTCTGGTGAACATGAACCCTTTTTTGTGTATGTTCAGTCTGGCCAATTAATCTTTATTACTGCAAAATACTCTCCATCTTCTGATGAATACTTTTAAAATTTTCTGAAAATGTTCACTTGATTTTCAAAGGTGTTTAAAGTCACCTATTTTAGAAAAAAGCTGGATATTAAGGGACATATTGCAACAGCTTGTTGTAACAACACACATGAAATGAAAAAGGACATTGCAGAGATTAAAAAGGAAGTGCTGTGAGACACGAACTATGTGGCACACACCATGGCTGAAGGTCACATTTGGTAAAATCTCAAAATGTTGGAGGCAAGTTTGCACATCATGGAGTGGCACACAACACTGAGAGATGGTTTTAGAGACGCATAAAAGTAAAAAAAACAATAGAAAAATAGAATGATTAAAATTTAAAGAAGTCCTGGCTTCTTCTCTTTTAAATTCTTACATACCATGAATAAGGACTGTCTAGTTTCCGTGGTGTACATTTCTATATTCACGATATTTTAAAATGCATTCAACTAAGGTGGAAAAATATGGCAGTTGGTTAAACTTTTAAAAGACAATTTTACAAAGAAGACATGCTGAAGGTTCAAGACACCAACTGTCCAGCTTGATGTTTCCATAAAGTTCAAGAGTTAATCATTTTTGGAGTATTGCTGCGACTTGTACATAAAGGTGTCAGAAGAAATTTTTTGGGGCTAGACCAAGTGTCATTTAAGAATGCCCTTTCCGTATCTCCCCTATAGGAAAACAGTTATTCTCATTCTGTATGGCCAAAACAGTTCTACTCTGTGGTCAGATGAACAGTCTGGTTCCAAATGAGTTGATTGCAGAGTAAAAAATAACTGAAACATCAATGTCTGAATGTGTACAGCAGAGTGTCTTTTCCATTTATGGGACTGAGAAACAAATATTGTCCTGAAAGGTGTATGGAGGCTGTGATGGGGTGGCAGGGTGGTTCGGGTGGGATTAACAAGAGGCCGCAGACCCTGAGGCAGAGGTCCTCGTTTCCTGGCCTGAGCCCCTGTTTGTCCTGCCTGACCTGGCAGCTCTGGGGGCAGATCCCGCCTAGATACATCCCCGCTCCCACGCCTGTCTGAAGCTGTTAACCACTGGCTGTGAGTAGCTAGCTGGGCTTAGTTTTGTCTGAGCTGCTGAGTTGTGAGAAGGGGGGGGGGTTCCAGTCATCTGTGGGATGGGGTTGCCAGCTTCTGTGCGTTGGTAGAGAATGGGTTGTGGTAAAACAGACATCTGGTAAAACCTTAGGAAACAATGAATATTCTGTTTGGCTGTTGTCAAGTTGTATTTGCAGTAGCATTGTTAAAGAGGAAAAAAAACGTCTCTTTAAAACTTATGATCAACTTTCTTAGCACTGACTCCTATTAAAATGAACTTAGCTGGGAGATAAACCAACACGAGGCTTAAAAGCATTTCTATGCAAAAATGCATTTTCTCACACAAATATGTTAAATCAAGCACAAGATTCAGAGTGTTTTTTTTATGCGTTAAAAAATAATAATTCAAATAAGGATGTACATTGTATTTAGCACTAAGATTTATGCTTTTCATATTTTCAAGGAACTGGATGAAGCTCAGTGAGACCGGATAGACAATACTTGTGAACATCAATGTTCAAGTCTTGCCATTTTCAATAAAAAGCTTTACCTAGGCCATTATAACCCACAATCATATGCGTTAATTCAAACCCCTCTATCAACCATACAACTCTAACTGTATGTTTAGTTTCGTCCTCCTGGAAGGTGAACCTCTCTGTCAAGTTTCAAGTGTTTTTCTAGACTCTTATTATAGATTATCTGCTCTTCTTACACAGCCTGTCAGCTTAAATGGATGGCTACTTCTTGGAGGGTTTGCAGTTATGCCATACTCTTTCTATTTCCACCTAATGGTGTGGACAATGTTAAAACCTTGGGATATTGCTTCATAACATATCTTTTGACTACTTAACTGTATCCCTGAGCGGTCTGATATGTTCCTTTGTTTTCAGGATGCTTTTTGTTCTCTAATGTTCTCTAACAAACCTCTGAGATCTACATAGAACCCTTGAATTTATACTGAGATTAAGATTTACTCTGTATTTGGATGAATGATAAAGGTAACTGGTTGCTCCAAATTTTATTAAGGGGGTGGGAACTGAGTTCTAAATACAAATACAAATTCAAAAATGTTATTGAAAGCTGTGTTTGTAATGGGAGGCAATGTGTAAGAGTTCAAGAAGTTTGAATACTTTTCCCAAGACCCAAACAGCATTTAGCTTATATTCAGCAGTTTACTCTCTGTGATCCAATAACTTGAATAGATGTTGGAGATTCAAAGTTTTTAAAGGGTACACCATTTGATTTGATATTTGTGAGTTTTCAGAAAGCATGTGGTGTTTCTATGGCCATGTGGTGTGTCATGTAAACCAACCTGTGTTTTTCCAGTGCTTGGTTATTAAAACACCCATGTAAATTATTGTTTGCATTCAGTCAAATTAATAAAAGTGTTGTACAATTGTGACCCTACCGTGTTGTGCTCAGACTTTGCAATCCCAGTTGCAGACCTCCAAATACTGCTGAAAGTCATGCAAACAGCTTGTAGCTCTTTGTTTGCCTAAATAATCATAAAGAAACACTATGGCTTTCATTGTGCTTAAAGGGTGTTGTCTGACTACCAACTGTGTGCACAAGACTGTTTTTACTTCAGAATCCAAAAGACAACATGTCTCCTCTTCCCCCAACTGGGTTGTTTGATTATCACTCTCCAAAAATGAAAATGAAATGTAGGGATATTTACTTTCCTTTCTCAAAAGCTTGGATAGCTCAATTGCTTGTTTTCAGTGGCTTGTTATTATTTTTCAATTGCTGGATGGGTGGAGATTTTGTAGTAGCCTGGTGGAGCTCTGTGGATGTTGTTTCGGCCCTGAACATACAGAGAGCAAGTCAGTTAAAAGGCCAAGGAATATCAGAGATACGGACACAGAGAGAGGTTCACCAGTGCTGTTTGTGTCTCTAACTAACTACTAAAATGTGCAATGAATCTCAAAACTATACACACCGCAGTTTAAACGCAAGTATTTTAGGATGTAAGAAAACATTAGGTGAAAACATTTTCTACTTTTAACCTAAATTTATCCTGTAAAATTCAACTTAAAAGAAATAACTAAATACCTGAAACGAAAACATGCAAAGAAAAGTAAAGTTCACAAGCTGGTTGCTTAGGTGTACCCACTTCTAAAGCAATACTGTGCTGAAGCACCTTTTATCCAAATTTTGCAATCAGTCTTTTGGGGTTTGCATTTGCCATCAATTATAGCAAATCTGTAAAGTTAATCTGTTCTGGCAGGATTTTCCTTACATTTGTTTCTTTCCTTCATTTTGCTCAAGCCACAGTTTTATTAGAGGACACCAAAACCAAAGGATGTAATTGTAGAAAGGTATTAGTCAGAAGAAGAGTCCGAAAGAATTTACAGCAATGATTATTACAGTAAAGGCAGTCATCATTTATAATAATTAGAGAACATTTACAACAGCAAGGACATTGCGGTTGTTTCTCTAGAACTGATGAAAAGACAGGATAGAAACGGGTTCTGGCAGCTGAAAGCAACTTTGAAAGAGCCACATGTGCAGTGGTGCAAAAAAGTATTTTGCAGCAACAAATTGTGCAAGTTGTCCCACTTAAAAAGATGAGATCTATAATTTTCAATAAAGGTACACTTCAACAGTGAGAGACAGAATGTAAAAAAAAATAATAATCAGGAAATCAAATTATATGGTAGTTAAATAATTCCGTTTTATAATGGAGCAGAAAATAAGCGTTTGGTCAATAACAAAAACTGACGTCAGTACTTGGTAATATAGCTTTGTCCTTGTAACCAATGACAGAGGTCAAACGTTTTTATTTAGTTCTTTACCAGGTTTGCACACGCTTTAGATCATATTTTGGCCCATCCTTACATGCAGATCTTCTGTGAAGCTTTGATTGTTTTGGAGCTGTCGCAGGGCAACACAGACTTTCAACTCCCTCCACAGATTTTCCATTGCATTGAGGGCCGGAGACTTGGTATGACACTCCAGAACCTTGAATTGCTTTTTATGTAGCCACTCCTTCATTGTCCAAGCAATGTGTTTGGGGTAATTGTAATGCTGGAATATCCAGCCATGTTTCAGCTTTAGTGGTCTCACTAATGGAAGGAGGTTTTTGTCCAAAATCTCATCATAAATGACCCGAATTATCCTTTTCTCAAAAAAAAAAACAGCCTCTACCATAATATTTCCACCCCCATGCTTCACAGTGGGAATTGTGTTCTTGGGATGCAACTCAGCATTATTCCCCCTTCCAACACTGTGAGTGGCATTTATAACAAAGAGTTCTAATTTGGTCTCATCTGACCACATGACATTCTCCCAGTCCTCCTCTGGATCATCCAGATGGTCTCTGGCAACGTTTAGACAGGCCTGGAAAGGTTCTGGCTTAAGCAGGGGGACCTTTCACATGTTTCAGGATTTTAATAACGTAGTGTGCTATTAATGGTAACCTTTGGTACTGTCGTCCTAGCTCTCTTCAGATCATTGACTAGTTCCCCCCATGTAGTTCTGGGTTGTTTCCTTACAGTTCTCAATATCATGTGTACCCGATGTGGTGAGATCTTGGACTGAGCCCCAAACTGATTGAGCTAGTCAGTGATCTTGTATTTATTTCTTTTTAATTTCTCCAATAGTGTTTCTATTCTCACCAAGCTGCTTACCTATAGTAGACTGGCTCATTGCAGGTGTTTAATATCGTCCCTGGTGTCCTTATACAGCTCTCTTGTCTTAACCATGGTGAAGGTTGGATTCTGACTATTTGAAGGTGTGGACAGGTGTCTTTTTTTTTTTACAGATAACAAGTTCAAACAGGTGCCATTAATACAGATAATAAGTGGAGGATAGAAGAGCTTATTTAAGAAGCTCTTTTGTTAGTAGGTGCTAAATACTTATTTACTGCACCAATACAAGTAAATTATTTAAAAATCAAACAATTTGATGTCATGGATTTTTCTTACATTCCGTCTGTCAGTTACCTATGAAGAAAATTACATATCTTTCTCATCCTCTGGTGGGATAACTTGCACAGTGGCTGCCAAATACCTTCTTGTCTCACTGTATTTACAATAAGAAATATGTTCTCTTGTATTCTGCATTTCTCTGGACTAAGGAGTAGGGTTAAAAGACAGAAGCTTTTTCTTCCAAAAAGGGGGGAAATGAAAGTATCGAGATATTTTTACAACACAGTGAGGGAAAATGTTGACAAGTCAAGATGTGAAAACTTTTAAACTCCCACCAAACAATGCCAACTGCTGATATTCAATTAAATGTGTCACAAAACTAAAATGGTATGAAAATAGTAATAAAAACCTTTAATATCTCTACTTACATTTAAACATTTTCCCTGAAAACCATAGGTAAAAGGTGCCATTCATTGGCAACACCCATCTCAGGGTTAAGCTTTGCTTGCTTGAAAGGTTTGCTTTAAAAGGTGTTGCTAAACCAGTTAAAGCTAAAAAACAAATTAAAATTACAAAGATTTTCTTAACCAGAGATGTTCTAATAGTTCTTTACATTCAATAAGTCCAGTTAATAAACATATCAGCCTAATTTCTCTGGGCTGGGAAAAGCAAGCAAATAACTGAGACTGAACTGAAATCTTAGGTGCAATTCTGATCAAAAGGTTTCAGTAGTAGTATACAGTTTAAATTGGTAGAATGTAGAATTTATTAAGTATTTACAAACTAGTATGCTTGATTACAACTGTAGTAATTATTTTATAATCTCAAAAATTCATTTTTACAGTGCATCTGTACATTCGATTTATTTGAAAACTGTTATTTTTGATCAAATGCATGAAATATAAAGGATAGGCTTCTTAAATAAGTCGAAATCTACCACTTAGAGAGATAAAGTCCGTTTTGGGTGGGTGGGTTGTGGGTCCTCTTTCGTCAGTCGTCACTGTGTAGACCCAGTGGCGTCACTCCTGCTCAGTCTTATAAAACTGTCAACGCCTTTCTCTCACCTGGACTGACACACACCATCCCAAACAGCAGGGTGAGGGCACAGAAAGGGGACTGTCTGTGCTAAAATACGCACCTCATTGAACCGTCCACGGGACTATTCCCCATCTATTTGTTTCGACTCGAAAAAGGTCATCACATTTATTCTTTTATGACTCTGGCAAATTATTCTTACTTCTCTGGCATGTGCAACATGACCGCAGAGCCATCGCCTGCAGAGGCAAGCCCTGATGTCATGTCTCCAAACGTGAGCTTGGATTCTCCGCTGCCTCCAGCGCCACTTATGCTGCAGGGCCGGGTTAAGGACAACATTCTGATCAAGTCTGAGCCCCAGGGCAGCAGCCCCAGCGCGGAGGACGGAGGTGCAGCGGGCCACTCAGAGGAGCACCTATCCACAGGCAGCCGCCGCAGGAAGAGGCCAGTCCAAAGGGGGAAACCTCCCTACAGCTACATCGCCCTAATCGCCATGGCCATAGCCAACTCCCCTGAGAGAAAGCTCACCCTGGGCGGTATTTATAAGTTCATCATGGAGCGATTCCCTTTCTACAGGGAGAACTCCAAGAAGTGGCAGAACTCAATTCGCCACAATTTGACCCTCAACGACTGCTTTGTAAAGATCCCCAGGGAGCCCGGCAGGCCTGGCAAGGGCAACTACTGGACTTTGGACCCTGCAGCAGAGGATATGTTTGATAATGGCAGCTTTTTGAGAAGAAGGAAAAGATTCAAGCGCACAGATGTAAGTACCTATCCAGGTTACATGCAGAGCTCCAGTGCCTTTACCCCAACACCCATGGGGAGACCGTCGTACCCCAACACGCTGTACGCAGGGATTGGTTCAGGGTATGGTTCCCAGCTGACGGCCACATCCCCACATCCAGCTATGATGCATCACTTCCAGACCCCCTCAGGGGTTGGCCAGGGGCAGTCACGTATGTTCAGCATTGACAACCTTATCAGCCAGCAGACTGTGGTACAAGGCGGCCCAGCCGGTGACCTCAGCACCCAGGCGCTGGGTCTGAGCGGTGACCTGGGCGCTATGACCTCCAGCTGCTCTGTAACCAGCACCGACCAGTCAGCGTGTTTCCAGACCCAAACTGTGAATCCAGCAGCGAACATGCTGGGAAGAAACAGCGGGAACCTGACCTCCAACCTGGCCTCAGGCTACCCGTACTCCACTGCCTCGGCCTCTCCTCCGAATCTACCCACCATGAGCCAGTCCGGGTTCTCCCCCGGCGGTTCGCAGGTGTACTGTACGGGTAACAGACTATCCCTGCCGGCGCTGCGCCACAGCTCCTGCGCAGAGCACACGGAGCAGTTCCTAGGCCTCCCAAATCCCATGAACTCCTATAACAACAGCTACATGAGACAGGGCAACTTTACAACAGGCTTAGAGCGGTATATGTGAGATAACATGCTCTTAGTCAAACTAAAATGTGCATTAGCCATAGGCGTATTCATCTAATGGGAAAAGGAATCTAAAACATTACTGTTTGAAGAGGTGGAAAGCCATTTGTATCCGTTTGAAACATTCCAACTTAATATAAAAGAGTTTCACGTTCTTCATATTTCACGTTTCAGAGTTTGTTTTATTACATTTTTCCTTGTGTTTTTTTCTATGTAAATAGTTGGATGTAGCTCATGATTTTATAATTAAAAAGTGTGATTTGCTGGCAACCAGTAGTGGTAAATAAATAGTTTCATTTTAAAAGACTCCCTGGTTTGTTGTTAAGTTATTCTGCTTTTCGTAAAACATCAATCAGGAAAACAATCACAATCCCCCCAAAAAACAAAAAACAAAAACTGAAAGAAAACCCCAACATAGTTATAAATATGTGCATTGTCTCAGAATACGATGTAAATACATAACAATAATATTAATCAATTAATAAAGATTAAAGGCCCTATTTCAGCAGTTTTAACCTGTTATGTTATTGAAGTGGAGACGTACTGTTTTAAAAATATTCATATTAAATTTAGAAGCTGATCAAATTTCAAACATTGCATAGGTGTTTCTTTACACACACACATAAGAAAAAAGTGACAAATGTAAAAAAAACAAACAAAAAAACAGTACAACTGACGTAAATAGACACACAAAATTATACCGAATATAATGTGAATATTTTTGCGAGGATATTCTATAAAAATTCTGTTAAAAAACAAGTAATAAACTGCTGTAATCTAAAAATTCTTAGGCTACTTGATGCGACTTTGCCGAAATTAGATTCATAACCTGTTTTTTAAATTTTTAGAATTTTTTTGTACCTTAATGAGTAAACATGTATCTAATATGACTACCATACAGTTCTTTTTATCTGAAAACACCATCACCACCAATAATAATAATAATAATAATAATAATAATAATAATTAATAATAAAGGAAGCTGTAATATTAAATAGCATCAATAAACATCCTAAAATCATGACTCAATCTGACACATTCAGGAGGAGATTTACACATTTGAGCCCCTAGATGGCAGCAACAGTCAAATGTTAAGTGGTCTCTCACTTTTTCTTTTTCATTTAGAAAATCATAGCTCTTTTAAAGTTGAAATACAAAATATTCAATTGAAAGTGTTTTCTTTTTGAAATTAAATGAACCTTCACGGGTCACCGTGAACCCACCGAGAACCCAAAAGCCAGAACACAATCTTGGTTTTATTTTGCTGTTGTGATATTGTTAATATTTGTTATAATATTCTGAATAATATGCTTCAGATTAATAAACCTAAAATATTATATACATAGCCTACTTTTTTTTGGATACTGAACCCCACCTCCGGCATATACAAATTGATTTATTTTTCTTCTTTACCAAAATGCAGGTTGCATTTTATCATGGGCCACATAACTAATTAACTAAAACACTATGTTTCAGAAATTTGGCTGGAAATTGTGGATTTTTACTCATACTCCTCAGACGACATATTTGGATTTGTATCTAAATCTAGAAAAAGAGATACAAAATTATCCAATTTATGTTTTTTTAAGATCACCAGCAGGTGGCGCTAAAACACAAACTACAGCAAGCCCGGTGGGAGCGCTATGAAGTGACTTTATGAACCTCCACACTTCTAAAAAATAATAAAGTCTGAAATGTCCAGACACGTGGATTACACATCGTTTAAATAAATACATTTAAATACATATTTTTTAAATAGTCTTTTCCATTTTGAAAATAATCTACAGAAAAACAGTTTAATTTAAGGATATTTAACACATGTAAAGTATTCCAGCTAAGCTAGAATACAGTACGCTATCAATATTTTAAAACTAATATTTGAAAAAAACAAAACAAAAAAAACAACAAAGAATGCTAAATATATAGATGTCTTTAACGAAATAGACAAGAAATAAAAGAGTGAATAAGTAGTAATAAAAATAAATGTCAGACATGTGTCAAACACTCCTCAGTGTCTTTTTTCAGGCTTTTTATAGTCGTCAAGTAATGACGACAACAACAACACAACTAATTAGTCGTATGCATTTTATTTATTAAATGTCTGACTTGAATTTGATTTCTCGATGAATTTTTTTTTTTTAATACATTCAAGGAAATAAACAAGGGAATATTCAGAAGCAAACAATGAAAAACCAACATTGGGAATAATATACCGTCAAAAACTCTAATACACAGAATGTGTTAATCTTGTGCTGTCTGACCCTCGACTAATGCACGCCTGACTGATGCATCAGGGATAATAATTCAGTCTAATGAATGAAAAGAGCCCGCACACAATATACTATCGTCTGCTGACGTTTCGATCCTGGTGAAGAAAACTCGAAGCAGGTTGCTGCGTCCATATTAATTTTCCCATGTGCCCGTGTAACTCATAGACACTTGCCTGCCTTGTTGACTTGGAGACAGAGAACAGAGACTTATTTAGATAAAAGAGCAATAGGAGTAAATGTATCCTGTTTACGATACAGGTGCAGTTTTTAAACAAATTACATTTACTTATTATTTTATTTATTTATTTAAGAAGAGAAAACTCATTGATACTACAAATAAGGTTAGACAAGGCAACACAATGACATTTCCAAACCCTTTAAATTGTGAATGCCAAACTGCCAGACAATACATAATACTTATAATACCACTAAAAAGTGAAACTAATAATAAAAGATACAAATCTACAAGCCTAAAACTTCTAGAGATAGATATATTGACCAAGTACTACAACTTTTTTTGCATATTCTGCTAATAATAATAATAATAATTAATAATAATAATAGCCTGTGCATGATGATTTTAGTTTATTTTTACTTTCCACTGCAAAGAAATATATAAATTCATAAATAATAGGATATCTGTTTAAACTCGTTGATCAAAAGTAGATCATATTTATTTTTAAATCTGCTTATCAGTAACGTCACATTTTCCAGCTTTCAGTATGCTCTATATCTTCCTTTAAGTATTCAAGAAGGAACAAAAATCAGACAGATCCCATTAGCCCACATATTTTTAACATTTTTATTATATTTTACCAATAACATTTTTTGGTGTTTCAATTGCACATTGACAAGTAATTTTATGATTTTTGGGGCACAGTAATTTTATGATTTTTGGGGCACTGCTTTTTATTATTACTGTTTTAACGGTAAAAAGAAGATTAGATTAAAACTGAAGTTCAGAGAAATACATATATGAGAATATAGGAATATCCAACCAGTTCCTGGTAACTGTGACTCAAAGATCACGTGATCAGCATGCTCCTATAAATACCATTTGAAAGCTAAGGAGAATAGTGTGACAGTCCGGCTGGATACCCCCCCAAACTCGCGCGTAAAACCTTGTTTGGAAAGACATTTGGATACTGAAAAGCAACGTTTTGAGTGGAAGCAATCGCATTTGGAGAAAAAAAAACGGTTAGCTATCGGTGCAGGACAGTGACTATATCTTTGGCTGACTTTTTTACGCGAGTACATGAGAACTGTTTTCTATGAAACCAATCTCGGATGCGAAAGAAATCTCCAGATTCGCAGGTCAAAAGAGTTCTTTGTCTCTTACCTTCTATAGATATGTGTGCTTTGACTCGTTGGATATAAAGCACCCTCAAAAATACCTTGCTGTGAAGGAGAAAGGGAGGGTGTGCGCGCGGTCTCGCACCTCAGCCCTACCAGAAAAAGGAAGACATTTGGGAGAGAGGAGGGAAGAGAAGTTGCGTCTCCAAGGATGACTTTAGGGACGGATATGTCCGACAGCTCTGCATTGTCCGAAGATGTAGACATTGATGTGGTCGGGGGGGACGTATCTGTCGGAAAAGACGGGAAATACATTCACCATGAGTTCAACTTGGACAATGACTCGGACGATAATTACTCTCAGAGCGCGGCAGAGAGAGGTTCTTCTCCGGGGCTCAGCAGCTCCGACTGCCCGTCAGAGCCTCTGGGATCAGGCGCCGAACCCGGGACTGTGATTGGGGACAAACCCAGAAAAAGTGCACTCGTGAAGCCCCCTTATTCTTATATTGCTCTGATCACAATGGCCATCCTGCAGAGTCCCAAGAAACGCCTCACCCTCAGTGAGATCTGTGAGTTTATCAGCAACAGATTCCCTTACTACCGGGAAAAATTCCCTGCGTGGCAGAACTCCATTCGTCACAACCTTTCCCTTAATGACTGCTTTGTGAAAATCCCACGGGAGCCCGGTAATCCGGGAAAGGGAAACTACTGGACCCTGGACCCAGACTCTGCAGACATGTTTGACAACGGGAGCTTCTTGCGCAGGAGGAAGCGCTTCAAGAGGCACCAAAGTAACGAAATCCTCAGGGACTCCGGAGGCTTTCTGCCCGGGTTCGGATACGGGCCGTACGGATACAACTACGGACTCCAGTTGCAGAACTTTCACGCAGCCCACCACCCTTTCCACCCACACCACACTGGTGGATCATTCCCTTTCCCCAACACCCCCTGCACCTTGCCCTCCCCTGCATCTATATTCCCTGCGCCGCATCACCTGCCCTCTCTTCTAGGGACCGACCTGAGGAAGCCCTTTTACCCTCAGCTCAGCCCGTCTCTGCCCCCCGTCAAGACGGACTCCGGCTCCCCATCTACTCGGCCTTCCTTCTCCATTGACAACATCATAGGAGCGACCAATTCCAGCGGCTCTTCCTACAGCGCACAGAGCAGCAGCCAGGCTCAGATCCTGGCCATGCTCACTCCGGCATTGGCCTCCGCTTCCAGCCATCTGAACATATCCCAGGAAGGCCTATTCCAAGCAACACCGCAAAGTCAGACTTTTTCCACCAAAAACTCCAACTTGAACACTTGTCCTTTCTAAGGACTGAAAAAGTGAATACGAAATAATAATTGTGACGTCGTCCTATGTGAAGGTAGGATGAACAATTTTGCTGCAGAAAAAAGAGAGAAAGAAAGAGAATTTGCTTCGGGCTTTCTCTGTTTCCTAAAAATGTGAGAGGAGACTTTATTTATGCGATGTAAATATATGTGCATAACACTGAGAGACAGACAACTCACGGGAAGTTCATACAAACAAACACAACGCAGCCCTTCAAGTCGGGACTGCGTCCTTCATTTATGAGGTGATTTGATTTAAAATAAGAATGATCATAAACTGATATTCGTAAATTAAAGTTTTCCCTAAACGACGAGTGGGGTTTATTTCCATTTTTATAAATAGAACTAAGAATTTTTATTATGATTTATATTGTGTTTATTGTAAGATAGTCGCACTATTCTTGACATAGACAAGAGACGGCAATCTCAGGTTTTACATAGAAAGCACATTAAAACAAAAAGGGGGTTTCTGACTTTATATGGAAAAATCACTCTAATCCCCCGTAGTCCCCCTTTTTACATGGTGAACTTGTGGCAATATCTTTTCATGTCGTTAGTGGATACATCTAGGTTGCGTGATTGATTCTCTCAGCCTTTCTTAATTGTTCGTTCCTCCTTATATTTACAGTTGAATCTGTGAAACGTTTGTCTTGTGTTGCCAATACCTGAGCACCTAAATGTTCATAGGTCAGTTTTTGTTGTGATGACAAGAATAATAAATGTTTGTGAGTTTAAGAAACGAAAACTTTTTTTCTAAAGTTTGTTTGCATTCAAATGTGCATGTTAAAAAAATCATAATATGTAAAACAGTGCAAATAACAGCACACCCATTCTTTTTCTTTTTTCCCTTTTTTGTTTAAGTGAAAATTATTTTCATTTGAAATCACTTCCACGCACCAACATTTTTACCTTTCTAAAATATACCACAATTAGGTTGTTAGGGGATTCCCAAATAAACAGCCGTTAACAGTTACCGTAAGGAAATTATTAATATGCTAAACAACATCAACATCTGAAGATTGCACTAAATTTGTGTTTGGGTATAAAAAGGGCACATATTTCCCGTTTATATGTTTCCAAATGTTGATGTGAACAAAATTGGAGAATATCACGCAACAGTGGGCAAGTACATTCCTATTGTGAGGCTGTTACTCGTTTGTAAAAGGACCAACAACTTACAAAGGCTTCCCCAAATGAATGGGGGGACGTTATAGCAAGCCTCGGTGCTCTGTAATTGAAAGTGAACAAGGATATCCCCACGGTCTTTGGGGGGCTTTCGTAGCTAATTTGTAACAGCATTTTTCATCGGGCTCCCTAATCCACCATAATGCAGCTTTTTTTTCCTTTTTTGCTCGTTTGTTGATGTTGTCAGCGTGGACCCCTGGCCCAGGGGAGTGAATGTGGACACAGCGAGCGGTCCAGCCACACACATATAGCCTCTGAAAAGCAATCTTCTCAAAAGGCCCTCGGTTTTGCTCCGCTTTCAGGCCATCCGTGTTGTCATATAAAAAGAAGCAGTGGGACTCGTCCTGCAACAGAAAAACAGGCCTATTGGTCTTTTTCAAACTTGTTGGACCACATGTTTCCATACAGAGGGGAGGCGCAAAACCCTCCCCATTATTTTACAGATCTGTGCGCAAATGGCTGAATTAGTTTGCGGGTGTTTTGACAGATGATTATGGAGGATGAAGGGGTCTTTGAAATGAAAACCAACACATGACCACTTTCTTTATCCAGACCTCGGCCTTTTGTTTCTATTCTACTTCTCTTGAGCTCGTTAGTGGAAATGAGTGAAACCGATGAAAGTCGAGGACGGATTTGCGGGAATAATTTTGATTAGCGCCTCTCCTGCCCAAGCTCTGTTAATGGATGTTCTCCATGTACAATTTGCAAAGTAAATGGGCCGGAAAAAAACATTAGCAGACTATTGAAGTTTTTCTCTGCATAGGGAGTCATTACGCACCGCATCAGACCATTAAGATCCACATCAAGCGTTTGCTGGGGTGGTTAAAACCTTTAAAGTAGACAGAGAGGAAAGGCAGCCAATAAAACAAAACAAAAAATTCACAACACATGCTGGGACTGATGCACAAATTTGGATCAACCATTTAAAAGGGTTCAGTCCGTGTTATTCATTTGAAAATAGACAATTTGACAGTGAGATCAGTTGATTCTCTGCTCAAATGCGCAGACACACAGTCCAGAACCAAAACTCGCTCGTCACCCGCAGGCGTACCGTGGTTCACAAAAAACGCCCATTTAATTTTCTACATGCATGCAAACAGGATTTCATCTGTCGATAAATTCTTGATAAATAACCCCTTTTCCACGCCGTTGTCACTCGAGGACCACCCACACTAACATCAGCACCAGAGTGCGTCCTGATTCAGGCAAAGCAGAGACATAACTCATTTTTTTCCTTAGCAAAGAACTGAGTGATATGTGAAGTGACAGCCAAATGACTCAACAGTCACTATAAACACGTTTATAAATTTCAAGGCAATTCCCATCTTTTTCTAACTGCTTCCATATGCGCAGATTGGGCGCTACACTTGCGATTTGCGCCGCTGTAATTTATTTAGAGACGTCAGACGTCAACAAGATTTATCTCTTTGCCTCACTTTAAATATTTTAAGGACGGTTATATAGGAAACTTTAAAATGAATGATACTAACTATAATGATGACAAATATTTATTATTATTATTATTATTATTATTATTAAGGTTACATTTAATCCACATGATTAAAGTAATATGTGCTTGTCGATATCGCTGACTTGTCAATAACAGAGTATTCAATTAATGTTCTTTTTTTTATTATAGCAGCAAAGTCCTTAACAAGCACTGGGAGGTATTTGGAATATCCACACAAGGATGTAGACGCCTTTCTTTTTTAGGCAAAATGATTTTGCTTTGAGATAGAAGAGTCAAAGACGCTGATTAACTGTTAACTGTTAATATAACACACTTTCAGATTTTAAGGATCTTATTGGTATTCTTCCAAAAGTGAACATTTAGAAGTGAGTATAGACCACAGCGAAGCTGAGCGTTTCGACCTTTACCTCATCAGTTAAAGTGGATCAATAAAAAGATCAAACTTCTGGCTTCTCATGACGGGATTACTTCCCAGCACATACTCTGAAGATTGACATTTTAAGTGTTAAAGTAGCCTATTGAAGTATAGTATTTAAAAACTCAAAATACTGAATAAAGTTACTCATAATTCTTTATTAGTTTGAATGCGTACAATGTACCTAACAATACTAACGCGCAGCCTACTTGTAAATTGGTAAACTAAGTTGCAACATTTGGAGCAGTTTGACAAAATGAGTCAACTTAAAATAGTGTATTTGTTTGTTTGCGCGCGATCATGCTGCCTCGCTCCTCGCCACCTCAGAGGAATGTTGGCACAATTCGTTCGGCCTCCCGCCCCTCTCTGCCCCCCACCTCTCCCGGCCTGGAGGAGAGTCTCTGCATCTGCAACCCCGCTATAAATCAGCGCAGCTCCCGGTCTCCCTGTAGTCAACCCCTGTGTTTTTGTAACGCGCACAGGAATCCTCCGCTTAATTAATTTAGAATGTGTAAATAAAGTGAGGACAGTGACCTCCCCATCATCTCTTAAAGCACAATATTAGCTCCGAAACATCTTGGCCCTCGCTCTCTGGCTCCTACATGTAGACATTAAAGGAGGAACACCTGCTGCAGAAAACAAGCAGCAGGGGCCGGCGCGAACGCGGGTACACGCACACACTCATGAAGCATTCATACTTTATTGGGTCTGGAGGTATCAACGAAAGTCTGAAAGGTTCACTGGAAGGCAGGTGATAAGATGACACACTTCTTTCAGGACTGAACTTGGTGTTTTTCTAGTCACACTGACTACTCAAGGCAATGGAGCCGTGTTCACCAATTCCCACTCACAAACGCGCACATATTAATGCACAATTAGATGGATTGGTAATCAAGGTGAGGTTAAATGTCGTGCACCGGGACACATCGACATGCGGGAGTCTGAGTCGAGCTTACAACTCTGATTACTCTCCCCAGCGAGCCACATTCGCTAGAGTGATTCATAGAAAAAATAATAGATGAAAATGAATAAATATCTACTCGCAAAAATGAGCTAAATTATTAATTCATCACCCTTAAACATTTGGCCCAGATGAAATAGACTTTACTGACAGACAGCAAACATAGAAAAAAAGCCCGAATAGCCAGCGGAGACAGAGACAGCGTTGTTTTTCATAATTATTTCTTCAATTAAAATAAATAAATAAATATAAAACAACCCAAAATACGAAAAAAGTAATTAACCAAAATAGATAGATAGATAGACAGTTATCTTCTCATGCTAAATGCGTAAGATTATTATTGATAAATCTTAACCGAGATTTAAATTATAATGAAAAAAATGGGACCAACTCAACAGACAAGAAACAGAGGACTAGCATCGGAGCTGTATCAGAGCCATCCGCCAGTTAAGGTGGACGGGAGTGGGTAGATGTGTGTTGACGATGCAGAACCATGCACCCCGGTGGGAACGTCACACATTCACTCATGTGCTATTATCTAATTAAACTAAGCCAGTTAAATTAGTACCTGCTGGGTGTTCCGCATAACCATTTCCTCTCTCTAACCCCTTTCTCTCTTGTTTTCCCTCCCACCCTATTGGTTATCAGGCTATCCATGGTGCGCTTCCATCCACTGGAGCTAAGAGACGCATTCAGTGCAGCACCTTCCTCCACGGCTTTGATAGGGACGCGCAGCTGCAGGTCACTCTCACACTGCCATCAGCGCTATCATAGGGGCGCTTTTTACAGGCTTCTTCGGTTTAGCCTTTGATGACAGGAGGGAAAGTTCCTCCGAGTTTAAATGTGGCTTCAGCCGATTTATTCTGACCCAGAAACGGAGTATTAATTTAGGATTTGAAGGGTTTTATACACTTTGCAAGGGTAGCTTTTCTTTAACTTCATAATACTGGAATATGAACTAACAATTTCGTTACAGTTGACACACAAAGTGCTGCTGACGACTGAATGTAAAGTAACGCTTTCTATAAATATATGGATTGTCCCTATTTGACAAACTGTTTAGCTACTTGAATCAGGTTTTGTTCAAAATGACAAATTATGTCAAAAACATACAATATAACATATTAGATATAAACCAGATTTCCAAGTTTTTAAATATGTCTTATTAAAAGCACTGGACTTGTGTTACATTATTCAAAAAGTGGATGTTGATAAGTAAAGTTGGTTAAATTTCATTTCTGAGGTAGAAAGTAAGTACCCCTTTAGATAGGTGAAAATGAAACTTTGTTTAAGTTGACATCCAATCGTCTTCGGCGTGAAAGCGTGTTTTCTAAAAGGGGAATACCTCGCGATAAAGTTGAAGTTTACCATCCAGGGGTGAAATGCGATCACGCCGAGGTCGCGGGGCCAAACTTTTTAAGACTAATGTTTATTTAGAGAAGTGAGCGCTGTCTATAGGACTCCCCGTTCTCCCAGAATGCAGCAGTAATGTCTTTACCAGGCCTCATTGGACCACCAGCAAGAGAGCATACGCAGCGCTGTAAGGTCTGCAGCCTCTTTCGGCCCTTTTCACACAGAGATATGCAGTTCAAGTACATATCCCCCCACACTAACATTTATGGCCAACATATTAACATTTAGTTGTTAATCTTTAAACTATAAGAAAATATTTTCTTTCACTACAACATACTCTGTTTTTGCACTACAACAAAGGTACTATTTTCTTTCATTTAGCCTAAATTATTGTAATAAAAAAAATGCATCTAAAAAATGCAGCAATGCAGGAAATCTTGTTTCCAAAGTTTCATAAAGAGGTGTAAAAACTGACATATTTTACAACACGTTTCAAACTACTTGGAGAGCAGAAGCGTGTTTTCTTGCAGATTGTAAAATTGAATTAGATATGCTTTGGAATCTGACCTCTTGCCAGACCCACATGTGTTTCCCCCCCTCACGTTTTAGTGGTCCATGGGTATTTTTTTGTTTTCTCAGCTGGAACTGCCATTAGATATTGTGTCCATGCTGTCCATTCCTATCTTTACCATCTCTCCTTGCTGAGCTCTCCATGCAGAACCACTTGCAGTACAACTCCCCCCCCAATCCGCTCCAGGTTCTTCCAAACACCTAAACTTTCTTGTCCTCTGACATGGCAGCTCTTCCCCAGCCAACAACGTCGTTGGGAAAAGAAGGGAGCTGAAGATATTATGAGGAAGATTTCTGAACATGAAGAATACCATGAGTCAAACACTCATTTTGTAAAGTGGTAATCTTTTTTATTTGAAAGTTTTTGATGAACACAAAGGCTACTGTTTTTGTAAAAAACAAAACAAAAACAACATAAAATACAGCTAGATAGTTTTTTTTGAACATTTGTGGTATGAATGAGAGAAAAAATTATATTGTTAATATTCTATGTTAGGCAGATTTTCATGTAATGCTTTCAATGATACAAATCTCAGGGTATTGTGTTAGCTTTTGAATAACTTTTAGTATCATGGGATATGGTTTCAGAGTGATTAATAAAAACACATTACATGGAGGCAGTGGGGATTCATGGGTTATACGCATGAGGTAAGATTATATTATAGTTATTGTTCTTTGGAAAAGTAAGAATACATTTTTTTGTGGTTTTCACAAATGGGTACCATAAGTCTAAAATGTGTTTTGAAAAATATCTAACATGCATAGAAATTTTAGTCCAGGTTTTATATCTAAAATTGTAAACAAGAAGTCAAAGAAGTGTTTAAAAAACAAAATATAAAACTAGCTTTATTTTATTTTAACTTAGTCTTATCCTGCAGCTTAGGTAAATAATGTCTGTTCTACAAAAAGGAGATTTTTTTATATTATTGACTAAATATCATCACAGACCAGATCCAATTCAAGTAACATGGTGGATAGGTCGCAATAGTTGTAGGGTAACAAGCAGGAGAGCTGGAGTCAGGGATCGGACAACAGTTACAGTGTAAAAAAATAAAACGAAAAAAATAGAAATTATGATAATATGAAGTAAATATTAACAGAAAGGTGAAGGTGAAATTTTTAGGTTTCTGTGGAGTTTATCTTTTTCAGGACACTCATTGTAATTAGATATGGTTGCAGAGCAATTGATAAAACACAATGCGCTTTTAGCCAGTGGAAGTGTATCAGCATGCTGTCTTAAAGTGCTTATGTTCACACAGAACATAATGGTGAAACTCCCTATTAATCGTATCAGTAATTAGGCTACTTGTATTTGCTTAGGTTGTTCTTTTATTCCTCCTGCCATCTCTGACTTAAATGCATCCTGGGCATGGAGCAATATAACACATACAAAAAAAATAAAAATACTTGAAGGTGTTGAAAAAAGAAGAATTACTAAAAGAAGTCAATGATTTGAAATGGTCAGTTTTATCCTGACTATAAATGCTGCCTTTTGAAGTTACATAGTCACATTTAAATAACTTTGATAAAGCTAAATTTTCTTTCACAAGGGAAGAAATTGATAAGCTTCACGGATGAATGAAATCCATTTTTTGTGGGAGCTGCTTGCTTAAAGCACCAGTCCAATAACACACAATAAAGGTACATATGATTCTTCAGTCTGTGAAAGTGCACAGCAGCATCAACAATGTACAGAGCAACCTACCCAGTGAGTAGTACTTCACTGGAGAGGATAGATATTACACTACAGGTTGCAACAGGGCACAGAGAAAGAGATAAAGACCGATCCTGGATGCATTTCTCCTAAAATGTGTACAGTTATAATTATTTAATGTCTGCTGAAAATAGTCTGCTGAAAATATACACTCTATTTAGAATATTTTTTATAATCATGCATCTAGAAAATAAAATAAAAATCAGCCATGTAAATGCGAAAAGCTGTGGATTTGGAAGTTTGAAAATAACCTATTTTTAATTTGGACATTTTTAGCTTTTAATGGGTAACTGTGAACATGTCTATAGAAACAGAGACAAAACATTGTAAGGCTCTTCTCAAAGAACCGATATAATGTCAATTTTACAGACAGTAGAGAGTAAAAACGCTCAGTCCATCAGATTCAAACTTAATCTGAGAACACATTCAAAATGTTTTCTTTCACTTCATATGCTTATAATGACAAAATAATCTTGAAAAGGCATTGCATTTCACCTATAAAATGTGTGCTCTCCTTACTTTCTGGCTGGTGAGTAGAAATTTAATTAGCACGGCTGTATTATTACCGATGTGAGTGCATATGTGTGTGTGTGTGTGAGTGATTGCAGGAGAGTTCACAGAAAGCCCAGGTTCAAAGGCAGGCCAAATGAAAAGGCCAAAAGATGATAAGGCCACTCTGAGGGCCCCTTTCTCGGAGGAGAAATGTCTCACATAAAGAAGAGTGGAGAAACAACAGCCTGGACAGCGATGATGTGATGCAGAGGTTGAGTAGCTTGAGATTGCACTCTAAGTAGAGGTAAAGGGACATCTGATCAAATGAGCGTGCAAGTGTGTGATGTCTGTGTGTGTGTGTGCATATTTGGATGGGGGGAGGTTAATGATGTTCATGACTAGTAGAGTCATTTTGCAGAGCGAGAGGCGCGGCTGGATGATGGATTGGAAGCTGAAGGGGCGAGCAGATGGGTAAGTAGAGAAAGTGAGGTTAAGTGGCAGTTAGATGTTGCCGATCTAAGTAGATCAAGAGTAGAGGTGTATGTGTCTGTGTATGGGTGTGTGTGTGTGTGTGCTTGTGTGTGTGTGTGTATACAAAGTTTGCCAGACTCATAGACACAACTAATTTTGAAAATCTGCACATAATTACACTGATCTACAACTTTTGGTAGTATATTTGAACCATTTTCTCATGACGTACCATTGTAATACAAAATACAGTAACAGATAATTGATGATGAATGATCAAAGTGTAGATACAAATAAATCTTGCAATGCTTAAAATGTTACTGAGCCATAAGCCATTTGAAATTACTCAAATATTCCATCTGTTGGCTTCCTTACTGGATAATTTTCATTTTTTGAGGCTATATTCAATTTTAGGACATATGATTTTGCTTTTTGGGGCCTAAACAATTTGTACAGTGGAAAATAAAAGGACATCATACAAAACGGACACAGGGCCTGGTTTATCAATTGTGTGCGCTTCTTAAAATCGGCGCAAACTTTACAGCTTCGCAAAAACAGGCTGCAGGTGATTTACTAACATGGCACAGAAAGCATTGCGCCTTTTAAACCTTCAACAAGATGCATGCAATCCATTTAGTGCTTATGTCCAATAGTGTCTATTTTTACCACCTCTGAAAGGCATGTCTTAACTTTGCACCCCTTTGAATATACGTTTATTACTGACAAACAAAAAATGTCATTCACACACATTCTAAATAGTAATTAACACTATAATGGCCATATACCTGAGAGTTATGTAGATAACCTTTTTTTCCCAAAAGACTGCACTGTAAGTTGTGAACCTCATGGATCCTCATTAGTTTTTAAACGGAGTGGTTAGTAATCTTTCTAGTTTCCAATTAATAAAGTGTAATTATCATGTACAATACCACAATGACAAATAGGTGACATATATAACATTCTAAAAAAAAATATACATTTCAGATTGCATATTTTCAAGATAACTTATTATTTTACCGCAACTTGACATTTAATAGAGGCAATGATAAAGTGCTGTGCATTTCAAAACATTAGTAAAATATTGACATGTTAGCAGTCTTATTCTGACCATGCTGCAGCTTTGATCATACTGACTCCGGAATATGTTGCCTGCATGGAGCAGATAGCGGTGCATGCACACCACATTAATTTTATTACGGACAAACGAGTAATATGATTCACATTCTAGTCTGATAGTAATTAACTCCCTAACAGTGACAACTTGATATGTATGAGTTTTATTCCTCCTTTTTGCCAAAGATGCATCATAAATCCATAATTTTAAAATGTGCTGTATTTGAAAGATGCATTACCTTCTCATCGTCTTCAAGGTATGACAATTAGGTGATCAGAATAAATCTTTCTGTTCTAGGATTACCAAATTTATATCTATTTTTCTAAAAAGCGAAACAATGAATGGATTTTTTGGGGAAATAGTTTTTCCTTTAGAAGTTCACATACATTTAATTAATACTTGGAAGAATTTAGAACTTGGTTTTAATTTCCTTACTGATGCTTTGAGATGTTGCCTCAACATCTACAAAATATTCGTTCATATTTTGCCATCAATTTTGTGAAATGCACCAGTCTGTCCTGCAGCCACATTGCACTGTGTTCGCAACTCTGCCCTTCACAGTTTGGTAGTGGGTTTTCAGGTTTGCAAGCTTCCCCTTTTTTGTCCAAATGTAGCGACGGCCATTATCGCCAAACAGTTTAATTTTGTTTTTTGTCAGACTCTACAACCTGAAATCTGTATATTTACAGTAACTCAGTTTAGAGTAATGGCCTTTTTCTGGCTTTGTGGCCTTTTCGCAAAATTTACAATTTAAACACTTTTTGATCTCACCAATGAGGGCTAAATCACAAGGCTCATACCCCTTTTCTTTGAATGCAGAATGCATTTTTCTGTATGTCGGTGTCAATCTACTCCCGTCCAAAAGGTAAGTCTAAGCAGTTAGTTTCTGTGTCTCACAGAAAGACGTCTCAAAGGTAGGAAGGAGGCTGGCCCACACAACCAGGCGCCATAAAAGTTTAAGGAGGAGGAGGGAAGAGAAGTGAAGTGTTTTTCTTTGCTCATGGCTGGCTGACTGGCTGGCTGGGACAGACTGCCCGGGTGGCACGCTTGTCACAGCCTTGTCAGTACCCTGTCACAGACCATTGTGGCAGTTTGGAATTGATGAGGAGCAGCAACAGGAAGACTGAGGGCTGGTGGGAAGCAGGAAGAGGAAGAACAGATGAGAGGCGGAACTTGAGGAGGAAGAATACTTAAATTACATTATGAAGCAAAATCAGAGAGTGAAAGTAAAGACAGGACTGGCTGTTTTCACCGTGTGCTCTTAAGTGAACTGGCAAAGGGTACTGTTTGTACACAGGCAGCATATATATATATATATATATATATATATAAAACAAGAACACAACACCCAGATATGGATGCTTCACAATGTAGCTCTACATTTTCACTGACTTACAGCTGCAGTCCCGAGAACATATTTATGTATCAACAATGATATTGGGGTTCAGTGCTAAGATAAAAGGCCAATGCTCCTACACATTTATTATTCTTCCTAAGCCCTGCCTACCTCCCATTGACCTATACATTTCACACTGACCGCCAAGTTTTTTTAGCCAATAGAATTTGAGTCTCTGTGTTGTTACAGTAGGTGTTGGCTTACATGTGCATAGTGTAAATCTGTGATTATGGGGCCATGCACAGAGGCCACTCCTGTTTACAGTCGCCATATTGGAAGGGAGCATCAGTCATGAATAACTTCCTACCTCTAAAGTGTTCATAACAAAATACAATGGGTGGTGCTTTACAGCACTTGCTGCTCTTTGACCCGCTGTGACAACACAGGTTAGGTATGTGCACAATTGTGAAGGTGAGACTACAAGGAATGGGATAGATGTTTTGGAAGGGGCCTCAAAAGTGGTATTCAAAAAATCTCTCTCCCAGACAGCAGCTTTAACAATCTCATGAACACCCATCTGTCAGTCCTGTCTCCTCAAATTCAATTCTAAAGTCTTTCATTGACTCTGCCAGCTCCCAACTCCCTTAAAAACTCTGCATATCACAATTTCACTTTTAAAACTTGGATTTCTTTTTAAATCCCCCATTTTTGAAGAACACTTTTACTTCTTTCTTTTATTACAACCTTCTTCATTTTATTTCTCCTCTGACCTTACATTTTACTTGCTCCAGGTTGCTTTGCATTGGGTGTGTTGCTTCTGATTTGCAACCTCTGGATGTTCCCCATTTTTTCCTCCTTCCCCTAAAGCGTCTATCTCAGAGGGAATAGCTCTTTATGGCTGTGAGGGGTCATGGCTGGGTGAGGAATATCACTTCACACCCATCTTCTTCCTTAAACACCTTTTCCTAATTCTCTTCAGCGTGTTTTTTTCTTCCTTTCCTCCCATTGGCCCAATTTCTCTCTCTATTCACAGACTTTCATTTTCTCCTTTTCCTCTTTAACAGTTTCATTGATTTTTCATTCAACAGCTTGTCTGATCATTTTGAGAAGCAGAGTAATATAAATCTTGACAGAACATTTGAATTTGTAATACTTTTATGACTGAAAAACTTTTTGTTAAGTCTAGTTTTCTTAGATTTGCTTCACTTCTGAAGGTTTTCTTTAGGGATAAATGAAAGTATATACAACGAGACAAAGGTTTATCTTTTTCATTTGAAGCAATTTTATTTGCATTCGCATTTTCGATACGGTTTTGCAACCCAAACCTCTGAAAAAAGATGTGCATTGTACATAATAAAGCATGCTTCACCATTGAGATTTCTTACAATAGATGGTGTTGTGTCACTTGGGTCCTATGTATTTTCTCCACTGTTAAAAAAAAAGAAAAAGAAAAAAAAACTGATATTAAACACAAGTAAGAAGCAATCCTGTGCGACCAGCCATAATAATTGCCTTTTACTTGGTTTGTATACTGTTACCTTAAAGCAATACACAAAGAAACCTGCTACATCCCCAATGACATCTCACTTGTGTAACTTACACTACATCACATGAGAATGATGATGAACAAATATCCAAGCAAAGAAATAAAACAACCTTAACATACAAAAAAATGTGTGAATAAGAAAAAATTCTAAGAACTAGCTCCCAACGTTATTTTAGGATGATTTGAGTTTTACACAGTTTGAATCTACTGTAGTTTGAGAATCAGTTGAATGCAGCACATCAGACAGGAGGGATGCAGAGAGTTACAAGCTAAATCAGTGAATCGGTCTTAAGATCTGCAGGCCCGTAAAACATCTCCAAAGCTCATGTTAGCTGAAATATACATACCTTTAGATGGACTTCTGAATGGTTTATTTTGAAATTATTTTCAGTTACGATTGGTTCACATGCATAACAAAATGTTTTTATCGTGACATTAAATATCCAGTCTTCCCATGTGCTCTTTTCATCCATCTCATATCAAGATTTATTTTACATTGGTCCATGTGTGTCTACCCTCTAGATAACAGGGGTAGTCTCCCCACAACCATGTGACCTCACAAAAACTAACTCAGCATTTCTTATATGAAAAAAACACCAACCCTAATTGGCTCATATTTGCAGATGTAAAACTGATATATAGTTTAAATTTTGAAATCTTTTTAACATTAAAAAATGATTTAGGTTTTTATCAGGAGTTCAAACAACTTGTTTTAGCAAAGACTGTTTATAAAAAAGAGTGGCATGAAAGAGTCACATAGCATCTTTACAAGATGAGCTAAACATCAGCATACTTCATGTTACATAAATAATATAGTCCTATCACAGTTTTTGTGATCAGTCATATGTTTTGTCATCTCAATAGCATTAATGTCTTTTTTAAAAATCTAAAGATAGGCATGAGTTATTCTTGATTTTCCTCAGAGATATTCTATTTGGGCTGTCTTTCAACTCGGTTACAGATGTGCTGCCTATGTATGGCAGTGTTGTGCGTCCGGTCAGAAATTAACAACTTACCCTTTGTCCTGGTAACATGTAGAAAGTGTTTTCTTGTCATTGCAATGTCCTACAGGTCAAATGTTTAATGACACTTTTGACAAATTATGTTTCCATGTTCAGAAAAACTACATTAATTATTGTATCAAATTTAATCTTCTGGATAAATCAAAAGGTGTTTTTCAAGACATTGATTTTTTTTCATTATCATTGCCATTAAAACTAAATTAATTTGGGTTTATGCATTATAGCAAATCTGCATGTTTTGCAATTTTGTACGGTGTTGTACATCTTAACCAGAGTAACATGTAAACTTAACACTAGCTTCATTTCCATTACAAATATTGCCAAAACTTTGTCGATATTGTCTAAATGTCAAAAAAACACAATTGCAGTCTTTCCATTAAATAACAAACTCAGTTTGAACCACAAGTTTTCACACGAGAAGTCATTAAGAAAAATTGCGACGGATGCGAACATTGACAGTATATATTCATACTGCAGGCACAGCACTAGCGCTCATTATTAGCCATCAGACGAGGAGAGATAGACGGCTTGTAGACGCATTGGAGCGACAAGCCCCTTTTTCATGCGCGTGGTCTTAGTAAATGCTTGCGTTTCTTTGCTGTTTTGAATCTAATATATTAGCTATAGCTTTATCACGAACCAAATGCAAAAAAAACCCCAAAAACTCTCTCTTCGTGAAACCAAACATGCCGCGTCATCTTTCTCCTCGTCATACTACTTCCAATGTCATCAACGTCAACACTTGTAGTAACATCTGGTTGTTGATCCCGTGACTAGTGTGATGCGAAAAAGGTTTTTCCATTACTGTTTTGCTGAATATATGAAATTGCCGTGCTTCCATTAGGCAAATTTATTTTCGCAACTTCAGTTAGCGCAATTTCGTGGGTAATGGAAACGCAGCTACTGATTCATGTTGAAATTAGGCTTACACATAAGATTAAATCTTGAAACCAGGTCCAGTTTTCGTTTAGAAAATAACATCTTATTAAGAACTGTTTAAAATCATTCTGCTTTTTCACATGACAAAAGTTTGATATGATTGGATTATCTCTCCATCCATCCCCCTGTCCATTAAAAAAAAAACAGGTTAATTCAAATGACTGAATTTTGGCATAAAAAAATCAAACAAACACACTAAAACAGATCAAGTAGTTAAAATATGTTGTGAAACTCATATTTAAAATTAGAATGTAACAGTAACCAACATGTATTTGATATCAATAAAGATTTAATCATGCATGCGAGCACATCCTTTATGTTAACTCAGGAACAATTTGGATGAGTAAGTATGAGAGCTCTTATGAAAGATTAATAACTTGGAGATGGAGCTGCTGAAGAGCTGTGTGTACACAGTTGCAAAAGACACAAGAACCAGAAAGAGAAAATGATGAGCAGAAGACCAGGAAGGGGAGGAAAAGATCCAGGGTCGTGTGTGTTCTTTTGGGGGCAACTTAAGGGATTGTCTTCCCCCTTGGCCCCTCCCTGGCCCCAGTTAGAAACCTCCAGGGGTCCCTGGGTTCCTGAGGAAAAACATCTTGGCCCCCATCACCCCTGAACCTGGTGCTGGGCTGTTTACCTTGGCCTGGCTGCCTGACAGCTTTACTGATGTTACATACAGGCACACAGGGACCCTGAGTCAAAGAGGGAGCAGGACCTAAAGGAGTGAGCAGGAGGAAAGAGGAGGAGAGCAGGACAGATGAGGAAAAGAGGAGTAGAAAGGATGGATGTGGAGTGATGAGGACAGTGGGCGCAGGATAGGAAGGGGGGAGGAAGTAGAGGCATGGGGATGAGGCCAACAGGAAAGGAGGAGAGGGAGCGGGAGCTGTGAGGGAGTGAGAGTGTTGGCTTACTCTGATCTTAATCACCAACATCAGATCCATTTGGGGAGATCTCCAGAGAAGAGAGCCGTTCAGAGGGCAGCCGAGTGCACACTGAGTACACAGACGGGAAGGAATATCGTCTGCAAAAAGTGCACACTAAAAACACAGGCATTAATTTTCATCTCCCCTCTAAGTCAATCACTGTGTATATAAGGCAATATTTTGTTTTGAGGGCCATTGCTCAGAGAAGTATGTGAGATTTAAAAAGCAAATGTGGAATGGAGACACAATATTTTGACAGGAGGTAACCTTACTCATTACACTGTGCTTCAGAAACCTATAGGCATTTTCCATACAGTTCATGGGGAGTGAAGGAAGGGAGTATTGGCCCTTGGCAAATGTTGACCCAAGAATGTTATATCTGTTTTGAAAAAGTAAATATGATGAACTACTTTTAATAGAGTCAAAAACGAATGATTAATTTGGATGAAATTCTGTAAAATTGCCAAGTTTTGCACAGCCTGAACTCACAAAATCAATGAAATAACTTTCTTTTTACGATGTCTTGACTTTGCATTAATTTCTCATCTCCTTCAGACCAAACCTCCTCTAATGCCTGGTAGTTTGTCTATTTGTAGGTGTCTGTTTGTCGATTTTTGGAGCCACAGCGTACAGGGTTGGGCTCGACCACAGGGGTTTTTGCGATGGGGTGGGAGGCCTGTGTTATGGAGCTCGGAGCTCCAAGTCTTGTTTGTCTGTCCCAAGCAGCTGGACAAGCTGTAATAATACAAACAGGCCTTTGAACAGGCTGCTGTGTTGTGCCGACCTGGCTTTGGTTACATCCCACACACTTGTTCTCTCACAAACACACATACACACTCATGACTAGCAACCAACCAGGGACATAAATCCATGTCAAAAACATGTGGTTCAGTGCTCATTTGAGCTGAAGATGGTGTGCAGACAAGGCAGATGAAAAACTATTCACTCTTTGAGCATGCTTCTTTGCAAAATAAGTCAGACAGTTTTTAAGTCCTATAACAACTGAATTTTGGTCTGAACATTTACTGAGTCAATCTAGGACATGCTAGGCTTTAAGTTGAACCATTCTATTGGAGATCTGGCTGAAAGCTAACCTGTGTCCCTCTCTTAAGTATTCTTGCTGCCTTTAGTAGGATCTCTCATATCACTACTCAGTATTTACTTCCACCTATCAGCTCTAACTATTTTCTTTTTCCTTGCTGAAGTAAAGTATCCTCACAGCATGATGGTGCCAACTTCCTTTTTTACCATGGGGTTGGTGTGTTCAGGGATAGTTTATCTCAAACAGCCTTTGTAAATTTTTGTCTCATCTGACCAGAGAACTTTGAGGCAAACTGAAAACAGAACCTGCTACAGTATGGGGTTTATTTGAAAAACGGCCACAAAGGCCATATTGTCGGGCTACCTACCTAATTTGAGCTGATGATCTCAGCAACGTTTTGATGCAATGGGCCTCCCTAGGCTGCTTCTCTGATCAATACTATCCCTCCCAGGTCTGAAATGTAAGTCCTCAGGCATGAATTGAAAGCTGTGCAGTTGGGCGTTTTTCACACGCTACATTGCTCCATGAGATGTTCAAAGGTTGGCATATAATTTTAAAATCTAACAATACTGACATTTCTGTTGGTCTTCTGTATGATGAAACCTCTGTGGGTCCACGCACAGAGGGACGCAATGGACTGATTTAGCTACTAAGGCAATTGATTGGTTTATTCAGGGTAGCAAAGTAAAAGATACTGAATACTTGTAAAACACACTTTTCAGTTTTTTATTGGTTAAGAAAAAGATCAAATCATGTATATTTTTTCCTTTAAATTATAAAATACTTTATTTTTTATTTTTTACTAAATCCAAATAAAAAACATGGGCAGCTGTAACATATCAAGCTGTAAAAACCTCCAAGGGGTGTGGATATCTTTGCAAGGGACTGCAGATGAATACCAAGCACCTTTTGGTGCTAATCACAACGTACAACAACTTCCCCTGATCTTTTCCTGTTGCTTGTGATTGATCATCTTCAGGCCGACCATCACTCTGCCTGATGGCCTGTTTGTCTGTCTCCTTCTGCATGTTTGTTTGTGTGGACAGGCCGGCGGCTTGCTTGTTGTTTGTTCACGGCTAATCATTTGTCACAATAAATCATTAGGGAGGGACAAACACACACACAGAGAAACATTCCCTTTGGAGTTGTGTGGAGAGCTTCCCTAGTCTTTCTCCGACCCATTTAGGCTTGCACAAACACTCCAGCCCCATTGCGCTGTCATTCTTAAAACACTGGAAGCAGCAGATCCCTCAGAGAGAGTGAGAAAAAGAGGGCAGGGTTAAGGTCCATCCCAGTCCACTGCATTGATGGATGACTTCCTCTGCCATTATGCAATGGAGTTCAGAGGTTTGCTGTGGCCTCTGTGCTCACACCAGGATATGAGAGGACAGGGAATTGGGCTGCAGGTTGCCCCGGTCAACACTCTGGGGATCTACATCCCAACTGGTACAGGTTAGAAGGAGAAAGTTGCTGAAGTTGTCAGAGCAGCAGTCCAGCAATAACACCAACTGAATACAAAACATAGCAGTGGTTTTGAAAATAAAAGCCACTACGGTATTTTTGTATTTCAATAGGAATACAAGTAAGGTTAACTGTAGGCATTGCAATATAAAAGGAGAAAGTGCAGAAATGTTTTTGTAACCGCAGTCAGTAACAAATATAGTATAAAGAACAATACAAAGTTTACAATTGTTTTATTGTTTTATTTCTCTTTTTCTTTTTTGTGCATTTATTGGTTGATTAGTTAAATTGGTTGGTTAATGGAATTAGAAAACTTTTAGGGAAATTCTCAAAACTTTAAAGTTAATGTTCAGAAATAATTCACTCTTATCTTTTTCATTGTGTTGAAGTTCCCAGTTTTCATTAAATTCCATTTGCCAAGCATATGCCTGATTAGCAGTAAAACATCTAAAAAATAAACACATGACGGCTTGATTTAAAATACAAAATACTGTTTCTCCATCACCTGTTCAGTTCTAATGATTCAGTGAGGACATCTCCTGGTTTCATATTCCTGTTTCCCTCTCACCAGATATCCAAACCGATATGACCAGCAGCTTTTTACGGTTGTGACTCTAGCAAACACCAGCTGATACTAGAAAGTAATATTAAATAAATGCTAACAGGTTATCAATCTTAAAGAAGTAGCTGTTGTTTAGCACAACATCTGCTAGTTTCCTCTTTTTAGCACAACATGGGCAATGAAGTGCCATAATAAACAAACAAACAATGGAGATGCAACAGAAAAGCCGATCAGCTGATCAATGTTCTGTTTCACAATTGAAGGAGCAACTAGAAAGGTAGGGGGATAGAATGAGAGGAGAAGAGGTAGCCGTGCACCGTAAAGACAGAATAACTCCAGCTTTATGTTTTTTTTTTTTTTGTCGTTCAAGCTGAGGTAGGCTACTGGACAAATCGACTTTCTTTTTTCAACTCAATATGGAATGCATAATATTTTCTCTGAATACAGAGCGATTTTGTTTTTGATGGGACGGTTGGCAACGCTGCTAACTAATCTTATGTATAATAATTCACTCTCAGCAACATCATAGCAACCACCTAGCAGTACAGAAACTCTACCATGCTAAGAGTTTGGGGAATAATATTACATTGTTTGCTGTTAAGCTGTTTTTTTCTCCCTTTCCCCTACACCAGGAGGGGAATAATCCAAGATCGAGAATGGGGCCATATCATAATTACTGCAACAAGTTTCCATTTGATGGGGTTAAATAAGAAAAAATGCACATATGTTAGTTTCCCTTGTGCACAAGGGTGGTTTGGGTTACATTGGCCTGTAGCTGGGCAGTTGTTTATAAACATGTTTGAGGGACACTTTCACCTGAATTCCTGGGCATAACCGAACTCTGAAGCAGCAGAAAAAAATAAATAAAATAGGGTTAATTTGATTTAGCAATGACTGACTAAATGGGACTTTGACTGACTTGTTGAACTGTTTGTTGTGTGTGATGTGTATGTCTGTGTTATTTCAATGGGTTGTGTGTCTTAAATGTGAATTTTAATTGTTTCCAAAAGTGTGGAATAACAGATGAATCATGTTGTTATTTTGATTTGTCATAATAATTGCATATACTAACTGAAGAGCGAGTTTTTTTGAAGAGAAAGGTGAGAGCATGAGACCTGGTTGAAGTATCAGCCAGCCTGGGTAATCAGAGAACATGTCGGTCTGGCTTTCAGGGGAAATAATAGGGGAATGTAGTGGTTTTGGGCTTACAATTTAACAACAAATAACAAAAATAGCCTCTAATGTCAAGTTCACACCGGTCAGAGTGTCCAGGAGGCAGGGCAGCTAGATTACATGCAAAGTCTATGGTACCTATGCATCAAATGGGTGTCAAGCTGCCACACAGCAAATTGCTGCTCAGACGCGTTGGCGGACCGACCGAGCAGCAGCTGCGTGAAGTTGGGAAAACTAAATTCTGTGGCAGCAAACGGCGTCAACCAGTCAGCCATTTTGTAAACAACTCGCAACACAGAAATCCCAGCCCGCGCGCTGACGTACTGATGTGACGAGCTCACGCGCCGACACAGACTATGAAGAGAGCAAGCTTATGGGTTTTAATTTTAAAGCATTGACTTTTATCCGTTTGAGTGATTTGGACACGCTGATTGGTGTGAACGTACCATAAGGGCTACTTGAAGACAAAATTAGCCTCTAAAGATACAGAGTTTATAAAATGACAGTAGACAGAAAAGCAATTGAACACTAAAATGAAAGAGCCCCCATGGTAATAATACTGTATAAAAAATCAGTGAATACAGATGTGTTTGAGCAACTATTCTTCAGCTGAATGGTCACATGGAAAACTTTGGTTGGACAGATGAGATCCGAACGTCTCTAATGGGTTCCCTTAATGCTGCAGTGCTGCAATTGTGAGCTCAGGATGCAGTGGATGCAGAACCCCCTGCTTTCATGAGCGCAGGAAGGGGGAGGGTATATCCAACCTTCTCAGCTGTAATTGGTCCAGCCAGGGTTGATTGGCCAATCCATCACTCTTCATAGTTTATAGCATAACGAAAAAATAAGAAAAAGTTTATTAACCGCCCACAAGTCATACTCGGCCCACCATATAAATGTCCGCTATGCCCTGTACAGCTATGGCTTTGGGTGATTAGTGCATAAAATAAAATCATATATAAAACAACAGTAGTAGCATAAAACATTAGAGACACGCAAATTACACATATGACATTCTAGCTTTTATTTATTGCTTACTCAAAGGGATCTCTAAACAATTGGGGGTTTAGCTTTTCTCGATCCCTCTCACATAAGAAACAGAGAGTGTACATAATATGTGACGCCACCAGATATAAAATAATGAAAAGGATGGTCAGATATGTTAATAATAATAATTTGAGATATTTGGATAACATTGCTGGTGAGGTAGAGGAGGGAATTGGCTGAATTTGCATTAATAGTTAGGTATGCAACATCACAAAATCCTTCAGGGACTGCTGGATGAAAAGCACAGCTTTAAAAAAGTAAAGATAAAACCAACCCTGTGCTGGTGGACAAAAACAAAAACTTGGAAATAAATAAGGAAGTTTAGAAGCAATTTGAAGATGAAACCATTTTGCTCACTGAACCTTTTGGGTTTTTTATAATTACTGTATACCATATGTAATATAACCTGTAAAAACAAGTGTGTTAAAATCAGTTTTACATAAGAAAGGATTTCAAGTAAATGTGTGTAAAGATGGTGCTGTCGATACCAAACACTAGCTTTGCAAAGGAAGTAAATATATACCCTATTTATTTCATTTTTATGTTTCAGAATTTCGAGAGAGACTGACACAAAATAAAAACTGATTGAAGTGGTGAACACAATGGGGAAAAAATAGGAACAAACCAAAAGAATGTTTTTTTGTCCTTTTCTTCTTATACCATGCTGCCCTTTACTCCTGACCTTGGGGTATTGAGCTGAATCTAAAAACTGTTCGTCAACGGCTTCAAATTTTTGTTTTTTGCTTGCTCCCTCAGGTTGGAACAAAGTTCAGAGAACCAAATTTAAGCATTTACAAAAGCAACACCCAATGTGTTTTTTCATGAAGTCCGTTTGTCTCCCTCTGTTTGTACTTCTTCATTTTTATGTTACATTTACATTTGGAGGAGCTTATGTGTTGATTCATGCGCGGCAGGCCTTTTTATGAGTGTACATACTGTAAAGAGCCACTTTCTTCGCATGAACTGTGCCTTATGACTTGTTCAGTGTTGTTTTTGCGCTCTTTCTCCCAGCCCCCTTCAGCACTTTTTGTTTTTCCATGGCATGCTGAGATTTGTTTTTTTTTGTTTGGTTTTCAACTCCTTTGCCACAGTCTTCATCATTTCATGACAGGGGACAGTATTTGTGGTGGGAAGGTAAAGGTCAGAACTGTGTTTTGAATATACATGCTTGACTGGTCAGTCAGGCATGGTGATATACAGAGAGTCAGACAAAGGCGAAATGGTTTTAAGTTGACTCAATGAATTCGATTTTTTTTCTCTGTAGTTTTACCTGGATAGTTTTTATTAATATTATGTTATGAGAATAAATCTAGAAAGCTACATGTTTTTTCTTGCAGTAAACTTCTCAAGTCCAATGAACACAAAAAAAATGTTTTACAGTGATTAGCACATATTCTTTGATCATTTAAATTTTAAAGCTTCAAAATCATATTAAAATCTATAATCTGAATTTTCAACAAACTTTTAGTTTGCCTTTACTGTCTTCAAAAGTTAACATATGCTCAGTTTACATATGTGAATGCAGTATTTTGTTGGGCCTAAACATTTTATTCTATTTTTCAAAGTTTATATTTTTAAGAACATTTTCTCTGATCTACACAGGTTACAATCATATAGACTCGAATGAATGTATTATTTGTAATATTTTTGTAAATGTGTCTTAGAAAGCTGCCACTCAACCACGTGCTTGGGAATAAATAGGCCTCAGATATAATTCTCACAAGATGTTTCACTTCTTTTTTTGGCAGAAATGGTAGAATTCTTCAAAATAGACTTTCCACCCGACATCTAGGTGGCGTGCAACCTCAGCAAAGCATAATATGCAGGTAATGGCCACAGTGAGTGGCACAAAAAGTGGGTGTGCACTTTATGGAGCACTGCACTAGTTGTACCAAAAGTTTTTTCAACTTAAAATTGATTTTATGAAAATTATTGAATGTTATCCAAATCTTTATTTTATAATATTATGGTGTATGAAAGACAGCAACAGTTTAGATGTTTTTTTCACATTCAACGAAATTGGTCATTGCATAGTTGATCTGCATGAAAGGGATGGTTGGGATCTGTAACAAGTATACAGTGTTTGATCTGTCATAGTTTGTATTTCTGTAAAATGACTACACACTGCCAAATAAATCCGGCTAAAAAAAAAGCAAATTGAAAAAATTTAGGTAAATTCAACCATCCATCCATCTTCCTCCGCTTCTCCGGGATAGGGTCGCGAGGGCAGTAGCTTAAGCAGGGAGACCAAGACTTCCCTCTCCCTGTCCACTTGGGCTAGCTCTTCGGGAGGAATCCCAGGCAAGCCGGGAGACACAGTCCCTCCAGCGAGTCCTGGGTCTTCCTCTGGGTCTCCTCCCGGTGGGACATCTCCGGAACACCTCACCAGGGAGGCGTCCAGGAGGCATCCTGGCCAGATGCCCGAGCCACCTCAACTGGCTCCTCTCGATGTGGAGGAGCTCTACACTGAGGGGAGGGGGTACGTTCATTTTTTGAGTTTTTTTGTATAAAAATTCTAAATGCTATATTCAGAAAACACCGGATCTGACAACGAATGCCGCTTGTTTAAATCCAGTTTTTATATAATCAGGTTTGTTTTTCTTTTTATTCAGGGTTGTCATGAGTCATGGAGGTGAAAACCTCAGCTGGTAGTTGCATCATATAAAATACATTTTATGTCCCCCACACATAACTTCTCTTGGCCCCAATCAGTCTTGCTGTCCCCCTCTGCTGTTTGTTTTGTGTTTGTCAAGTTTATGGTTGACATGTCAAATGTATGGTAATAACATGTGTTTTTCACATTTGAACACAGAGGGTCCACATCAAACAACAGGTCAAAGAAGAAGAGGTGATTACTTAGAAACGGACTAAAATCAAAAGGCAAAAAAGTTTGAGTGTGCACATGTAGGAATGATAATAAAAATAAATTGAATGGATTAAATGATAAAATGCTTATGGTGTAGAGCAGCATGGTGAATAAAGAAGCTAAAAAATCAAGAGGGTATGCAGAGGACATGCAACCAACTTCAAGTGAGTGAAATAAAATATAAAGCTTTGATAATTTACATTGGCCAGATCAAATGTGCAGGTCAAGAGGTAGGGAGCAATAGTGATGACGCTTAAGAGGGGCTATCAGGAGCAAAACATCTGCAAATGCCATTATGGACTGTGTATGTATGCGGCGTGACACTGTGTTTTCTCTGCCGGGGCCTGGCTTGGGCCTGCGCGGCAAAACTGGGATCAGGTTTCGTCAGCATGCAGTGGGGGGCCGTCTCCAGTTGACTCGTGATGATTTAGTCAGGTGTGAGCGTGCACTTTCCAATTTGGAGAGAAATAAATTAGAAGTGATTTTTTACGAGACCTCTGTCCCAGGCTGTCTGAAAGACACTCTCTCCCTCCTGTTGTGCACTGTCAGCCCAACTGATGTGTTTATAAAGAGTGCTGCAGTGGCCCATAAACGCACTCTGACACATACACACATACACACGAGAGAGAGGGAGAGAGAGAAAAACATGCACAGGCATCCAGACTTGACTAAACAATGGCATGCATGAAAAACACACATGTGTTGAACATCTACTGGAAACACACATTTCTGACTGTGTCCTCTAGGTGGTCAGAGAAGGGGGACTAAAATATGTATTTCCTACACGTCTAAAAATGTATCATAAAAATATCAATAAATAGAAGTATCAATAAATAATTGATTTTCTTGACCTGGCAGCTTTATAATATAGTCAACTAAAGCTATGAAATCCAATGATATAAATAAAGAACAAAACAGAAAGGAATGATGTGAAGATTAGGGTATTCTAACAAGAGACCAGGATTGGCCCATGGTATAACCATACTTTTTAATTTGCTTAGTGCCCCACACATAGAGCCTGATTGATCAAAATTCTTAATAACGACCACAATATTACATGCACTGCAAACAATTGCGCTGGTGCGTTGTCCTTAATTTGTGGGTGATCTACTAAGGGATCAAATGAGGAGTTTGCCGCTGCTAATGTGAGCTGCTCCACGGCTAGAGATAGGAGGAATAATATGTATGGATTCATAATGTGTCTTTGGCAAAATAAGGGGGAAAAACAACATACATATCAAAGCTATGGCTGTTACACAGTTAATTAATATTAGGTGAGAATGTTGTGAATTCTGTTTCTCGTTTGTCAGTAATAAACTTAATGCGTGCGGTGTACAGGAGATGCTCTCTGCTCCTTGCACACAGTAAACCTGAGTCAGATTTATTAAAGCTGCAGCAGGTCAGAACAAGGTTGCAAAGATGTTCCTATTCTACTAATGTTGTTGAAATACACTGCACTTCATCATGGTCTCTATTAAATGTCAAGTTGCAATATAAATTTTTTTTATCTTGAAAATACGTTTTCTGAAATGTATGAATTTTGTTTTTAAAATGTCATCTCTATAGCTATTTTGTCACTGTGGTATTATACTGTACATGATTACTGCATTTTATTATTTTGGAACTGGGGCAGATTATAACCTCTCCAGTGGAAACAAACGAGAATCGCAACCCACTGTGCGCTCAGCGCATCTTCAGCAGGCGCATGACGATATTTACATAACTGTCAGGTTTATGAGTTTTTCCATTAGAGTGTTAATTATTATTATTATTATTATTATTATTATTATTATTATTATTATTATTATTATTATTTTCTGTGTAAATTACATTTTTCCGGGCTGCACGGTGGCGCAGTGGTTAGCACTGTTGCCTTGCAGCAAGAAGGTTGTGGGTTCATATCCCGGCCCAGGGCCTTTCTGCATGGAGTTTGCATGCGTGGGTTCCCTCCGGGTACTCCGGCTTCCTCCCACAGTCCAAAAACATGAATGTCAGGTTAATTGATGTCACCAAATTGTCCTTAGGTGTGAGTGTGTGCATGGTTGTTTGTCCTGTTTGTCCTGCCCTGTGATAGACTGGCAACCTGTCCAGGGTGTACCCCGCCTCTCACCCATTGACAGCTGGAGATAGGCCCCAGCACCCCCCGTGACCCATTAAGGATTAAGCGGTAAAGAAAATGGATGGATTACATTTTTCCTTTGTCAGTAATAAACCTATGTTAAATGTGTTGGCACAAAGGTAAGACATGCCTTTTAGGAGCGCTAAATCTAGGTGCTAAAATAGCTGCCGCAAACATTTTTATGCTTAGTTAACCACTCTACGCACTGAACGCCTACTTATTTGCCTCTTTTCCTCCCTGTATTCTGTGTCTTCTGACAGAAATGCCTATATTGCATATTCAGACTAGGGAAAAGCGCTAAATGGATTTCGTGTGTAAGCTCTCTGCCTCTTGTAGGTAAAACAAGTACGGCCTGTTTTTGCGACGCCATGCAGTTTGCGCCGATTTTTAAAAAGCATAAACCATTGATAAATCAGGCCCATACAGTACTAACCTTCAAATGTTGAATGTTATGTTAATTGAGTCAAACTTCATAGCTAATTCCACTATTTCCACAGCTAAACATTGGTGCTACAATTAAATATTTGAATCCCTCTCAAAAAACCTCCGTGTTAACTCCTGGTTAAAATTCTAAACCCACTTGTTAATCATGTTTACAAATGACTTAAATTACATTTTTAAAGTATAGTCAAGAAACAAAGTGAAAAAAATTGTTTTTTATTTAATAAGATTTGAAGAACAGCTTGCAAGTTATAGCCCTCCCTTAAACCACCGTTTAGGGCAATACATCTGGATTAGGGATATACTGATACCAGTAGTGATATTGGGTATCGGGGCCAATACCGTTCTAATGTACCAGTATCGGTATCAGTTAGTTAACAGATACCATGAACTGATACATTTCAGAAGCTCTGCAATAATTTCACAGATAATTTTTATTTTTTACTTGAAACTTAAGTTTTGTGGTGATTTTTATTTTTATTGTGTTTTTGATATAAAAAATACAATAAAAATACAAATCACCACAAAACTTAAGTTTCAACAAGCAGAAAATAAAATAAAACATGTCTTCCAATTCATTGCACTTTTTCGAGTCATAAAAGTATTGGCATTGGTACTCAGTATCGGCAAGTACTCAGATCCAAGTATCGGTATTTTATCAGTTTGAAAAAGTGGTACTATTGCATCCCTAAACAGGATCTTTCAAAATAAAAAGGTACTCATTCGTAAATTATTTTGCGTTTTGAAGTCTTTTGTCTGAAAATTGTAACCTCTGCCAGAACAGATGTGACTAGTGTCCCGGACATGTCAGTTCCATCAATAAAATTTTTTGAATTTTAATGTCAGCTCTGACATAGCCGAAACTTAAAATGTTTACCACCTCACATATTAAAGAGCACAACCATATCGAATAGCAGAGAGAGACCAGGGAGAAAATGAATGGCCAAAACATTGCTAAGCAAAGCTAACATTGTTAACCCAGGTGCTGCAAGTTAGCTTTACTGTTTCTCTAACAACCCACATATGAAGCTGCTTCTAATCTTTGATCTCATTCGTTCACCAAATTTGGTATTTAGGAAATGTTAGACAACAAGACTTAGAATGCACAGATCCCATCTGTGTAGAGCTGAGCTTTGTTGATCCATGATCCTGTTCCCCGCCTGCTACAGACCAAGAAACAGGTGCTAACAGTGGTGCATGTGCTTAATATTTGCTTTGGTGTGCTATGTTAAACTCTAATAAATATAATACAGCTTGATAAGCTCCATCCGGTGGATTTGAGGATCTGCGATCAGAACTGTCATGTCACTGCCAAAAATGAGCAGTGATTATAATCGTATGCAAATGAATAAATAAATAAATAAATGCAGACAAGTCATTTTGTTTAAGTAGCTGTTTTTTAAATCGGGAGTTTTTAGCCTAATTGTTTGAGTGTTTACTTCTTTATATATGTAACATAACTGTAGAAGTAAGGGAAAATAACTCAGAACTGTGCCAACAAAAGTTGTGAAATATTGCCATTCATCCATCCATCCATTTTCCTCTTTATCTGGGGTCGGTCACAGTGGTAGCAGCTTAAGCAGAGAGACCTAGACTTCCCTCTCCCCAGACAGTTGGGCCAGCTCCACGGGAGGAATCCCAAGGCGTTGCCAGGCCAGCCGAGAGACATAATCCCTCCAGTGTGTCCTGGGTCTTGCCCTGGACCTCCCCTCGGTGGTACGTGCTCTGAACACCTCCGCAGAGAGGTGTCCAGGAGGCATTATGTCTAGATGCCCGAGCCACCACAACTGGCTACTCTTGATGTGGAGTCCCCTCCGGATGACAGAGCTTCTCACCCTATAACTAAGTGAGAGCCCAGCTACCCTGCAGAGGACACTCATTTCAGCTGCTTCTAACCATGATCTGGTTCTTTCGGTCACCACCCAGAGTTCGTGGGCATAGATTAGGATAGGAACGTAGATCGACCAGTAAATCGAGAGCTTTGCCTTTTGGCTCAGCTCTCTCTTCACCACGACAGACCGGTACAGCATCCCTTAAATGCAGACACCTCACCAATTCGCCTGTCGATCTCCCGCTCCATTTTTCCCCTAATTCATGAACAAGACCCCCAGATACTTGGACTCCTCCACTTGTGGAAGGACCTCATCCCTGACCTGGAAAAGGCACTCTACCCTTTTCCTTTTCCAAATAAAGACCATGGTCTTAAGCCAGTGGTATGGAATGATTATTCAATCTATTTATTGAATAAGTATTTTGAATGGACTGAAATACCTCTTTAGCTAAACACAATTTATTGTCCACTTTAATTCAATGTCGTATCGATAGTTAAGTTAAACAGGGTGTAGGAAAAATACAGCAGATAAAAAAAAAATCAAGCACTGACTCTAAAGAAAATCTGCTCTTGGCATAAAGTCACCTAATGAACTAACTGTCACCATAGCCTTGATTAAAAATTAGGGGTCTGGGTGAGACTAACATGCTTTAGCTACACTGAGGACCGAGGCAGGAAGCCCTTTGACTTCTTTTTGGTTTCTTTGCCTCTGCTTCAAACATGTGGCTCTGTCCGGTTTAACTAAATAATAACTAGACTTGTCTTATCTCCTCGGGTTCCTTCTTAAAAGTTCATGTCAGTCTCTCTGCTTGTCTGTTTTTACCAACTGGCTGACTTTCCGATTTGAATGTCTGTCAGCCTGCCAGGCTGCGTATACGAGTGCCTTTCACTGTCAGCCCTTTTAGTTGCCCTCTAGAGGTTAAATTAACACACTCGGCCCACAACTTCTGGTTATATTAAAAAAACAGGTCATATTAAATTACAAAGTAAATTATTTTTTAATGGCTGTTAAAATGGTTCGTTATTAGATTCAAACAAATGACATGAGAAAAACAAGGGTTGGGCACAGTTAGCAAATTAAGAATTGTTTGTTACTGCTAAGCTCTCATACACAAAACAGCTGTTTAGTGCATCACCGAAACATTGGTGCCATCTGCAAATGCATAAACTTTGTGCGAAACAGGAATTTTGCTTTTGAATCAAAACCCAAACAAATGCACATTTGTTCCAGCGGCGCACTTTCCTGGCAGACAGCGTGGAAAGAGCAAAACAACGTAAAATGTCTTGCAAAGGTATTCACCCTCCTTCTCACATTAGAACTACAAAATTCTGTATATTTTTTTGTGGGATTTTATTTGATAGAGCAACACATATCAGCACATATTGTGAATAGAAGAAACATTACACAGTTCTCAACATTTTTCACAAAATAAATCTGATACATCTATATAAAATTCAGTGCAGTCAATTGCCTTAATCTATTTTTAAATAATTTCCACCCATGTGTAATTTGATTTTGATATAAACAAAGCTGTTCTTTAAAGGCCCCAGAGAGCATGCAAATGCAGCAAAATTAAGACCAAGAAACATAACAGAGAGGAAGTTCAGGTTATAAAACAAAATCTCAAGTTTTGACATACAACAAAACATACCACAAAGTGGTTTAAACCAAAGCATTTTTATATGTGAGGATGGTTAAATTAAAGTTCCTGCTGGTCAGCATCTTACCTGAGTTTGAGCTGTTTTGGTACAAAGCATAGAGGAATATCTACATATATGTGCAAAACTGTTAGAGACAAATTCCTGACATTTTATTCAAAAAAAAATTAACCTGCTGAAAACCATGTACAATTTTCCATCCACTTTATAATTGAACCATATTACTTCACCAACTGAACTAATCCATTAATATATAGAAAGTGTGCTAAACAGATTTCGTAACAGTCTACAACTATGAAAGCATTTTTCTTTTTCTTTTTGTAAGAAAAATATGTTTATTTGTTTTTTTACATATTGGAAAGATACACTGCTTTCTACTTAG
Organism: Apricaphanius iberus; assembly: GCA_028564705.1. Taxonomy (NCBI): domain Eukaryota; kingdom Metazoa; phylum Chordata; class Actinopteri; order Cyprinodontiformes; family Aphaniidae; genus Apricaphanius; species Apricaphanius iberus. Next base: position 1,902,235 of record JAPXFQ010002688.1, read on the forward strand.
AGTTCAGACACACTAATGATTAAATGTTACTCTGCATACATTGTCTATGTTGTCTATACCTAAGCAGGTTTGCGGGGGAGCTGGTGGCTTTTTACAGCAATCATTGGGCATTAGGTGACAAACATGCAGCACAGGTTGCCAGTCCATCGCAGGGCAACACAGAGGACAAACAACCATCCATGCACACACTCATACCTAAGGGCAATTTAGAGGACCAATTAACCTATCAGTCAAATTTTTGAACTATGAGAGGAAGCGGGGGTACCCAGAGGGAACCCAACAACACATAGGAAGCAAATTCCATCCATAAAGATCCCAGGCCAGGATTCAAATCCAGGACGTGCAAGGCAAAAATGCTACCAACTGCACGACTGTGCAGCTGGATGTTTCTTCAATAACTGAGCTAATCCAGAAATATTTAAAAAGTTTCTTACATAGATTTCTTAAAGTTGCAGTCCAGAGAATGTATTTATTAAAATGTTTTTCTAAATCTTTCAAATGATAGTTTGGTTCTATACTATGCTATATGAGTCTTAACTCCCTTCTTCCTCCTATAGACCCCTATGCAATTCAGACTAACCTGCATTTTTTTTTGTCAATAGAATTCGAGTTTCTGCTTTCTCAGCTGTCAATCAATGTGCATGCGCATCGCACAAACCTGTGGAGATGGGACAGCACACAGGCTGCTCCGTGTCTTCCTGTTTACAGGAATAGTTTAGATGGAGTAGAGAGTGTGCATGGAGAAATCGGAGCAAATCATAGGGCTACATCAACCTCAGGATTTACATTGGAGATACGTTTGAACAATGGAGTAACCTTCGAACCTTAAAAGCACCTTGAATTATACTACTGCTGAAAGTGTGCTATCCACATAAAGTTGCCTTGCTTTAAAGGCTTGAAAGCCAATGCAGCTTTGCCGCGTTTCTGTTGAAAAGGTAAGACAGTCATCCATCCATCCATCCATCCATCCATCATCTTCCGCTTATCTGGGGTCGGGTCGCGGGGGCAGTAGCCTAACCAGAGAGGCCCAGACTTCCCTCTCCCCGGCTACTTGGGCCAGCTCCTTGGGAGGAATCCCGAGGCATTCCCAGGCCAGTTGGGAGACGTAATCCCTCCAGCAGGTCCTGGGTTTTCCCCTGGGTCTCCTCCCGGTGGGACGTGCCGAGAACACCTCACCAGGGAGGCGTCCAGGAGGCATCCTGACCAGATGCCCGAGCTACCTCAACTGGCTCCTCTCGATGTGGAGGAGCAGCGGCTCTACTCTGAGCCCCCTCCGGATGACCGAGCTTCTCACCCTATCTCTAAGGGAGAGCCCAGCCACCCTACGGAGGAAACTCATTTCAGCCACCTGTATCCGCAACCTCGTTCTTTCGGTCACCACCCAGCGTTCGTGACCATAGATGAGGGTAGGAACGTAGATCGACCGGTAAATTGAGAGCTTTGCCTTTCGGCTCAGCTCTCTCTTCACCACGACAGACCGCATAACTGCAGACGCCTTACCAATCCGTCCATCGATCTCCCGCTCCATTTTTCCCTCATTCGTGAACAAGACCCCCAGATACCTAAACTCCCCCACTTGATGAAGGACCTCATCACCGACCCGGAGAAGGCACTCTACCCTTTTCCGGCTAAAGACCATGGTCTCGGATTTGGAGGCGCTGATCCTCATCCCAGCCGCTTCACACTCGGCTGCGAACCACTCCAACGAGAGCTGTAGATCACGTTCAAATGAAGCCAACAAGACCACATCATTTGCGAAAAGCAGAGACCCGATCCTGAGGTCACCAAAATGGATCACCTCAACACCTTGGCTGCGCCTAAAAATCCTGTCCATAAACGTTATGAATAGGACCGGTGACAAAGGGTAACCTTGGCGGAGTCCAGCTCTCACTGGAAATGAGTCCGACTTACTGCCGGCAATGCGAACCAGACTCTGACACCGTTCATATAGGGACCTAACAGCCTGTATCAAAGGGCCTGGTACCCCATTTTCCCAGAGTACCCCCACAGAACACCCCAAGGGACACGGTTGAACGCCTTCTCCAAGTCCATAAAGCACAAAGACCGGTTGGGCGAACTCCCACGCACCCTCCAGGACCCTGCCGAGGGTGTAGACCTGGTCCAGTGTTCCACGGGCAGGCCGAAAACCGCATTGTTCCTCCTGAATCCGAGGTTCGACTATCCGTAGGACCCTCCTCTCCAGAACTCCTGAATAGACCTTACCAGGGAGGCTCAGAAGTGTGATCCCCTATAGTTGGAACACACTCTGTGGTCCCCCTTTTTAAAGAGGGGGACCACCACCCCGGTCTGCCAATCCAAGGGAACTGCTCCCGATGTCCACGCAATATTACAGAGCCGCGTCAACCAACACAGCCCTACAACATCCAGAGCCTTGAGGAACTCCTGCCGAATCTCATTCACCCCCGGTGCCTTGCCACCAAGGAGCTTTTAAACAACCTCGGTGACTTCAGCCCCAGAGATTGGAGGGTGGGATTGAGGAAGTCTTCGAAGTATTCCATCCACCGACCCAAAACGTCCTGCGTTGAGGTCAGCAGCACACCGCCCCCACTGTAAACAGTGGTAGTGGAAGACCGCTTCCCCCCCCCGAGATGCCGGATGGTGGACCAGAATCGTTTCGAAGCCATACAGAAGTCGTTCTCCATGGTCTCTCCAAACTCCTTCTTGGCCTGCCGGTACCTATCAGCTGCTTCCGGAGTCCCACAGGCCAAAAAGGCCCGATAGGACTCCTTCTTCAGCTTGACAGCATCCCTCACCGCTGGTGTCCACCATCGGGTTCGAGGGTTGTGCAACGACAGGCACCGACTACCTTACGGCCACAACTATGGTCAGCCGCTTCGACAATGGAGGCATGGAACATGGCCCATTCAGACGCAATGTCCCCCGCCTCCCCCGGGACATGTTTGAAGTTCTGCCGGAGGTGAGAGTTGAAACCCCTTCTGACAGGAGACTCCGCCAGACGTTCCCAGCAGACCCTCACAACACGTTTGGGCCTGCCAGGTCTGTCCGGCGTCCTCCCCCACCACCGGAGCCGACTCACCACCAGGTAGTGGTCGTGGATAGCTCCGCCCCTCTCCTCATCCGAGTGTCCAAAACATGCGGCCGCAGGTCAGATGAAACGACAACCAGGTCGATCATCGAGCTGCGGCCTAGGGTGTCCTGGTGCCAAGTGCACACATGAACACCCTTATGCTTGAACATGGTGTTTGTTATGGACAATCCATGACGAGCACAGATGTCCAACAACAAAACACAGCTCGGGTTCAGATCGGGGGGGCTATACCGCCCAGCCACGCCTCTCCAGGTCTCACTGTCACTGCCCACGTCAGCGTTGTAATCCCCTAGCAGAATGAGGGAGTCCCCAGAAGGAGCACTCTCCAGCACCCCCTCCAAGGACTCCAAGAAGGGTGGGTAATCTGAGCTACTGTTTGGTGCATAAGCACAAACAATAGTCAGAACCCGTCCCCCCACCCGTAGGCGGAGGGAGGCTACCCTCTCATTCACCGGGGTAAACCCCAACGTATAGGCGCCGAGATGGGGGGCAACAAGTATGCCCACCCCAGCTCGGCGCCTCTCACCGGGGGCAACGCCAGAGTGGAAGAGAGTCCAACCCCTCTCGAGGAGACGGGTTCCAGAGCCAGAGCCATGCGTCGAGGCAAGGCCGACGATGTCCAGTCGGAACCTCTCAACCTCGCACACCAGCTCCGGCTCCTTCCCCACCAGAGAGGTGACGTTCCACGTCCCAAGAGCCAGCTTCTGCAGCCGAGGATCGGACCGCCAAGGTCCCCGCCTTCGGCCACCGCCCATCTTGCATTGCACCCGACCCCTATGGCCCCTCCCACAGGTGGTGAGCTCATGGGAAGGGGGGCCCATGTTTCCTCTTCGGGCTAAGCCCGGCCGGGCCCCATAGGTAAAGGCCCGGCCACCAGGCGCTCGCCAACGTGCCCCACCTCCAGGCCTGGCTCCAGAGTGGGGCCCGGTGACCTGCGTCCGGGCGAGGGAACACTTGGTCCAACGCTGTCATTCATCATAGGGGTTTTTGGGCTGCACTTTGTCTGATCCCTCACCTAGGACCAGTTTGCCATGGGTGACCCTACCAGGGGCATAAAGCCCCAGACAACATAGCTCCTAGGATCATTGGGACACTCAAACCCCTCAACCGCGGTAAGGTGGCAGCCCAAGGAGGAGTCATATATTCAATAAAGCAAGTCAATACGTTTTATTAATAAAGTACACACTGACATGCAGTGAAATCACAGGTGATGAACATGCCCAACTGTAGAAATGGGGCTAGAGGGAGTGAGAGGGGCCTAATATCCTGAATTAAAAAAAAAAAAACTGTCTTCTTCAAATACTCACATCTTTAACAGTGGAAAACTATGAAAGCATTTTCCAATTTGTGAGAAAAATAAGATGATTTTTACATTTACACACTCATATTATTAGTTTCAAATTTAAAGGGTTTGGTTTTTCTTTCTAATAGCAAGATTATTTCATTGGGTCAATGGATAACACTTGTCCCGTCACTCATCTGATTTTAGGAGAAATTATTTGAAGGGAGTAGCAGTAAGAATTACATGTTTTTCTGAATAAAAATTGGCTGCTTTCTAAAATATTTCAGATGGACTAATTTCCCTTTCTAATGTGACCACAGCATCAATATAGGATTATTACTCAAGCCAAGAGTTTATTTTCAATAAAATCCTCTTTAGTGCCCTGGATATTTACAATTGAACTTTGAACAGGATGTTAAAATATGGTAAAAGTAGCTCCTCTGAATTTGCCTAACTCACTCCTACGCAGAGCAGATGAATGGAGAAGATTTGGAACTTTAAACTGAGGGGGTCAAAGTCTCCTTCCTTTATGAGTTGTTACAACATGAATGAGAGCACTGAGAGAGGGAGGGAGGTAGGGAAAGGAGGAACTAGGTAGGCATGGAGGGAGAGGAAGTGAAGGGTGTAGTTTTTCTCAGCTACAGTGCCTCAGAGCGAGTTAAGAGGTGGGGCCCAGGGGGCACTGCAGGCTGGGTGGTCAGTGAGATTGCAGACCTGTGTTAATGTCTGTGTAAATGGCTGTGTGTGTATGAAAGAATGACACAAAATAAAAAAGTGGTTCTATCTGCTACAGTGCCCAATCATGGGAATAATAGATAAGTCTTTCATATTTTGCACAGGCCTGATAGTCTATTTTTTTTCTCTTTATAAAAAAAAGTATGCTTTTCTTTCCTCAGATTACAGCTTCTATTCTTGTGTCATTGTTTTTCCACACACAGCTTACACATGCACATTTTCTGAGGTTTCGCTCTTTATGGCCAGCAGAATGAGGTGTAGACCAAAATGACTGCCCTAATCGAGAAGCTGCACGAGTCCTGAAACAACAGACTGCATTTAGCTAATGTAATTCATTCCTCTTGACCATATCCACAGCCTTAATAAAAACAACATTTAAGCTACGAAAGCCCAAGTGTTTCACTTTGTATAAGTTCTTACTAAGAAAAACAGATCAAGGAGAGTGGATTTCAGTGAAGGGACATATGATTAATGGGGTTGTACATACATCAATTTCAGCGATTTCATTTTGTGGGAAATAAGGTATGAACTGTGCAGTTGCAATTAATTCACAAAGGATGTTTTTCACTGTAGAGGCTGCATTGTCACAACAAGAAAGGCACCAAAGTGACATCCATAGTTTTCCCTTATCAAAGCATGATGAAAAGTTGTTGCAAGGGAAGAAGATGGTTTTGCAGCACGATAACAATTATGCTCACCATGATTTTTTTGGTTGACGTCTGTAGCATGCTGTTTAAACAAAACTGGAACACTGTGAAACCAAACAAAAATCCATATGGAACAGCATGAAGCAGCATATTTTACCAACACCAATTCATCTATAAGATATAAATGCTTATCCTTGAAGGATCACAGGGGTCTCTCAGGGGTCCTTAATCAAGAAGCTGGCTACACCAAATCTTCATTCCATCACAGGATGAAATAAAGGTCAAACAACCATGCACATCCATACCTAATGTCATTCCAGTGGTTGCATAGTGGGAACATGCAACTTCCATGCAGAAAGACCCCAGGCCCAGTATCAGATTGATAGCTTTCTTGCTGGAAGGCAACAGGACTACCAATGGTTTCATCATGCAGCCCATTCTCTTATCGGAAGGTACATCTAATTACTATCGATGCAACAGAAGGTTAGCTGCTGTATTTACATGAAGGCAAGGCAAGGCAATTTTATTTTTATAGCACACTTTCAACATAAGGCAATTTTAAGGTGCTTTACGTGATCACAGAAATGTAAAAAATAAAAAGCTTACACAAACATTTATAAACGAAACAATAGCATTTGATTAAAAACAACAATTTAGGATAAAAACATTTAATAACAGTATTGGCAATAATAGTATGAGTTACACATAAGCATATCTACATAGGTATGTTTTTATTTTAGATTTAAAAGAGTTCAGTGTCTCTGCACTTTTGCATTTGTCCGGCAGTTTGCTCCAGATGTGAGGAGCACAGAAACTGAAAGCTGTTTCCCCATGCGTGGTTCTGGTTCTAGGGGCATCAGTAGACTAGAGTTGGAGGACCTGAGTGATCTGGAAGGTTTTTATCGTGATAGCAGATACATGGATGAGTTTTTCTAGGTCGCCTTGCGTCATCAGTCCTTTAATCCTAGAAATGTTCCTTAAGTGATAGAATGCTGACCTTGTTACTGCCTTTATGTGACCTTGGAGTTTCAGGTCTGAGTCCATTATTACACCTAGATTTCTGGCTTGGTCAGTGGTTTCTAGTAGGACCAACTGAAGTTGTGTACTGATATTTAATCAATCTTTTTTGGGTGCAAAGATAAGTCCTTCAGTTTTGTTTTTGTTCAGTTGGAGAAAATTATGGGACATCCAGCTGTTAATTTTCTCAATGCATTTATTGAGGATATGGTAGGGTTGAACATCACCTGGTGACATTGACATATAAAGCTGAGTGTCGTCAGCATAGTTGTGAAAGTTGTTATTATTTGTATTTGTCATAATCTGGTTTAATTGGGGCATGTAAATGCTAAATAGGAGGGGCCCTAGGATTAAGCCCTGGGGGAACCCACATGTAATTTCTGCGTTTTGTGATGAGAATTGACTAATTGACACAAATAAGTTCCTGTACTTGAGGTAAGATTTGAACCAGTCGACTACTGTACCAGAGAGTTTGACCCAGCTCTCTAGATGTTCCAGTAATATATAATGATCAACAGTGTCAAACGCTGCACTGAGGTCTACCAATACTGTGGTTTCACCACAGTAAGAATTTGTACAGATGTCATTGAAGACTTTGATGAGGGCTGTCTTGGTGCTCTGGTGCCTACGAAAACCAGACTGATTAATATCAAAGCGGTTGTTCATTGCTGGGAGGTTTTTATTGTTGGAACACATCCCATTTTTCAGATAAATGGGAGATTAGAGATTGGTCTTTAGTTTTGCAATAACGTGCTGTCTAGATTCTTCTTTTTTAGTATTGGCTTGATAACTGCTGTTTTTAGAGCTGGTGGGAAAACACCTAATAGGACGGATGAGTTAACTATTTGGATCAGATCTGCCCTGATGACTGGGAGGACTTTTTTAAGAAAACCTGTCAGTAAGATATCCAAGCAGCAGGTGACAGATCTTGGTTTCTCAATAATTTCATCAAAGCTTGATTGATTCATTGTTTGGAAATCAGTCATTTTCTGTGCATGGGTGTTAACTGGGCTCAACATTGGTATTGGGGTTGAAACTGAGGTACTGATTGACTTGATTGATGTTCAAGATCTTTTCAGTGAAGAAGCTGGCAAATTCGTTGCATGCCCTGGTGGAGCTTAGTTTGGGGGCTACTGTCACAGGAGGGGTAGTTAATCTCTCCACTTTAGCAAACAGAGTCCTTGGATTATTCTTCTTTCTGTGAATGAAGACTAAATGTATCATTTTGGTGCAGTCTAGGTATCTGTTTTAATAGTCATTCAGGTTGTTTTTAGTTATTAAAGCACACCCAGAGTATTTAGGTATTTGAGATTGACCACACATGTGGGTTCTGCTTTTTGGCTTTTTTGCTATTGCACACCTCTAATCTAATTGGCAAATGTACATGCATTGATTCCACCATGAAAATATCCTGAAGTCTCTGTTTAATTAATTCTGAAACCTGGAACAAGAGAGACCATGGAGAAATGGAAATGCATTACAATTGCATACAAAATAAATACAATTCTGATATTTCTAGGGCCAGCCTGAGCTGCTTATAGTTTCAAACGGAGTTTTGGGGTTCTAAGAGGACTTTAATTTAAACAGGGCTTGTTTACATAGATACCACAGAAAAAAAATATCAACCTTAACCATCATTTGTAAACATGCACGAGTTGAGAAGTTGTCTATCTTTGAGTTTTGTATTCAGAGGCGAAATAATTACTTTCATCTCTGGGTGAGGTCCATTTTACCATTATCAATCCCTTTGGGACAGGTGACCACTCTATGACATGGCAACACAGAGACTCAATCGAATGAGAAACAACCATGAAAGCATGCAAACATACTCAGTTAATAGGACAACTTAGAGAAGCCAGTTATATTTTACCTTAGTTCTTCTTTTAAATTTTTATATTGTATTCTCCCTGCATGCCCCTGTGTTCCCGTAAGCTGCTAGAACTGTGAATTTCTCTTGGAGATGAATAAAGTATCTATCTATCTATCTATCTATCTATCTATCTATCTATCTATCTATCTATCTATCTATCTATCTATCTATCTATCTATCTATCTATCTATCTATCTATCTTATCTATTTATCTATCTTATCTATCTTATCTATCTTATCTATCTATCTTATCTATCTATCTATCTATCTATCTATCTATCTATCTATCTATCTATCTATCTATCTATCTATCTATCTAAGAATGCGTGTTGTTGGACCAAGGGATAAAGCTGAAGCACCTGGAGAAGGATAAAGACCAAAAGACTCCATTCTGGATTCTAACTCTTGCTGCAGACCAAAAGTACTCTGAAGCCCTTCAGATAATCTGGACCTTTAAATGTTGTGTTTTATTTTAAAGAGTTTCTATTAACTTTATTTTGAAAGTCCTGATTATTAACACTGTTGAATACAGGCTTTATTGTTATGACACCAGTAATAATAATAAAAATGTAAAAAATATACTTAATTATTTATTCCCTGGTTAACTACAAAATACTTGTGTTAAATGTGGGAAGCATTAAAAATAATTTGTCAGGATTCTGTGGCTGTGTGCTGGAGAGTGGGTGTGTTGGTGTTCTTTGTCCTTTTCTGCAGGGCGTGGCAGACAGATGCCACCAGGTGTCTCTCGTTGGCCCCGATCACCATCCAGCTCAAAAGGGGAGCGGCTACTGCAAGCTCACATCAGTCATTTCTTGTTTCTAGCGTGGTACATGGCCAAGTTATCTCCTGACAATCCAAGCAAGAAGCCTTGGTTAAGCTTTAGGAACTTTGACTTACCTGCTTTGCTCCTCATTGAACCTCCCTGGGTTTCCAGTGGCCTTCCTCTGGAACCTTCCAAGCCAAGGACATTCCATCACTCTTGGTTCCTGCCTGGTAAGCCTCTGCATCACTCCCTGTATGGTAATATCACCAATACTCACCTACTTTGTTGCTGTCATCAAGCTATTTGCCTGTGTGCCCAGAAACAACTCCACCTGCAGAGAAAATCAGAAACTCACCTTCGGTCCTGAAAATCATCTGGGTTTCTAATTTTCATCCACCTGCAAAAACCACAGACTATAATCAGACACCGCATGCCCACCGCCAGCCAGTCACTGACCACAGATTCCAACTTACCTTCCAAGCAGCCCATCACCGGACAACTAGTAAGAACCAAAAACTTCATAAAATCGTACTCACTCCTCTTGCAATCCAGACTCAGCTTTGTGGTTTCCTGCTCCCAAGTTCCTCCCCAAACAACCCACAGTGCTTGTTAATAAAGAATATTTTTATGAAATCAATATCTGTCTATTGTGTATGGTTTTGTGCTGGTTTTTGAGTCTAGTAACCACATAATGTCAGAATTGGCATAGACCATTTAAAAAAAGTCCCAAAAGCCATTCTGTTTAATTGGCACATATAACCATAGGCCATTTGTAAATGGTTAACTTTGAATATTGGCCATCAGCTGTCCCAGTTTTTAAGATGGGCATTGACTATAAATAAGATGTGTAAAGATTAACCAAACAACTTATCATGTATAAAAAACATTTTATTATTGCACTTAATGAGCTGATCACTTTTCATGGAAACTTAAGATCAAAATGTGTTTCACCATATTCATTTGTCGGTTCAGCTATTTAACATTAAAGTACATTAATAGGTTCTTGCTGGTTTCAACTATTATCTAGCTTTACTGCCGGGCTGATAGTTGCCTTTTAAAATATTCTGTAGCACATTTAAAAGCATTGATAGATGCTCAAAATGCTGTACAAAGTATACATTAGAGCTACAAAGAACAAACCAAAAAATGTTAAAGTGTATAAAATTAACAAATACGTTAAATACAGAAAAGAACAAATGTTTTAATAAACTACAAATCAAAGTCAATGACAGGAAGTGGGTTTTATGACGAACAGTCATAACAGGCGCCAATGTGCAAAGGCAAACCACATCACATATTAGGTGGCAAGCTCGCATTTTACATTTAGCACCATCCACACACAGCACTTATAAACTTAACAACTTCAGTAAGTTCCAGTATGCTTCTCCAAACTCTTGGGCAAGTTACATGATAAGAGAAATTAAATGTGGGAACCAGAGTGCTGAAAGTGCAGACATAAAACTGCAGCAGTCCATTAAACAAACAATTTGACTATGCAATAATAAAGTACTAATGTGTTACTGTAAGGGAAGTTCAATGCATGTTTGTTTAATCCACACAAAAACAAGTTCAAAGATTTCTGTATTTAAAATACACAACTGGCTGCTGGCTGCAGTCTCGTGTTCACCGCATGGACTGTAGAGTGGTTTCAATCTTCTTGTTTAGTTCTCGGCATGAAACTGAATAAATGCAATTTACCAAAAATATTAAACCAGTCATGCAAACCAACTGTGTCTGCCACATATAGACTCACTTTTTAAAATTTGTTGTTTGTTTCCCTGTTCAGCCAGTCATATTTCTTGTCTGCGTATAGATCCAGTTGGCTGTCAGTCATGTTAAAGCCTTTTTATGTCAGTGAGATCCACTGCTGGAGCTGCAGTGTGGGAAGCTTGAAGCCACATTCAAGAACAGCTAGCTGTCATCAGACACTCCTAAACCTAAACACAGGCAGCCACAGACCCTACTCCATCTCTCCCTGCTACTACATTTCTATCAGCCCACCACACCAACATTAAACAAGAACACGTGTTCCTGCTGCTTCAGTACTACTCTCATATATATGAAATATCTTTTTCAGTGTCCTATAACCTTCCCTTCGTTAGTGATTATATGATCCTTTTGTTTCACAACTGGCTATTTAAGTCAATTGTACCATAAGCAGCAAGCTGAACATTACATGTCAGGTGTAAGACATTGGCAAGTTATTGGGCTTTGATCCAGATGGTTCATGTGTGACAAACTTTGTTTGGAATTAAATAAATCAAAACCTGGAAGGGAGTCAGAAGAAGCAAGATCAAGGGATGCATGGTGAGAACATTCATCACAGATGACCCAGACAGAATTGGTCCTGCATGCTGTTTTGGAACGAGGTCCGGTGTCATGTTCTTTGGGTGCCAGTCTTGTAATGCTGGAGTTTTTTTGGCACAAGCATTGATGCTAGCTCCTGTTCCAAGAGTGAACTGTTCTCTTGGTGCTTGGAGAGTGCTGACAATGCTGAAGCTGGAAACCCAATCTGGCCGTGACACTGAACACTCACTCTGCTACTTCATGTTCCTCTTCACCTTCGTCAACTGCGGCCTCCCCTAAACCCTTGTAGCTGTCTATCTTTTCTCTCGTCAGTCTTGTTTTTTTCTGTATTCTTATTTTTTATTTTGGTATGCTTCTTGTTCAAAGCAGTGATTGTGATAACCGAGAAACAAAAAACAAAAAACCAATACAAATAAATGTTGAGTTCTTCCATGCATAGTTTGGTAATCAGATTTTTTCTATTAGAAACCAGAATTAAAATACAAACATACAAAAAAAAAAACAGCTATTTGATTTTTGTTTTGGTATACAAAATATGAATCTTAGATATAAGCTACTGTTGATGATGAAAAAGAGGTCAGTCAAAATATTAAAAAAAACAAAATTAACTTCAGAGAGAAAAAGATGGTTAGTCATGTCACAGTTTATTCTGTAAACTCCTGGGATGTTATACATTTTATGTTTTAACCACATAACAACTGTAGATAAATATATATAAATAGTCATACATTTAAAATGTGGATTCCCTTGGTAAAGTGATGAAGTTGTTGTTTTCTTCCTGATAAAAGCAGCCAATTATGAAAATATGCACAGACCTCCTAGTCACCTTGCTTTACTCAGCAGTTTGTGCATTCAATAAACTATACAAAAGCTGTAAAATCCTTGAGTGAGTGAATCATAAAATCTCAAGTGTCATAACATTTGTGCATGGAGGAGTATGATTGCAACTGAAAAAATGTAAACTTATCCACATCGTTTTGAATTTCTATTTTCTTGACATTTCTGAATACTAGAATTACTCAAATTGTATGGGAAGAAATTAAATCAGAAGATTAAAAAGAAAAAAAAGAGAAAAAATACATCATATAATAATCTGTTGAAACACAATCTGCCTTAGAGGGAACAGATCAAGGTGACCACAAGGCAGACTGAACTAAAAACAAGATTGGGTGACATTAAGAGAAACGTGACAACCATCCAGCTGTAGAGGGAGCTGTTCGGTTTAGTCCCCCAACATGTGACACACTGTTAGATGGTAATATCTGAAGGATCTGATGCCGGAAGGTAGGAAGAGTGAAGATAAATTATGTTTTGTGGCACTGTAAAGAGCTGATAAGGTAGAGCCAAGCTTGGCATCCTTTTCTGCAGTAGCAACAGGTTACTGTTATATCGGTTTCAAAATCTGATAAGGTGTGAAATACAGCACATCATATCACTGCCAGGTGTATTTGCTTTTCTCTGCATGTGTGCTGAGCCCTTTGGGACTTTGTTTTGCAAGCCAGGAGATGATTGTCCCAAGGATATGCAACAGGACTACAGAGAGCAATAACAGTAATTTTAAACACAGGTAGCCAAACAGAATGTAGGGTTAAGACCTAGGCCACAAGTTAATATTTAACCAGAAAATACTCAGAATTGTTGTTTCATTTGTCCTGGCTCTTCATTGCAACACATACAGACAATAAAATGGCATCATCCTGTGCTGCCAGTCATGGTAAGAAGAGTTACTATTTGTTTCAAAAAAGTAATCCAAAATACAAAATCTGATCCGTCAGAAAAGAAAATGTATACACACTTGTTTATTTCAGTGGAGTTAAAGACAAGAAGTTGCAGCCAAGTGCTGCTACTGAAATCCATTTGATTATTCGATCTTCATCAACCACTATGGAAGAACAACTTCTGGTTGTTTGCAAGTCTGAGGCATACAGGTGTATATTAACAAAATGCCAAACTGGAAAGACATCAAAAATTACATTTCTAAATTGCTCTAAGGCATTGCTTCAGAAAGGGCTATAAGTGAATCAAACACAAGATATCAGCACAATTATCTATTTCCAAATGACAAGTATATTGGTGGAGGGGTGACAATTTGGATGTGTTTTGTAGCTACAGGGCCTGGGCACCTTGCAGTCCCTAAGTGGATCATATACTCCTCTAAGTATTTTAGAATGAAATGTCAGGCAGTCATTGTGGTAGATTTTGTTCTTTGACCAGAATGTATGAGCACACTAAAAGTCCTGGAAAAAACCTTGATGTCGGGCTTAGTTTACAACTGAGTAAAGTTAGAATGTCTTAGTGACAGTATCATTCTTATCAGCAGACTGGGACATGTTCTTGGAAGAAAATGGTGATGTAGAAACAGTTTTACGGATTAGTATGTGAATAGAGAATAACGGATATTCCAGTCAAATCAAATCAAACTTTATTTAGAAAGCGCTTTTAATACACAAATTGCAGTCCAATTGCTGTACAGAATTAAAATAACCCCAAATAAAAAAATACCATTCCTCCCCCACAGATTTAAAAAAATGATCAGAGTTATACCTCCCTCCCCCAACCCTCATGAACGCGCAAGGTTAAAAGCTACAGCAAAAGAACGATGGACTGAGTACAGATTGAGCCAGGTAAGGAAGTGCCATCAATGGAGCCATCTGCACTGGCAGCAGCACATCAACAGCAGCCGCCAAGGCACTGACTGAGGCAAGGCCGAGACTCCCACATCCTCCCAAGCACTACCTGTAGAGCACCCTGGTAGCCACGGCTGGCCATAGAGGGGTCACAATAGAGTTAAAACTGGAAGGAAGATTAAAGGGGGAATATTATGGAAAATTGACATTTTGATGTGTAACATCCTGAAAGAATGCTATTTCCCTCATTAAAACATGCCTGAAGTGTTGTTGTGACTCATCCACTTCTGTTTGACTAATTTTTGAGACTCTGCTGGTAGTCTCTGAGTGCTGAAACGCCTGTGCCCACTTATCTCCTCCTTTTCCTCCTAATCCTCCTCCTACCTGACATAGCTTACTTAGCAGCCAAGCCACTGCACCTGCAGCCCCCCCTTTCCTCTGAAAACTCATCTCGGGCAGAGTAGCAGCATCTACAGTTAGCTTATGCTAATTGTAAGGCTAAGAGTTTGGACTTCAACTTTGGAAAAATCCTAGGCTGAAAAATATCTGTTATCTTTCCGCAAATCACTTCACAGAGGACTGCTTTCTCAACAAAAGCCTTTTTGATAGTGGATTAATAAACAGATTAGCCCTAAAGGTAAAGCTACTCCATCGGAACCTGCACAGGTAAGAACTTTAACTTAGCATTATTAACTCCGACTTCAAAATGTAGCTTTATATTTCTGTGCTTTTATGGTTGCAATGCAAAATGTAGCTTCATATTTGTTTGAATTTATGGTTTAAGTGCAAAATGTAGCTTCATTTCTCTCTACATTTGTGATTTCAATGCAAGACTTAGCTTCATAACCCGGGCTTTCCACTGGACGTGTCAGCAGCATGTTACAGGAGCAGCACGTTTTACACCCGTATTCTGTTGCTTGGCCCTTTCCACGGGGGGCGTCAGCAGCGCGTAGCAGCAGGGAAGCAGCTGTCACCGAAGGAGACTGAAATCATCCGAGATCAGCAAAATCACGCATGGTTTCGCCAGTAAACGCAACAACAAGCAGTAAAAAAACTACAATATGGCTCCAAAAGCTCTGTGCTTTATGTTCCGTCCGTTTTTACATTCGCCTATACGTTTATGTTATGTCAGGGAATATACAAAATTCCTCGAAGTGCAAAAGAATAATGTTAGTGGTGATCCGAAATAGTGTAGACCCTCCCGCGAGCTACTGACTTCTCATGGGGCCGCACAGGTAGTAAAGTAAAGCTACTGGAAAGAAGCACCTTTGTTTTATTTTGAAAATTTCCGGATGCCGAGCCATCTGACTTCCTGTCTTCCCCTATCCAAAATGTCTAAAGTTACACATTTCACAGGCGTAGCGCGTAGAAAATAGGACTGCCGCCTATATTTAGAAAAGTGCTGCGACATGACGCTCCTATGACAGGGCAAACTCGTGCTGCTTTCGCCTCCGCTGGAAAGGATTATATTGATTACAGCGGTGGCTAACACGTATGACGTGCTGCTGCTGTAACATGCTGCTGGCGCGTCCGGTGGAAAGGAGGGGTAATTTTGTGTTTTTATGGTTTCAATACAAAATGTAGCTTAATAGTGATTAATATTTATAAAAGGGTGGGAAGGAGGTGCAAATTCTTGTAAAAGCCTGTGAATTCTCAATGGTTTTTCAAAAACCCCACTTTCAGGGTTGGAAATCGGATTATTTGCTTGTCGTTTTACAATCTCCAGTGTTGCCATTGTTCACCAATGTGAGTTTTTCCTAAATACTAAAATGCAACACACTGAAAACTTCAAACTGTCAGAGTCCGACTCCACGAGCATGCTGTGATAATAGCCGGTATAAGATGTTCTGCCGGGGGGGGTTCACAAAGGGTAGGAGGGCTTAGAGAGGCTCAGGTGAATATCAAGGCGTCAAATACAAAAGATACATGAGAAGGCAAATTTCTTTAAGGTGGATTTTTATATATACAGGATTTTAGGAATGATTTAGGGTAAAATTTTATTTTGAGTGTGCTATAGAATGGAAATGTGTCTGGAAGAAGCATAATCCCCCCCTAAAATAACTGTCACAGTGTGACTTTTCCCTGTCTGCATCACTCCCTCTCTCCCTGGGTCCTAATCAGAATCAGAATCAGAATCAGCTTTAATGGCCAAGTATGACACATACAAGGAATTTGACTCCGGCAACTTTTCTCTCCAGTACCGAACTTAAATAAGTGAAATTAAAAAATGGAAAAAAAATAAATACAAATAAAAATAAAGGA
Source organism: Apricaphanius iberus (assembly GCA_028564705.1). Taxonomy (NCBI): domain Eukaryota; kingdom Metazoa; phylum Chordata; class Actinopteri; order Cyprinodontiformes; family Aphaniidae; genus Apricaphanius; species Apricaphanius iberus. Next base: position 1,918,815 of record JAPXFQ010002688.1, read on the forward strand.
TAATATATACACCAAACCAGGGTTATTGTACAGTAAGTATATACAATAGTGCAGAGTTTTAGTTTATTGTTCATGTGAGTGGACACACACTCTGACTATTCAGAGTTCATCAGAGCGACAGCCTGGGGGAAGAAACTGTTCTTGTGTCGGGTGGTTTTGGCGTACAGCGCTCTGTAACGCCGGCCTGAGGGGAGGAGCCTAAACAGATTGTGGCCAGGGTGTGAGGGGTCAGTGGTGATTTTTCTGGCCCGCTTCCTGACCCTGGCCCGGAATAGGTCCTCAATGGAGGGAAGAACAGTACATATGATCCTCTCTGAGGACCTGACTGTTCTCTGCAGTCTGTTCCTGTCTTGCCTGGTGGCGGATCCGAACCAGACAGAGATGGATGAGGTCAGGACAGACTGGACTATCGCTGTGTAGAATATGGTCAGCAGTTCCGGAGGCAGGTTGAACTTTCTGAGCTGATGCAGAAAGTACAGCCTTTGCTGGGCCTTCTTCCTTATAGAGTCAATGTGGGAGGTCCACTTCAGGTCCCGTGTGATGGTGGATCCTGGGAACCTGAAAGACTCTACTGTGGGGACTGGCCTGTTGGTGATTATGAGAGGAGATGTTGCAGGGGGTCTCTTCCTGAAGTCGACTGTCATCTCCACAGTTTTGAGCGGGTTTAGCTCCAGGTGGTGCTGACTGCACCAGAGGACCAGCTGTACCACCTCCCTTCTGTATGCAGACTCGTCGCCATCACGGATGAGTCCAATGACGGTGGTGTCATCTGCAAACTTCAGGAGTTTCACAGAAGGGTCTCTTGACGTGCAATCAGTGGTGTAAAGGGAGAAAAGCAGTGGGGAGAGAACACATCCCTTGGGGGCGCCGATGCTGAGGGACCGGGTGCTGGATATGAAGTTACCCAGTTTCACCTGCTGCCTCCTGTCAGTCAGGAAACTGGTAATCCACTGACAGGTGGAGGGAGGCACGGTGAGCTGGGACAGTTTTTGGTGGAGGAGCTCTGGGACGATGGTTTTAAATGCAGAGCTGAAGTCCACAAACAGGACCCGAGCGTAGGTACCTGCAGAGTCTAGGTGTTGCAGGATGTAGTGGAGAGCCATGTTGACTGCGTCATCCACTGACCTGTTTGCTCTATAGGCGAACTGCAGGGGGTCTAGCAGGGGATCCGTGATTTCCTTCAGGTTGGACAGCACCAGTCGCTCAAAGGATTTCATGACCACAGATGTCAGGGCGACTGGTCTGTAGTCATTTAATCCTGTGACAGGGGACTTCTTGGGAACCGGGATGATGGTGGAGCGTTTGAGGCAGGAGGGGACCTCACACAGCTCCAGGGAGTTATTGAAGATCTGAGTGAAGATGGGAGCCAGCTGGTCAGCACAGACTTTCAGACAGGACGGAGAGACTCCATCAGGACCTGATGCCTTCTAAATCCTCTGTCTCTGAAATAGTTGGCGCACATCCTGTTCACAGACCGTCAGCGCAGGCAGGGGGTCAGGTATGGGGATGGTTTGGGGTGATGTTAGGCCTCTTGTGATGGAGATGGTGGGGGAGGTGGAAGGTGTGAAAGTTGTTTCAAACCTGGAGAAAAAGTCATTGAGGTCCTCAGCCAGGCGGGGGCTCCCCACAGGGTGGGGGGATGGTCTCCTGTAGTTGGTAATGGTCTGCAGGCCCTTCCAAACTGCAGAAGAGTCGTTGGCAGAAAAACGCTCCTTCAGTTTTTCACTGTAGATCCTTTTTGCTGCCTTGATCTCCTTTGTCAGCTTGTTCCTGGCCTGCTTGTACAGGTCCCGATCCCCACTCCTGTAGGCCTCCTCCTTGTCCTGGCGTAGCCGTCTCAGTTCTGCAGTGACCCATGGTTTATTGTTGTTGAACGTGCAGAAGGTTTTGGTCTGCACACACATGTCCTCACAAAAGCTGATGTAAGATGTCACAGTGTCAGTCAGTTCGTCCAGGTCTGAGGCTGCTGCTTCAAAGACGCTCCAATCAGTCAAAGCAGTCAAAGCAGGCCTGTAACTGCATCTTTGACTCATCTGTCCATCTCTTCACAGTTCTTACTACAGGCTTAGCAGATTTCAGCTTCTGCTTGTAAGATGGGATGAGGTGGACCAGGCAGTGGTTTGAAAGTCCCAAAGCAGCACGGGGGACAGAGCGATATGCATTCTTTATTGTGGTGTAGCAGTGGTCCAAAGTGTTCATGTCCCTGGTGGGACACGTCACGTGTTGTCTATATTTAGGCAGTTCAAGTTTGAGATTTGCTCTATTAAAATCCCCGAGAATGATTAGCAGAGAGTCCGGGTGAGTTTTCTCCACATCTGTGATCTGGTCGGCGAGGTGATGTAACGCCTCCGTTACGCACCCCTGCGGTGGAATGTATACAGCGACCAGCACAAACGAGGCGAACTCCCGCGGTGAATAAAATGGTTTACACTTTATGAAGAAAGACTCTAGGTGAGGGCTGCATGTCTTCTTTAACACTGTGACATCTGTACACCAACCTTCGTTAATGTAGAAATATGTTCCTCCTCCCTTTGATTTCCCAGACAGTTCCGCGCAGCGGTCCGCTCGGAACAGCTGGAAGCGCGGCAGCTGTAGTGCGTTGTCCAGGATGTGTTCACTGGACCAGTTTTCAGTGAAGCAAAAGGCGGCAGAACGACGAAAGTCTGAGTTCTTGGATAGGAGAAGGAGCAATTCATCCATTTTGTTAGGCAGAGAGCGAACGTTCCCCAGGTGTATGGATGGGAGAGCGGTGCGTAATCCCCGCTATTGTAGTAATGAATTACAGCTGTTTCTAGTTGCCGTGTTGATCTTCCCATTGTTGTTCTTTCCTTTATATACCCCATTGTCTCTCACATCCTTTGCCAATTCCTCGCTAATTTCTATCCTTTTGTGCTTCCACTTGCCTTGTTATCCTGAGTTTTGAATCTCCCTTTATGGGAAATAATAAATTGAAGTTTGTGTCTGCATCTCAGTACAACCTACAACTCATGACAATAACAGGTTAAAGTATAAAACAGAGGATAAATATGATTAAATAGATTAAATAGTAAAACACTGAAAAAATGTATGAAGTAAAACATGCAGAAAGTTAACCTATACCATAATCCGATACTTAAAACGTGGTAAATCTTCAATAAATAAAAAAAAAAAAAAGTTCACTTTAAATGTGAGTTTTATTGTGATTTTATATTTTTACATCTGTTAATTTGGCTTAGTTATGTTTAGTTAGTAAAGTCTGGCGCCTTTAGTCTCCACCTCAGATAGGTATGAGGTGGAAGGTATAAAGCTGATTAATTCAGCAATAGTATTGGATCGGTATCGAGTATCGACAGATACATAAAGCCCAGGCATGGGTATTGGGACGGAAAAAGTCGGATTGGTGAACCCCTAATAATAATCAGCTAAAATCGAGGCTCAAAACGTGAGTCTAGAGCCTGCTCTTCAAAACATAAACATTCTTTGTGCCCCTCAGGTCCTCTGGCATTCTGTTCCAGAGGGGAGGGCCATAATAATAGTCAAACCTATCTTGAGTTGTGGTGATTGGGAAGGACTTCAGATCCAAAGGTAACTGAGGCAGGTTGTGGAAAGTTGTTGTGAGCTTCCGATCTGTTTTGTTTGCCAGTTCTTCTGACCTCCAGTAGTTGTTTGCCAATTTACGAGGGGTAAAGAGAGGGAGGCGAGGCACTGCTTATCATTATTACAAGTAAAAAAAAACAAACTAAAAGTAAACACATTTTTATCCATTTGACTGTCCCATAGATCAGACAGGGACAGCAAGGCGGAGTGATGATGGTTCTGAAACAACTCTAAGCAAATTTTTCATCCACATGAGCTCCTACAAAGAGCAATTTCGGTAGTCTTATGTCATTTGTTTGAAGAGCTGAATACACGTGCAAAATATTGGACAAATTATTGTTCCTGAGTCTGAGCTTATTTCCACAAGTATTTGGTACTGGTGAAAAGGGAAAAAGCTTTCTGTGTGCAATTTAAATTTAGGCTCAGCTCTAGGATTTTTCTAACTCATTGATGATTAAAATATTAAACTGTAAGCAAATGTAGACATCAGAGACTTTCCTCCAAATAACTATTTTCACATATTTTTATCTCCTGACTTGCTTCATAGGAAATGTTTCCTCATATTTTTGAGAACCTTGTCTGATTAGCTAATAAGGCAGAGTTGTACATGCACTTGAAGCAAATGACTCAGTGTACGTAAACACTCAAATGTAGATACGTTTGGCATTATAATTAATAGATGTTACATTTTTATTTGACATTCTGGAACACTTTGCAACACAAGGACTCAGACTGATCTTCTAAATTACTTTCAAGAAGATACATTTGGCTCTGCTGATTAAAAAAATGTTCTTACCATTTAGAGTTTAATTAATGGTTTAGTTTTAGTATATTAAACACTACGCTTTAATAAACACATTGTGTTAAGGTCAGGCTTGTTATGCCTCATTAAGTATTTAACACTCATCACTTTGAATAATACATCTGTTTGTTCCAGAAAACTCACTACTCAAATCTTTTTACAAGCAGTCCAGATTCATAGATTGTTATAAATTCAAAAGTTAATGTGCTGAGAAATATTTTTAAAAATGTATTGTATTTATGAAACTATAATATGTTTATTATTCATATTATCTTACATCTTAAATGATAAGGCAAGTTTTAAACATGAATATGTTTGGCTTTTGGTGCCCATGGAACATTTATGCAATCAGTGTCTCAAATCGTTAGAGTAAATTGATTAAAAAAAACAAAAACAATCAAGTATAACCCACAGTACAGATGTCAGATAAAGTCCTGCACTGGTCAAAACATCTTTTTGGATTAGAACCAAACTTGATTTTCTCTAGCCATTTGAATGAATATTATCATGCACACAGTTTCTACAGTAGGTCTATGCAAGAGTTAGCAGTTGGTTGTTTTAACCCTACCCAAACGCACGTTAATGCTTTTACAATTCATGACATAGCCCTCAATTTCTAAATGGAGCTGGTTGGTAAATAAAAGGTATAGAAATAACCCTCAAATGAACAGTTATATGCAAAACCCCCCTGCATTCAAACGCAGTTTTAGCCTTTTTCAGTGTGACAAAAATATATCAGTTTCACAAAATTTGTATTGAAAAACTGAGAGGTTTTCTTTGTGTCTCAATACCTAGAATAAATTATATGGTAAAATGACTTGTCAGGATTAAGGTTTGTGACAGATTAAGATTTTTCTTTTGTTAAACTGACAAATCAAACATTATTGGATCCAGAGCCAAATATCTTATACATTGCATTTTAAAATGTTTTATATGTCATCAAAGCTTCTAAAATAAACAAAAAATGCATCATCTTTTCTTTTAAGAAAAAAGAATTAGGCATGAAGTGTGCTACTTTGAAACTTTGAAATCAAGCCTGAATATAATTTGATTCACGTGATTATAAGTAGAATTTAATCAAAGGATTTTGATTGTAGCTCTGAAAATGGCCACAAACTGTGTCAGCAGACATTTGAACATGCAAATGTATTTAATACAGACTGGTTTTAGAAAGAATACTCTAAACTGAATTTAAATAATGTTTTGGTAAATCATAGTCAAGTCTCAAGTTGCCTGTTTCCCATATATTTGTGAATATTAAAATGCAATAATCATACATGAATTACATGCACATGTTCTCCCTTTGAGAGAAGTAATAAAACAGATACCACTAAATATAATTAAAACAGCCAAAGTTGGGAATGTTATATGTAACATACTCAGTTTTCTACAGTTTTTCCTCTTGTTCCTGGAAAAAAATAGTTTGCCAAATCTCAAATTCTCAAACACATTTCCCCTCCTCTGAAATTTCTGTACTTGCTCTCACACAGACACAAACCCTTGTACAGTTAGAGAACAAGAACAACAGTTTATGATGAAAGTAGGTTAGCATGGGGGAACAACTGAGTTTTACTGCTCCGACTAAAATAAAACACAAGTACTTTGTGGTCCATGGTGCAGTTGGAAAGACAAATATTTTTTTTTACGAGCAAGGGAAGTCTGGGGACAGACTGTATAAAACGCCTTAATGATTGAATGGTTGAAGGATTAAGCTTTGTAAACTGGGCTCCAGGACTTGAGTAGGATTAGGAGACATAAGAGAAAAGTCAGTGTAGATCAGGATGGTAGCTTAAAACCTATTTATAAGAGCATGCAATCTTTCAGAAGTACAAGAATCGACATGTAATTGGAACTATACATATACTCCCGTTTTTTTCTTGGCAGACATGATCCCACGGTAAACTTTAGTTTGAGTGGACACTAAAGTTTAATGATTAGCTTTGAACAAAACATCTTCAGTTCCTTTATACACAACAAACGGCAATCAGGTGATATTTACATTGGTGTATTTCTTAGCTTTTTATGCTCTGTAACTCTTTAACCTTTTCATGTTTAACCTTCTGATCCAATTGGCTAATTTTTGTCAGTATCTGTTAGATGGATTTTGCTTTAAAAAACCCCCAAAAGCGATCACGTTTTCTTTTTCAAGATAAATTTTATTGAGTAAATAAAGAATCTTGATCTGTAAAGAGAAGAATGGTGCTGCAGCACTCGGAGGTGCTGCGTTGTTGTGTTTTACAGATCCAGGTTGCAAAAAAATAAGATAGTAATTCCCCTTCAAGCATCTTATCTGGACTCCTTTGTGGTGTTCCATTTGTAGTTACAACTCAGAAATTCAGACTTCTGAGTAGGAAAAGTCAAGTGGAACGCCCCCCAAAGTCAGACTTCCCATTCAGAATGTTGGAGATTCTTTTCTTGCTCCTGCTGTTACTTTCAATATGACTGCTGCTTGCATCAAAGATATCAGCTGTGGTGGATCCGTGATTATTTTACAAGACAGAGTTGTGTGTATAAAATCAATCTCATATGTAGACCTTGTGACTCTAACCTTAACAAAATAAACGTGATGTTTGCATATCGATCTTGCATCTTAAAACTATGTTTGTAAGGGATACTACTACTATGGCTACCTGGGGCTCGACATATTGCAATCCCAATTTATCTGACTACATTAACTGGAATGCTGTTTACATAAGCTTGACAAAAAAAACAACTCAGAGTAAATGGAATGCAGCATATGGTCTATTATTAATCACTTACTCTATATGATCCCCATTAGTTTTCTGACAGCACTGATACATTTGCAGTTGAATATGTTTCAGACCAAAACTGAGTCAGTGCTGGAGAGGTAAAAGATATTGCCATACATTTTAACATCACTCATCTTTCAGTGAACTCGTACAGACTTCCCTGTCCCTGCAGAAGAATAGGCTCTATAGCAGGGGTTTGAAACTCCAGTCCTTGAGGGACGGTGTCCTGAAACTTTTAGATGTGTCATACATCCAACACCAGAATCAAACGGCTGAATGACCTCCTCAGTATTTAATCGAGAACTTTAGAGTCCTGCTATGGACCTTGATTATTTGACTTAGGTGTATTGATGCACAGACACACAGGAGCTCCAGAACACCAGCTCTCAGGGAGCAGGGTTGCAGACCCCTGTTCTATAGTTTACCATGGGATTGCTGTGTTCAGAATGTGATCTGTATTGTTAGATTTTCTGCAAACTTTGTGTTTTGAATGTAATTTAACCATAGCACCTTCCTTCATGCGTGTTTTGTACCTTTTTGGTTTGTGGTAAACTGCCAGTGAGGATTCTTCTGGATTTGTTTTAGCAATTAATTTCTTCTGGCCATGGAAATCATAATTATGGGGTTAATAGAGCCTTCAGGGCTCTGCCCCTGATTATAATTTCATGCCCTTGTTTCCCTTATTGGGCTCACCTGATCCGTGTTCCTGCTCTGTTACTTAAGACCCAGTAGTGCTTCACTCCCCGCCAGATCATTGATGTCCTTCTTTTACGTCGATCATGATGTGTGGTGTGTTCTCCCATTAAATCCATGCAATCAGCACAATTTTGCTCATCTGCGTTTGGGTCCTTCCAAAATCCACAGCAAACCAAGACAGGTGTGCTGTTTGGTCCAAACCTCTGTGGAACAGCTGGAATTTTACGGAAAGGAAATAAGCACAAAGGGCTCTATTTAATAATTACTTTGTCACTGGTGGTACAGTATGTTCTTTAGGAGTTTCAGATTAGAGGGACCGGACACTTTTATTTGTGAGCAAATATGAAAATTGTGTATAATTTTTCTTTCAGTGTACCATCAAGCATCACTGGGGTCTTGTTCCAATTCTAGAAAAAAACCCAATATAATGTACAAATTTATCTGGCTACAATATACCAAAATACAAAAAAGCAAATATGCTAAGGATGTCTTTGCAAGGCATTGTATGCAAAGCAACAGATTGTTTTTATATATCAATCTTCTTGAAATACACATACACATACACAGGAATGGATGTCTGCTTATATTTTAACCATAGACATCAGAATCTCACAGATGTTCATGGCACTAAAAAAATGTCACAAACATTACCATAAATGCAAATATCTCAGTTTTACCCAGTTAAAATACATAGGGGTAAATTAATTAAAGAAATAGACAAACGGAGACATATGTGTCTGACATTTCTATAAAAGACTGGACTGTCACTGTTATTCTTTGCGTGCACATGCACCTCACTTCAGAGTGTGTAGTTTGTGTCATTTAAACACATGCATGTTTGTAAGTATCCCTCTCTCCTTTCCCAGCTGCAACTCTCATGCCGTGGCCTCCTCCTGGTAGCCATTATGGTTGTGTGTGTGTATGTGTGTGTGTCTGGGTGGTCCAGTCTCGTCTCCCTTCTTCTAATACTTTTCTGCCCTGGCGGTGCCCGAGGGCAGAAAAATTTGGGGGGTGGAGGTGATGTAAGGTGGCGGGTGTTACAAGGGGGTGTTAGGGGCTCTGTTGAGAAGAGCAGACGACAGGCTAATAAAGCTTCACAGGGTCTAGGCCCATCGCTCTCAGCACTTCCTCCCTGCTGCCCTCTTTGCTCCCATCCTGCCCCCTTGGTCTGCCCCCAACTCCCCTACGAATGAACACATGTGGTTCAGCCGTAATGGGTCCCAGCTGGACACCCACCTTCTCTGCTCTGATGGAACCCTGCTCATGCTGTCCAGTCTCAGCTCACCTCGCTCTGGGTTGTTTGTGTTTTTGCTTCTTTTTAGAGTTTGTTTTCGTTTGAAAATATTGGGTAGAAAACAAAATGGTATATGAAGATGTAGCTGACCCTCAGTGATGTCCCCCCTACCCCCCTCCCCCGATTAAACCCACCCCTGCCCCACCTCTATCAGTCGTCAGGCTTCCCACGACCGTTTTAATCAGCATCCCTAGGCACTCTGGTGGAAACAGTAATTCCCCAGATCTCCCATGCTCTATTACACTCTAGTCCCACACTTTAATATTAACAGCAATCAGGGTGGAGGCAAGAAAATGATATTGAGTTTTTATGGTACTATGGCAGAGCAAACTAACAAACTGAAGATTTTAACAACTTGCAAAACATTCTCACAGTGTTTTTGGGGACAAGCGCTGCCAAGGTCTCTGAGCTACCGCACAACTATGCTTTTATAAGTGTGACATGAAAGCAAATGTGCATGAATTTGCACACTCATAAGATGGTCAGTGTTTCTTTATGTGACCAGAATACTATACAAAGAGACTGATGACAGAATTTTGTTCGTGGAATTTCCTAATTCGCAAGGCTGTCACATATGTGTCCACAACAAGCTTTAAGTTAAGATGTTATATATTTACTTTACTCTGCCGGGAGACTCCATTTCTTTTTGTTTTTTTACAATTTTCATGAGATAACTAAAAAATAAAATGTACTTTTTTTAGTTTTGTGTCACAGGGCAAAACAAGAAGCAGATAAGAGTTAGATAGATAGTTTCTAAAGTTTTTGTTTAAATAACAGTTAAGAACAACTATCTTTTTCCCCTAATCTCCTGGACCTTTGAACCTGTAAAAAGGGCCGTCTTATTTTGTGGATATAATCTTAGAAACACCTGCTCTCTTGTCTGCATCTAGGTGGATGGTTGGAAAATTTTATTTTTTTCAAACAAGGTTCTGGCTCCAAAAATGTCTCTTTTCTGAGATTTTAATATTTAACAAACCCTGTTAGCATACTTCCTGGTTCCAGGGCAAATCAAATGTGAGCCCGCAGAGTTGCCAAGTGTTCAACATTGAACAGCACTCCACCATTTTTAATCAGACACTGACAGGGCTAAAGGCTAATGTTGAGCCAATGTTGCTAGCAGTAAAATAGTCAGCTCTAAAAATATCTAAAGCTACTTTTTCAATGATCACCAATTTGATATTGTAGTGAAATCAATCAATCAAACTTTATTTATAGAGCGCTTTTCCAACTACAGAGCTTCTCAAAGGGCTTTACAGGTTACACTGACCCCACAAACCCCACTATCCCCAAACCCAAAATAAAAAATCTTCACAACTATAGCCCCTGATCCACACCCACCCACCCTAATCCAACCCATCTCCCACGCACGTACACACATAAAAGCAAACAAAAGCAACAAGGGGCTAAGTACAGATGAGCCAGGAAACGCCATCATGGGAGCCATCCGCATCGGCAGCGGCAGATAAACAGCAGCAGCCAAGGCACTGACCCAGGGCGCCCAGAGGAGGGAAGGATGGTACCCACACCTCCATCCAGGTTCTCCCTGGAGAGCACCCAGGCAGCCAAAGCCGACCACTGCCCCCGATGCAAAGGGCTCCCACAGAGAAAACACTGGAAGGATGGTTAAAATAAGAAGTTAAAATATTAAAATACACAGTAGAAAATGAGATTAAGTAAAAAAATACTGATAAAATATTAAGACTCATAGCATCCCACATTATAAAATATAAGAAAATGATAAGATATGATCAGATAAAAATGTAAAGATGATAAATAATGAATAATAATCAGTTAAAAGTAAACCAGAAATTCAATCAAATAAAACATGCAGAGTGATTAAACAGATATTAATAAATAATAATCAGTTAAAAGCTTTGCTAAAAAGGCAAATCTTGAGCCTGGTCTTTTTGTATTTATCTACTTTTCAACCTACTGTGTATAACTCATCTTCGCTCGTCGTCGTGTCTCTTCTGGCCGATCGGTAACTGGCAACTCTCCATAAAATTCACAGAGGGGAGGGGGTGAGTGCCTGAGAGCGGACTACTTTGTTTTTCTTCATGGACTGCAGTACTCAAATATGACCACAAGATGCCAATATTACATAGTGTACCTCTAAGGTTTAGCAAGTAAAAACTGACGGCCAAAAAATACAAGCAGGAAGTGTTAAGCAGTGAGTAACCTACCCCTACCTCTAAGAAACAAGTAAACTTTTTCTTGTGATCCCCAACTTTTGTTGGAGGGTCATCTGGAATTACAGATACTTGATTACTTATTAAGTAACAAGGTATTTTAACAGTTACTTAAAGCAGTTGTGTGGAACTACTTATACTTGAGTGTAAAAGATCTGCCTCCCATTCTACTTTTAGTAATCCTAGGAACCACCAGTAAACGTGCAGTCTGAGAGTGAAGTGCCCCCTTAGGTACATATGGAACAATCATATCGCCCTCAAAGCCTGATTGGATAGTAGGCTAACTAATATATTTTTAAAAAGTAATTCTCAGCTGCAGAAAAAAAACACTATTTTGGCTTTCAGAAAGAGAACACACTCCATGGTCAAAGTCACAAGTTATCCTTTTCTGACCAAAACGGCAGCTGATGTTGAGGCTGATGAGAGGCTGGCTCCTGCTGTGTGGTCCCACATATGGTGTCTTGGTGGTTCCTCTCTGTGTCAGAGATGAGAAGGTTGGGTGTGGCAACATTGCGCTGTGCTCTTGAATTCATTATGTCAGACCGCGTCTGTTCCTGTGATCCGAGCCAGCTGAATGGTTGGGTGACGGGACAGCAAATTTTCTCAATGGTAGCCTCATGTACTAACACATACAGTATCCATGATGCAAATCTTATTTTCTGTCTTTTTTCAATACCACAACTAATTCATTGTAGTTGTTTTTTAATCGGACTGAAATACAGTACAGGCCAGAAGTTTGAACACACCTTCTCATTCAGTGCGTTTTTGTTAGTTTTTTTTTTTTCATGACTATTTACATTGTAGATTCTCACTGAAGGCCTCAAAACCATGAATTAACACATATGGAATAATGTAGTACTTTTCCAAAAAGTTTGAAATAACCCGGCCTCCAAAGTCACCTGAACCCAATCGGGATGATTTGGGGTGAGCTGAACCGCAGAGTGAAGGCAAAAGGGTCAACAAGTTCTAAGCATCTCTGGGAACTCCTTCAAGACTGTTGGAAAACCATTTTGGGTGACTACATGTTGAAGCTCAAGAGAATGCATAGCAGTAATCAGAGCAAAGGGTGGCTACTTTGAGGAATCTAAAATCTAACACATGTATTCAGTTATTTCACCACCAGTAATTCAATGCATTATGTGTTTATTCATAGTTTTGATGCCCTTAATTGAGAATCTACAATGTATTCATGAAAATAAAGAAAATGCATTGAATGAGAAGGTGTGTCCAAACTTTTGGCCTGTACTGTATATTGTTTAAAATGTAAATAAGAGAAGCATGTTAAAAAATACAAAATTAATTTTTTTTAATTAAACAATGACGTTTTACTTTATTTTTTCAAAATACTAATTTTTTCAGTGTCACTAAGTTCATACAATGACTGTTATGTTAGTATCTGGTCAAGTTTTAATAATTCTATTTTACCTTTGAGTGTAGATAGTTAGTATTATTGATTTAAAGTTCATTGAAATGTTACATAAAATGTTTCACTGGAAACTGGTAATTAAAAAAAATATTGAGAGCTTTCATATTAAAAGTTTTTTATGCTGAAAATTCCTTTTGTATTTAGTTTTTTTTCTAAATGTATGTATTTATTAGCTTATACAACTTTTACATCAACTTTTAAATTACACTTGCTTTATTTTAAACATTTTGAGTACTTTTCTTAAACTATTTTAGTAACAGGACATATGTTATACTATTAATATGTGTACATTATTTAAGTCTGTTTTATTTGCATGTGATGCACATTCCAAATTTTCTTGGAAAGATGTAGCTGGTTTTTAATATTTAAACTTTGATGTCTGTCTTCTTGCACTGAGTGAGTTGTGATCAGGGGTGGGCTGCTGTTGAAATTTAGCCTGGAAGCTTGAAAGTTTCTTTAATTCAAGTGGGTCATGGATAAGTAAATGTGTTATTTTTATGAATATCTCAAATTTTTAGGCACCTAGGCAACCTATATTTGGAAGCCCTGCGAGGTTAGGCGGGCTTCCTTTCAAATCAGAAGACAGTTGCTGACATCAGGTAGAAACCACCAAAAAAAATTCAAAAAAGGCATGAATACATGCCAGAAATTGGAAAATGTTCATACCTTGCTGAATCGAGCATAGGGGTAGTCTGCTAATCAGTTGCAGGTGCTGCAGCAGTAGTGTGTACACAGATCTTCTACAAAGGAAGATGCCTTATTCACATAGACAAGCAGACAGACAGCAAGATCATGACAGTGGCTCAACTCTGACTGCGGTTGGGGTAAAAACACACGTCCTGGCCACCTGTGTAGAGCAGACCGGCTGTTTGGTAAAAACTCATCCCTACAACCAGCCCACCCCTGTTGGCGATACCAAATCAAGATGAATTTTTAACTAATAGAGGACACTACACTACAATAGGTAGCTATTAATTTGTCCCTCAAGGATTCCTTTGGTTGTTGCGACCTAAAATGTTTGATTTTGCGTCAGCTTTTGTGAAAAGTTGTATTTTTTAAATTTGTTTTGTGATTTTCTTTTCTTATTTGTCAAATCACTTGAATATTCTTTCAAAATAATCAACTGAAAAGGTTACATTCTGAAAATATATAAAAATTTGTGCACTGTAAGAACTTGTGACCATCCAGAGTTGCACCTTATTGTTTGAATACGAAGAGAAATGAGCAACAAAACCAGATTCATAGATGGTTGGAATGCAAAACTAATAAGGGGTCTTTTCTGAATCTCTGACAAATAACTCCAGAAATTCAGAATAAAATACTTTGTCAATACCATCTAAACTTGCTTTTAAACAACAAATACAACCCTGTACTGTAAAATATAAATAGAACTACTGTTTAAGATGAAGTGTGCCAATAAATAAATGGGTCTATTTTAAAGTGTGCAAAAATTATAAAATGAAAAAACGAAATTATTGAACTTTGGAGGTGCAAATTCAAAAATTCAAACTGACAGTATTTTTTAGCAAAATCATCCACTCAACATAAGCTGGACAATAATCCCAAACTGAATGCTCAGCCCTGCATCCTCTCATAAATCCCAACATTTGTGTATGCAACTTATTGAATTACACCCTGCTTTCTGAGCATCCATATACAAAATGAAAGGATGCAGAAATAAATAATAAAGGGGGGGGGGAAGAATACTGTAATAGTTACTAACAGTTAGTGTCTTCTTGTTGTACGTCATTTTGACCGATGGGGTCAATAAATCCAGTCATAATCTATCATAATACATTTATGTTCGACCACAATATTGCATGGGGTACAAAATAATTTACCTCCACCATCATGTAGGGAATGAGGACACTGTAGCCTATAAATAAAAGTAAAAAACTTGCTAGGTGAACATAGTAAAATTATGTAAATCATTTCCACCCAACTGATTTGGGTTGATTTATCAATAATGAATTTTGTTGAGTGAACTAAATGTAAACATGTTGGGTCAACCTAATATATTTAGGTTGCTATAGGTCACAAAAGTAAACAACAGAGGATCGGACTCCAACTCAGAAAATGGCCTCTGTTTTCTGAGCACCTGCACTAACCACTTTGCTAAACAATCATTCAGAAAACTTGCATAAAATAACACATATGACTTCATTTCCAGTGTTAACTAAACATCATTTTAATGATTTCAGTAATACAATTCCTTCACTTAAAAAAAGGGAATTGACAGGTCTTTATAATAATAAATTTTAGTTAACATTGGAAATTATGTCATATATATTATTATATACAAAGTTTCTGAATTATTGTGTAGCAAAGTAATTAGTGCAGGTGCTCAGAAAACAGAGGCCCCTTTCTGACCTTGAGTCATATCCCCTGTTGTTTATTTTTGTGCCTTATAGTAACCCAAATGTATTAAGTTGACCCAAGATGTTTACATTACGTCTCCTCAACAAAATTCATTATTGCTAAATCCTTGGTAGTGATCTTTGTTGGTAAATGCCACATATTTCACTCTATCTCCCTGTCACAAAAAAACAACAACAGGATATGTGACAGCATATCTATAGCATTCTCCATGTCTAATATGTAAAGATCTCTAAAAGCCTCACATTAAATTAATATTTTATTACAGTAACTTCACCTAATTAACTTCAAGGCATTCTAATTGTAACTTATGATTGACTAATTATTTGAGAATAATTTATTCAGGCAATATAAAATCCCCAGTTAAGGAAAAACTATTTTTTCCACAGAACCACCATTGCCATATTTCAGCACAGCAATTCCAACAAATTAAATTCAGTTGAAGCATTTGAAAATAAACACTTAACATTTTAAGTTGATTAAAGGGTTAAGAAACATTGCATTAGTAACTCATGATTCCCTGAGGTATAGATATGACCTTAGGTGAACCTTATAGACAAAAGAAATGTAATGAAAAGCAGGCTAATTTATGTTGATTTCTCAGGTCAGTTTTCAATTCAGTTTATTTGTATAGTGTTGATTCACAACAGATGGCATATCAAGGCACTTTACAAGAAAAGTCCTTTAATTCAATCATACATACATTCCAATCAGTTTAAAAGTTTTCTATTTAAGGAATCCCAGCAGACTGGATTCAAGCATTTACTGTCAGTTGTGCCCCATTCAATCCTGAAAAGGAGAACAAGAAAAGACCTTAACATGCCAATATCTGCAATCAGAGCAAAAATATTAAAGCATTTAAATGAAAAAAAAAACTGTAATAAACTGTGAGAAATAAGGCTGCTTCCAAGTTCATTTTACGACTACTAACATTAAGACCTGTTATAGAGAACAGAGTTTCAGAAATTAACTCACAGAGCTGCTGCAATTTTTTTTTACTTGGATATCCAAATTTCTATTCTTTTTAAGGTCTTCTTTAACACATTTTGAGGGGTGTCAGTAATTCTGAAGGGCATACAGGTTAAGATTTTTTTTCATCATGTAAAGCACCTTGAGTTGCCTTTTTTGAAATGTGCTTTACTAATAAACTTGCCTTGCCTTTTAACCTTGAGCAAGATGGATAAAACAAACGGGCTAAAATTGATTGGAAGCATATTTTTTGCATTCCCCTTTGCATTTAACTCTAACTTGTGAAAAAAGCCTATATAGAGATACTGTAGCTGGCTATCAAAGAGCTGGTATTAGCTTTTTGGTAGTAGTCTGTCCTATCAGTTTCAAAACGGCAACATTTATTTGGTAAAGTTATGTATTCTAAGCATCGTTGCTTGACGATGCCCCACCCTGGCGCCCTTTTAGTCAACCTCTCCAATGCGAGTTTGAGGGGGATTGAAACCATGACTCTCGTTCTTTAGATCCATACATCCGCATATCCTGAAGCAGACAAGGCCCCAGAATGTTTATGTGTGGCGGACGCCCAGGCTAAACAGGAAGGGACACAGGACCTTCACCTGGGATTTAGAACAGAGTCCCACATCCACAGTCACTCTCTGTGTCGATCGGGTTTTCTTGTTAGTCCCTTAAATAAATCTCATTGAGCTAAAACACCTGTATGTTATCAAATTTGAGTTTACCATCACACCTGCAGCAGAGCTTTTGTCTCTGGAAGACTTGGACTTGTTGAGCAGAAGTTTTGACAGAAATCTGAGGATCATGGCAGACACATGAGCATGTGAGCTGTGAAGACAGAAAAATAATTTCTGTCAAAGGACAGGGAAGGGAGTTTGTTTTAAGTAGAGGACATGATTCAGCACGTCCTTGTTAACGAAAAGTATAATGTATTTGTGTGTGGTAGTGAAAAGTCAGACAAAAACATTTGTGAATACACTCCATAAACCAGCACACTTCTCTGATGATGTCAGATTAGCATTGAGCACAGTCTTAGGCCTGTGTTTAAATCTGGATTAAATTGTTTTTTAGGGGGCTGTGATGGAAATGTAAACAGCGGAAGGTAGTGGCTAAGGGAGAGTGGAGGAGACGTTCCGTGCGTGGGTTTGTGTGTTTGTATCGCAGGGATAATGACATCAGCGACTGGGCAAGGAGGAGGTGAAGGGGCTCTGGTCAGTGTGAAAGTGGAGTCTGTTAACCAGACGTCTCCGACTGCACGCCACGCTCACAACAGAGCACTCAGCCTCTGACAGAGAGCTGGAGGATTTACCAACTGCGGTCTGCCAAAAGTTGTCAACCCTGTGGCAGTTTAAATGTTTCAGTGCAGAAGTCTGGTCTGAGAAAAGTAACAGTCACAGCAAACATTGGCATTGGATTTCAACATTAAAAGGTTTCCTCTTCAGATTTATTGCTCTACTCACCTTAAATGGTGCGTACACTTTTTTATTCTATATTAAAAATTCAAAAGACATTTAAAATGTATATGATGTGACTTTTGTCAATTAATCTAATTAATAGCTACAACAGATTTTAAGGTATAATAAATCCTATTTGAAAGTGCAACAAAAGAAAAATATATAATTATTATGAAGTATTGAATTCTTCTACTCTTCAGTGGGTTGTGACACCAACTCTGGATCAGTGGTCTGAACCAGGCTGTGTTCCACTGACTGCTGCCAGTTCCTGCAGTGAAACAGTATGCAGGAATGACCACCTGCTTAGTTTCTTTCAGCTTTTATATTCATTTATACAAGACACTACTGCAATGTGTGCTCATTTTACACAGCTATCAGACTTTGGGAGCATAACCTCTGTTTTGATGGAAGCGTAGGCAGTCAATTATTTTTTTGTCCTGCCAAATTTCATTTTGAAATTTTGCTGGGGAGAAACCTTCCTGCTTTTGTGACATTGGCTTACAAGTTTCAGAGTGGGTAGAATCCCACAGCAGAACTATAGTCAAGATTTGTGTAACTCTGGAGTAAACTGGCTGAACAAATTTTCATGAAATCACTTTAAATGGTATTTGCTATTTCCTATGAGGTATTTAAAGAAGAAGTCTACACAGCCCAGAAGACGTCTACACAGAGAGAAAGAGAGCGAGGGGGAGAGAGAGAGGAGAGCTGATAGGAGTCCACGGTGTGGGAAAGTGAGATGAAATCGCGGAATTTAACATTAAAAAATGGACTGCACAATTAAATGCTGTTCCTGTAGTGATCTGGCAGCTCCCGCTCCTGTAAAGCTGCCTGTTTGCTGTTGCTAGGAGTAGGCCTGGGCGGTATACCGGTTCATACTGAAAACCGGTGTTTATTTTCGTTATGATATGAATTTTTAATATACCCCTATACCGGTGAATACCTCAAACAACTTCCGGAACGTTTAATGAGGGGAAGTGTTTCAGCCAGGACCGGTTTCACTGCTACACACTCTTGAACACAATGTAGAAAATAACGTTTTTAATGAAGTGCAGCTGCTGGCAGTAGCGAAGCACACAATTCTGATCTAGTTATTCCAAAAAAGAGGAGTCTTGTCTATAGTTTAAAGAGTTTATCTGCTTTAAAATGTCAGACGAGAAATGAACGGCATACCTTTTACAAACGCTATTGAGAGTAAATAGTAGGGGGAAGTGTTGAGCGCTACTTGACCGTCTGTAGGTAAACGCGGTCAACGGTGGCAAAACCATTGGGAAAGAAATCATTAATAGTGGTTAAAATGTTTTACATACCATCTACAATACTTCTGCTGTCTTTTTTTCTGTTATCTGAATATTAACCAGCTAATAATTACCTACGGTCGCCATGTTTATTTTACTTCTTCTTTGGCAAAATCCGGTCGCAGTCTAAACTCTGCCCCCTAGCGGGATTCTTCAGTACAACATGCAAAGCAATTAGAAGATGCAATTTGTTGCTTGTGCCAAGGTGAGGTTAAAAAAACATATACTTTCAGCCTTAGAACATCAAGAATGTCTACCAGAATCATAATAATTTTAATTTTTTTCATATCACTCACCTGTTTCTGGAAAAAAAAATATGATGCAGTCCATATGGCAGTAGAACGGGCTATTCAATTCATTTTTATATTCTTCATTCTTATAAGATAATGTGGACACGAACGGTCTTGTATGGAAAAATAAATACCATTAAATACCGTGATACCTATATGTTTTTTAAAAATACCGTGATATGAAAATTTTGCCATACCGCCCACCCCTAGCCAGGAGGTCGGCCCGCCTCCCCATGCAGACAGACCAAACCTGCCAGCCATAGCGAGAAAACTCACAGAAACACAGATGCCCCCGATCCCCGAAAAAAAACACAAAACAACCAAGTTGACGCTTAGCATGAGGGTCAGAGATGTTTAAAAATCGGGAGAACAATACTATGAGTTCCATAATTGATTATTGTAATGCCCTGCTTTCTGGTCTTCCCAAAAAGAGTATTTCAGGTTTACAACTATTACAAAATTCAGCAGCACGTGTCCTGACGAAGACACACACAACCATTTTGAGGCATCCTTTCATTATTATGACGCTCATCTCTGGAACAGGCTACAAGAGGACCTAAGGGCGGCAGAGAACCTTCATGTTTTCAAGAGTGGGCTCAAGACTCACCTTTTTAGCTTAGCTTTTAATTTATTATTATTTATTTGTGTGTTTTATCAGAATCAGGATCATTATCAGCTTTAATGGCCAAGTAGGACACATACAAGGAATTTAACTCCGGCAGCTTATCTCACTAGTACAGACTTAAATAAGTGGAATAAAAAATAGATACAATAAATAAATAATAATAATAAAGGATAATATATACACCAAACCAGGGTCATTATATAATGAGTATATACAGTAGTGAAGAGTTATAGTTTATTGTTCATGTGAACAATAAACTATAACTCTGCACTGTATGTTTGATTTGCTTATATTTGAACAGAGTTTTATTAGATATTTATGTTATTATATGGTTAACTGTTTTTACAATTATATTTATTACTACTTATTTTACTTATATTAGCTCTGGTTACTTTACATTTTTACTTATTAATCCTTCTTCCAGTGTTTCCTCTATGTGAGCCCTCTGCCTTAGGGGCGGTGTTCGGCTGCAGCGACCGGGGGCTCTCGGGGTAGTGCTCAGGTTGAGGTGGGGGTCTCCACCCTCTGTCCTCTGGGCGCCTTGTGTCGGTGCCCTCGCTGCTGCTGTGGACCTGCTGCTGTCGGGGCAGACGGCTTTCCTGATGGTGTTTTCCTTACATACCTTAATAATTACATACATACCAATAATTGAGAAGCACGGGTGTAGTTGGATTAAAAGCCTGCAGAACACCCATGCAGACAACAAAGAAGAACTTCTGAGACACTCCAAACTTCAGGGGGAATAGTGCAAGTGATAACTCTCTAAGCATTAGAGAGCATTGCTAACTCTCTAAGCATTTTTATTTAGCATAAATCCAGTTTAGTTGGCCCAGGGGTTAATTTGGTGCTAAGATCCGCTGGTTTACATTAGATGGTTATTTACACAGAAGCCAAATATTGCTGTAATAAGAAGTGGAAGTAGGATACAATACATCACCAATGACTTTCCCCTGTGAAACACATATTAACATAACCAGAAGAAGAATGACCAACTTAGAGCAATATCACCACTAAACAGTGTTATTTGCTGCAGAAAAATAAATATTTATCCTAGTAATAAACTTCACTTCATATCCAGAAATATATCACCAGTAATAATGATTTTTGATAGAAACGTTGTTCGTACTTGGCTAGAACAATTACTAGCCTAGCTACACATTTTTCGAAAGATAGGTTCCATCGTATGATTTTGTCCACTTGGTCACATGGAAAACAATGCAAATGTTAACTAATTAGGCATTGGGTTGTTATGTACAGGGATTTATATGAATATTCACACAGGAATTAGAGGTTGGAGACAGTATACCACTAACAATCCTCCTGTGTGAAACATATAAGAACATGTAAAGCACGTCCTAAAAGGATAATATCTAACAGATAGAAAATCCAGGCAGTCTAAATATAGTACAGTTATTTGCTTAAACCACTACTATATTGTTTTGGGTTTTATTTACAAAATTTTAATTTTACATCAGGTGACAATGGTTTAAAAGTTAGTAAAATACCATTTGCAAAAACCACCACAAAGTAATGAAACTGTTGTTGTTTTAAGATTTGCTTTGGTCTTAGTCTCCCTTAGAGGTCTCCAAGCTTCCGATAAAATACAGTATTAGGCAGATTATATCCTTCTAAAAGACCCTCACTTAAAAATATCCTGAACTATCCCTGTAAAAAAATCAACAGTTGGAATCGGACAAAGAAAGATAATTAGTGAAACTTCTCACAGACTAGGGCTCACTGGTTCTCTTTCTATTCTGTCAGAAGAGGTGGTCCTTGCTTTCTCTGCAGTCCATCTTTGATCACTCTCACTCTTCTTTCCCTGCAGTTCATTCTCCAGGGACGGACAAAGACCGTCCCTCCAACAAACGTAGCCGCTGCCTTTCAGGGCCAAGCGTCAGACTGTTGAGAGACGGACACAACGGGAGAGGAGCAGTGCCGGTGAGGAGACGGGAGGGAAGGAGATGCAAGCAGAAGAAAGAACAGAGGTGAAGAGAGGAGAGGAGCATGCAGTTTCACCCACTCCGGAGGTCTCAGGCAGCCCCCTGCTCTCAGTACCCTGCCTCCAGAAGGCCTCATTTAGAGACTCACCTAATGAACACTCCTGCCCTCATTCAGCCCCACAATGGAGTCCTCCACCGCCATTGAGTCAGTGCACAAAGGGGAACATCGCCCCAATTAAACCCCATAGACAATGAGCAGGGGTAGGTGAAACGGTGGAGGTGTGTGTGTAATATGTGCAAATATGAGGGGTCGAGTTGGGGGGTCAGCAGGGTAATGAACAGGCCCAAAGTAGCAGATCTCATTGGAGGTCTGATGAAGTGCTGTAGCCTCTGATGTTCTATTTGGATCAGTAAGAAGCAATTAGGTGCCCACTGGCCGCACATCCCAAACCTTTGTCCTACTGCAGCCTCAGCAAGCATGTGTTTGTGGGAGTGTGTTGTAATGAAGAAATAGGAAGAGCAATGATCGAGTGCAAACCACTTGAGCAAAATAGGAAACTTTGCAGGACCACTTACTTTAAAAATAGGATAAAATGGGAAGACTTTGTGATATGTTAGACCGATACACATATGTCAAACGTTTAAGAGAATAGAATATATAACAGAATATATACAAAGATAATAAAAACTTGTAGAACCAATTAACATTCACAAACACGATCACATTTCTTTTTTTTATTATTGAACAGAAGCCAAGCTGATGTGCAGCACCTTTATGAGGTATAAACTAAGATGAGAAATAGTTTCTTGTCTGCCAGTTACATTCATTGGCTGTTTCATTCCCATAAAAATGGAAGCAGGTAGGAAGATAATTGTAACAACATAAGGGTATGAAACATGGGCATGAATTGGCAACTGCTTGAATTGACCCTTAGTCATTTTGTGCCTCTGAAAGTATTTTTTTTGATAACGATGGTCTTTGGTTTATTTGCCAATTATTTTAATACACTGGTTGAGTTCTTACATTCAGTCAGCATTTAATCAGGTTTTGTTTGAGAAAAAAAAATTATGTAGAACACTAGTAATGAAACATTTTCTAGTTTTTTCGGGAAATAATACTGGATAGCTTTCCATGGGAAAAACCTGGTAAAAGTGGGAAAAAGAGGAAAAGGACAAAAAAAGAGAAACAAGTGTGATATGTATGAATTCGAATTAATATGAAAAGTTTCTCTTTATATCTAACAAAAGCTTGCTATAGGCTAGAATTTCAGTTCAGGCATAGAATCGAGAGCTATAGTAAAAACAAAACTAAAATTAACAAAATAAAACTGTATCAAATGTAATTCGTTTAATGTTTCTACAGAGCAGTCTTCATGCTTCCATAATATTGTATATCTAATTATTGACACTGATGCTGAAAGTACAAAGTCTTTGGAGACATGACATTTGACAGCAACAAAGAGAGGCAGAAGAGCCAACAAAGGCCAGAACAAAGGCAGGAGCTCGGCCATGATAATGCAGCTCTGAGCAAATCCCTTTCATGAATATGGCAGCTTTGTTTGGAGGTGAGAATGGGATAGTTATTTATCTGTGAGACGTGTGCATACCCTGGATTTTATTTTCAGTACTTACTTTTAAGAACAAATATTTTATGTGTATTCTGTTTTGCATTCATTAGTACACATTTAAACCACTTTCATGTTAAGGTATCCATGTGTTTCCCAGTGGGGTCGAAAAGTCAATCAACAAGTCTTTCAGGAAGGCAGGTTGCATATTCTGCCAAGGAATCAATACCACATACCCATGGGAGCCCTGCTTAATCAGAGGGGGAAATGCAAAGCTGCTTAAATCCCTTGTACTTCTCTGACAGCTGTCAGAGGAGTATGTTCCGTTATTGCATTTGTACATCCTCCTAGATTTTAGCTGACAAAAAGTCACTAACTGCAGTATAGCATTTATCAGATCATTTTATGTCCCTAATTTGCTGTTGTTGCTTTAAACAACCCAGTTCAAATGTTTGGATTTATGACAGAAGAGATATAAAGAAGTGTGCTGATGGCACATTTTTAATCTATGGTTCGGTGCATCAAAATGTTATTAGAAATTTTATTACAGGTTTAATTGGTTAGTATTGGGACATTTAAATATTCATATAGAAGAAGAAATTAAACTAAAGATGAATCTTTTAATATCTTCTCCATTAATATTATATAATTTTGCTGTTTATTTTTTCTGACAGCTTCCTCATTCAAACACAAACTTATTTTTTATTTATTAGGATTTGATGTGACAGAACCGTATACATGCATATGCATAAGAATTAAATGAAGAGAAAACTTTTTCAATTTGTTGCGAATAAAATTTTGAAAAATGTAGAGTGTATCAGTATTTATCCCATCTCATAGTTGGTCTGTTGTAGAAATTACTTCCAACTTTGTCTTTTCACTTTGTAAACCAGCTAATGCTTAGTGAGACTGGATGGAAAGCCGCTATGAATAATGTTGGTCTTTCCACAGATTTTTAATTGCATAAATAGTCTAGACTGAGTTAGTTTTCCTACCACCCATCGTGTCTTGAATGTTGGGTAACGGGTTGGCTTTCAAACTGAAAAAAAAATTTTTTTTATGGCTTGCTTTTATCAATAAAGCTTTGATTTTACAGCCTTTGTTTAAAAGCCAGATTTGTGAAGTTTGTGACTAAGTGTTGTCTTGTCATCAGCTTCTGACACCTGACCTGTGGATCTCTGCAAATACTTCTGAGTTAATATGGGTCCCTTGACTGCACCTCTCAATAATGCTTTCCCTGTCCAGTCTGTCAGGTTAAGTTACTGTGTGGAATGTGTGTGTCTTGGGATATCATTTTATAACCAAGCAATGATATAAACATCTCCAGATCTTTACCTTTTATCTGTCCGATATGTTCTTTTGTTTCTCTGATGCTGTTTGTTTACTACTGTTCTCTAACAAACCAACAAGGTCTTTATTTAACATATATGATATCGATATAAATACAACAATCATTAATTATTTTGCAAGACAAAGTAGAATATTTGCTTTGTTTGTCATTCACCCGTTAAGTGGCTAAACAGCAGCTAGCTTCACTTCCTATCCGGGCAGGCTTTGAAAGAGCAAGTTTGTATTTTATTCTGCCTCAAATTTACTCTCTCAGTGACCTTCCACCCCTGCCCTATTGATGCAATGTTCATTTCTTTATTGCTGAAAGCCATATCGTTTTTAAATGAGAAAGAACATAAATACTTGCAATTATTTAGGAGTCTTACTTGAGTGTAACAGAGAGTTGTAATAAATCAAAGCCTAAGAAGAGGAGTTCCAACAGAGTGCCCATGTGTCTGTGTGAGCTCTGTTTTTGTGTTTGAAAGTGTGTTTTCCTTTGAGTGACATAAGATGTCCCCTTGCTCCTTAAATCTCCTAATCTCTATAGTCTTTCTCGCCTGAGAGACCGCCTCCATTCTTCTTCTCTGGTTCCTGTGGCCTCCCAGGGCTTCCTTCTTCCATCAAGACGACGGATTGCTCAGGGACCTTGATGATTGTGGTGAGGTTAAGGTTTAGAGGAATAGGGCGGGTATCATGTTCTCGCTCTCGCTCCTTCTACAGATTTATGGGGGCTCAGTCTTTCTCTAAATATTTGCCTTTCCCCCCGTACTGCGTGAGATTGATGGTCTTTGATGTGGGGGGGGGGGGTGATGAAGAGTAGAGGTACAGAGGCTCAGGGTGTTAGGATGGAGGACTGGAGTAATCTACGTAAGGATAGGTAGGACTGAGAAACAGTGATTCTTCTAATGAACAGTGTTACTGCAGTGTGGCTGACATATTAAGGTTTATATCTGCTGTTAACATCTCAAAGCTGGTAAATTCATATATAATCATTTATAGGTTATAATCATAATAACTTATGTCTCGTAATATATATAACTAGTAATGTAAGAAAAATTCATTATTTTCTCGATGTCTCAATCATACATCACTCTTCCAACATAATTAGGAATCAATCAATCTGTCTGTCTGTCTGTCTGTCTGTCTGTCTGTCTGTCTGGTTTAAGAGTTAAAAAATTCTACGTAATATTTCAATGAGCATTCGTCCAGACACCCTGTTTTTGCATTTTCTCTGTTACGCTTCAGTCTGAAGTTAATGTTCTTCTTAATCAATGTTTTTTTGTTTGTTTTTCGTACAAGTTAAACTTGAAGAATGTTTCAATGATTGTGAATACATTTACGTTCCCATCAAAAGTTACAAGAGTATGCTGTAGGTCCTAGTATGACGTGTTTTTATACTTTAAACTATACCGTACAACGAAGAACTTCTACAATTAAGTGTGTGCGCGTGTCTGCGTGTGTGCGTGTGGATTCATCCCATTAGCGGGTGGTGCAGAGTCATTGCAAGGGAAGGGAGTGGTATGAATGGATAAAAATTTAACTCTATTATAACGGACAGGTTTTTGATGAGGAATATAAACACAAAGCAGATGATAAAATATAATCAAAAATGCTTCTAAATCAACTGTTTTCCAAGCCAAAGAGTAAAAAAAGACTATCTTGCCTTTGGTTTTATTCCACCAAACACTGCAAATAGTCAACTGAGCTCATTTAAAGTTTAGTACATAGTGGAACAATGTGAAAAATCACACACAATTACGGAGGATTATGTACTTCCCTGCTCTATGAACATTGTTCCATCTATGATGCATAACAGAGGCCAACAAACTATGGGTTATTCCTCTGTCACATTTTTGAGATGTCAACAGAGATATAGGGACTTGGTAGAGATCGGCAAAGATAGATAGAGGGTGGGGGGGCAGGTGTTCATTAATTCTCTCCCAAAATTGCATTACACGCAATGTACTATACACAGTGACACATTGGCATCTAAACAGCCGAGACCCGAGCTGAACGATGTAATGATCAATGTCTTTGCTGTGTTCAACTACAACAAGACACAACCTGTCAAGCCTCGATTTTTGTAGTGCTGTGCAAGAAAATGAGCTCCGACAGACAACCGTTCTGTCCCAATAAATGGCGTGTGGAAGGATGCTTTCCAGTGATTTTAAACAACTGCATAACTTTGCAGATATTTGCCCTCTGTCGCCCTCTTAAGGCTTGCGGGGTGACGTCACTTTCATAAAAACAAATCTGTATGGAGCACATCTGAAGAAGTGTACTGATAGTTTTACAATCTTGCTAGTCTATACAACAAAACATCAAACTAACGGTGTGACAGTTGGTAAACAGTCAAACAGTTTTCCCAGCACTGTCTTACGGTGTGTACAGACCAAATACGATAGGGGCGACTAGAGCTTCGGGTTTATATGTAAAATCAATGGAGGAACGCGATGAAGCGCGACTTGGGGTCCCGCGACACTTCAGAAGCATATTTGTGCTGCGAAATAGCTTTTCTGCCTGATTTGCGCGAACAATTCGCGCTAAAGATGCAATGGGAAATTCACGCTGCATTTTATGTGGTGCATTTTGTGCATTCCCGTTCATGGCATCTACTGCTCGATTTGGAAAAATCTGAACTCCAGGGTCAAATTGCGCCGCAACAACCAATCAGGGGAGAGAGTTTCAGTGATTTTGTGTCTGTCATGGAGTCACACCCTCAGCAGGACATGGAGGAAATACTGATAAACATCATGGCTAATCACCCCGAGCTACATGACCCAAGCCGTTTTCAATATAGAGACAGGAAAATATATATATTATAAATAGGTTTAACTATTTAGACAGGAATGCTCTTACGAGCTTTGTGGGTGGCTCTTAAAAGAGCCGTTGTTGCTGTAAAAGCACCTCTCGGCATAGAATTCAGCCTTGAAACAGCCTCACCTGGTTTCCTGGTAGCAGCTCCTGCACCACTCTAGCCACAGCTCCGAACACGCAGTCCTCCATCAGCTCTGTCCATAATCCAACGGCAGCTGCACTCTGGCCCCAGCTCTGCTGAAGGCCAGTTCGCGTGTGAAAATACCATATTTTAAGCGCGTCCAGTTCGCTTTGTACACACTTCAAGGTGCGAATGTGCACGCGAACAGCTAGGCGTGTGTAGTGCTTTTTAGTCACACCTATCGCGTTCGCTGTGGACACAGCGTTACATCATCATGCCCAAATAACCCTGGATCAAGCATTTATTACTTATCAGTCCAGTAGCAACATGGCTAGTTCATCATCCATAGCACATCCTGTTTTACAGTATCTCTAGCACCTCATTCACTGTCACTGTGCAAACAAAGCTGAAAAATTGTAACACTGGGTTTTAGAAGCTAATCCTACTTTGGGCTAAACTGAAAAAAATGTTACATAAAAGATATTTCACAGCAGTTGTAGGAATGAAGTGTTGTCTGACCTGTGTAACCTTCCTGCTTTCTGAGGCAGCAGGATGAAAAGCAGGAGGTGCGCTGTGAGTTTTTGGCCTTAATGACGGAAACAACCTGGTCATGAGTTGAGAAACTAGCTCAGCTCACTGTGTCCAGCTACATTCAGTCTGTTTGCTGCAAATTTCCTTATGCCTGATTCACACTGGGCACATAATAGACGTGGTTCAGTGTCTGTGTAGGAGCTGTGCGGACACCATGCCGCATCAGTTCTGCACCCAGTGTGAATCAAGGGTTGACAGCTTTCTCCGGCGGTGACGCTCTGGCAGCTTTCAGTTTGGGAACTCGACTGCTCTTGCTCTATCGCTTCCCCCTTTTCTTTTTCTTGCTTCTTGTGATAGTCTTCTTTGGTTTCTTTGGTGGATCTGCCATTGCTCAAGTCTCAAATCTGTGGTTTTTTTTATATAATTTGGTAGCTCATACCATACTGCCGTAAAACAAAGCTCAGACGCTACTTCCGCCAGGCGACCCATGGAAGAAAAGTTGTATAGTGTGGTTTTCAACTGCAGGAACCTCCCATGCAGTGACTGCTCCGAAAATTAACATAATAAATACCGATGTGGCACCAAAACATTTTAAAAACTCATTTTTATAAGGATGTGAAAGTTATGGAGTATGTCTTAAAACTGCGAAATGTGAAATGCATCTTTTTGAAGGGCAGTGGTCTTTGCCACACATTTTACAGCATTTATTTAATTAAAGGAGACATATTATGAAAAAAATCACTTTTCCTGGGATTTGGGTTGTCATTGTGTGTCTCTGGTGCATATACATGCATATAAATTTGGGAAAACAAACATCCATGCTGTTTTGACTGATATATGATTTTCTTAATTGATCCTGCATTCAGTCTCTGATTGAGCTGTTCAAAATCTGTCTGGCTTTCTACGTCAAAAGCCGGAATATTGGAATATCGGAATATCCACACCTCCTCAGAGCTGTCTCCACCCACCAGGTACAGCAGTAAACAACAGTTTCCGATTGGAAAGCTCTTGTTCAGATTAGGAAACACCATGTTGCAGCTCCACGCAAAATGCTCCGTTTTTGGCTGCTCAAAAGAGCTCAAAATACTTTATCGGGTCCCAATGGAAGAGGACAGAAGAGCGGCATGGGTTGACTTTATTTTTTATGGTAAGATGCTGGCGGTAAGAGGGGGGAGGACGGGAGAAGAATGGAAACACGCCGCCAAACTGAGCTGCTGAGAACTGGTCAGAAGATGTGAGATCTGCCGCAGAAGAGCAGCATAGGTTGGATTTATTTTTGATGGTAAGAAGCTAGCGGTAAGGGCGGGGAAGGCTGAAGACCTGCCGCCACACGGATCTCAAAGAGCGGGGTCTCTGCGGTGCTAGAGAGCTGGAGTCAGCTGATGGAGCTGGAAGGCTTTAGAGTCGGCGTCTTAACTTGAAGTCATTTCTTCAATAACCATTCAGAAGTATTTTTTGCTGAATTCTCTGAGTATCAGGTTCTCACACAGAAACATTGGGGAGTTAAATTATCAGAATAAAAATATTTTGAGTTAATTTTCAATTAAATCAAAAAAACTTTATTGAACCCATGAGGGGAAATTCAGTAGTTTACAGTACAACCTGTCCACAGATCCAGGTCACTGAAGAGCAGTGCTCCCATCTGTATTATTATTATTAACACTGACAGAGTAATTGCAACCTTTATGGTGTGAAATTTTTTATCATGTCTTGAGTTATTTATCTGAGTTGACCACAGTGGTCACCATATAAACTCTGCACGAGTGCTGATTTCAACTATGATAGTCTTAAATCTGCACTTTTAAATTTGCTGTGCAGAAGACTCCCCTCCTACAGGAGCAGATTCTGGTTCAAACATGTTTGGTTGAACTCATTTTTTTCTTGTATGGTTTAATTCCCTTTTTTGTGTGTATGGTTGAACTACTGCAGCAGCCATGTCCATAACCTTCACACATAGTGGTAACAGTCATTATGTGAGTGGTGGGCGTGAGCAAAGATTGTAGAAGTGTTGGGCGTGGCCAAGTTAACAGCAGCTCATTAATATGTAATGATCAGCAGAAAAAAGCACAATCTGCAACGGACTGAAACAGAGAGAAATACATGTTGGTAACTATTGTTTCCTACAAGCTATTTCCAGGAAACAACTTCAGAAACTTTCTGTAACTCTTAGATCTATTTTAAATTCTGTAAAAATAGTCATAATATGTCTCCTATAAACTTCCATACAGTGGCATGTTTCTGAAAACAATATCCAACTGACCAAATTCAGTGATGCAGAGCACAAACACATCTCCACCTGAAAGATAAAGTGACATCACAGAACGCTCACACCAGTTACTAAAAGTTGTGATAATTTAAGACCCCAGTGTTGCAAAACAACCTTTACAATTGTTTTTTTTTCTCTGAGTTCTTTATGCTTCAAGCCAATTGTCAAACAAATTGTGCACAGAGAGACATTAAATTTTTTTAAAAGCAATGTTAAATATTGCTACACAGTAGAAATTATATAATGAAATAAGATCATGAAAAAAATATATTATTATTCTTTGGGAGGAGTTGCATGAACATTAAACATTTTCTTATAAATCAAATGGGGCCCAGCAAAAATTGTAGAGGATTATATTTCATTAGGACATTGATTCAAAGCTTCTAAACTGACCCAATTGTGTTGAAGTAGAAGAAAATGTAAAAGTTGTAGGATGGTGTACTTTCTGGACAGTTTGAAACCCCTGGTTTAGATCTAACTATGTTTGACCAAATTTCAGTTCAGAATATTTGCCATATATTCTTAGATGTTCTGATTTTAATTTAACTGAGCTCGAGTTAGGTTACTGGAAAGAATTGACAAAATTTCAGCCTAAAGCAAGGATTGAAAGACCCTTAAAACACATGTAGCTGTAATTGCAGTGAATCATGATTCTGCAAAGTATTAATCTTGCACTCAACACTTATCAGATTTTTATTTGAAACAATTTTGAAAAATATGTATTATTTTCCTACATGATGCTAGACTTTGTGTTAATCTCAAAAATGAAATTCCAATAAAATTACAGACTTATTCACATAGCAAATGGGTTCATATTTACAAAAAAAATATGAATACTTTTACAAAACACTTTACTACCAGATATAGATAATATTGCATTATCTGGAACGTTTTGACTGGTGAAAAGACTAACACCCACATGCCTACAATGCCTTACAAAACTATTCAAGCTACTTGAATTTTGTCTAATTTTTGTCACATTCAGCTATCCTGAGTCAATATTTGTATAACAAGCTGGTGTGTCTCTAATAGGTTTTTACATCTGATGACTAAGATTTTTATCCTTTGTTTGGTGCAAAAAGATGAAACATACTCAAAGGGGATGCAGAACACTAGCAGCCATTAATTTTCAAGTCTTATCATAGCTTCTCAATTTAGGTTAGGCCTGGACATATCGGCTTTATGTTTAGAGATGTTAAGTTGGAAGGTGAAGCTACGCCTCGATCTCAAGCGCTTAGTTTCCACACTTTATACTCACTTTGGCTACCAAAGACTCAAAGTAAGAACCCTGATAAATGAAAATATAGTGTAAGATTTTTTAGAAAATACATTTTCAACAAATCACTTTTAAAATATGAGCATTTTAGTGATTAAATCACCATAAAACAGAACAAATAATGCATATTAATTAGAAATTTAATGTTAAGGTCCAGGTTTGTTTGTTTACAGCTACAAAATGAGACCAGATGTGGATGAAGTGGCAATGCTTAGGAACTAAATGAGAGTCAGAAAGGGGAAAAGGTGAGTTGACCTGAAGCCACTTTAACTTTATTCTCAACTTAAAGTTAGATTCCAACAGTCTGTCTGTAACAAAGCCCTTAGACACAGTAATCATAAACAGGTCCCAGTACACTGACAACTTTTTGCTCAGCTACTCTATTTGTCCATGTTAACAGCCCTGTGTTTGGAACCTCTCTCTCTCTCTCTCTCTCTGCAACATTCACTCATAATTGTGTTCATTAATAGGGATAGACATTGAAACATACAGATATATGACACATTTATGCTAAACCTTCAAATACAGTAAACATACCAGTTTTTTTTTAAAGACTTATGCTCTGTTCACCCCTGGTTCCTATATTTACACTCATCTTCCCAAGGCATCAATTGCTCTAAAGCAGTGCTGCGTTAGTGACATGGAAAGGAAAGGGGAGGAACAGTAAGGTCATTCGGATGACTAATGGCAGAATTCACAGGAAACTCCAGGAACATTCCTCCTCAAATTATGCTATTAGCTGCTTTAGGGAGCAGAGAGCATGAATAAGTGAGACAATGATGGCGGGAGGGGAAAAAAAACAGGCATGAATAATATGTGTTGGGTAGGTGGGAGGAAGAGTTGGAGGGGTGTTAAAACAACAGAAACAGAAAGAGAAAGGGACTTGTAGCCATTTGGCCTCTTTTTGTGTATTGGAATGTGGTGCCCTGGCATTTACACGTTTGCGTGATTTATTGGCACTTGCACCCCCCCCCCCTTCTGTTTTTGTCAATGCAAGCCTCTCAGAGCCAGGAAAAAACCCTAAGCCCAAGGAGACAGCGGGCCTGGGCTTTTCTCCCTACCCCCCTGCACCTGTTCTCCTGGCAGGGTAAATGATAGGCTGTAATTATGTGTGAAAGGGGTTCTGCTGGATAGCTGGTGTGATAGTGTCAATCCGCTAATGTTTTATATTGGACTCTGTATGATCCCATGAGTGTAAGAGGGAAAGCTCTCGATGAAGAGGGATGTACATGTGTTTGGCCTCTGTCGCTGCTGTGTGTGTGTGATAGTGCACTGATGTGCTGGATGGTGTTGACTATGTTGGGTGTTTTTATATAAATTTCCCTTGCTAATGCTATTGGGTTATTTCAGTTCATCGCTAAATTGAATTCTGTGAGTTATTTTTGAAAAATCTGAGATGGTTTAATAAAACACTACAACGGCTGTCTTTTCCAACAAAGCTTTAAATCTTTTTTAAAAGCATGCAGTTTTAGGGGCAGCATTGAGCCACTCTTCTCCACTCCATCCCTACATTTAGTAGGGCCTCTTTTGAAAACCTATCTTAAAGGTTTGAGCTACCATGAGAGCACACCGTATTTAGCTTGAGAACACACATAGCAAGCACGCTTAATCTACCACAGTCAAAATTGCTCGACTGAGAAATTTATCATGAAATTCTTTCATAGCTGTCAGATTTGGATATAATGTTTGTTTTTTTTTATTGTAGAAAAACCTGACCCACACTAGAAGTATTTTCATTACACATTGACATTCTTTTCTGTCTTGTGGCCTCTAACATGTCTTCTTTCCCAATTTACTCTAAATTATTCTGGCTGCTGAAGGAGGAGCAGCCTCTCATGATCTCTACTGATCTCTTGCCTTACTCTCTTTTCTTATTTAGGTTTCTTAGCTTTTTCTTAATTAATTGTTACACCCATCCACTTGGGTTACTGTATTGGATCAGATCTCCTTTTCTGATTGCTTTTTAAAGGACTGTGGATTAACAAAATAACACTTTACCCACCCAAGGAGTTTGCCAGACACAAACTACTCCAGAGAATGGATGTTTTTGGAAATAAAGATATGTTGCCTTGAGGTAAACAGGGAAGTACAAACTGGATATGGAAATGAGAGATGACACGCAGTGAGCAAGACCCTGGCAGCCTGGTGGTAACTCAGTCCAATAGTCTTGCACGGAAGCCACAGAACAATGCTACTCCCTAAGCCAGGCGCTAAATGAGTAGAACACCCCATTCACATTTTGATGAACACTGGCCGGCTTTAAAGCGTACTCCCTGAATGACGATGCAGGCCCCCAGGATCAGTCAAGATGATCAGAAGAAATCCAGCCACCTTAAGCATATTCATAAAATAGTAATAAATCCCCTTTGCAAAAGCTCTGATAATTTATTATGGTTCAATAAATGGGACTGAAGACTTTTGTAGCCAGAATACTAGTGTATACTCATACATCAACACTCTAAATTGGAAAAGCTTCTTATCCATGGAGGATCAACTGATATAAGCAAAAAAGAGTGAGATTCTGAAGAGAGACTTATCTAATATGCTACACAGACTTGAAAGACTTTATATGAACATTTTCATCCGCAGACCAGTCCCTGGAGATAATGATAAAAGATGAAGTAGACTTTGTATGCTCCATAGATGGTTTAACACAACATTTAACATTTACAACAGATCACATTTATTAACAATTTAAAATATTTGGATGAGTAAAGCATCTGTTCAAGGAAAACCAATGTAATCTCAAGAAATTTGGAGTGAGAGTGCTGACTTCACACTTGTTTTCCTATCTCAATCAGAAAGCTCTGAATGTCTCAAAACACTTGATGAAATACACAAGGACTGACTCCAAGCACAGCCAGAGAACAAACACTTCCCCAAAAACACCAAATCAAGATGACTGTGCCAGCCCAAACAGATAGGCAACCTGATGGACTGAATGCTCAAATTATAATAGGAACTCCGCTTACACCAAGACTTGGACTACACCATGCCTCTGTTCATAGTTCTACATTTACATCGCTGATAATAATAGACATCTTATATAGAAGGAAACCAAACATTAAACCAAGCCCCATCATCCACCAGGATGTGTCTGACGAAGGTAATAAACTGGTGATTATAAACAGGATAATCCATAAAATTAAAACTAAACACTGCGCTATTTAGCCAAATCCTAAACTGATCACATTTCAGAAGAATCACCACCAAACCTCTTAAACTAGCATCATTACACATCAAGTCCTTGTCAGGGAAGTCCTTTCTAATTAATGACTTCATCACTGAGTGCAACCTAGATGTGCTATTTCTATTGGAAACCTGGTTAGGCAGTAATAATTAATCATCTGCACTTATAGAGTGCAAACTGTAATTTACTCTGTCAAATTACAATTTTCTAATGGAGAGCGGGAAACACAGACTGTGTGGAGGGGCAGCCAAATACTGTCATAAGTCACTGA
The DNA here is from genome assembly GCA_028564705.1 of Apricaphanius iberus. Classification (NCBI taxonomy): domain Eukaryota; kingdom Metazoa; phylum Chordata; class Actinopteri; order Cyprinodontiformes; family Aphaniidae; genus Apricaphanius; species Apricaphanius iberus. Next base: position 1,953,860 of record JAPXFQ010002688.1, read on the forward strand.
ACTTCAAAAAGTTATTTTTGGGCACATTTGACTCTTTTGAATACCTAGCTACCCAGACAAATAAGCATAACAAATCTTTATTTCTTAGTTTGTATAAACCTTTAAAAATCTAACTAACTTCTTTAATGATTTCAGCTACCTTCTTTCTGTAACACTATGACTAATTAATCATTGGGGAGGATTTCAACATCCACCCAGCATGCTAAACAGCCAACACACAATCAAGCACACTCTGGAATTAATTATTGGGAACGGTTTAAAAGTCTCCAAAATCTTGGTATTTGATATTGCATGATCTGAACATTTCCGCATTTTCTTTGAAAGTACCATCTAGCCAAAGTGGGACCACTATAAAAAAAGAGTATTCTTGGGGAAAATTCATTTGAAAACTTTCAACAAACACCTCACCAATATCCCCCTAATTCTAACTAACTAATACTCTAGTGATACTTAAGTAATACTTGAATAACCCCTAAACTAAATTCTACCAGGGCTTGCAAATACTAATAAAATAGTCTGTGCATCAATACCAAACCCAATTACCAATGTTATCCCCAGTTAAAACCAATTTAGAGAAAATAATTGAAATAAAAAATGAAACCAATCAAACCTTGATAAAATCATTAACCAACTAAGCTCCTCCTCTTGGTGCTTGGATATCTTACCTACAGTTTTTCTTAGACAGTCATTGACATCTGATTGAAATAGGTGACTCATCATTCCTGTCAGGGGTCTTCTCCCGGGCTTTAAAAACAGCAGTTACCAAACCATTACTAAAGTAGAACAACCTGGGCAACACTTAATGCAGAAATACACACTGTTCATTCAATCTTATTAGATTGTTGAAATAGCTGTGTTTCAACAGCTAAATAACTTCCTAACAACAGGCTTGAAAATGGGAGCACTTGGTCCCACTTAGTTATTACACTACAATATATGTTGTCCATTACACTTAGAGGACAGCATGCAAGGAAAGGAAAGGAAAGGAAAGGAAAGTCATATAAGGTCACCTGTGGCAGTTACATATGGGTGTGGGAAAAGACTGGTCTCTCACTCATCCATGAGACAACAAAGGTAGGTTTTTTTTCTGTTTTGCCAGGAAATGTGTCCAGGATTGTGTATACATACAGTAGGTGTGTGTGTGTGCGTCTGCGTGTAGGTGTGTGTCTTGACAGCAGTTACTATATGCAGGAAACCACAAAAAGCTAACATTTATCTCCATACAACGAGGGAATGGTTTTGCTCCACCTGCTTGATACAGAGAAAATCACAAAGTACAGCAGTCAGACAAAAACACCAATGATTTCTACAGCCACCACTAATGTTGTAGGCCATCCGACTGTGTGTATGTGCTTGTGTGTTTGTGCGTGTGTGTGTGTGTGTGTTTAAGAGGAAAAAAAGAGAGAGCAAGAGAGAAAGATTTTGTGAGTCATGGAGAGGCTGCAGGTGATTGGTCAGGAAGTGGTCATGTTATTATCTCTAATTGAGGGGTAATTGTGGAGCCCAGTTTACCGTACTGTATGTGTTAGAGTGTGTGTTTGTGTGTGTGTGTGTCTTTTTATGTGTCTATGTTTGTGTTTAGGTGTATGCAGAGTGGAAAATTACATCTAGAGTTTGGGCTTGCTGTGATTAAAAACAAAACAGAGTAAACAGTGGGGTTTAGTGGGCAGTGGTTGGAATGGTGGAATGGTGTTTGTCCTGTCTGCTTAATGGTGTGCTGCTGTTCTCGACCTTTAGGCTTTGGTGAAAAAAGTCTACATAAAATTTACTCAACTTGTCATCTGTACTCTGTGATAATAATTAAAATAAAATCAAGGATAGTTAGCTCATGAAAAACAAAATAAAGTAAGTTTATCACTGAGACCTCCCAGATAACTTGTGGAGCTTTTTAATTAATGTGGTCAGATCAATTCAATTACACAGAGAACTAGATCTCATACATGCAGGGGAACAAGAGAGTTTCAATCACTTTCCACATAGTAAAAAAAAAACAGAAAAAAGTCACTTTTACCGCATTCTGGGGTTTTAGTATTGAAAATAATAGCCAATAGTAAATAGAATAACTTGACCAACTGATGATCAGCAAGTGTGATCACTTCTGTAACTTCAGCTGCCAGTATTCTCAGAAGTGGACTCAAAGATACCCAAGAGGTTTGATTTCACTCTATAGGTCTCAGTTACCATGTTAAATATTACATTTTATTGCCAGACATTTAAGAACTCTGAAAGGAAAGGTTACCGAGAAAAGGCCTCTCGAAAAATAACACTACCATCACCTATATTTCTAAATTTCCATCTGAATAAACAACAGCAGTTCTAAAAAGCGTTCTTTGAAAAGATAAGACAAAATAAGAGATGTTTGGTCATAATGCAGGGTGTCATGTTGGCAAACAGAGCATATCAGTATAAACAATTTCATATCAAATGTCAAACATGGTGGGGCAGAGTGAGAATTTAGGGGCTTGTTGGAAAAAAAAAATGCCCACAACTCTTTGTAAATTGAAGCAATGCTGAAGAAAAGAGGCCAAAAATTCCTCCATAAGAATGTGAGAGAGACATGATCATACAGTAAATTACGGAGAGCTATGATTACTGAGGGAGGTTTACAACCCATTAAATAATGAGATATAGCTTTTTGGATTGTTGCTATATTCTTATTTGCTAAATAAAAGTGTGGACTCTAATTTTCTTAACAATAAACAAATAAATGTCCCCTTTAAGTGATGATGTATTTCTCAGCATGCTAATTAAAGGAGACATATTATGACTATTTTTCCACAATTTAAAATAGGTCTAAGAGTTCCTGAAAACAGGTTTCTGAAGTTGTTTCCTGGAAATAACCTGTTGGAAACAATAGTTACCAACCCTTCTCTCTGTTTCAGCCCCTTGCAGATTGTGCTGTTTTCTGTTGATCATTATATATATATATATATATATATATATATATATATATATATATATATATATATATATATATATATTTGAAAGATTTAGATGTAAGAAGGAAGAAGGTAAAAGCATGATACGTCAACTTTAAGATAGTGTAATTTGAAATTGTGCGTGTGTAAATGCATTTTGGAATTTAAATCTCTTGAACTTTGTGTGTAGATTTTAACACAGTTTTAATTACCTGAAGTTATGCTCAAAATGTATTTTACAATTTATAAATCATGTTTTACATATGCAAGTACTTAAAGTTATACATAAACAGAGTGACAGAAGTTACAAATCAAGTGTTATGCACACACAAATGTTTTGAGACAATTTTCTCTCCATATATTTTTGCTCAACTTTAAAAAAAATATATTTTCTTCCTGCCTCTTTTCAACAGCATTGAGAATACTGCTTCTTGACCCATTCACTCTTCTGTATTCCAAACAAAGTTTCTGAAGCTGACAGAAAGAGAAATGGGACAAAATGAGATGTTTGATAACCTCTCTTGTTAATTGGTACCATTGTGTTAGACCTCTGGGAGTACCTCCTTAACATCATGGGATGCTGAGTTCTTCCAAAAGTGCTTTATTTTTAACTCCTCTAGGAGCCCCCATTCTACCTGTCAACCCTTCCCCTTTATTCTACTGTTTATGGAAAATCAAATTCAGACATATCTCATACTTTGAAGTATTACTATATTTTTTTCAGTCCTCCACATGGGGTTGCTTACATTGTGTTGCAAGTGTTCTTCTTTGCCTCTCAAAAAACCAGCAGTGTTCTGAGACTACACATAGATCCACAAGGTCCATAATGTTCATGTTATATGCATTCCTACTTTTTTTCACCACAACATACACTTTTGAATAAAATGTACACCGGTCTTGTTTAATCACACAATTCTTTACTAACTTTAACTTTCAAATATAATTTTATTACACGTTAAATATTTTTCACTATTTCAACATGTTCCTTTTGGGAACTTGCTGCCCCTGTAAGTTTGTCGCAATGCATTTATGCATCTATAAAACATGAAGACTAATTGTAAAGTCCTTGGCATTATTAACACCCCACAGACTCCTCTACCTCGTTCGCTCTATGCCTATCTCATTCATAGAAAACTGGTCGAGGGTGGTGTCATTGTAGTTCGACTGGTGGTGTGACCTCACAGAGTTGATGGGGGGCCTGTGTGATGGGTCGGGGGTGCTCCAAAAATAATGGGGTAAGACAGGCTTTTGTCGAGTGATCCAACCAAAATTGGGACTACTGAGCTCCTCATAGAGTCTGTGTCCTGGGATTTAAGGATACTCTAGGTCTACATATCAAAATCAATTTGGTATTTAGCTGCATAAAGATTTTATGTTTCTTCATGTTCAATAGTAATTTATTTGTCTGTGGTACACTAAGCCATCACTACATATATAAAAAACTAGTTGCATAATTATTGGTAATGTGAAATTTCTGTATACTTCAAAATGTAGTAAAGTATTTTTCTCATTTATACATTTTCATTTCATTAGATATTCTCTTAAAACTTGTATTTACTAACCTAAAACCTTGTTTTTGAAGCAATTAAAATGTGTTTTTAGTAATTTATTTTCTTTATTTAACCTGTATTTTATCATGAATATCTTGATATAAATCTATCTTCCAAATGTTTCTTTCAGCTTCTGGTCTCAAGGTAAGAAGGAAGTTGTAAAAACAAAATATCTGAAACTTGCTCCCAGAGAACTGCAGCAAAGAGTTGCATCTTAACTCACAACTCACAGCATCTCACATAGTTTTCTCAACAACCCTTAAACAGTATCCACATTCCAACTGGCTGTTCTGAGTAAAATGCAAATCTAAATATGTGGAGTTTGATACCTTTAATAAAATGTCACAGAGATCTTCATAAAATGCATGTTTCAGATACACTACAAAACAAGTGCTTATTGTATCATAAATAATTATGTTTTGGCAATATTTTTGACTGACTTCAATTGAATAAACAGAAAAGGTCAAATTCACACTTTTACCACTATTACCTTGCAACAAAAATGTCCTAGGTTCAAATCCTTGCCTGGGGTCTTTCTGCATGGAGTTTACATGTTCTCCTCCCACAGTCCAAAAAACATAATTGTTAGGTTAATTGGTCTTTCTAAATTGCCTTTATTTTTACATTTGCCTTATGAGTGTGTGTGTGCATGGTTGTTTGTCATATGTCCCCGTTTTCCCCTGCAATGGACCGTCTGTCTTTTGCAACACGGATAAACGATCTCAAGCGATCATCGGGCTAGAAACGGGGTACATCCTGGACAGGTAACTAGTATACAGTAGATGATGGATGTGGATGGACGAGTGATCCAATTCCGGTACACGGTATTAGTCACTTTTTGTATGTACTAAGTCATGTGAAATATATATAATATATATATATATGATTTTAGAACAAGAGAAATCAGTAATATACAGCAGTCCGAGGGTAAAGAGCTCTTAGCAGACATTTTCTCCATTACCCAACCGATTGTAAATGTATGAGCCACTAAGTAAAACTGATAGAAAGTTTTGTTTGGACTGCAATGTGATTTGGAGCTGTTGAAATGTTAACATTTTGTTTCTGTAGAAGTTAATGTTGTTGGAGAAATGGAGTTTTATGTGTGTGGCTGTGTTGAGAACAGCGGGTTTTCGAGATGTCTAACCAAAGGACCCCTCTCGACTGGCAATTAAACCTACCAACTCGGTCCACTTGTGGCTGTCACCCAGGTTCCTCTGGTTCTCGGAGCCAGCTAACACACTTGCAAGGAAATCATTAAATAAGTAAGCACTCTACTGGAAATTCTTTCCATCCTTTTTTCTTTCTTTTCTTATATTGCTTTTTTTTTGCATTTTGTTTTTTCCCCATCTCTTCCTCTCTAACAGGTAGGGAAAACATCACTGTCATGATAGAGAGAGGGATGATGACAATGAACGACCTCAAATCCCACTTATTGTCAGTGCTGTACCCAGTGGATGGGGAGAGGGCTAATGTAATTGTCCAGGCCCTCGTCACTGTTGATATACGCTCTTCAGAAGGTGAGGTGATTTAGCTAAAAGCTATCTGTAGGCCAAGTAATTAGACACACCATTCAGAGCCACATTAGCTCCTGTCATTGTGTCCCTTACACCTTGTGTGAAAACAAAAACACAACAATCATTCACACTCACACACACTCTCACAAACCAGCCTCAAGCTCAGGTATTACCAGACCACTCTGGGTGTTATTCAAACCATTAGCAGGGAGCAGAATGTTCTAGGATAGGAACAAGTGTGTATAAATGTCTGTGTTCAAAAAGGGAACTTCACACATCTGCTGTGTTTACCCTCGCATATTATCACCATCAGGCTGTTTCTGGTGGCTGACATGGGCATCCTAAGATTGAGTTGAGGTGCTGCAACACACTTGACTTCCCTAAAGCATCCCTTGTTCCCCATCTCCCACTCCGACACCATGCACTCCCATTAAATCAATTAAACCAATCCAACACTCGGCTGAAAACAGACAGGGCAGAGCAGAGTGAGGCACAGTGCCCCTCTCTTGACAGCGTGTACTTCAGTGGCATTCTAACCTAAAACCCATGGAAATTGGAATGAACTCTATTGGATTGGTTCACTACACTCACTCCAGGATAATGCCTTCTGTAGAGGCTCGTTTACATTTGAGACCTTAAGATGAATAACATTATGTCCAGCCTGATTTGTGTTTTTTGGATGTGACTGGATAAATGCACCCAGTTGGTAGTTTGTAGCACAACTGTCATCTGTGCCTAGAAAATAAACTTCTGAAGAATACTATTTTTTATTTAAAAAAGTCTGTGGATACAAGTGTTGAGACATGCAGTCATTCCTACATATCGCTACGATTTTACTACTTTATTTATTCCTCATGTTAGAGTCAAAATTACTACTGTATTTGTATTTTTGTGACAGTATTGACAGTATTACCCAAAATACATATTTAGAATATATATATAACACATTTTTAAAAAGCTAAATCATTATCACAACAAATGTGTTATTGAATGGAACATTTATCCTATACATACATTATTTTTCTCTAAATCTTGTTGGAAATTTTTTTTCACATCAACACTTGACATCAATGAAGGCTTTTAAGCATGGACCAATGCTTTCACATACATACTGTTTGTAATTATGAAAATGCTCCATGTACAACATGCTTAATCAACATGCTTAATCAAGTTAAAAATGAATAATTGTCCATCACAGTCAGATTTATTCAGCTAAGGTTTTAATAAGGTAATTTGTCATTATGACCTTCGAAGAAGCTAAACTTTGCCGTGTCATTGTGGTTCTGAAAAGTTTTTCCTTTCTGACGACTAAATCTAAACAATCACTTTGCACAATCTGTCTCTGGTGTTAAGAGATTGTAAAATAGTGACAATCACTTTATAATTCAAGAAGTCATAAAAACAACCTGAAGCAATACTGTTGCATTGACTTCGCTGTGCAAGCAGAGCCTGTGGGAGAGGTTTGTTTTTCTGTAATGTAAGTGGAAAGCATTCAATTTGCCCCCTAAAAACAGTTCTCTCTTCCTTTATTTTTTGCCATTCACCCCTCCTTCTCCCTCTCCCCTCTGCTCCCTCTTTATGGGGACACCAGATTCCTTAACAGTTTGTTTAAGGCCGTTTTCACATGTGTGGCCGTACCAGAAAACGGCCAGAGAAAATGCTAATTTTTTCTGTTCACATGTCACGGATCTCTGACCGTATTGGGATCCAGTCTTTTACTACAAATAAACAGCAGGTGGCGGTATACAAATAAGTCTTAGTTCTCCAACAAACAAGGGAGTGAGAAGTACCGACGTCATAAAACGAGCGACAGCCTAGAATGTAAACAAACTGGTCTACTGGTCAGCTGCTACCTGAAGCCATCTACAGGGTGAGTGTTGTAGTAAACCCGCCGTTTTGTAACCTGCTGTGTTGCTGTGGGATGCTTGAATCGCGTTGTTTTGGTATTTGTATGGTCGCGAGGTGATTCTGTAATTTCGGCCGGCGATGTCGTCATTTCCGCATGGAGCGCGTCTATTGTCTTGAGTACGGCCAGAGTACGGGTTGTGTTCACATGATACGTGGCCGCTCGTACCTGGACTCGGATACTACCTCCAAGGCAGGTCTCTCTGGCCGTATTCTGGCATGGTACAGTCTGTGTTCACATGGTACGAAATAAGTGGATTTTGACCAAATACCGTACCCGAGTACGGACTCCCGTACCATGTGAAAGCGCCCTTAAATTTGACCATGCAGATGTTTCCCTGGGTGACTGACTTTTATAGTTTAGAAAAGATTATATCAGCTTTTCCTAAGATTGTGTTACTGTATTTTTAAAAAAAGTATGGAGAGTGAAAAGGATGGGCAGAGGGGGACTGGTTAAGAGGGAATGAGTGCAGTGGGAAAGGGAAAGAACATGAAGGGGTTTTTAGGTCTCTAAATCCCAGGTCTCCTCTGCACCAACAGCATTAGCTGGACAGGGATCTGCTGGGAAGCAAGGAGGATGGAGGAGAATGAGGGGAGCAATGACTAGGAGATGGGGATCACGTGGAAAAAATGAGAATTCGTCGCATCCAAATTCGTGAAACTGCATTACACACATATTTTAATTTTAATCAGCAACACAGTCATCAAATTAAAGATATTGGTTTTTGATGGGCAACTGAAGCTGAAGTAAAACACAGAGGTCTCCAAAGAGACAGGGTAGGCTTTTTCTGTCATGTTTAGTCTGTATTTTTTATTACTGATGCAATACTTTATCCATTTTTTTTATAAAAACTTAATTTGAACAGTTACTCATACATGAAAATTACAGTCTCATACTGTACCATTTAGATGTGTCTCTGCACCAACACCGCTGATTCAAACTGTCCAACTTCCTCCACAGCATGGCAAAGTTCTGCAGAGGCCTGCTAACGAACCACCATTTGATTCTGGTGTATTGAACCAGGGAAAGAACTACAACCTGCAGGATACCGGCCCTCGAGGTCTAGATTTGGGAATCCCTGATCTAAGGGATAAAAGCAAATGGCAAAAAAAAAAAAATCCTTTTCAACATCTGTACAAATAATTTACAACAAAGCAGAAACATGAAAAATATATAAATTCTCCAAGCCAGAATTATTTCCACCAGTCTTTTTCCACTCATGGTAACTTAAGGATTGAAACTAGATGGTGAAAATAGTAGCATACAACGGGTATTGAAGTAAAGATGTGAGTTTTAGGCTCATTTGTTGGCTTCAGTAAACATTATGTTGGATGAGGAACATTTGATTCTGACAAAGCCTGACAGGTCATGCTACATAAAATTCCCCTCTAGCCCTCCACGGGCGGTTTCCCATCCATTACAAGCTCTGGTCCTCTACCAGAGGCCTAGGAGCTTGAGGGTCCTGGGCAGTATTTCTGCTGTTCCAAGTACTTCACTTTTCTGGACTGAGATGTTGCGGAAATTACCAAGAATGTAGTTATATGGCTATTAAAAGTTAAAGGGACTTCTTACGGCAGTCAATAACATTCATAATTTTTGGAAAATTACTATTAATCGGGGGAACCACCTTTATAGGGAACTATTTTAATAGCCAAATGTTTATATGGTAAATAGACTGAACTTATATAGCGCTTTTCCAGTCATACTGACCACTCAAAGTGCTTTACATTGAAGCCACATTCACCCATTCACACACCGATAGCCAACATGGCTCGGTAGGACAATGGCATGAATTATTTGCCATCTATTGACCATAAACTTTTTCAATTCAATTCACTTTTATTTATATAGCACCAATTCACAACAAATGTCATCTCAAGGCACTTTACAACAAAAGTCGTTTCAATCCAATTACAAAGACATTCCAATCAATTAAAAGTTTTCTGTGTGAGGAATCTCAGCAGATTGTGATGAGTCACCAACGTATGGTTGTGCCCAGATCATGCAGACTCCAACCACAGCAAATCCTCAACAATCCGTCATACGGAGCAAGCATGTAGCGACAGTGGAGAGGAAAAACTCCCCTTTACCAGAAAGAAACCTCTGGCTGAACCTGGCTCAGTACAAGCGGTCATCTGCCACGACCGTCTGGGGGTCTGAGAAAACAGAGAAGAGACAGCATTGAGGATGCTCGGTGACTTTGAGCATTATCTGGACCAATGTTCCCCATCTCGCAGGGGGCATTGTAGTTGAGCAGGTTACCAGACCATGTGGAGCTTCTATGGGGAGAAAAACACTGAGAGAAAACTGGGTTAACAATCACAATAACAGCAGAAGAAATACCTCTGTAGAGTGTTAGAAGAAAAAAGTAGAAGAGAGAAGAAAAGTGGTCAGTCTGTCCTCCAACAATCTAAGCCTATAGCAGCATAACTACAAAAATAGCTCAGGATAACCTAAGCCACTAACCATAAGCTTTATCAAAAAGGAAGGTTTTAAGCCTAGTCTTGAAAACAGACAAAATACTGTATCTGCCTCATGGACTTAAACTGGTTCCACAGGAGAGCAGCCTGATAACTAAAAGAGCTGCCTCCCATTCTACTTTTAGAAATCCTAGGAACAACCAGTAGACCTGCATTCTGAGAATTAAGTACTTGTTAGGAATACATGGAACAATCAGATCTCTGATGTACGATGGAGCTTGATTATTAAGGGCTTTATAAGTAAGGAGGAGGATCTTAAACTCTATTCTGGATTTAAAAGCGAGCCAGTGCAGAGAAGCCAAAACAGGAGAAATGTGATCTCTCTTTTTAATATTCATCATAACTCTTGCTGCAGCATTTTGGATCAACTGAAGGCTTTTAATTGCATTTTGTGGACTTCCTGATAATAAGCAATTACAGTAGTCCAGCCTTGAAGTAACAAATGCATGGACTACTTTCTCTGCATCATTCCTGGACAGAATGTTTGTGATTTTAGCAATATTCCAGACGTGAAAGAAAGAAATCTTAGAAACCTGTTTAATATGAGATTTAAATGTCATGTCTTGGTCAAGAATTACACCGAGGTTCTTTACATTATTACCAGAGGCTAAATTAATGCCATCCAGATGAAGCAATTGATTAAGCAGTTTCCTTTTTAAAGGTTCTGGTCCAAAGACAACAACTTCTGTCTTGTCTGAATTTAAAAGTAGAAAATTCAGAGTCATCCAGGTTTTTTTGTCTTCCAGACATGCTTGTAATCTACCTAACTGATTGATTTCATGAGGTTTTATGGATAAATATAATTGTGTATCATCAGCATACCTGTGGAAATTCATTCCATGTTGTCTAATTATTATACCATTAGGAACCATATATATATATATAAGAGAATCGGTCCAAGCACAGAACCCTGTGGTACTCCACAGGTAACCCTTGAGTGTGAAGAAGATGTATCATTGATATGAAAAAACTGGAATCTGTCGGACAGATATGATTTAAACCAGCCTAGTGCTGTTCCTTTAATCCCTACAACCTGAGATACACACACAAACTTTGCAATATGTGTGTGTTGAATCAATCAGCTGTTGATAAATCCCACTTGTGCGTACACAGATCCTCGTGCCCGTTCACAGTCGTTTGCATACAGAAACGCCCTGAATTAACCATATATGGTAGCACCACATCATGCATTGAGTCCTCCCATTCTTCCTTAAAACAATTTCCAAGAGAGGAAAAAAAAGGAATTTTAATGACACAGAGATCAAGGTGAACATAGGTGGGGAAATAAAAAAAAGTATTCATGATTTACAGACCTAAAAAAATGTCAGTTTATATGAATTCATTTCACCACCAATAGTTTTTGCCATCAGCGGTTTCTCTGTTTAATTCTCCCAGCACGCAGCCGTTATATTTCTGCTGTAGAGCAGACAAAAAAAAAAAAAAATGCTGCAAATAATTTAATTTGCTTAGATGAACTTCTGTGTGAATCCTTAATTTGTTTGAACATATTAAATAATTTAATAATGAACATTGCTGTTTGATTTTATCAGCTCAAGGGAAACTAGTTTAAAAAACGAATAACTCCGCCTGGGACAGAGGTGGCAGGCAGCAAATACGGTCGGGACAGTGGACATGTTCCTGTTGGAAATTAAGGGGGAAAAAATGGTTCAATATTAAAATGAATACAATAAAACATCTCTCAGTACACAGCTGGACCAGATCTAATACAAAGGGTGCTCCGATCATCGTAATTCACACTTTAGTGGCCATGCGTAATTGGAGACACGGCTTGTGCTGCCATCAAAAAAAGGAAAAAAGGACAATCTGCTTCACTGATAAGCAGGAACATTTAGTTGTCACGGTACAGTTTGCAAAGCATTTAATTAAAGGTGTGACAAAATCCCATTAAACTGAAACGCTTGGTGTAATAAATAGACAAAGAAAACGGGAGAGGCTTGGGGTCTGCGGCCGCACAGCGCAGATTGCGAGGGACAGCGCCATGCATGATCATCCCAACATTAAATTATGTATTTCTTGGAATATTTCAAACATTTCCTTAAAGTTTATTGCTAATCCGTGCAAAACTTTAATGTTATTTTGTTGTAACACATACAGACGCCAACATGAGCTCCTTGGTGGAGGCAATAAACTACCAAGAGAAAAATTCTGTGAAAGTAAAACTGTTTTAGTTCCTCCGTTCTAACAGTAGATGCTTTGCGTACGAATATTCAGAACTCTACTCATATTTAGGAACATTTCTATGCAAAAGTACAAATTGATAAATACCACACAATGCGTAGAATTGTTCCTATGCACAAAATATGCACGGATCTGTGCGTAAGTACGCTTGATAAATGAGGGCCATGGTGTGGGAGAACAGAGCAGGTGTCTGACAGACAAAGGAACTGTATTTGCGGTGTGTTGTGAACCAGGATGTTTCCCATGCTTAGATCCATGCAGTCTTTGTATGCTTATCTGAAATGCGTCAGCCGCCGACTGTAACAATTGTGTGTGTGTATATGTATTCTAATAAACGGCTTCGGGCACTCGGATCGGTAGGCATTCTGAAGAGGTTACTCTCTTGGGGTGCATCCATCTGCATATGTTGGGATTTTTGGCCAAGTCAATATATCAGTGTGCTTGTGGACTCTTTTGCTCTCCGACAGAAATAACGAACACGCTGAAAAAAGCGGACTTCAAACAGTAATAGTATATGCCATATTTGAATGCCTGTTCCCTTAAGGAGCAGATTTCAACTAGAAGTTACCGAAGTCAGAAATTTTGCAACAGTGCTACTGTCACCTTCACCTTCCAAGCCTTCTCTATTTCCTCTCTGAGCCCTTGGTACTTCTAAAGTTTCTCATGTTCCTTCTTCTTGATGTTCCTATCACTTGGTATTGCCTCATCCACTACAACGGCTTTCCTCTGCTCTTTATCAAACACCACAATGTCTGGTTGGTTCGCCATTACCAACCAGTCTGTCTTTATCTGGAAGTCCCATAGGATCTTTGCTCGGTCATTCTCCATCACCTTCGTAGGTGTTTCCCACTTTGAACTTTGGGTTTTGGCACATATTATGTGCCACTTGGTTATGACGTTCCATGTATGCTTTCCCTGCCAGGGTCTTACAACCTGCCGTTTTGTGCTGGATTGTGTAAGATGCCTCTTTGCACAGCCTACACCTTGGGTCTTGTCTAGTGTGGTAGATCTGAGTCTGTGTCGCTCTGGTGCTCATGTGACAGTGCGCAAGTTCTGTCACTATGGCTTCGATTGATCATGTGCCCTGGCTGCTTGGGCACAGGGATATCCCTTTAGCTGAATGGTTAGCACACGTGACTCTCACCCGGGAGTCGTGGGATCTAATCCCGCCCAGGCTCTTGTTGTGTAGCTTGCCACACTCAGAGCCTGCTCCTGTGCCAGGATGAGTGTTTCTATTGAGTCCTGTGGGCCAGAACTCTCTAACCATTGGTAGGATTTCTTGAGATCAGCCATTTCAGTTATGTTCCGGTGGTACATACCATGTAGGGGCTTGTCCTCCCATGATAGTTCCTCCTCCAGCACCTCCTCATCTTGCCATTGTCTCAGGCATTCACTGAGTATGTCACTGAGTACGCCTTGCCCATAATGTACTCATGGAACTTTGATGTTTCATCCTTGCTAGAGGTTCTCACGCTCATTAGTCCTCGGCCTTCTTTCCTTACAGCTAGCATACAGTCTCAGGGTGTTGGATTTGGGATGGAACCTGCCATGCATGGTGAGCAGCCATTGGGATTGATTTTGTCGTGGTGGGATGGGCTCTGCACTGCAGCCTTTTGGCTTTCTTTGGATATCTGTGGTGACCTTCAGTGGCTGTTGGGTGGCTGCTAGTGTGGATCAATCTTCAAAGTGTCGTTTTCACACAGTGCCATTCTAGAATTGTATTGTTATTGTACAGTATGTTCACTCAAAGAGATGGGAACGGATTGAGTATTGTTTGTTAACATACAAAAACAATGCATTAAGAACTCTTCACAGCACATTAACAGAGCTGGGGACTTGATCTGTCATAACTGAAATGGTTGCTGCAGTTAAGAAGTTCCCTCAGTCACCACTACAAGTCCTCTTGGTCTTTATGTTGCAACTTAAATGTGTAATGCAGTCTTCGTTAGGGCTAACTGTTTCAATTGATACATTATTATTGTGTGCACTTGGAGATCAGTAATAATAGTTGTGGTGGATGATGCAGCAAGTTCCAGACAGGATAAATTGCTGATCTTTAAAAAAAAATAATTCTGGCCATTTCATGCCCTGTGAGAATAAATGAATAATGTAATTGTAAAGCACATTGAGTGTCTTAAAAAATCACTATATAAATGCAGTCCATAATTGTGCAATATGTGTTTACACGCAAAAACACCCTTTATGCAGTCAGAGCTGTGTTGGTGTTATCGACTGTCCAATTCCTTTTTGCTAACTTGTTTTTACAATCTCTGTTCCTGCTGTATGTAGAAGTTAAAAAGGTGTGGATGGAGATTTTTTTTTTTTTTAATAAGGTGGGGAAAGTATTCATATATTTAAAAAAAATCCCAGCTATGTGTGTACATGGCTTCACCCTCCTTGGTCTTTTTCATAGATGGCGTCAGCATTTTATATCCATAAACCTCTCCAATTTTATCTTATTCAGTTGATTTTATTGCAGCATTAAGGTTGCAAGTAAATATCACAGAATTTTTTTTATAACAATATTAAGAAAAATAGAAATACTAATACTTTTTAGTGGCTTAAGCCTAGTTTATGCTTCTCTGACTGCAAATTTGTACTCAGACACATACAGAGACATTTTTCGTTTATGGTTCTCCGTCTTTTTTTCTCCGCTCTCCATTGTTTTTTCAGCGTTGCTCGACCAGGACAGCAGGGGGTGCTAACGTTTTATGGCGTCTCCTAACTTTCCTAACTTTTCACTACACCTCCTTGTGTTTAAAATCACCAAAAGAACAGATTCGATAAATAAAGCTTGGTTTTTGCTTGTACTTTCTGCGCGGAAATGAGACGTGCGGAACCTTCTAGCAGCATTTATACCTTTTGCAGCTTGTCCTTGCTGTGAGCCAATTTTCTTGAAGCTTGTAGGGGGCAGTGTATGGCTCTACGGCATGCATATAACACTACACCACAGTAGACGTATAAATCACTGTTACAACATGGCGACACCCGTGAGCTTGCACAAAAAGGACAAACTTTTACTTCTGTTAGGAAAAAAGACAAAAATGAGATGGTCCACTCATCCAACACTATTTTGATCATAGTGATTTCTATGGGCTGAATCATAAAGATGTCTTTAGTTACGAGGAGCTATGGCCAGTCCGCCATGTTTTTCCACGAGGAACCGTCCACGTAGCTAGAACATTTTCTGGGTGCGCTGTGTGTAAACTTGGGGCTTCTCAGAGGCCGCGCGGAGGGGCGTGGTTGCTGAAATTACGTAATTTGGCTATGTGAAGCTGTGAGGACCTTGCGGATGCGTCAAGCATAAACCAAGCGTTATCCTCTCAATATAAAGCCTAGTTTATGCTTCTCTGACTGCAAATTTGCACTCAGACACAGACATGTTGACGGAAATGTTTTTTGTTTATGGTTCTCCGTTTGTTTCTTCTCCCCTCCATTGATTTTTCAGCGTTGCTCACCCAGGACAGCAGGGGGTGCTAACTTTCCTTGGCGTCTCTGCCTACACACAGCATCGTTTCAGGTTTTTCTAGGCTTGTGAACACATTTCTTCCTCAAGCAGCAATGGATGACAGGAAGTAAGTTTTGATTAAGCTGTAAAGCTTTTTACTAGAAGTGCAGCTCATAGAATACTCTATAGACATGGAAACAAACACAGCAGCCTTTTTTGTTGTTTTCCTACACTTCCTTGTGTCCAAAATCACCAAAAGAACAGATTAGATAAATTATCCTTTCAATATAAAGCATGTAGTGGCCAAACGCTGCATTGACTACTGATTAAAGGAAATATCGAACACCGTTCTGGTGAATCGATCTCTAGCTGTTGTTGAACTGACTAATCAGATGCATACACTCTCTGTTGATGGAGACGGATAGTTAGAAAATGTGTCTCTACTCCATGCGTCCTTGCGTAGATGACGGAGAGCTCTTGCGTTGATGGATGATGGCATTGTGTCAATCCGTTTCTGTCAAAACGGAGAAGCATAAACAGTCCTTTAGTCATATTAAAAATGCCCTGATCTGTTGAACAAGGCTTTCTGGAAGTTCTCTGAATTGACTTCCCAAGAATGCAGTAACAGGTTTTTCTGAAAAGTGAGATGATACTAATTTGTGCTTACAAAAATGAGTAAACAAAATTTGTGCTTACAAAAATGAGTAAACAAATGAAAACACTTTTTTTTTTAATGCAAACTACACAGCTCTGGATTTTTTTCTTCCAAAAAGCAGCTTCTCTACATGTATGACTTACACTCAAGGTTATTCTGAATTCCAACACAAATACCCATCTTTGTATACTGCACAGTACCTACTTTGGTATTGATTAGGTGATCATCTGAACCTCACAGCAATGTGAAGGAATGTTGGAGCGCATGCAGGATTGCTAGGTTATTTCACCAAATATTGATTCCTGATTTCTCTTTTTCATATTAAAGCACGTGCTTTTGCGTTAAAAAAACATGAATTTGTTTTTTGCATTGTTCAGCTCCGAATGCACTGTATTTTTTTTTTACTTTAATCATTAGTCACTTTCTGTATAACAAAACAATGAAATGACAATGTTTTGTATTTGGAAAATGGGAGAATTATCAGACATTTATAGAACAAAACCTTATATTTTAACTTTTTTTCAACAGATTTAAAACGTTTTTTTTTTTTACTTTTTTAGTTCAAATTAAGCTGAAGCACTTCTATTAAGATAGAGCTGTTAAATAAAGAATATGGGAGGTTTCAAAAAAACAAAAGGAATACAACAATGGTTTAAAATATATCATCTTTAAATAAGAAGGGCTTTGCTTTCTACAAAGTAGTCAAGCTTAATCAATTAGGTCATTCATCTTAATTCTTTCAAAGGGAACTATGCAAAATTGGCAACTCCTAATGTTTCCTTACAAAAATATTCAAAATGACAACTTGAACGATTAAAGATATGGAGGGGAGCCGTTCAGGCTCACTTAAACTGTAGCTCTGAGGGTTTTTAATGAGAGAAAAGGAAAGGGTGATGTGGGGATTCTCTTCACAGGTTCAGTCTGTTTGTTTAACAAAAAGCTCAGGTTACGTTAATTTAACCATGGGTTTCTGCTCCACTGTAAGGTTGTAATGCATACATTATCAGACTGCATGGCAGATACATTCCTGTACTGCCTGACTGCTAAATAGCTGGTATGCCGGCTGACTCCACATGGCCCCGGTCGACTGATCAGATTGCCCCGGTGGATTACTAGGAGATCAAAAACCGTGACATGCTCAGACAGAAATAAAATTCATATACAAAGTTAACGAATGATCAGCACAGGATAAGAAACAGGAAATAATACTTCTCCAATGACAGTTCTGCAGCACTGACTCGGGTAAATTACGGATGAAGTTAATTGTTCATCAGTTCCAGTTGTGGTTGTGGTCCTTGTTGCAGCATCAAAACAACTCTTAAAATTAGAGCTATACTTACTTGCTGCATGAGAGGAAATTGGGCTTAGTGTTTGTAATTTTCAAGCTGCGGTTGCCCACCAGTGTAGAAGAAAAACATAGGAAACGCTGAAAGATGTGACAATCATTCCTTAGGCAGCTGAGGTCATAGTGGAACCTTGACTGACCTGCTGTTTGTTGTTCATAAACATGCAAAAAAAATATGTAAAAACTATACCACAGTACTGAGCAACTACCGGCCCAAATCAAATCTATCATTCTTAGGAAAAGTCCTAGAGAAACTAGTATATAAACAGCTCACTTATTTTCTCCTATCTAACAATGTGTTTGATACTTTCCAGTCAGGCTTTAGGCCCCACCACAGCACTGAGGCCACGTCCACACTAAGCCGGCTAATGCCTTAAACGTATAATTATTAAGTCTCCACCCCCCTATCGTCCACACTAACCTTAAACGGCGTCGTTTAAGGTCTGTGGCCGGATAACTATTAGCCGGGTAAGAGAGCCGTGTAAATCTTAATTCAACGGCTAAGCGAGCTAGTGTGACAGCTTCCCCGGATAATGAAAGGAAGTGGCGTCAATGAATGCTGCGTCAATAAAAATATGACACTACAGACAAGAGAACAGCGAAGAGTAATAAATCGATCTCATCGTCTGTCTGCACCAAAAACTCTCTCGCAACTTTCTCCAGTTAAACTCAGACAAAACTGAGATCATTGTTTTTGGCCGACAGACACAAAGAGAAAGTGTTATCAGTCATATGGAATCTCTCTGTCTTCAACCAAAAAATCAGGTTACAAATATAGGAGTAATCATGCACCCGGATCTGAACTTAAACAGCCACATCAAAGCAATAACATCAACAGCTTTTTACCATCTGAAAAACATTGCTAATACCAGAAGAATAGTGTCGAAACCAGACTTAGAGAGACTTATCCATGCATTTGTCTCCAGGAGGTTAGACTACGGTAAGAGCCTGCTCACTGGCCTCTCTAAACGAGCTGTTAGACAGCTGCAGTACATCCAGAATGCTGCTGCTCGAGTCCTGACAAGAACCAGGAAATACGACCATATTAGTCCAGTGCTCCGGTCTCTGCACTAGCTTACTGTCGCTCAGAGAATAAAATTTAAAAAAACTCTGCTTGTGTACAAGTCTTTTCATGCTTTGGCATCAAAATACATCTCTGACATGTTAGAGACATATGAACCATCTCGGGCCCTGAGAACTTCAGGGAGGGGTCTCCTGGTGGTTCCCACAGTCAACAATAAACACGGTGAGGCTGCATTTCAGTTTCAGGCAGCTAAAATCTGGAACAGTCTTCATGAGGATGTGAGACAAGCCTCAACTATAACAATGTTTAAATCCAGGCTGAAAACAGTTCTTTTTACCCGTGCCTATGGCAATTGAAAGTATTTTATGTGCTCTCTTGCTTTTTATTGTAATTAATTATTTTTTAAGTTGATGTTGTTTTTTTCTGTTTTTATTTTTTCTTAATTTATGCAACTGTGAATTGCCTTGTGTGAATGAATTGTGCTCTACAAATAAACTTGCCTTGCCTATAGGGAGACTCCACTAAAACCTTTAACCTTCGGACTCAGATCACAGATCTAAAATATTTATATTGTTTATAAAAAAATTAGGATTATATTAAATTCCATTGTAAAGTTTCTGCAGAGATTAAAATATGAAATTGCTTAGAATTTGAGATTTAAATACGTTTTTAAGCATTTAAAATTTATCCCCATACGCTGTAACAAACATATGCTATCAAATTAATCTTTTTTTCAGCTTAATTTTTCTAAAAACCTAGCATACATTATTAACAAGTATATTATTGATTTTAGGTACAGCCAACTTAACCTTATGTCCTCTGCCTGATTGGACCAAATGTGTGCAGAGTTGCTCTTAGTGCTGATGACTGAAATAGGAAGAGGAGCCCCATATCAGATTCTGCTTAGGGTACCATACTAGCTGGGGTTGGTCCTAATGTCAGAACCCAGCATGAAGTCAAATAAAACTGTCTGTAGGCCTCAAATAAACAATTATCCTGAGGCACAATTTTGGGGATGCTTACAGAAAATATTCTGAATCTTTGAAGGTCCCATTAAGCACAGTTGCCTCCTTAATCTGTCAGTGGCAGAATTTCAAAACCACCCGGACTCTCCCCAGAACTAGCCAGCCATTTAAACTGAGTGTGACTGAAACAGGCAGAGGCGCCATTATCCATGCCACTTTTCCTCTAAGGGTCATGGGGGGAATGGTGCCTATCGCCAGAGGTCATTCGGTGAGAGGCAGGCTACATCCTGGGCAGGTCGCCAGTCCATCACAGGGCAGCACAGAGACAAATAGAACATACAACCATGCATGCACACACTTACCTAAAGGCAATTTAGAGAGTCCAATTAACTTAACAGTCATTGTTTTGGACTGTCGGGGGAAACTGGAGTACACAGAGGGAACCCATGCATGCACAGAGAGAACATGCAAACTCCATGCAGAAAGCTCCAAGCCGGGAATTGAATCCAGGGCCTTCTTGCTGTAGGGCAACCTACATACTGATACAGAGTTCAAGTTTTGTTCTGGGGATGACTGTGGAGCCTCTGGAGATAATGTACTAAAGGATTCTTCCTAAAATCAAGAACATTATGAGCAAAACTGAGCATCCTCCTAATGAGATCCTCTTCATTGTACAGCAACAGCGTGACTTCAGTCAGAGGCTACTTCAATGCTGCTACAATACAGACCACTATAGGGGATGGTTCCTGCCCACAGTCATCAGCATACACAACAACCCTTTCAAAAATATAAATAATTTCCATTTGGGAACAATTTTTTTATTTTTTATTGAATTGAATGCATAGGGGATTTTTGTTTTCAGCAGACAGAACTTCTGTAGTTTTTAACAATGAACATAAATAGGATTTTTAAATAATATCTTGAACCATAGACAGAGAAAATTACCTAAAGAGAATGGTGTATATTGGACATAATTACTTATGTAAGCCCTTTTTAACCAATCTTTTTAAGGAAGCGGGCTCAGGGTTCATTTTACAGTGTACTCTCGTAATTAATAATCTAACTTCTTTCCAAATGTAAAATTACCCGCTAAAAATGAACACCAGCATTTAACAGTGCAGTATATTACAGCATTCACAATATAAAGCAGAACATAATAACCCTACTTTAATTTGGAAAAATATTAAAATAATAAAATAGCAGCTTTTATTTTCAGGCATAATTAAACCAAGCAATTTACCAACTGTACAGTCAATATCCACATACAGACAACCAGGGGCATTGGTCAACATAGGACTCTGGGGCACAGGCGCCCCACCAGGAGCAGAAAAAATATTCTGGAGCCCCTGACTTTAAAACAACGCAAATCAGTTAAACAATGTGTCAAAACAGTCATTTGTTTAAATCAATTTGCAAAAATTAAAAACACTGATAACTACAAGCTGAAATTTAACTTCATAGTACACAAACTGACAGATTACCGTCATCCTTATAAACAGACGGCTGAGTTAGCCTATCTCAAGAATTACACAGTGACATACATAGCAAGTCAGTATTTCACTGAAAACACATACAAAAAGTAGCAAAATTTCTAAAAGAAAAAAAGTCTCTCCTAGACACAAAGAAATATGCAAAACAATTTGATACTCACAAGATGAGTATTATATCATTAATATTACTGTATGTCTGATGTGCTGTTGTAGGACTGTAGGTGGAAGCTGGAGTACCCGGAGAGAACCCACACATGCACAGGGAGAACATGCAAAATGCAAGAAAGATCCTAAGCCAGTAATGGAATCCAGGACCTTCTAGCTGCAAGGCAACAGTGCTGCCAAGAATAATCATAATAAATAACTGGAAAAAATATGACTATACCTTTAGTTAAATTGATGTGTTTTTAGTAAATCACTGAGACCATACATCAAAATCCCCTGGTTTAGTCTTACATTTGATTTTTTGTTGTTCTTTGAAGATATAAATGGGACTAGCATATGAGCATATAGAGGGCAGAGGCTGGAAAGCCAGGAACAATGCAAAATTGTTCATATGTCTAACATTCCAGTTCAGGACCATTTTCTAAGTTCATTTGTAGTTTTCACACAATGGATAGAAAAGTCATGCATTTGTCAAATACATATTTCATGTTTTCTAAACACATGATATCCACCAAAGTGGACATATCAAAAACTCTTTCAAAACTATATGTTCAAAAATAATTGTTTAATTCATGCCTAAAGATAAATAAATAAAACTGAATAAAAACATTTAATAAAAATTCCTGATTGGGTGTCATAATTCATGCATTAAAGGGTTAATATGAGGGCAGAATTCAACAAAATCAGCATAAAAACAGGTTTGGGAGAGCGTACAAAGATGGGTGCAAAAATTATCTAAAAGGCAGCACACAACTACATTTTTTTCTCAATTTTTTAAAATCTTCTACACTTTTGTAAAACTCTCAGCTTTATCCTTCCTACACTTATTGATGCACATCCCCTTGCTTCTCTCCTTTCTCACTTTCTGATTCTCCTAGACTGATGTCAAAGATCCAGACTAAACAATACGATGTACGATTTGACTTCAAATGTTTCTGGTCAGTTTTTTGTGTGCATAATCAAATGTGTGACTGAGTGCACTGTGCTGGCATATATGTTTTGGTTCATGACAGGTGCCAAAGTTCCTATAGATCATATAAACACAAAAGCTATAGAAAGACTGGGCAAAGTGAGATGAAGATAGAAAATAAAATACTGATCACTGAAACATGTATTATTTTTGCTTTTTACTTTACTGCTACCTGATACTTACCTGGATCAGAAATGTTTTACATTCCATTTACGTTCCATTCCATGTAAAATATGGAGTAGTTTTAAAGGTTCATGAAATAAAATAAGATAGTTGAGTAAAAAAAGCTTTTTCATTAACAACTTTGATGTTTTGAGATTAGAGCCTTTCAAAATTAATGTTGGTCTTGGCCCATGTGAGACTAGCCATGACCTTCAGTCTCCTGGTACAGTACACCAACGCCACATTTATACTTGGTGAAGATAGTAAACGAACATTCAAATGTATTGAACCTACCCGTTAAAGGTAAAAACAGCATACATTTTTTGTTTGGATCTATTGCAGTCTTTCACCTGGAGTTGATTTGTGTTTTCTTGGATTAGTTACAAATTAGTATAACATATTCAGAGTGTACTTTTTTACTCTTTAACTCTTTAATACCTTCTTAAGTCCACCATTGATCTTCATCTTCCTGTTTTGCTCAGCAATACTGAGCATAGCCAAGTATCATAACAAAGAAAATGAGGATTGCTATTAGAGTGGCTAATTTGCTAACAATGCTGCGGGTATCCTTTTTTTCATTTTGGTTTCCTTACAACAATGCAGTATTGGTCACTCAGTCCTTGTGTTGTCTGACTGCCAACATGCCATTTACATTCTGATCACAAAATGGACACCTTGTGTACCAGTGGGAAAATGGGGATTAGAGGCAGAATTGAGATTTTCTCATGCATCTAGCGCTGGATGGTGTCTGCATTTACTCAAGTCACTGTTGGATTCTTTCCTATTTATAAAACTATGATTGTACAATTACTGGATTTAAGGACTGGACTCTATAATAAACAATTTCTCTTTCTCCCAGTGTGTCTAAGAAAAAAGAAAATTTTATACAACACATCATTGAACTGTAGGAGAATAAAAGCTTTGTAAGGAACTATTTAATTGTTTTGCCTTGAAAACTGTTCTACATTTTAATATTTTTGTAGACATTGTTTGTAATTCTGCCTCAGGGAGTTTGTTTCTATAGTTCTCACTTACCAACAATCTAATGGAGTCAATGTCAAGCAAGAGACTGTCTGAAGTTGTAGATTTGTTCCTTACTTTTTTGTTTTTTATTTAACATCCTCTGCACTAATTCTGGGTTGTAAGAAACAATTTCACAATATTGGTGTATTACCAGTTAACACTGTTTTGGTTGTTTATGCCAAAAACCTTATCACATCTTTTAATGCTTTACTTTAAGCATTCATTTAATTGATTAAAAGCCAAAGTGTACCTAAACCATCAAAAGTAGGATAAACAGAAAGAAAAGCAAAAATTAATATAAAGTGTTAAGTAACATAAAGTTATGAGATGCAGATTTGAAATGTCAACACATGAAGATTCTTTGAATACCACCTGTGGATAGTGGATCTCCACCCCCAAAGCATTCCCTAATTCAGTCTTTTTAGTGTTTAACATGAGACAATCTTGGACAGTTTTGTCTACAAATAAGTAAATGTGAGTTGATTTTAAGTTATCTTTGTCCTCTGTCAGTAGCAATACAGTCTATTGACATTAACATATCTATATACTCCATCGAATCAAAAATCATTTTTTAAAATTTTTTCTTCATGAATAAATAATCATTTGTTGTACCAACAACTTGAACTTTTTAGGGTATCATAATGTGTGGTTTGGTGACAACTGTGCTGGTTTAAATGAGTGTGACATAATTTTCCTCGGATGTTTGGACAGCAATAAACCCTAAAAGGTAAAACACTTTCGTAAGCATGTTCTTTATCATCTCACTGAAATGCACATTTCTTAACCTGGTTTCTGCTATTTTAAATGATGTTTACAGTAATTTAGTGTTGTAATTTTGCACCCGATACTGTAAAGTATAGTATTCTTAATTCATTTTTTTATGATTCACATCCCTTGGCAGGATGTACATCTTTAGGATGCAAATCACTATAAAAATATTTTACTTACGTTGAGGTTACATACTTTTTTATCACAATACAGTATCCGTTGTTGCCCAAGTTTGGTGATTTTAAATAACACCCAAAAGGTTTGATAATTCTTTTGTAATACGTTTCTTGAATTCGGACATTCGACTTAATAACAATTTTAAACTACAAGTGAAAGGAAAACTGAAAAGTAGAGTTTGTAAAAAAAAAATGTATGTTTTATTTGACCAAATAATCTGATGTTGTAAATCTATTCCCAATCTGTAGGACCTTGGACCTCTGCTCTCCTCTTGGCAGTATCATCACTTTCCACCATCATCCTCGTTCACCAGCTCTGCATTTTGGTCCTCAGTAAACACAGATAATGGAAAATGTAAACAAAAAGTTAGATATTCTAGTTCATTATAGAAAAAGCTAATAAAATGTATTTGTCATTTTATTTATTTCTAAAAAACGTGTTCTCCAGTCTGAGTCTCCAGGGTTATGAGTAAAAAGTATTATTCAAGAGTTAGTTGTGCCACCACCTCTTAACTTCACCCTGCCTTTGGCTCCTTGTGAAGGAAGCAAAGATTGATAGTTTGGAGTAATGTACATGTAGAACTCAACATGATTGTCTTGAAACAGATGAAAGGGCATATCTGCCTTGAACTTTAAGTGGCTTCTATCTTCTTATCATCTCCTGTTCTGCTCACTCCTCCAGACTACTCAGAGACAGGAAAGATGGCAGGGGAGACAAAGAGCCTGCACCTCCACCATCTCGCCTTCCCTTTGTAGCGCTCTCTCCATCGCTGTTAGTCACACATGATTATGCCTTGTCAACGGCGGACCAAGTGTTGCTATTTGCCTGTAATAGCATCACAATCAGTGTCAATCTGTCCATGGCTCAAATGCTGTTCACACTGTGTGTCCTTTGACTCTGCATTTTACATATGGTTAGCATACTCATATTTGGCCTTTCTGATCGTATATGAAGATCCACAGTTCACTGTGTACACAGACATAATTATTAACAATGTGCATTCCTCCATGTAAATATCCACTTTGAAAAGTGTTGTCGCTTATATCTCTGAGATACACAATCAACTGCTCGCACTTGTTGAATCTGTTGTTTTGGAGACCAGCACACAGGATGAATATAAGATGGGGGATTGAGAAAGAAAGAACTGATGGTTGAGAAAGAAATAGAATCAAAGTGGGAGCTTCAAAGCGGCGATGAATCAATGTTCATTTGCTTCAAGTATTTTTGTCTCACCTTTAATCTATGGAAATGTATGGAACAGAGGAAGTATAATTGTAAGGTGGACTTTGACCACAGAAATCTTTCAAGTGCTTGTTCCTGGAGGCCGTGCAGTAATCACTGTGGGTTCTCTCCGCTGATGATGGGGAGGGAATTAATTTACCCTGGAGAAAAACAAATTAAGGCTCTACTCAGCTCAGCGCTCTGTCACACAATAGCATATATAAATATTTAATCTTGGGCGATCCAGGTTAGCAAAGGTTTAGTACATCTCCATTTACACAAGGGCCTGCTCTCCAAGCCGTGGCCTCCGTTTCCCTCTAAGCTCTCCTCCTGATGAGTGCCTACTGCCCTCTCCTTCACCTCCCTGTCTTCCTTCTCTCGCTCTCCTCACTACCTCTCCATCTCCAACCAATATCTTCCTTGCTCGTTTGGTCTTATTGCCCTCTCCTTTGCATGAACTCTCATCATCTATTGTCAAGTCCTTGACTCCATCCTATTCAGTTGTCAAATGCAAAATATCAAAATACTCACTGTAAAACTGAACTTGTAAGGCCCCAACACCCGAATCCCCTTTGACACAGATGTATCACTTATTGCCCCACAGTAAGTGTAGAGTGTACCGTGAAAAAAAGGATTCAGCTTACACGGTTAAAAATGCCACAGAGATTTATAAACTTGTACATACATCTAGTTCAGGGCTGCACTGTATTATAGAAACAACTCTCTTTCCTATTTAAAATCAGAGCTCTGATCATGTTAAATGTTTTGAATTGCAATAAATTTACTAGGCAAAAATGTGGGCTTTGTTATTTTAGCATCCAGTTTCACATTGCCTTCCAGTTGAGCAATAAAAAATAAGAGTGTGTCACATTATATTACAGGAATTAGAATAATATTGTAAAAAAGCCTCGGAATGAAATGGACCTTTGCTCTTGCTCCTTGTAAAAGAATACATTCATTTATAGGTCTACTGAAAGTAAGTTCTTCAAGCCCACAGCTATAGTGGTACAGTGATGACCAGATTTTAAAAATGGCTGTGTTTATATTTAAATAAAATTAGGTTCTGTTTATTTTAGCTTTTCCCTTAGATTCTAGAGCCATGGTGTTTTACTCTAATGGAAAAATAACTGGACAGAAAAAAAACAATAAATAAAACACTCTTAATCCTCATTACTGCATTATTTTTCACCATCCATCCTTTGCTTAGGATTTGTAAACAGGGATGCACTGATACTGATACTAGTATCGGGTATCGGGGCTGATAGGTTCTAATGTACTCGTATCAGTATCGGTTAGTTAACTGATCCCATAAACTGATACTAAAAATTTTATTTTTCACTGGAAGTTTCAGTTTTGTGGTAATTTCTATTATTATTTTATTTTTTATCTAATTCACCATCATTTGTACAAGCAGAGAAGGAAATAAATTCGTATTCATTAAAGTCTTCCAATTAATTACAACAAAAATAAAGAAACATCACATGCGTGTATTAGCCTACTTGCACTTATTCAGATGATGATCCTACCACTGATATTGTATTTCACTATTAAATGTATCTCTAAGTATTTAGGTAAATCAATGAGTTGAGTATTAGGCATTCTCCCTAATCATGATGACAGGTATTTTGAGAGTTGTTAAGCTGTAATCTGAGCGCCCCTAAAGAAGCCTTTAATCGGTAGCATACTTGCTAATAGTCTCAGCAATTATATCTGTACCATCTTAATTTAAACTTCTTCAACAGAACTGTGTTAGTTTTCTTCTGTAATACACAGACTGCCTAAGTAATGCATATGTTTACGCTGTTTTCCCAACTTTAGTGAACATGACCGTGTCTTATCCCCTCGTTGTGATGTTGTTGTTTTTGTGAATAAAACTGGGCAATTAAAGACACAGCAAGCCAGTAATAGCTTCAATGCGGAATGGGCGCGCGGGGCACGCTGACACCCCACTGTGAGAAACTGCACGCGCCCCAGTTAGATGTCTCCGCCTTGCCGTAACGAGGCTCGCGCGCTGATGAGAGGGGATGTAATGGATTTATAGCGCAGGAGCCTTCCTGTGGGTCCACAGCCGCTGTCAGCTCCGCCAACTAGCAACTTCTGTAATAAACTGCTGAGCCGCCTCCTTCATAAACGCGAGCCAAAGATAGGAAAGCATGCGTCTCCACTGCTTTCCCACGGAGGGATGCAGGTAGTTTACAGCAGTAGCCTACAGATGCTGTGCTCTGGAAATGGATCGAGTGACAAAATTAGAGAGGCTATGAACGCCTGTTAATTTAATGTCATTTAAAGTTGGTTGATTTTAGAAAGACTCAACAAAGGTCCATCCTTACACTTTCCCATAAATAAAAATGTATTTAAGAAATAACATGTACCTTGCTTAACTTCACAAATATAAAGAGTTAAGTCAGGGGTCTCCAACCCTAGTCCTGGTGAGCTAATATTCTGCTGCTTTTAGACACATCCCTGCTCCAACACAGCTGAATCAAATGAATGGCTCCTTTGCCAAACTTGCTGGCATACTTGAGAGGTAATTCAATTATTTAATGTATACTATATATAAAGCATGAACAAAATATTTTGTGGCACATTCAACTACAACCAAATTACAAGTAAGGTTAATAAAACTATTACTGGTGAAGGTCAGAGGGCCTGGTGGCACCAGTGTTCAGCAGCCTCAAGGGCAGCTCTGGATACATTGCAGCTTGCCATCACCAGTGTGTGAATGTGTGCGTAAATGGGAGAATGACTGAATGCAGTGTGAAGCGCTTTGGGGTCCTCTGGACTTGATAAAGCGCTATACAAGTACAAGCCATTTACCTTTTTACATGTATCATTAATTTCAGAATTTGGTCTGTTTAGTGCAGGGGCAGTCTAAGGTTATGTGGGGGCTTGAGGAGAATTAGATGCATAAACCCTTTCCCTGTAAAGCCTGTTCTCCACCAGCTAGAACTAAATGTGTTTGACTGCAGATTTTTATTGAATCTGGAAGAAGAGGCCAACCGTTAAAATTTGGCAACTCATTGAGAGGTGTTTGCCTGTAGTAACACGCTAAACACACGCAACAGAAGTTACGCAGCTAGGACTCAACTCAAACTATTTCAGCATGGCTATTTAACTATTATGATTGTTAAATAGCTAAAGGCTATTTTTAAAGTTATTAAGTATTTAAATATTTATATCTTAAATTATTATATGTTTTTATATTAGAAAACTGTCAAGATTTTTTTTTTAGATCTATCATTTGTGCAAGAAGATACAGCATTCTTGGGGCCCCTGGTTAGGGTGGCCCTAAAGAGACGCAGCCTTGTTAAGTAACCCAATATTTTTCAGGTAATTCAAGATATAAAAATGATCAGTTTAGATAAGAAACTAATAAAAGAAGACGTTGAAACCTGTTTTACTCAATTTACAGCAATGGACATGTGACAGTAGAACAGTTTTATCAAGCATCTCTCTGAGAATTAAATAGCAATATTCTTTGATATTACCACTTTTTGGCTGAATAACAACAGGAAAGCTGAAAGAGTCTTCAAATATGTGAGTTTCTCCTTAGCACACCAAACAAATTTGCTGACAGGAAAATAATATACATGATAACAATAATATACTAAAAAGAAAACAGTTTGATTCACATAATACTCAAAATATGTAACATACAAGTGAAGATTAGAGCCATAGTACATTTATTGCACATTTAAAATAATACTAAGCTCAACCATTAAATTATATATTTTGTTAAGTTTATGTTTTGTTATAATTTCTTAAGTATAAGTAATGTTTGGGGATCATTAAGAGAGAAAGCTTTTAAGTGGATGCTTTAATGTTTTTTTTATTATTATTTTTACACACCTTCCTTTCCTTTACTTGTGAGACCATCAGGTTAGTTCTTCTGTCAATAAAGCTTTGATTTTAAGAAGATAATTTATGATTTCTGTTGTCTGCTCCTCTTTGATCCAACCTTTTAAGCTGACCCACTAACCAGATGTCACTTGGTCTCATTGTGCCTTCTGCTTAAGTAGTCAATAGGCCTATAGTCAGCTAATTTATTGTTAATATGTTCATTGATCATGCACCCTATGGGACTGGACCAAAGACGATTTTCACTAAGTTGCCGAGTAGCATTACATGATGTAAACACCATTAAGTATTCATTTCATGAGTCTCAATTAGATGCTTTTGTCTTTGTCTAAAGTTCCACTGCAAGAGCGTCCTCACAGATCTACCTAAAACGTCATTCAAACAGCTGCAACTGATCCAGAATGCTTCTGCTCATAAACAAACACAGACTTTCTATGCTCCCCTTATCTGGAAAAAAAACTTACCGATGACAGCAAAAATTAAAACTTATATGTTTAAAGCCATCTTTGAGTACTCTAATGCCCCATTTCCACTAGGGCCAGTACTGTACAGTATCGAACGGGTCAGTACGGCCTGGAACGGGTAGGTTGTGTTTCCAATACCATCTCAAAAGAACAGTAGTTAGCTTAACAAAAGCTCCAGCAAAATGCCGGCACAACTAAAGCTACAGCAGAAAGCATCTCTCTTCTGTTGTTGAAGATTTCCTTTTTGTAAAACAGAGATTTTTTAGACTTCCATCGCTCAGAGTGATGGCAATCTAGCCATCTTGTTTTACAAGGATACTTTGCAGATTGTTTTTAGTTGGACATTAAATTTAAGTCAGCTCCAGGACAGGGTGATTGCATAAGCAGGTTTTTGAAAATATTTGTCATTACTTGCAATTCCTTCATATGAAAAAAGAATCAGGTACAGTAGGAAAAAAAATTGATTAATATCTGAACAAAGATTTGGTATGAAAAAAAATCAGAGATTTAATTTGTAAGCCATATCGCCCAGCCCTGCCTCCTCTCACTCCCTCATCATCACCTGCACCTGTCTTCAATCTTCAGCCACTCATCTCACCTATTCTGAACCTTTAATCCTGGGGGTTGGCCCTTGTTTATATTATTTATATTATTATTGTATTTATATTATTGTTAATATTTTTTAAACAAATCTAGAAAACATATTTTCTGAAACCAAAAAGAATATCTGTGAACCTGAAACTACTGTGAAAAAGACTTCAAGCTCTGCACTACAGGGACGCAGACCTGGTACTAAAAACAGGAGTCACCAACACTAACCATTCAGCCAACATGACAACATAGTGAAATGTATTGATTCAATAATATATATATACTCACACGGTCCCCACGTTGTTTAAAACCTATTTAATTTGCGACTCACACTGATTTCTTTTTCATTTTAGGCTGCTTGCAGTTAACTGTTGTGTGCTGCTTATTTAAAACTTTAAACCATAGCTTACCCTTAGACAAACAAACAAATCCAGACCAATCAGTGGCTACCACTGCTGCGTAGGAGTGAGAGGGATATCATGTTACTGGACCAATCAGTCCATAGACCGGCGTTTCGGGTCAATTTGGACACTTGGAACCAAGGCAGGGGTAATCCGAAAAAAAGGGGTTGGCTGGGGTGGGTTCGGAACAGACAAAGGTAATGGAAACACGCCAAAGCGCCCCATTCCGTACTATATTGGCACTAGTGGGAATGGGGCATATTATAACTGCTCTCTGTCGTCTTTTATTGAGTCTTGTGTTTTTATACCTAATTGCGTTGTTGATTTTCATTCTTTTACGCTGTTTTTTATTCTTATTCCTATTTGTTGCTTTTACCTTCTATGCTTTAATCATATGTTTGGTTTCTTTACCACCGAATCATGTAAAGCACCTTGAATTACCTTGTGTTGAAAGTGTGCAATACTAATAAAATTGCTTTGCCTTGCCTTCCCTACAGCTAAGCTAGTGGTGCCATGAAATAAGTATATTTTGTGAGGTGAACTATAATGACATTTTCGTGTTAATGTCATGCAAAAATAATTTGTTTTTGAAGTTCCACCTTTATTGTTGATAGATTACAAATATCACATATCAAGTCTAGTCCAAATATCCTGTCTTTAAAATCTCATTTGATTGCTATTTATCGCGTCAAAATGCAAACAGTGCTTAAAACTCCATGAGCGCTTATTGAGTTAACAAGTTAACCTCTCCTTTCCATCCCAGCTCGCCGCTTACTGGCAGAGAAGCATTCCAGAACAAAAGAAACATTTAGTGTCTCCTTGTTTATTCCTGTGCTCGCTCTGTATTTATTCACTTCTGTCACTCATCTTTTTTTTTTCTCTCCCTCTCCCCTGCGGCTTTCTCTCACACACAGCCATGGTGATGGTCCTGCAGCAGAGGGAGAGAGATCTTGGTGACCATCTGAAACCAATTATGGCGGCTCTGCAGCCACCCAGAAACTCTGTGACGGATGGGGATCTTTGTATTTATAGCTGGGGTAATTGGCAGCATTCAGACATGTAGACACACACGTACACACACACACACAAAACGCAAGGAAGTACAAAGCAAAAGACACTTTTAAATGTACACAGTTAGGGTAGGTACACATTGTGTTTACACTCAGAAATAGACATTACACACACACACACAGGCCTCACAGGCAGCAGAAGTGGTGCAAAGTCCCTCAGCGCATGCATGTCTTGCCCGCAGTCAAAGTGACGTACCCTGTTTATGAATTGAAGATCTTTGTCATGAGAAGACAAATATGGCTCAAGGTTGGTCAGAGGAGCCTGTTTGTGTTCTCCACGGTCTAATCAGAGTCGATGTATACGGCCCATGCAGCAGTCGGAACAGAGGTTGTGCATCTTGGCTATCTGTCTCGACCTGTCAGCGCGTCAAACCTGCATGTGAAAACATATACAAAACACATCTGCCTCTTGTTAGGTGCCATAAATGGCTGCCATGTGGTCTGCTGATAAATAGGCCAGTCTATTTATTGGAGCTCAACAAATTGGCTACAAACATTGACAAGGACTAGAAGAACCATAAATACTGCTACGTGATGAAATCTTTAAACGTGCTACAGGTACTTTACAAGGATCCCACTCATTTGCCTTTTTTTATGTAGGAGGAGGTATTTCTTTTCACTGCTTTCTTCTTTTGCTCACCGCCTTGTTAAATAGGTGTGGGTGTGGGTGGGGGACAATGGCACTCTCACCCTGAGCAGGTCTTAGGCTAAGTAGAAGGCTGGGCTACTGCTAAAGCAGTGCCGATCCGCCACTTGAGAACGATAAGAGGCAAACTCTCCGAGAGATGTAACCAGAAATTCCTGAATGAATCGGCAACAGACAAGCCCTAAACCCCGTGTAATTACATATTTGGAGTTTATCAGGGTTTATGCGAAAATGCATGAGCTTCCCTTCCCTGGTGGTCCTTAAACACATCCATATGTCCAGCATGTTTCCATTTCTGCTCCTCCTCCCTCTGCTGTCTCCCTTTCTCTTTCTCTTTACCCCCTCCTCCTGTATCTTCCTCGTCTCATTTTTCCAGTTCATGAGGAATAGCTGTGTTATACAGATGGATGGTGTGAGTCATTTTAGTGGTGTTTTCTTATTGCTAAGTTGTTGTTGACTCTCTAGACTCACAGTTTGACAGATCCAGTTTGGCGATTTGCAGCATGTTGAGGCCATCACCAGCGAGCCGGAGCTCTGGGTGAATAGTGTGAAGCTGCCGTCGGTCCACATCGCACAGGCTGGAGAACGAACACCACACACTCACACACATAAATGTGTGGCGGCCTTCTATCGTGTGTGGGCCACTTTTTTTTCCATCTCCATTCCTTGCCGTCTAAACCTCTCTCTCTCCTTTTCTCTCAGCCTCTCACTGCTTGAGAAAACCGATCTGTTTTACAACACGTGCTAAATATTACCTTATTTACATTTTCCTGTTTCAAAAAGGCAGCAAAGTGGGAGTGTGTGTTGTGGATTTGCTTTTGCTTTTTCCCTCTTCTTTTCTTCTTATTTCTCTCTGGAGGAGTGTCAGTCTGGGATTTAGACTCTGTTTGAAACCTTAAACCTTTTTCATGCTTACTTGTTTCATGATTATGCAGGACACTGTGTTTACATTGAGAGTGTAACATCTGGATTAGATAATTTGTTGGGAATTAACCAAGCCTGGATGCTTATCGACTTCATCTGATTACATCTGTTTGTTGTTTTTGGTGCTTTTCTTCTCCAGCATTTATTATTTTTCAGCAGACTGATCAGAATGCCCTCACTGCATTTTTTGTGATTATTTAAACAAATGAAGTCCACAATGTCATCATATCTATACAGCTACAGCTGTCCTGTAGTTACATAATATATCATTCCTAATTAGATCCTAGTGGTACTGTTTAATTCCCTACTAATTGCAAATGTATGTGAAGTACAATTATATTAAGAGACGACATTACCTGATCATATCTGTTTTTCTGAACAAGAATGTATACATTCTGTCAGTGTTTGCACACAGCAACTACTCAAGAAATCACTGTCCTAATAATAAAGATCATTTCCAAACTTCCAGATTAATACATTTATTTTTTAAACTATAGCCAGCATAACTACAAAGTCAAGCATAAAAAAGGGAGGGGGAGTATCTACCTACCTACCTACCTACCTACCTACCTACCTACCTACCTACCTACCTACCTACCTACCTACCATCTATCTATCTATCTATCTATCTATCTATCTATCTATCTATCTATCTATCTATCTATCTATCTATCTATCTATCTATCTATCTATCTATCTATCTGTCCCTCCGTCCGTCCATCCATCTATCTAATATACAGAGTATTTAAACTACCTAAATCAGGTTAATTATCTCAACAGAAAGATATATCCCAATGTAAAATTGTTAAAGCCTTTTCAAATCTAAGTAAAAAGGATTGTTGAATGTTTAACATCTGTTTAAATATTTATCCCTTCTTCTCACATTTTCTCCACTGTGTATTTTACAGTTTTTCTCAGTCACTTTGGTGCATTTTTTCACAACAGTATTAAAGTTTGCACCACTGCTGAGGGGTTTCTCAAAAACATTTAGTGCAAACTGCAAAACATGGTAGATAACCTACAGTCAGTAACTCAAAATTGGTAGTTCATGCGTCAAAAGCAAGTCCCTTAGTAAAAATTTATTATTTGTTTTGCAGAAGCAAGTATTTATGTCAATAAAGTGTTGGTGTTGTCAAAATGAATAGTTATGACATCAGCATCTTTGAACAATCAAGTCAAAAGGTTTGAACCTGTTTTCATTACAACAGATGACTCTGGAAGTGCTTCCCAATGTCATCTAAAGTCAAGACAACATTAAATCCATCCATCCATTTACTGAACCTCTTAATCCTTAAGGGGTCGCGGCGGGGCTGGTGCCTATCTCCAGCTGTCAATGGGCGAGAAGCGGCGTATAACCATGCACGCACACACTCACAACTAAGGACAATTTAGATTGATCAATTAACCCGACAGTCATGTTTTTGGACTGTGGGAGGAGGCTGGAGTACCCGGAGGGAACCCACGCATGCACGGGGCGAACATGCAAACAGCAGAAATGCAGAAAGACCCGGGCCGGGATACAAGCCCACAACCCTCTTGCTGCAAGGCAACAGTGCTAACCACTGAGCCACCGTGTAGCCCAACATTATATACAATGCATGGCATTTTGAAAACTAAAATTACATAAAACTACAGACATTGAATACGCACTTTACTTTATACTGTATATTTATAACTGTTCACAGCATTGTTCACCTGGAAAAATTATTTACAACAAATATAAACTCCCTTTGGCTCAGTTAACCTTTCTGCAGTAGTAGTTATGAAAATACGGTAAGAGACATCCTCACACCAATTCCACGAGGCTGACCTTCCAAGTATTGCAGTTTTGTAGATACCATATGCACCTCATGCCAATCCTGTCTCCTGGTTTATACATACTTGTAAACTTTGGGTTCATCTGATTCAACTATGAGAGACTGTGAAGAAGAGGCTAATAAATGGTTGCAGCTACTGTAATAGTTCACACACACCTTTCTATCAGTGTATGATAAGGTTCTTCTGATAATCGTTATTAATGGACATTTCCAAGGAAACACAATACAAATATTTTTCAAAATGGATTTAAAAAATGTCTAACATGTTCAACAATGCTGTGTTCAATGATGAAAGCACTGAAATGAAGATTATTAATTGTATGAACACTCACTATTCAGCCTGTACAAGTATAATTAATTTTGACTGACATGATAAAAGCAAGTTAGTAGTGATCAAAAGCAAGTCAAAGGTTTATCATTTTGCAGATTTGTACTTAATTGCTTCATATCCAAAAGCATATTCAATTGGCGCTTGGTTGCGCTCATATGACTACATGTTATGGAGGTTTCACTAACTGTTGTGCAAAGTTTAATTGTGTAGTGAGAAATGCACCAAAGCAACTGAGAAAAAACTGCATTAGCTGTAACCAAATAATATTCAGCCTTCATTCTGATAATAAGATAGATGTCCCTAATAAGCCACCAGACAAGTCATGGTCACAACTTAAATACATGAAAATAATGTTTATTTTATATGAATAACGTTAACCTGGTCGGACATTGGTCTCCTCTTTTTATTTTAAGTATGAGACTAGATTTTTATTTAGGTAAGACTTAAATGAATGTGTTAAATGAGCGAGACTCTGTGCATAATATGCAGTTTGGAATTCAGGTTTTTACACATTACCAAAGGAGACAACACAAATTTACATCTACTCATCCAAACATCCAAGTTGAAGCAACAATCTGTATCAGAAATTCCTAAGCAGTTAGAGATGCATGATTTAACATTGACTTAGTGCTCCTTGCAGAACTACATACTTTATCTGACTAAATCGTGTCATCCCCCCTTCCGACCAAACCTTTATCATGCTTTATCTCTATTCT
The DNA here is from genome assembly GCA_028564705.1 of Apricaphanius iberus. NCBI lineage: Eukaryota > Metazoa > Chordata > Actinopteri > Cyprinodontiformes > Aphaniidae > Apricaphanius > Apricaphanius iberus. The sequence continues at coordinate 1,990,658 of JAPXFQ010002688.1, forward strand.
GCAATCCATTACAAAGCTCCCTGTGGGTCCCCTGGGTGATCAGCCCCATTCGCCTCTAATCTGGCTGAGGTACTGTGATTCCATCACTCCCGTTGAGCCACACAGAAAGATTAGTCGGCCTCTACGTCCAACAGATGTGTCCGGCGCTTGATTTGTGTGTGTTTTATTGACTCTGGCCATCTGTTAATACAGTTGCTGGTTTCTCCTCTCGTGTTTGTTGATGCACACAGGCAGGGGAGCTCAGTTCCAACAGAAACATTTAGTGAAGGAGAGATTAGAGGAAAAAGAATGAAAGACAGAGGGAGAGTGTAGCTGGAGCAATAACCCCCTTAAAAAACTGCAGGTTTAACTGTTAGCCCACGGCTTGTGTCTTGCAGAACAGAGCATTTGCTCTTGTTTTCAATAGAGTCTGCATCTTGATTTGCAGAATCACATGAGTGGTGTTGAGACTCAGATGTTGAGTGCATTTATAAAACAGTAAGAGCTTAAATTCCCTCACTAGGAGGAAAGTGAAAAATGGCTTTGGATATCTGAAATTCCTCCTGGTATCATTCCTCGGTTTCAACTCAAAGGGCAAATGAGCTGCAGTTGCTGTCAGCATTCCACTGATTTTTCAAGTAAATATTTGTATATATATATATATATATACATACAGTATATATACACACAAATGCCAGCTGCAAAGAAGTAACTGTATTTGTATTTGTTGAGGGGGGAAAAGTATTTGTATATGAGTAAAATTCAAAATAGGCAGAAAATATGTAATTTTTTTTGCGTTACAATTCTAATTTGCATTATTATCAATTTTCATAATTGTGGATATGTAATATTGGTTGGTCTTTTTCCATAAATTCAGCAATCAACAGGTAACGGGGAAGTCATTTAAAACAGACCAAAATAAAGGCCACTTTGGGAACAAAACTTTCAAAAAACAAATGTTCGGGACGGTTGTGCACAAAGACTTATAGGTAGTGTGTTTGTGTTAATTGTAGAAGTTCTCTATCGTACGTTATAGTTTGTTGTAGTTTGTGTTCCAAATGTAGCCGTACTCCTTATTATTTTGCAAAAGGATAATAATGCGTATCAGTGGGAGATGGTTGTGTTGGGTCTTTGTGTTGTGATCTTGTGAACGTTCCACTTGTCTTCATCCTTTCTCTGTCACTCCTCTTTGCTTACTTCACTCCCATGGTGTCTTTTTCCCTCTCATTATGTCTCCCATGACACTTGTCTGAATGCCTTGAAAGCCATGGAGCTTATGAAAACTTTTGTCTCTCATCAATTATCCCTATGTCTCTATAAACTGCCGAGAATGTGAGACAGATTACACCTCCAAGTCTAACCTGCTCGTTCAACTTGAACTGCAACATTTAGTTTCCACAGTCTCTGACAATATTTTACCACTCATATGTTTCATTTTGTCTGCTTTCACTACAGTCCTCCTAAAAGCCCTGAATTCTTCTGAATAAAGATCTAAGATCTGGCTTGCTCTGTGTGGCTACACTGTTTCTCACCGCATGGTCTGCACGTTGTCACGAAGAGGTGATTTCTTGATAGAGGCATCACTCGGCCTGCTAAAAAGCCCAGAACTCTGTATGAACCTGCTGAAAGGGAGGTGGCAACTTGCCTGAGCAAACAGAGTGAGGGGGAGCCAGGGACTCAGTCTCCTGAAGGAAACGAAAAATCAGTAACTGGTCCTGTAAGCAGAGTTTTGAGCCAACATTTACACTAACGGGTATGTCAAAGATTGGTCGTTGAATTCAACAATAAAGGGCTGTCTTTTATTTTCAATCAACAGTACAGTCCATCACAGTGCAACATGGAGACAGACAAGACAAACAACCATGCACTCACAACCTCACACCTTAGGACAATTTAGAGAGACCAACTAACCTGACAGTCAGGCTTTTGAACTGTGGGAGGAAGCCAGAGTACCCAGAGGGAACCCACAGGGAGAATATGCAAACTCAATGCAGAAAGACCCTGCAATGGGATTCGAACCCACAACCTTCTTGATGCACAGTGGCGGAGTGGGTAGAACTCTTGAGGTCAATTCAATAAAGACTTGCAATGCATTAGAATCTGATTATATCAATCATTTTATGCAATCTATTCATTTATTGACCATGCAGGGTGCTGGTGCCTATCACCAGGTTTAAAAGGGAAAGAGGCAGGGTACACACTGGACATCTGAGGGGAATACAGAGACATACAGGACAACCAGCTGTCCACACAGAAACTCAAACCTAAGGGAAAATTGCAGAGATCAGTTAATATAAATCATGTTTCTGGACTGTAGGATGAAGCCGGAGTATGTAATCTCCATGCAGAAAAGCCACAGGGCAGGATTAGAACGCAGAACCTTCTTGATGTAAGGCTACAATGCTACCATAGGCTCGCCATGCAGCCCTTTTCTAATCCAACCGGTGTTATCTATTTGAGCTGGCATATGGTGAGAGTGGTGAGGAAGCATTCGTTTTTAAAAGTAAGAAATCCCCAGCAGTACCACATGTAGCATTGGCAACCATCTGATTCAACTGATTCGTGGTTAAAGGAGCAGGGGCCCGGATTAAAGAAATTTAACTCCTGCCTGCCGCGGCTGGCACTGCAAGTAACTGCAGCCACCGTTGGAGCGTGCAAAAAGTAAATAAATTAGTAACGTAGCGTACTTTCAGGCCACCGCACATTGCGCACATCGCCAGCTGTACGACAACAAGCAACATGTCTAGTGACGAAGTAAGTAATAGTGTTTAATCAACCGCGTCTGAAGTCCAGGTTCTTTCTCTTCCTTCTTCCTGTTAAACCGAGAATGCACAAGAATTATAGATTGACGTTACATCCGACAACCAAATTGCAGACTATTTTGCAGCACACAGACTGTTCAAGTTAATGGGATTACACATGGGTGGGCTCATTTTACTTGGTTTAAAACGCGGAATCCAGCCCCCTGCTCCTTTAAGAGGAAGGGAGGAAACAGAGAAGAAAACACACAAGCACTGGCCCAGGATTACCTACTGTGGGAAAGGAAAACCAATATTCAGAGTTGATAGCAGCAATGCCTCCATTCCTGGGTTCATCGAGGAAAGAAACACAGCTAAACATACAAGCACTGAGCAAGGAGTATTTTCTATGGCAAAGAAAAACTAAGAAAATCCAAGATAAATGCAGTGTTAGAACAATGAAGGGCTTTATTGAGAAAAGAAAACAGATAAACACATAAACATTAAACAGCAGTTCTTCTACTACTACTGCAGTTCTTTCTGAAACAAAAATAAAAGTCTAATATAGTTAACAGAAGGAATTCAAAAACAAATGGAGTACACATAATGGCTGAAATGCTTCCATCAATAACATTGTCAAGGAAACAACACAAGGGACTTTGCCAAGAATACTTTTTATGTGATAGAAAAACAGAGGTTAAAGAATTATTGCAAGCAAAACAGTGATCAAGGACTTTCTTGAGGAAAGAAACACTACTAAGCTGTTAAGCATTGAGCCATGAGTTTTGAGGGGTTTTTTTTTATGGGAAAGCTAGGTGTAAAAAAAAAAGTTAACAGGAGGCAATAATTATTATAATACTCTTTCTTTGATTGCTTCATCGAACAAAGACAAGCAGCTAATCACAACAGCAAACCCGGGAGTATGAAAGAGAATACAGCATGTTAATGGCAAAAATACATATCAATAGGTTTGTCAAGAAAACAGACGTGGCTAAACACAAGCAGTGGATCAAGCATATTGTCTATGCCCAGAAAAAGGCAGAAACAGAACATGACTGATTAGCATTTGTAAAGCGTCAATATATAATATATTATGGTTAATTTGTGAAATATTTGTTTTTAGTGATGACAAATAAAATGTAGGGCTTTAAAGGGACATGCATGATCTTTAGTTATTCACTTTTCAGGATGATCTTCTAGCCTTTCATTCTTATATTTCAGCAGCTCCCCATTCCCCAACAAATTTTAACCATGCAGTCCACACCAATGACACTAGCCATAGGAAATATGTATCACCAGATGACTAAAAATGAACATGCAAATAAATCTAAAACACCATATTCAAACAGAACTACTGGGGGAGAGCATGGGGTAAAAGGATAAAGAACCCTTTTGGGGGAATTATGGCATGCTGCTTTGGATTTGTGGCACATTTTGATGTTAAAAGTAATAAATGTATTTAAGAATTGGTAAAGTCTTGAAAGCAGTTTGGCATAGAAATTATAATAAATTGACTAAAAAACTTAAATCATATTGCTTAATAAACATTGTTTTATGTTGTTTTCTCTACAAATAGGAATGAAAGTTGAAGAAACAAGCTAGTAAAAATGTCATAACTTTTTCATCAAAAAACTTTTTGCATTTAGTGCATTCCTTCTGTTTGACATGAACTGTTATAAAGTTAATCTTCTTTGCTTCTATGCTTAAATTTGTAAATTTCCAATGGGACGTATAATCATAAAACTATGTAACTGGTTTTATAAATGTAGAAGAAAAGATTTTCTTCACAGATTAAGTTAAGCAAAATCGCTACAATAAAACAATGTTTTAAGTTTTAGTTTTAAGTAAAATTTGACTCGAGACACAGAGCAGTAGTTGGGAAAATCGGTTCTATTTCCCTAAAACGTTCAGCTGTGAAGTCATTGCATATGCTGATATCATCCTGTCTCACCACAGTGGCTCATTGCGTTTGTGTTACAATTTTTTAGACAATAAAAAACACCACTCTGATCCATGTCCTACCCCAGTACTGCCTCCCCACCACCTTCAGGAAGCAGATAATGCTTTAATGGGTACTTATTTAGGTAAGTCACCTACAATCTGAGGGGGATTGGGATAAAACGGTGATGGAGAGGTTAGGGCCACAGGTGAGAGTGGAAAGGATGGGCCTAAGGTGTTTCCTGTGTCACATGACTGGTGCAGGTTTCCTATAAACCCCTTTGAACTCAAATGAAAAACACTGGAAATACTTTCATCGCACCGATGTGTCATCACAGCACAGTCCTATGTATATGTATGCATCTGTCTGAAAATATACAAAGTCCAATTTGCCTGGGACAGTCCAACCTCAGGATAATGAATCGCATGTGATGTGCATCTGATATGCAGCCTGAGTCATCACCAGATGTTTCGACAGGATTACTTCCAGTTCTGGATTTTCAAAGTGAAACCCTCAGCTTGTTTCGTCAAAAGACAGAAGGAGTCAACAAACTGGCACGAGGAGCAAAACAAGGGCGTTTAGTAGGATTCCGTATGCACCGGAATTCTCTTGGTGCCTCTTAGAAGTATACCAAAGTGGTTGTCGCATGTGTAATTGGGAGCACACATGCCAAATGAAAGGAGTGCTGAGGTCAAGCATAGAAGAGGAAATAACTTAGGTAACAGGGAGTCAGATAAAAGCTCACAGGTGGAACAAAACACAGTCCTGCACATGCAAGCTTTGGGGCTTGTTTGTTCTGGTTTCTGTACAAAATACTGCTTCCACTGCATCATGTATTTTTTATGCAAAAGGTTGTCCATACTCTGGACAGTGTGGGGTGTCTATTTTTTGCTCTTCTAAAGCATAGTGTGAAACTGTGAAGTGTAATGCAAAAGTTGGCCTGCTGACACACGCAGGATTGTGGCCTGTTCTCCTTAAAAATATATGTGCGGCATCTTGAGTTTATAGCTTAATCTGCACTGAGTTTAGGTGTCATATGTTTTCAGCTTGGAGATAAATGGTATTTTTAGGGGTGAGGGGACTCTGGGAGGCCTGAAGTGTGTGTGAACCTGTGTGTGGGTTCCAGCATTTGCCCCTGTATATTTCTGGCTGTGTGCATCAGAGAAGGAAGCCCAGCAGGCCGTGTTGTTGTAGGTGAGGGTGAGGAGCCCCCCGATGGGCAGCTGTGGCAGTGAGGCCAGCTTTGATCACAGGCCCCAAAGGAGAAGGAGGAGGAGGATAGAGAGGGGGGGAGGCAATTTGGGAATCAAGAGCTGCATAATGGTCAACCAGGATGACTGTGTCCTTAAACTGGTTGGACTTTTCAACCAAGACAAGTCGTCTGTTCTGCTAATGCACTCATCTGGTTTTTCCTTGTGCATCTAAAATAAAAGAAATATTATTATTTTTGCAATAAACATTTAAATGTGAAACATTAAGTAAACATTATATTTACTAGAAATTGATATAATGTTGATTATTTTATTAACCTTCAAAATTATAACATAACTCTCTCAGCAAAGTCACAAGCAGATCACCTCCATGTTGCAAAAATAATACAGAAATAAAAAAAATTGGCCTTAAATAAAATATTGACAGTGTATAGTACAACGTCATGTATTTCAATAGGCTGGCACATTTGTAGCTAGTATTGCTATCAAAATTATTCTAACTATCAGAGGAATTGTATTATGGGTTTTCATTAGATGTAGCTCATAACCATCACAGATAACTGAAATCAAAACTTCGGATATGACGTACGTATGAGTACCACTAATGAATCTGAGTTTCGCTCTTTGATTACATTTATTTCCTAATGTCAAATGTGGCCTGATCTGAGCTTCGTATGCTAATTGCAGAAACAAAACGAGCCCTGCAAGGTGTGTTACAAACCAATAGATAATTTATACATTCAATAAGCTCCTGGCAACGAATTCATTGTCGCCGGATAGAGTTACCAGCAATTCTGTGGGAATCGCAAAAGGAGACGACTTAACCAAGGGCATGTGTGCGGGGTGCGATGCAGCAGAAAATGTATTCAAACCAAATTCATGTTTTGCCTTAGGTGGCTGTATTAAATTGGGGCTTTTTGTATTTCATAACGAGGTGCTCTTGCTGGAATCTCCAGATCTCTTCCATAGCCTGTTTGCCCTTTTAAATCGCATTTAAATATGGTTCTTTATTTGCAGTGTTTTACTTTTAAAATATTTTGCATATTTTTTCTCTAACAATGTTCTGAAAATCAAATTTGATTCTTAAACTAAGTCTCATTATTTTATCGTGACAAATAGCCTACAAATCTACACACACAGGGGCTAGTATGTGAAAAAAAAATGCGAAGCTCAGGGGCATAGAAATTATACTTCAAAATGAAATAAACGCATGAAAGTTGTCTTTGAACCGCGGGGCCCTACAGTCTTGAGGAGTCGCCTGCCTTCTCTGCCAAGTACAACTGCAAACATCCCCCTGATGTTCGTCGTTATTGGCCTTGACGTACTCTGAAAGAAAATTCAATTTGACAAAATAAATTAATACCAGCTCGCCACCATAACGGACGTGCAGCTGAAGTGTCATGTAACTGGTTCTGCTGGTAAAGTAGGCTACTTAAAATTCTGAGCGTTTTTCACTCTACTTTTTTGCTACTGCATAACATATTTTAAATTATTATTATTATTATTATTATTATTATTATTATTATTATTATTATTATTATTATTATTATTATTATTATTATTGCTATTATTATTATTGTTGTTGTTGTTGTTGTCACACGTGCACTGAAGCTGGTATACCAACGTTTCTGTGGCATAGAAAATTATATACCATTCATTTTAATGTCTCTGTTCAGTTTTTTTAGAATAAATGTATTGATTAATGTATAAACCTAGCCTATATACAACAATGTAATAATAATAATAATAATAATAATAATAATAATAATAATAATAATAATAATAATAATACTTTATTTACAGCTACATTTGACTGTAATACAGTAAATTAAAATTTCCAGTCAGGTAATCAATTTCATGCGTCACGGTGCAATAGTGTCTTCAAAGTAAGTGTGTGGAAGTAGTCAACATATGTTTCCGCTTTAAGTGCATTATGCTGCATTTATCCCGTGGTCCAGAGATGAAGAACTATTTTCTTAACCCTTTCGTTCACCTGCATAATGTGGTTCCTATGTATTACCATGAGGGACATTAAGACAAAAAAAAAGAATAGACTGGAGCTGTAAACCAGAAAAGAACGAGGACAAGAATGATTCCGCCCTTTGACAGATATTAGAAATGGACATTATATGTTGTCTTGCCAAATATTGGAAAAATAAATAGAGGACGCATGAGTGGATATGATTAATCAGTGTCGGCTATTTATTCTTGTGGTGCAGCAAAGCACAAAAATCATATTGACTCAGCGAGTTCAGCATGATTAAGACCAATACAACTTACTAACACTAAACGGGGGTGTGGGGTTGTTTTGCCAATTCAATATACTTTAATAATGGAAATCAACTTTTGCATTTAAGATTACATCAAGAGGCAGGCTATATGCATGCAGTTTGGAGCGTTTGAGCTTCTTTGGAGAAGGCGCTAAAAAAAAAATCCGATGCGTTTTAATTATGACCGTGCTGATCTCCGTATGCGGAGAAAGAGTGACGCTTGTTGGACCACAAGCGCGGAGCACCGCTTCTCTGCATGCAATGAGGAGTGGGACGGGGGCAGAAAGGTAGGGAGGAGGGAGGCCCTGCGTTTGGTGTGGTTTGCGAAGAGTACCGATCCCATATGCGCTGCTTGTCCTGCGTGATGCATATGTGCCTCGTGGGGGTAAACTACAAAAAGAAAAACAATGATTAGACGCGAGTGTGTGTGCCCAAACAAACGAATCAAAGGCCCGTTGTGTTAGTGGAAAGATGGCGGCGGGGGTAGTTGTTCTCTCTGTGTTGACCTCTTGTTTGAGTCCTGCAGAGCGGGGCGACACACACAGATGGGCTGCAGTCTCTGTTTCTGTGACGCCTCTCATGCTTTCATTATCTCCGAATTAGTCTCAGTTCATTTCAAATGAATTAAATCTATCTATCTATCTATCTATCTATCTATCTATATATCTATCCATCCATCCATCCATCCATCCATCCATCCATCCATTTAAATCTTTAAAAAGATCACAAAAACATCCTTTTGTCTCAGTCCCGCAACAAACGCCCAGGCAGACAAAAATACAGTGTTTCTGGGTTTTCCTGCTGACACAAAGAGGATGTGGTTGTGCTCCATCAAACTTAATGACAGGACCGACCAACTGTCACGCTTGGGACATCTTATCCAAAAACAATATGACGCCCCATGATTTACTCAAGCTCCTGGCCACGCTTTAAAATGAGGAATTTGTTGCACAATGATAATATAAACAATTGTATCAAAAACAGACAAAATACATGGATTTAGACAACTGTATTTACAAAACATATGAAATTATACTCAGCTGGATTCGCGTCTTTTCTGTTATTCTGCTCATATATAAAATGTTTGTGAAGAGTCACTGATTTGAAGTTATTATGAAGCGACAAACACACGTTGTCATCCCACAAACTTGCACTTATTTTTTGTCATGTCGTGTGAAATCTCAGCGCAGCTTGTGTGGGCCTGCGGGCGGCGAAAAACCTCATGTCTTTAAAGTGCAGCAAACTATCCGAGCCTCAACCGCTGCTCCCAGTCCCTCCCAACCTCCCAAGCAGAGGCGCACAGAAGTCGTACCTCTGCTCCAGAAGTAGATATGGAGTCTAAATGGACCGGTGGGGGCCCAGACAAAGCGATGGAGCACCGTGGCATGTTCAAAGGGGGCTGTACTTGCAAAAGTCTCAGTCGGTAGTGGATTTGAGGCGGTCGACGGGTTTGGGGGGGGGGGTGGAGACGAGAATAGGGTTAAGGGGGTCTCCCTCTGCATTAGGCAGTAATAGGTTCGGGATGACCTAAACGATTTGTTGACTGGGACAATAAATCTGTTGTGTGTTTCTTGGCATGCTGAGGGGAGGATTACAAGTTGTCGCACAAAGGAATGCAAATTACAAGCCAAACTCTCCAAGAGGCCTGTGGAGTAGCTAGCTATTTAGAGCATTTGTGCCGGATCTCTGCTTCTCTCGCTCACTATTTTATGTTTCTCCATTAGTCCTAATAACTGTGAAGGGCCTGAGAGTAGCCACTGTATTCATCTCAAATCAATAGCTTTCCCTGCACCAGGCCCTATACGGACCGTGCATTTGCATTCTATCCTGTGAGATGACCAGCAGGACAATTGGCGTTAAGTCTCTTTCAGGTGGCCAAATGGAAAATCTTGAATCGTAAATGATGTTTTTCTCTCGGCCCTGCTGCTTGAATCCACTTCAGGCGATTATCTTTTTGCACATACTTTTTGCCACTGGTTGAACCCTAAAATGTCATAGCAAGGCCTATATAGAACTTTTAGAATCTATTTTTGCTGATATATTTATGACTGATGATATAAATTCCAAACTAGTTTAGTATGGTTTATTATAAATGCTACAAGTTGAAAAGGTCTCGTCAGAGTTCAACTGAAGTAAGGTAGTGTTTCCTTTAGGGACTGCCCCTTGTTTTTGCCAAGATAGTTAATAAATGGATATGTGGGAATTTAGGGTTGCTGTAATTAAACTTTTACTTAAGGAATCTTCTCTTAATCAAGAAGACCTAATTACAGTCCTATATCTAATCTCCCTTTCTTATCTAAAGTTCTTGAGGAAATATTTATAATTAATTGTGTGAGCCTCTAAACAGCAGGTATCAAACTCAAGGCCCGTGGGCCAAATCCGGCCCGCCATCGCCATTTGTGTGGCCCTTTAAACTCTAAGTAAAACCCTTGCGTTCTATCTATATGCACCTAAATACTATTTTATCAGTCAAATCAGTGTTTATTCAAATAGTTCTAAATCACATCTTTGTGAAAAGATGTTTAATATTTTTTTATTTTATTTTCAAACTTTAAGAAAAACTTGTTGAGACGGGTATTAATATTTTAGCGGTTTGTTAAAGATAGTTGTATCGATACGCTCTACCAAAACCGGCCCTTTAATGACATTCATTATCCTGATGTGGCCCAAATTAGAAATTAGTGACGCCCCTGATCTAAACAATATAACAACCTCTTTTAGAGCTCATTGTAGCACTGGAACAACAGGTGAAAGCCACTAATGATATTCTCATGAGCTCAGATAATGGATTTGTGTCTGTTCTGGTCTTTTCTGGTCCATATTTATCAGACAGATTCCAGTGTGTTAATGTAAATGATAAATCTTCTTCACACTTAGGGTTACTCAGGTTATGAGATCATGCTCTTAATTATGTGGGGGAGGGATGAAAATGTGGTTTATGGGGGTCATTTTAATCTGTAAAGCACTTTGAGATGTTATTTTGTATGAAAATGGGTTATAAACAAAGCTTGATTTGATTTGATTAATGTGGATGTCATTAATTAGGCTTTCAGGAATAATGTTAAGAGCTTTGTTGTTATTTTTGATAAAGACATGATATTTAAATTCCATATTAAACAGGTGTCTAGATTTTTACCTCTGGAATATTGCTAAAATTAGAAACATCTTGTTCAGGGGTAAAGCTGAAAAAATATTCCATGCATTTTTTCTTCAAGGCTAGACTCCTGAAATTCCTTATCAGGACGCACACAAAATGTAATAAAAAGCCCACAGTCATTCCAAAATGCTGCAGCAAGAGGTCCAAAGAAAGATACAATGACAGACAGCATTTTTCCTGTTTTCGCTTCTCTTCACTGTATTCCTGTTATATCCAGAATAGAATTTAAGATCCTTCTCTTTACTCATAAAGCCCTTAATAATCAAGCTCCATCATACATCAGAGATCTAATTGTTCCATATGTTCCTAACAGAGCACTTCAGTCTCAGACTGCAGGTTGACTTTTCCTTCCAAGGATTTCTACAAATAAAATAGAAGACAGATATTCAGGATCTTATCCTGTGGAACCAGCTTCCAGTTTCAGTCCCTGAGTCAGACACTGTCTACATTTAAGACTAGACTTAAAACCTTCCTTTTTGATAAAGCTTACAGTTAGAGTGGCTTAAGTTATCATGAGCTATCTCTATAAATATGCCACAATAGGCTAACCTGTTGGAGGACACTGACCACTTTTCTTCACTTTGCTACTTTCCTCTTTTACTATGCCCCAGTTGCAATGTTTGCTGTTTTTTAACTGTTAACTTTCTTTTCTCTCAGTGTTTTGCTCTCCATAGAAGCTATACCTGGTCTGGCATCCTGCTCAGCTGTGATGCCTTTTTGAAGGGGGGCTTCGACAGGAATGATAATCCCAGTAACTGAATGTCCTCTGTGTCCTGTTATCAACTTTTATATTCTTTAACATATAAATTAGTCTTTCTTCAGTAGTTTTGGTCTTCACTGTCTGTGCTCTACTTCTCAAACCCCGTTTCAGTTTTGGAAGGTGGCCACTCGTACTGAGGTTTCTTTCTGTGTAAGGGGAGTTTTTCCTCTCCACTGTTGCTATATGCTTGTTCAGTACCAGAGATTACTGCGATGACAACAACACTCCCCGGGTGTTTGTCCTGTCACTGTATGTTCATTCAGGAGGAGCGAATGCTACAACTCAACCACTCAATGCAGTGACATTAGAATGGATGTACAGTTAAAATGAAATTACTTTTTTTGTGAAGTGCCTTGAGATTACATCTTTTATGAATTGCAGCTATATGAATAAACTGAACTGAAATTAACCTACTGTAATATTTATAGACTGAGGAATTCTTTGAAATGTATCTCTGTGCTGCAGATACAGGTGCATTGAGGTTCATTGCAGAGAAATAGCAGCAGGGATCCGTTTGCGCTCATTCACATCTCCTCCTAGTGCCTGCAGAAGGAAGTACAGGGGCAACAGTATTATAGTCTTTCCATCTGCTTTTTCATCCATTTGATTTGACTGTAACCCTTACAAGGTTTTGTTTAGGGGTGTTTGGGGGTCTTTTCTGTAGAGGCCTTTACTGTTTTCAAAAGATTTCTAACATTTCAGCACATATATATTTTTTTAGCTGATTAATTATTTTAAATAGTCTGTATATTAGATAGATAGAGATATTCCCTGTGCGTTTATTGTGGGACTGGGACTAGAGGATTTTTTCATTATGCTTTTTTCAGATAGATAGATAGATAGATAGATAGATAGATAGATAGATAGATAGATAGATATAGATAGATAGATAGATAGATAGATAGATAGATAGATAGATAGATAGATAGATAGATAGATAGATAGATAGATAGATAGATAGATAGTTCACATTGAAATTACTTGCCGTCCAAGTTTTGAGGTGTTTTAGCTCTTAGGAAACAACAACACCCCTCTTAGCTTATTTACAATGCATTGTTAGCATGTCTTCATATACCCACGATCCAACCATGTCTCCAAGGTCACTGTTTTGGAAGCCCCTTTTCTACTTTGGTTCTTTAAACTACACAGCACAGATAGCTTAATTAAAGAACAACATTATCTTACAGGGAAGCTGTGCTCCTTGAAGTAAGGAGGGTCCTGTTTTAACTGCTATGTCAGGCGAGATAGATAGCATTTTTGCTAAAGCTGCTGTGTGTGGCCCAGTCTTTGTCAATGTTTTTTAATAGTGTGATTGTAAAACACTTTGTCACATGAGAGAGTTACTGTTTTGTTGTATAGCTGCTGGCTTTCAAAGACTGGTTACAGTCTTGTACCTTATAATTCTTTCAGTATACACACAAACACGCAAAGGGCCAATGATAATTACTTTTAATTGCTGACTTAGTATGTGAGTTCTGTTGTAAGAGCTGTTCCAAGGCTGTATGGAGCCCTAAAAAGTCTGAATGGGGGCCTAGCTGCAGCTCCACTACTACCTGTGTTCCAACTTTTCTACATAATTGCAGAATAGAACTGGAATGTAATACTAGGCTTACAACTCTGGGCATCACATTCAGTTCATATGATCTGTGATGTTTAAGCTTAAATGAAATAAATGAATAAATAAAACATTGTTAAGGTTTCTAAAGTCCAGGAATTGATTAATACTAAGTACAGAATGACAATGATGTTTTTTCACTTGGTTTTCCATCCCAGACTTTAAAATGTGCAGAGAATTTCTGGGTAAATCAAATGCTTTAAGGCAATTTGCCCTTACTTAAGGAGAATCTGGTCTTGCATGAGTATATTAACCTCCTTTTTTCTACAATGTTAACCTGTCCAGCAACACGTTTTACCTAGACAAGTCTTTACAGTCTGACTACATTTATTTGTGCATAAAATTTAAAGAATCACAAATTTTATTTTACAGAATTTCCACTGATGTATCATTACTTAAAAAAATACTTATGTAAACCTGATTTGTGTGCAAGCTCAAATACTCTTGGTGGTTTAGGGGGCTCGAGCTGCAGCTTAGGCCGTTTTCACATGTGTGGCCGTACCAGAAAACGGCCAGAGAAAATGCTAATTTTTTCTGTTCACATGGCACGGATCTCTGACCGTATTGGGATCCAGTCTTTTACTACAAATAAACAGCAGGTGGCGGTATACAAATAAGTCTTAGTTCTCCAACAAACAAGGGAGTGAGAAGTACCGACGTCATAAAACGAGCGACAGCCTAGAATGTAAACAAACTGGTCTACTGGTCAGCTGCTACCTGAAGCCATCTACAGGGTGAGTGTTGTAGTAAACCCGCCGTTTTGTAACCTGCTGTGTTGCTGTGGGATGCTTGAATCGCGTTGTTTTGGTATTTGTATGGTCGCGAGGTGATTTTGTAATTTCGGCCGGCGATGTCGTCATTTCCGCATGGAGCGCGTCTATTGTCTTGAGTACGGCCAGAGTACGGGTTGTGTTCACATGATCCGTGGCCGCTCGTACCTGGACTCGGATACTACCTCCAAGGCAGGTCTCTCTGGCCGTATTCTGGCACGGTACAGTCTGTGTTCACATGGTACGAAATAAGTGGATTTTGACCAAATACCGTACCCGAGTACGGACTCCCGTACCATGTGAAAGCGCCCTTAGTTCACTTTTACATTGGGCCAGCCTTGCCTTTTGTACTTCATGAAGTATGTTGACTATTAAAGTACACTTTCAGAGTAAGACCATCGATATTTAAGAAGGACATAAGGTTGCTCTTAGGTAAATAATTGGCATGTACTCCAAACAGACTGTACTAAAGCTTTTCGACAAATATTTTTAACATAAGAAAAAATATATAAAATGAGAGCAGATGGGTTGTCTGAGGAAGAAAACTGAGCTAAATGGCTCCTCTTTTAAGCATTATGTCAAGCTCCCAACACTGAGCTTTTTTCATCTGGGGTTATTATGTGTGTTCCTTTATCTAACCTATTTCTAATGGGCACAGGTATAAATGCTGATGAGTTGGCCAGGTGAATTCTGGTCAGCCTCATGATATCAGAGGCCAGCGAGGAGAGGGCGGGGTGTTTAAACAATTTTTATTTTTGTTAATCAACACGATCATAACCCCTGCAGAACAAAGGCGCAAATATCCATTTCCAAGGAAAAGGGTGAGTGCCCTCTCCATACGCCCCCCTCGCCCTCTTCGCCCCTGTGTCTTCTGTACTCGTTACCCTGGTAACCCCATGGGCAGAATGCAGATCAGGCGAACCAACGAAGCAGCGGCCCCTTGTCTCTCTTCACAATTCACCCTGATGATGACTAACACTTTTGTTCTTTGAGAGGGCAGGTGGGAGTTACAATACGTCTCAAATTGTTGTCCAACCAGGTCTTCCTTTTCTCTGTGACCTCCCCCACCTCTCAATTTTTCTTTCTTTAACTTAACCCTTACTTATTTATTTTTTTTATTTGATCCAATTTGTGTCTTTCACTTTCTTTCCTTTCACTCAGTGATGACAGCGAATCCCACAAAGCTCCCTCTTACAGCAGATGTGGCAGTGGTTTGCGAGAGGTCAGTGTTATCTAAACAGACCCATTGGGCTATTTGTTATAGCACCCTCCATCAGGCAGGAAGCCCTGAGGAATCAGCCCATCACTTCAATCAGCCACAACAGCACACAATGAATTTATAATAGCCGGATCTGAGTGAAGAATGAAATCAGATGAGAACTGCGAGCGAGAGGAAGAAGAAAGGTTGGGGGTGTTTAGGATAGAGCAGAAGAGGGTAAAGCGAAGAGCCGGAGGACGATTGAGTTTCAGTCTGTGTCAATGACCAGTGTTGTGGGGAAGTGTGTTGTTTGTTTGTGGTTTGTAACAAACAAGACATTGTTGAGGGAAGAGAGGAGATGAACTGTGACTTTGTTTGACAGTAAATTTTACTGTATGCATGTGTGTAAAGTTTCATGTTTGCACATCTCTTTTTGAGTTTGTTGTATGAAAAACTAAATCTACTGAGTAGCAGTTTAAAGGCATATTTTGCAACTTGCAAAGGTATTCACTCACCTTGAACTTTTCCACATTTTAATCACACACTGACCACAAGTGTATTTTACTGGAAGTGTATGTGAAAGAATAACACAAAGTAGTACATTATTCTATAGTGTATGAAAGGATTTAGGGTTTCCCAAATTTTGGACAAATGAAAATCTGAAAAGTGTGTAATCATTTTATTTTCAGCTCCCATTTACTGATGACCCTAAACACAATTAGTCCTTCGGAAATGGGAAGAGTAGAAAATTAACATTGTACATCAGACTGCAATCTTAATTTTCATGTTGAAACATAATATGTGCAACATCATGTGGTGAGACTGCTTTTCTTCTATTTGGACAAGCTAATTAGTCAGAGTTAGAAAATGGAGGCAGCTAAATACTGGAAAAAATGTCTAGAGACTGCAAAAAAAAAAAACACGTTCAACTGGGATGGTGTTTCTTCTTCCAACAGGAAAACTTCAATGGCATTTTTTAAATCAAAGTGACGTTAGAATGTCATTGTAAAAGAAATAGTTAAAAATAATGTAGACAAAAACTCTCCATTCAATCTACATGAACAGCAGTTTTTTTTCAAAGACTCCTGTCTCGATATACAAAGCTGGTGGAGTCAACACAAGGTGGTTCTACAACATGTTAACCTGGAGATTTCATGTCACGATTCAGATTTTCATGTCTAAAAGGAATTTTGTGTTCCTTTGTGTTGGTCCAGAGCAGGAAATACTACTAAATACATCTGTAAGGTGAAAAACTGTAAAAAGGTAAAATAGTTCTGAATTCTTCTGTAAGGTGATGTGTGTGGATATCTTGGTTTGTGGTCATAAGTGTATTTAATGAAATGTTTACAAAGAGGAGCATTAATCCTGTCGTCGTTCAGAGGGCAATTACATGTGACAGTAGATATAAACAAACTCTTGATCCGTATCTAGTTAGATTGTCAGGTAATTACTCTTCAGACAGATAGAGAGAGTTGCTGCAGTTTTATTGCCTTGTGTGTGAACATGTTGACAGTTAAAAAGCTGCTCATACTCCAGGTTAGACAGGGATTCACTGACGAACTTCCCTCCTCTGTGCTCCGCTCCCAGCGCACAGCCTCTGACCTTTGACCACATTAACTGGTGCAATCAGACTCATCTCTCTGTCTTGCCTTATCACCTGGAATCAAACATTAAAAGAGGGAGGGTGCCAGATTTGCTCATAAAGTTGAAGAAATATAGGCACAGAAGGGGGTGGAAGGAGGGTTAGATAAAGACGGAAAAGAAGTCACAACCAGGATAACTTAAAAAAAATACAATAAGTGAAAAACATTCATGGTGCATAGGGAGAGGAAAAGAGAGATGAAAAACAGGTTAAATGGCAGATTATGATAGTTTGCGTTGTTCTCTGTCTCCCCAAGTTTGGTGCTTAAAACATGGTGGGCGGAGCCCAGCTGTTAGCAAACACGCTGTTTTACGAGTACCATTTTGCAATTACCTGTTACCTTGACTGGCAGGGTTTTAAGACCGGCCTGGCCTTGGAGTTACCTGGATACACCTGGAGGGGAGCGATAAAACGAGCAGCGGGTGTTAGAAACGCAATGGGAGTGAGCTCCTATCTCTCCGGCCACAGTCTGTACCCGAAACTCCATCTGTCTGACTGGCGCCCAATGACACACACCCTGTCTGTGTGTCTGTCTGCCTTTATGTCTGCACATCTGTCCGTTTCAGTGTGCACAGATTCATAAAATAAACCTGAATCTGTGTCCTCAGCACACACACACACACACATTTGTTTTTCACACACACACAAATTGGAGTTCAGGATTTCAGGCGGTTTGCAGACAGTGATGGATAGGAAAATATTTGATGTCCCAAGCCTCCCCATTTAACATTCTCAACCGGTGGTCTGACCTTAAAGACTGCGCATGCATGCATACAGTGCGTGACCCTGTGCGTGTGTGTGTGTGTTTGTTCACTTAGCTTTTAGCCCCCCGTTAGCCCGTCAGCCCTTTTCAAACACACACAAAGTCACACAGCAACCTATTAGGAGGACTTATCAAGGCCCATTTGACCTCCACCTTCTCCCTGACCTCCAGCTTCATCTCTGGGGAGAGCCATGGTCAGTGGGGCTAAGGTGTATGAGTGCGAGACAGAGGTGCTGCTACACCATCTAACTGTGAGCAAAAACTGATGGTCAAACACACATCCACCGCTTTAATTTTCATTTCCAGTGCCATCTCCGTACATCCCACTTTGGTGATGTGATTTGCATCACGGTTATGTCCCCAGTTTTTTGTTCACTTACAGCGTGAAAAATATTTTTTAAAAGCAATGCAAAAGATGATTTTGTAGCAGGGTTATGTAATGCAGTGAACGGTAGGCCTGTAAAAGGCTTTATTTTACCCATCTGCAGTAGGAAAAGGAATGTTTTGTTTTTAGCTCAAAACTGCAAAAAAGATCTTACTCTTTTAGAGTGATGGTAACCTTGCCATTTTTTTTTTAGCAGTGATACACAGTTTAGAACTACAAACATCGTTGAGGTTAAATCTGTTCTGCCAGATATCCATTAACTGGAACTGTGTGGTAAATTACTAAAAACAATAATCTAATGTATATTTGAACTCAGTAGCATCATCTCATTATAAAAAAACAACAACAAATCTATATCTTTATATTTATTCTGTTGTGAAAAAAAATCTATTCGTCTTAGAAAAACACAATTACCGGATGATCCATACTATCCCAATACTTGCCCTCACTTAGTTTTCTATAGCTTTTTACATGGGTGGAGCATATATAGAGAGATCTTTGACCGTTTCTGCTTACACAATCTCTCTAGATCAACCAAAGTTCTGTTTCCCCTCCTATGCATCATTTTTTTCACTTTACCACACAGGTTTCTTAGTACATTTAGGTTTGGGAACTGAGATATCCATGGAAATAAGTTGATTTCTGGCAAAAATTTCCTTCGTTAGTTCGGCCAAATCCTGTTTAAGAGAGATTCTTCTTCTCTTTTTTTTACTTTCTGAAAGTCTCCCATTTTTATTTAAAATAACTTGGTTTTTAAGGAATCCTTGATGGCATGCACGCTAAAAAGATTCTAATTTACTTTGGAAGAAAACGCCACAGATTTATATATTTATATGTATAACAGATTTAATTTTTTATTTCATATTAAACCCACCTGGTTTGCCTGTTGAAGAAAATATCAGCAATGCTTTAACAAATTTAACATGGTGAAAGTATCAGAACACAAAACATCTGCCAGCTTTTGCCACATGTAATTGTCCTTTTAATTCAGCTGGTGTTGTAGCCTATCACAAGAAGCTTATAAATTACTCACAACACTAACATGAATTCACTTTACCATAAAATGTTCACAATTAATGTTTTACTCAAAATATTATCTTAGCATTCCTCCTTTATGTCTTCAGTTAAGCTAGATTTATATAATTCAGTTTTGTCAAAATTGATTGCAATTTTGAAACATTTTCTCTTAACAAAAGCCCCCTTAACATATCAATAGAAGAAGGACTGCCCAAGCAGTGCAGGAAAAAGAGTGCCTCTAGAAGTTGGAATGTAGCAGTATTTGCATTTCTGTTTTATTCTGCAGTGTTGAAGCTCCTGAATAGCACAGGCTCTAATAGAGTTGCTGACTTGGAGTGAAGGCCACCAACCATATGCAGCCAGTTTAGCATTGCTATAATGATAGGGATTAGATACACTTGATGTGCCCCTGATGCCATCGATGTGCATTGTCTTTTAGTCTCATCTGACCAAAGCAGGAGTTTACCGAGACGCTCATATTTATGATTGTGATGGTATGGCAGAACATTCTTTTTTTCATTTGGCATGTAAATAATATTATCAAGTTATCAAAAATACTACTCTTTGCTGCAGTTCCCTAAGAGTAAACTTTTGAGGGTTTTTTTAAACTCCTTTAGGTAAATGCACAGAAAAGTATAGATCCTCGTTCATGTTGCCAAGTCATATTTATATTTATAAACCATAAACACATAGATAATTAAGATCAGATCAAAAAGTAATAAATCCCTTAGTTATTAAAAAATGTGTCACCATCTGATTTATATAAAAACACTTTTTTTACTATTATGTAACTTCCCCCCACTAATTTTCTTTCCTACAAGCATTTCTCAATAGATTATTTTTGCTACAGTAAAATACTATATCATTTAAACACCTAAATACAAAATATTGCTGATATGCTCATATGTGATGCTTAAGTGTTTTATCATGTTGACTTACCAATGTTAAAGTCTCTGTATTAATTAGATATTTACTGTCCCAGTCCACATGCTCTAAGTGACTGATTAAACTCTGATCCTTCTTAGGGTTTTTGAAACCTAAGTGAAAAATACAAGCAAATTGCACAAAAATATATGGCATTTAAATTATGAAATGACAGCTCTCATCCAGTATGTAATTCGAGGCGTGTGTTTGAGCCTGTTTTTAGACAGGTTGAGTTTAAGATTCCAGACTGGGTGAATTTCTAATTAGAGAAAAACATTTCAGTTTCTGCAAAGAGTCATGTCTAAGTTAAAGCGGCACATTTAGAGCCCTCCTCCTCTTTTTTTTCTTCCATGTCCATCACTTCTGCGTTTTAAAGCATTTTCTGGCAAAAAGGCAATATGGTTCTTAATCACAGGTCTTTTCCCCCTTGGCATTTTTTCTGGGATCAACTGATGACACAATGCTTTGTACCAGGTAAACAACAAAAAAATGTTTATGAAAAGAAGAAATAATCACAATGAGTATCTTTGGATAAAGTCATATTTGTTTTTTATGCCCTTTCCCCCAACTGTGTCTAGGAGGGCTTTCATGTGGCTGTAATTACCATATTTCATTAGCAAGTGGAGTGTCACCGCTGGAGCATCAAAGCGGTTGGCTCTTCGTATATATGTGCGGAAACCGCTGCCAGGGAAGTACACAACTATCTGTTTTTCTCTCCCCCCAGAATAAATTCGCCCTCGCCTGTTTTTGAGTGCACTCTCTCCCTCAAGCTGCTGTCGATATCAAAGAGAACCCATTCCGCATGTGAAGTGCCCCTTGTGCAGAATAATAAAGCAGTGCATCATGGAAAAAACTGTGAAACACAACACTCTCGCCATCATCCTTCAATACGCAACCCAAGGACACACATGTGTACACATAAACACACAAGCACTTATGGTATTCCTTTCTCCTTTGTGGTGTCTTTACACTCCTTGGTACACATTCACTCTTTCTGGCCTGCCACTTAAAAAAATTCTATCTTGTCTTGCCGGGTGTTCTATACAGAACTCCACTGTATGGCTGTTTACCTTTCTCATGAACAACATGAGTATTGCCAACAAAAGGTTATTTTTAGGGATGCAATGATACCACTTTTTAAAACCGATATGATACCGATACTTGGATCTGAGTACCTGCTGATACTGAGAACCAATGCTGATACTTCTACCACACAAAAAAGATATTGAATTGGAAGGCAGGTTTTATTTTCTTCTCTGCTTATTACAACAAATGATGGTGAATTAGATAAAAAATAAAATATGAATAAAAATTACCATGAAGCAAAAATTTCAAAATAAAAATAAAAAATGTCTGTGAAATTATTGAAGAGTTTCTACGTTTTAAGTATCTGTTCATGGTTTCGGTTAACAAACCGATACAATACGAGTAGGCCTACACCGATACCCAATATCAGTATCATATCGGTGCATCCCTAATAATTTTTTTTGTTAAACTATTAAAATCCCAGAAAGGTACAAAGCTTGTTTTTATTCTAAATCTTAATAACAACAAAAACATTCTAATATATAAGCATTTTTTTAGAAATCCAAATTTTTTCTCTTTGAGCACTGACAGATATAGAGCCAGAATAACTGGGTGTCATATCTCTTTATTGCACCATTTCATTATGATAGTGAGAATAATTAATAAAAAATAAAAAAAAACAACAGCACAATATTTATTTATTTATATTTTTATTTTTTTTGCAACTTCCACCACACCTGTTTTGACACTTCAAGGCCATTGGGCTCAGTTTAGTAGCCTAAGCCTCAAAGCCTTCAACGAGATTTGGACAATGAGAGAAAATAATGTCTCACCCAACACAAACAGAGATGAGCTGGGAGTTTGCTGAGCCCTCCAAACAGCCCTGCTTTACACCGCTATCAGAGGGCTTATCTAAAAAGTAGAACAGCTATCTGCTTCAGGACTAAACACACTTTTTGTTTTCCCAATGCTTTTATGGCTGCCCTGTTGGCTAGACCGACTATCAAAGCCCTCTTTGGTACTCAGGACACAAGGAAGGTGGAAAGGTGGTCACTGAGAGCTATACACATGCATTGTTTAATTAAAAAATCATAACTTATTATTCATTGTTTAGCAATAATCACAGTGAAATACAATAGGTTTCTTGGATACACATGATTTAATATGAGAAAATAGATCTGAATGGAACCGTCACTTGTGGGAAATGCAGAGGCAAAGTCCTCCAGAGAATATTGGTGTCATCAATGTGCTAGCTGCAGCTTAACAGTCAAAGCAACACACTCTTGAAATGCTCTTAACAGCTACAGCTACCTGAGATCGATGTTCTCCTTGGCTCTAGTGACACTTTATCAGGTATTGATCCTGTTTTAAGCTATCTCACTTGTTCCATCTGCTACTCTGCATGTTTTGTCATTGTGTCCTTTAACTGGTATGCAGTCAGGTTGACACACCACAGCTCCAGCTAGAACATGCTGAATATGTCTTTAACATTGCTTTTTCCTACATAAATAAAATACTACAACTACTAATACTTGCATAACTGCTGGAGATAGGAACCCCCCTGCAACCTTACAAAGGGTAGACCGTTTTAGTGGATGGATGGATCATTGTTATCTTATTAGTTCACAGTAAACAGGCTGTTAAATTAAAATTCTGCAAATGACAACATTAATTTAATTATTACGTTTCAAATAACAAATTGTGATAAAATGAGGCGTGATGGGCTTGACTGGATGTGAGTCCCCCTTATTAAATCCTGCTTAAGCCCCTATCAAATCTCAGCCCAGCTTTTATTGTATGTGAAGGTGTTTAGACCCTAAATGGAGAACAATTTATCAAACTCTTGTTTTTCTCTTGTTCCTTGCATTCTATCACATTAAGAGCTGTGAGATGTCAGTAAACCTTTAAACAGCTCAGTCAGATTCTTAATCCTTTTAACAAAGGTGCTCTTTAACAACTTCCTGGTCTCCTTCGAGCGAGACTGACGCTTGATCCTCAGTAGGTTTCCCAAGACCCACAAAGCCTTAACCTTGGAGCGCCCCCCTTTCCAGGGAAGTGGATATGAACGAGATGGTTTGTAGGGCGGCTGGGTGGGGGTCTTTAGACTCAGCCGTGTCTGTACGGTAGAAACCCAGGACCTGCCACATTATATGCTCCAACATGACTGGCAAATCCACCACGGTTAAACAAACTTAACCTTCATTTGTGAAACGGTGCAAATCAAAGGGCGAAAACGACTTGTGCAAGTAATTACCACTGGGGGAGAGCAACAGGGTGAAGGAAGGACGTAGGAGAGGCAGGAGGGGAAGGAGGGGGCTGAACAAGGTGCATGTGTTGGGAATGTGAGTGTGGCTGGTGTCAGGGACAGCTAGCTGTTAACAGGTTGAATGCAAGGAAATGGGAATCATTTAAGGTGAGGGGCATTTTTAATGAGTTTGCTCAGAAATTGATTTTCCACTGTAATCTTTTATTTATATGCGGCCGACGTTGTGTCCCTCAGCGGAGGGAGGGTCAGCCCTCAGAGCACCCTGTCAAGGCCCCACTCCCTCAAACAACACCCCAAAGCCCAGGGAAAATGGTATTCTAGCTAAGGCAAATATTGCCCTGTCTTGGCTTAAGGGGCCGTTTGCTCTACAAAAAAAAAAAGTTGCTCTGCTTCTCTTTTTCCAGATTAACAGAACACATTTGAAGAAAGAAAACCTCAGCTAAAACAGTAAACATAAATGCTTCTGAGAAATTATATATAGGGATCTTCATATTATTGTGACATATTAACATCATTTTAACTTTGTCATGATAAGGTGAAACAAAGTTAAATTTTTAACATATTTGGTGCTTTTTGTTAATTTTGCTGGACAACAAATAATTAAAGAACTTCTGAAAATGGTTAGATTGAAAAAATATGTACATATACATTCAGTTATTCATGAATCTGATAAATACTTTAATTTAATTCAATTTATTTTATTTCTACAATTTACAGAATATATTGATTCAAGATACTCCCCCAAAAAATTCAGTCCAGTCAGTCATACATTAATCACATATTTATCTTAGTTACAAAAAATTAAAATGCATTTAACTATTTATATTTTTTTGCATACTGATTTATCTTAAATTTTAATTTCCTTCAATCTCTCTTCTTTGTTTACAACAATCATCTTTTTAAACTAGAATATAAACGTGCTTGTTTTTAATACATGGTTTAATAATACCATATTAATAGTATTCACAGTTCCAAATGTAATCTGACCACAACATTTAAAAATAAGGCCATTAAATTAGAAATTCAGTTCTTTATTTATTTATTTTTAGCATTCTTCCTGGTCATATAAAGTTGTGTTTTTAGGTAAAGTTTTCTAATAGGAGGTTTAATGACACTTTTTTCTGGAATGATGTAGATTTATTTGTCTTGTATTGGCTAAAGATGAATATAAATCTAAAATTAATTCCATATTATTGGAATTGACACACGACAGAAAAATGTTTAACGCAGTGTTCAAACGAACTAACTCTCCGTTTGCGACTGGCCTTTAAACTCAATTCTTATCTGCGCTGCTTGCATCTGTGTTACACATTTTGAGACTATAGTGTCATCTAGTGGCAGAAACAATAACTACAGCAGAGTTATTTTAATATTGGAATTGCTTTAACATGAGGCAGACGTAGTAATTTTTATGTACATTTACGGATGCGTGAAGAGCGTATAGTGACATTTTACTAACGCGATTAAAACGATTCATGATGATGAATATGGATGTTTTCAATTTTATCATATAATGCTAATTATTCCTAAATTGTTACTTTTCCGTTATGAATGAATGAATCAACAATCAAATATGTTGTTGATAATGTTAGAAATAACTGTATCCCATTACTGTTAATTAACATTAAGAAAATTTGATGGATACCTATACTCAGTTGTCCAACCGAGTTTTTTTTTTAAGTGAATCTCAGCACCACCTGTTGATCTGTTTGTATTATAAAGTGCTGTAGTCCAGATTACCATCCATCCATCAACGGGCCATGGTTGGGCCATTCTAACACCTGTATCGATCTAAAAAGCATTTCATTGTAGTTCTGGTTGAGTTTAGATTGATGGTCCTACTGGAAGGTGAACCTTCGCTCCGCTCCCATCTGTAGCCTCTAACAGGTTTTCTTCCTGGCTTGTCCTGTATCTAGCTCCAATAATTTCCCCATAAACTAAAACCAGTGTCCCTTCCCTTCTAAAGAAAAACCTTCACATGGGATGCCTCCACTAAATGTCAGTGTGGGAATGCTGAGTAAGGGTAATGTGCACTGTTCTGTATTATAAGTTTTCTGCCACACAGAAGTAAAAATAGGCAAAAAAAAGTATAATTTTGTTCTCTCAAGCCAGGCAGCTTTCTTTCACATATTTGTAATGTTGCTTAAACAATTAATGATTAGCTACAGAAAGTATTATGGTTTTCTTCCTTGATGTCTTGCTTCATTCTTTCACAAAGAAGAGATTTGTGAACAATACAAAAATATTTATGGATGCTACGTGACAAAACGTGAACAAGTTGAAGAGATACTTTAATAATGCCCTCACAAAGCACTGTTGTCTCCAAGGCCAACTGACTTATTATATAAGCAGCATTGAGGAAGCCTCTTGTCAACAGATCCTCCTACCTGAAATGTTGAACTCTGCAGCTCATCCAGAGCACTATGTCCCTCTTGGCTGCTTCTCTGATTATTGCCCTCCTTGCCAGGACTATCAGTTTTGGTGGGAAGCCATATCTTGGTAGGTTTGCCGTTGTTCCAGACCTTTTTTCATTATGGAACAGTCCTCCATGAGATGTTCAAAGCTTGACATATTGTTTTATACTCTAACCCTGGTTTTCAACTTATCTGCAACCTTATCCCTGACCTATGTCCATTGCTTTTCATAGTAATGTTTGTTCACATGTCCTCATACAAACCTGAGGCCCTCACAGAAAAGCTGTATAATTAGATCACATAGAGGTGATCATATTCAATAAGGCTATTTATGAAGCAGTTGACTAAACATGGTATTTTCTAAGGGTATGAGAACAATGGTGGCTGAATGCAAATACTTGCCACACTTAAGTTGTTCAGTCATAGATCATTTCCAATCCACTTCACAATCTTCTACACTTTTTAATGTTTTATTAAATCAAATCCCAACAATCTACATTAATGGTTATAACATTATAAAATCTGTAAAATCTAGTGCAAAGAAATACTTTTGCAAAGCAATTGTGTTTCATTTTCATTAAACCAAAGCTTAGTCCTGAACGTATCTGTCATTAGCAACAGAAACTAAGCTGTACACATCTGAACCATAGATAGAAACAATCTCCACCTATATTTCATGTCAACACACTGCTGTTTCTTTTAGGTAGTTTACCTTTTGTAAGCATATCTCTTTCCATTACTGATTTTAGTTGCTATTTTTCAAAGATAGCCTCACAATTACTAACGCTGCATTTTTGTGTAGTACAAATCTGAGAAAAGTTGCTTCAAGTTTCAACGTTTGTCTTAAAAGTAACCAGCAGATGGCGGATTGAGACTACCTGTTAAACAAGTTTCCTTCTCCACTAAATCTTTTGTACTTGAACAACAGAGTTAAATCAGTGGGGAAAGAGTATTTTGTATGTGTTGCTCTGAAAATATTTGAAGTCAGAAGTCAGAAATCGAAACCAAAAAAATAAATAACTCAGGAGAAATCAGTTTTCTTTTTTAGCCTTCATTCTCAGAAATAGGCATTTATGTTGTATTCTGTATCATAATTCACTTCCACAATTTGTATATCAGCTAAATAAAAACATTGCATAGTATACTTCATTATTTAAATTTTTTATATTTATCAAATAGCAAGAAAATATACTCTGTTTTCCAGAATTAATAAATACAATACAAATTTTCTTTATGAACAAATGCACAATTTACATAGTGACACCTCATGCACACCACTGTATGCAAAGAAGCCATTTATCATTATTGTCAATATGTTTAGATCTCACTGTTGAAGTAAATCTTTTCTACACAACATTACAATTACATTAGGTCGAAGACTCCAATCCTTTAGAATAATTCACTGTTCTATGTGTTTGTTATTCTAATAGTTCAAAAGGCCTGGAGACCTTCTTCTGTTGCCTATTCATTGATTGTACCATTTTTAAGAGCCTATTCCTCTCAATTTGACTTTTGGGTCATTAAATACTTCCAACAGGCCAGTCGTGATGTCTCTGTCGTGTGGAGGCAGACAGCCGGAGTGTTCCCTCTAAAGTTCTGGCTGAAACCTCCCTCCATGTCATATCTGTGCATGCTGATGATGGCCACCCTTGTTCGCCTTTATCAGGAACATTCCTTTGCTCTGGTATGGATGTAGTAGTGTCTTAAGTGTCTGTCTGGGAGATAACTCTGTTTTGTGGTCAGGAGGTGAGCAGCATGTGTGATAAAAACCAGGCTAAAACACAAGACAGAGTGAGGGAAGTGTGAGCCAGCTGGGCTGAGCTAAGGGTGTGCGGTGTGGGCGAAGGGGAGTTAGGATGTCGCTCTATAGAGTAGATCTCCAACTGTCTGCGCTGTTCTTGATGGGTCAGCGGAGGTTCCACTGTAATATACCCGTTGATTATCCTCACATTAGGTGGTGGTGTGCTGGAGGAAGAGGGATGAAAGAACAGTTAAAAGCATTGTGGTTTTAGACAAAACTTTGTGCAACTTTAAAGAAAATGTTTATATCATCCATCCATCCATCTATCCATTGATAATATCCACTTGTTCTTTTAGAGTTGCAGGAGGCTGGTCATATTTTACATATTTCTGAAAAAGGTTTTTTCAACAAAGATTGATACCACATTATTCATGGATATGTGCAACTACAATGTATATACTCTGTGCAATAAAAAAATAACATTATTATGTGAAGACTGACTTCAAACTATCTTCTTTCAAATTGAGATCAGACATTGGTTTTCGCCTTTGGACCAGAGCATCTCCAAACTAGTTTGACTCGCGAGTCTCTCTTAATGGTATTTTTTTTTGGCATTCAATTATCATTTCAATGTTAAATCTTCCTTTACTAATAACATTAATAATCTTGAAGTTAGCTTTGACTAGAACCTGTCAAATCTCATTTAAAACATATATCTGAGATATCCTCCTTTGAAATCTACAAAATTACAAAGATACAAATATCTGGTCTCAGAGTGATGCAGTCTTCCAAATGCATTTGATACTGCAAGCTTAAAGCATTGCTATCGAAAAACACTAATGCCTCTTTTCCCCTAGGGCATTACAGTACAAAACTGGTTGCTCTGAAACAGTTCTGGGGTGTTTCCATTATCCGTGTCCGGTCCGAGCCAACACCATTTTTTGGACTTCCTCTGCCTTGGTCCGAAGTGTGCCGAAGCGACTGAACACGCCCACCTATGTACTGATTGGTCCAGTATTACGATATCCCTCTCACTCCTAACTAGCAGCAATAGCCTCCGATTTCCCTAGTGTTGGTCGTATGAAGGGATTTCTCAGAGTGTAATAACAGTAACAGCACTAAGATCAGAAATGTTCTTCATAAAATTGGAAATACTCAAAGTGTCAGAGAAGGTTTTATTTTTGTAGTTCCTTTAAGTAACTCCATATTTTAAAAAAACTGAGTGCTTTATAAAGTGTTTTATAGTGTTTAGGGAGGGTCGTGGTTTTGATAAAGCTGAAGCCAAACGGTGACGGGGTGAATCTACATTAATATCAGCTATAGCTTTGTCTGCAGCAGGCGAGAAAATGGCTTGATATTGGCTGCAGCTTCGTCATCTAGGATATCGGAGAATTGTGAGTGATAGCAGATTTTTGTCAGGTCGCCAAGAGGCATGGATCTGTGATCGGGGCTAATATCTACTTCCACACACAAGCTTCCGTCGGGTAGCGCTAGCAGGTGAAGTAGGTATGTGACGGAAGGGAGAAGACGGCAGCAAGCCGTGGTGTCGGGGAGGGAGAAGTCCGTACAGCAGCAGAGACGCAGGAGGTCTCTGTGGTGATCAGAGAGCTAGATTGGCTGCAAGCCAGCAGAGTCTCAACAGACTGTCATGAGGAACACAGATCAGCGGGAGGACGAGACATGAACAGCTCGATGTCTGAGAGATGTGAGGTGAATCAAAAGTCTTTTAGCTTGTGAGAGGATCTTAATTGAATGTGACATGATTGTTTTATAACCGATTTGGACTGTTTGTAACTGTATCTGAATCTGATAGCATGACTGGATTGGATGAATTGGATTCATTCAAATATAATTTTGACTTAACTGGATATGTATGAAACCCATTTGTCTTGTAAACTATTTTGAAGTCTCTTGTGAATAAAACTGTCAGTAAACTAAATTTAAATTAATAAAGTAAAGAGTAAAGAAGACTTATAAGTAACTTATAAGTAAAGATACTTATAAAGTCTCCAAAGTAAAGTGGTCTGGTTTAGTAAATGTCTCACCTATCTCCAATGCGAACCCACAAGTCACTGAATAGTCTGGGCCTTCCGTGGCTACGGTGAGCTTTGTGGGGCCGTTTGTGTCGTCCAAACTCCTCCAGCTGATTGAGGCTGTCGGGGAGAAGCATATGAGGCAGCTCCTCCCCAGGCACATAATCTGGGTCTTCTGTCTCCTCCTCCAGACTGGTTGACCAGCTGGTAGGAGTCACTGTGCTGGTGTCTGAGGGGTTCTCGACAGACCCTGCTGCAGGCAGCTCTGGATCTCGTTTATTCCTGGAATGGAAAAAAAGACAGAGAAAAATAAAACAAGACATGCATGGAGTTAATTAATGAAACATTTCATTGTATAAACCCTAACATAATCAGAGGTTTAACAAAAACAATTTAGTTCCACAGCTAATGGGAAATGGGAGGGCTTTTGTGTGCTGCTGTATCCTTTCCTACAATTTCTAACCTGCAACTAGTGCATATGTTTTTTTTAGTGGTTTCTGACTACTCAGTCGCTTTCCTCGTCAAATACCCCAATTTGAATCAAGGACATGAACACCCTAAGGAAAGCCTTGCTCTATGAATGATGCCCTGAGTGGCTCAAATAAAAACCAGCCAACATTAGAGAAAAGTTCAACATTTGTGGTTGCCATATTTTGTCTACCAAGACTAACAATGTGAAGAAAAAAGACCACCCAGATTCTTCCCTGAAAAACTCAACAGATGCCTTCTCGTCTTTCTTACATCCATTACTCACACTTTCTTTGCTTAAGATCATTTCTTTTTAGTATCAATGTCACTTTATGATTAAAAGTCAATGAAGAGTGAAGAATTTTTCCCTAGAGCAAAGATGTCAAACACTGATATTACTGAATAAATGTTCATGTCAGTTTAAAGCCTTTAGCAAGGACGCTGTGCTGAATTTAAGGAAAAAGCTTACATTTACAGAGTCTGAGGCTAAAAAAATTCAATTGAATGTAATGAAAAGTGGACACAAACGTTAAACACCTAATATCTGTTGTCACAAACCTAAGTGGAGGTAGCAGGGCACGGTTTGTGAATCCAAAAGTTTTGGAGTGTCAGTGTTATTCTTTCTGTAATATATTTAGGTGTAAGGCCAGTCGAAGCTTTACAATCAAGTAGAAACATTTTAAAATCTATACAGAATAAGACAATGTATGTATCTAACCACATGGAGCATATTTCTTAGGCTTTCTTCTCCAGTAATCTCCAGTGCAAGTGGTTTTATAATAGTAAAGATGAATCCACACAAAACAGTGAACGGTTTTGGTTATTAAAACAAGAATAAACCTAATTTGTTAGATCATCTTGAGGTGAATAAAAAAGGCTGAGCAACTGTTTTGATACAAGCATCACATTTTAAGTTAGACTAAAGAATATTACTCCTAGATTCCAGCAGTAGTGGTTAAGTCACATAATATACTGTGGTACACAGAAGCAGTGAGAAAAAAAAATATTTTGGGAACCCAAGTGGAACCCTTCACTTTATATAATTCAACAGTGATGAAAAGAAACTCAGAGAAATTACTGTTTTAATTTGAGAGAAATAATGTCTTTTAAATTTCGATACTTATCATAGATCCTGATACCTTGTTCAGTGTGATTATATCTCCAGCCCTGAGGTCGAGTTGCTGTAGAGCCAAGCTTAGCTTCAAACTATGCTGTCAGTCGTACAGTAGCATTACTGCTCTATAGATTATTTCTGCTAGTCAGTTTGAAACACTCCAGGTATCAGGCTTACAGCTTTCATAAGGACCTGTTATGCTGCCATCTTGAAGTGCTTTTTTACATGCATTTTGCATCATCTCACATTTGGAAGGTACAAGTGTGCCCTTGCATGCATTAGTGGTTTTGTGACCACAGCGAGTTAGCCCACTTTTATAACACAAAACGCTGCTGGATGAAGCCTTGAACTGGGCAGAGGGAGGTATAAGGGTTACTTTTAAAAGCTTAATTTACAAAGAAAACTTTGTGAATGCTCTAAATTGATGGATGGGGATGTTTTTACTCTTGTGAAATTATTATCCTGGTTGTACTTTTTTTTATGTCCTTCCTGTGAACTACCTTGCTGTTGAAATCAGTTTATGGGCAGATGGATCAAGGCCCAAGGTAATAGGGATGCTGCAGAATGCCAAGAGCTGGAGGTTGACAAGGTCAAAGACTAGTTGGCAGAAAAAGTTTGTTAAGACAGCCACCCTAGCCAACTCCAATTTTCTGTGTGTTTATTGCATAAAGTGCACATCTGTGAGCTTAAATGTGTGCAATACTGCCCTCCTTTATTAATTGGCTTTGTATATCATCGTACTTACTACTGCAAGCACGTGTGTGGGCATGTGTCTGTGTGTTGTGTTGAGATCAGCCAGAACAACTGTTGGCAGCTTGCTTTGGCAGACGACGGGGAAGAAGAGATGAACTAAAGTGATGTTGTTCCAAAGTATTCCAGCATAGCTCAGTTTTTTTTGTTACTAGGTCCAGTTTGGATTGTATCTGTCCACCATTGCTACTATAAATCTGTTGAGAATTACATAACTAAAAGCATGCTGCAATGCAATGAAAAATTATTCTGACCCATTACTTTCTTAATATTTTCTCAACTTGCAGCAGCAAATAGTTGCAAAAATGTGAAGTTAAAGAAAATCGAGGAACAGTTTTATTTTCTTTTTCATTAAAAATCTGGGGAAAATATGTTTTTAGCCCCCTTGAAATAATAAAATATGACATTCTCTGTGATTACACCTGCAATTTCTTTTTTGGGTGTCCGCTATGGATATCAATAGACAACTTTTTCCCCAGGCTTCTTTTCATGATTGTTTAAGCTCAGTCGGATTTGTAACTGCCATTTAGACACAGGAATACGCTTTTACCAAATCCAGTCAATTGTAACTTTGGCTTTTATTAGGCCCATGGTCCTGGTGGTCCAGCTTCCCACAGCATGATGGTGTCACCACCATGTTTACTCTGGAGAAGGTGTATGCATGGTATTGTGCTGTGTTAACCTGCAAGAAATCATGTTTTTCATGTCAGCCAAAAATTACAATTGTAATTTTTGGCTGACATGAAATTTTTGGCTAATTGTAATTGTATGTTCTGATATAACTACCTTTGATTTTGCAGCTTCACTAAATTTTCCATGAACTCTTGATGGCATATCTGATACTGCCCTCCCTGTATGGCCTACCATCTTTAAATTAAGCAGTGCCATGTAGAAAACTTGAGATATGGTTGTATAACGTCAATAACATTTAAACTTCTCAACAATGTTATGCCTAACCTATTTGCTGTGTTTCTTTGACTTTTCTAGTCTTGATTGTTTACAGATTTTCTCCAAAAACACTTTTGATCTTCAAATAACAGCTATAATTTTAATAACTAAATTCTACATAAGTTTACTAATAGAGAGGCTTTGGAAGGTAATTGGTTGTGCTGGATTTTATTGAGCATCAGGTTGAAGGGGACTACATACAATCCAGTACTATACTTTCATATTTTTAAACAATTGTTTGAGATATATAAAAAAAATAGTATTATTTTCCTTCCACTTCAGAGTTATGGTCCTTATTGTGTTTGCCTATCACATTCAATGCCAAATTGAAACTATAGCTGACATACTAGGTGTATTTTATTGTTCTTAAAGTAAAACTTAGATTTTGTTTGCCACACAGCATTTTCCCTTTTCTCATCACTTACTCTGTTACTTGCTCTTGATGATCAGACGGAAGGTGAACAATTTCGTAGCCCTCCAACCTAAGTACGTCCAGCACACTGTGGTTTCCAAGGAAGTGACCTAAAAGTGGACAAAAGCAAAAAATAATGAAAAATGTACTTTATTGCAAGTATTTGCTAAGCTCTTGTGTAATCTTGATGGCAAGCTTGAATATTATTTCATGGAAATGAATAAAGGCTCACAACACATTCATTTATTTGGAGTAAACAATAGATTTTCAATAACAGTATTGACTATGTTTAACCCACGTCTTCTGGAAACATTTATTTCTTTACCAATATACAAAGTCCCCACCACTCCCCTTGAGCACTAGCATTTTAGCCACCAAACATATATGCTCTGGCTTTGGTTTTAGGGAAGCTAGATCCCACTCATCTATCCACATACAATACAGTATATTATTGACATGCAGAGTTGGTATCTATAATACATGAAATAGTATATATATATAAAACCTTCTTCACATAGGGATTTTTTCAAATAAATCATATTCATCCTAAATGCATGTCAAGATTTAAAAAAATCTATTTTTAGTTATTGACATTAAAGGACATTTTAAAGGTTCTAAAAAAGGCCTATTTGAATATTGACCATAGATCATAATTAATCAGAAACAAACTTTTATATGCATAGTTTGAGCTTTCTATATTTCTGCATTTAAGAATTGTAAGAATTTAACTGAAAATAACCTTAAAGTGACAGTGTGTAGTTTATGCAGTACATCTTTTAAAATAGCCATTAAAATATTATGTAATAACAATTACGTAAAGCACATTAATTGCAAAAATATTGGCGATATTTTAAAATATAACTTTAAAAATCAGTTTTAAAATACATAGGCGTGGGTCCTCTTTTATGGGGAAAGCCATATAAGATGCAATCTTTACTTCTACAAGAGCCCGGACGGACAAAGTGCATGGAACACGCCCGCTATTAAAACATTGATTTCCCCTCAAAATGCAAAAAAGTTTTGCCTTAAATACATTTTTACCTCTTTGCTAGTTCCAAGCGATGAAAGAGAGATTGATGTGCTCGTCATGTTGCTGCAAATAGATAATTCTCAGGGAATTGAGCGTTTGAAAATAGCACCTGTTGGACCTCCGTTGTTGAGTTTCTTACTCAAAGACACAGATAGCGCATGCTTGTGATAGTTTAGGTATGCACTGCCCCCTACTGGCCGTAAATTACACACTGTGCCTTTAAGTATATTGATGCAAAATAGTCGGAGAAATGTTTCTTTTTTTCTTTTTTGTAGGCTATACATCACCAGTTTTCCTTCACATTGATTGCTTTGGCCTTTAATGTTTTATTTTAAGATGTCATAGTGATCAATTATATCATTCAGTTACATCAAGTATTGGATTAATATCCTAATCAAGGAACCTTTAAATAATTGTCATTGAAGTCCCTGATGAAACTCAATTTAAATTAGCTAGTGCTTGGCTAATGCCTGTGACTAATGCAATTTGTGTGGACGTGTTTTGTATGTCCACTTTTATTGCAATCAATTTTTTATGCATGGCTTGCAAAATGCAATGGCCAAATTTTAGGAATTTAGGTGCTATCTTCAACTGGTTGTAATCTCTTGTTCGTCACTTAAAAAAAAAACAAAAAAAAAAAAAAACGGTCCAAAATGGTTACCAATTGAGAAATATTCTTGAATTAAGAAGGTTGGGTTATTTGTGCATTTATCTATTTATTTTTGTATGGACTATTGTACCACCCTTTTCATATGTATCAGCAAAAATAATTTCTGCATCTTTGCAAATACCTTTAGTTTTATCCAAAACTCTCCAGGAAGACCCTTAAGTGGAACAAAAAGAAAAACTCATTTTAATGTAAACTGATGGACTGATTAGAAGATAATTTTTAATTAAACAACTCTTACAAGAAGATTAAAAGTAAACAGTAAAGAATATTTCCTCAACAAAAATATTTAGATTTTGTTAGGAAGGGAAGAACAAGCCAAAAATAGAGAAGCTTTCAAACACAGAGACTCTTCAAATGCAGCCATGTCTTCTATCTACTGGGCTTACTTGTTGTATGGTAATGACCCCGTATTGTCGACACTCAACCTCTTGCCTCTCATCCAATCATCTGCCACTTTTAGTCACCTTGTCTGTGATTCCCTCAGTCTAACATCAAACATGACGGCCTCAGCCACACACTGATGAAAGCTTTTTTTATTTCTGCCCTCGGCCGATAATCCTGCGTGTCACTCAACTCAGCAATAAGCCGTCCTTTAGCCTGACATCACCTTTGTAAGCACACATACTCTATGAGAGGAATTCATATTTGTGCTCACACAAAGGAATTCGCTCTCTCACTCACACACCTCGGTTCTCTCCTGCAGCTTATTAACAACATGCTGACTTTATTCAAGCTCCTTATTTGCTTTCTGTCTGGGTCCTCTGGTCCCACTCAGCTCTCCACCTCCTGTCAATTTTATCACTATAATGTTCCCAATCATTCCTGAAAGTCAATGAGAGAAACATGCATTGTTACACTTTCTTGGCAGATAACTTCAAAGGCAGTCCAAGGCCATGGAGTCAGAGAAGGCTGCTAACAACAGTATCGGCAAAATCCGATGGGATTACACATAGGGCTGAGTGTGAGGTTCTGTCTAGGTGAAAGTGGTTCTTAATTTGTTGGACTAAACCAACGCTAAAATTATTTTTCTCAGTTATCGGCATGCCTTTTCTCTTACATTCACATGAAAAAGTAAAACTAGTGAATCTGTTTAAAAACAGTTGCACTGTTGATGGCAAAAAATTGACAGCAGTGAAGGTTAATTGCTTTCAGTCATACAGTACCATTACAGCAACAAACAAGTTGAGGTAACAGCGGCTTCTTACCGAATAGAATTGGATTAAAAGACAGACATCGATGTTGTTCAAGTATAGGACCAAGGATTTGTTGGTTGATCAAACAATTTGGAGAAAAGGTCATTATTTAAACCTCTATGTCATGTCATCTACAGATTACAGCAGTGATTCCCAAACTGGGCTATGCAAGACTTCAAAGTTGAAGACATGATTCATATTTCTTTGCACACATACACATGTTCATCAAAAGTGAAAATTAAACTTTATTTGTAACAAATGCTGCTTTGACACATAAACCAGCTTTATCCCAAATGTTTAAGGAATTTAACACATTCAATAAATAAATAAAAAATATTGAAAAGTTAATCTATTTCAGTGACCCAGTTCACAAAGAAGTGAAACAGATTATAAAGATTAGACTGGATTTTTTTTATTCTTTCATTCTGTCAATTATGATGATTTTCAGAAATGTGGCCTTATCGAAAACTATGTAAATACCTGACTGAAAGTTGCTGCTTTAAAAAAGTACTATTAATCTGACATCTTAACAACACTCATCCGGATCCATATTCATTTTTTATGTGCTTGTAAAATAATAAATAATAATACAATAATAACTTTTCTGGTGTATCTATCGTGAGAAGGGTAATGCTTGTGGACATAAATAATAATTTATGCTAAAACCAAAATGGAGATGAAGCATCTTGTTGGGTCAGCCAGTGAATATTAAATATAAAATGGACTCAGCCTAAAGGGACTCAATCTCCCAGCATCCCTCGCACTGGGCCTGCCTCCATCTTCCTCAAGCTCCTCCAAGCTCCTCAAAGCTCATTGGCAGCCACCTGATCACCCCAGAACAGCCATCCATTGGGTAGTATCAGCGGCCATCTTGGATAACAGCACCAGAGCTTACAAAGCTAGCTAGAACAGCTGGTGCTTGTCGGAGGGAAATTCAAAATTATCCAGCTGAAAAGATTTTAACTGCTAGTTACCTTATGCTTTCCAACACCATTCCTGGGTAAGTAAGGCTCTATTCTAGTAAGCTGAGAATGTGCTTGAGAGCTCTTTCCCCCTTGGGATCTTAACGGCTGGACCGTCTGTTCTCTTCTAAATTGCCCGGTCAAAATCCCTCTTTCTCCGCCACACACCACTGATCACAGCTGTTTGCGGCAGTGTATTTTTCAAGCTCTGATCGGCCATCAGCGTCCTGTTCGCCCCTCCGGCGCAACTTAGGTGAGCGGATTAAATTATTTTCCCCCTCCAAAGATGACTGTTCTTCAAAGCCCACCCTCCGATCCTGGATTGAAGAATTCTCAAAGTAGGACACTTTTTCCTTGTTATTTACGCTTGTGGAGCCGTTGTAGTTTAATGGTGCATGCGTGTTCTGTTAAGAACTGATTAATTTGGTGATTGTGTTAAAGTTACTTTGTTTTCCTTTTAAATTTGTAAGCAAAGCAGTGTGTTTGATTTTATGCTGTTCTGAGTTGCTGCAATCTGCATGTGGCAGTTCTATAGAGGGCGAACAAGAAGCAGTCGCCATTAACTAGTTAAACTTTCGATCAAGCCAAAAAGCTAACTAGTTATCACCACACGGTTTCCTTTGTCTCTCCAGATCTGCTTAGCTAATTAAGGCGTCTCTCCACCGGTACGATTCGACGCAACTCGGATCGACTCATCCTCAGTACCTTTTACTCTCCACTGGCAGAAGTCTGGCTGAGTTTACAGGACGGAGGGACGAAACCACAGTGGACCAATGACGTGGCGGCCGGCGACATGGGGACCAGCAGGCGTGGCGTCCGGCAACGTGGGGACCAGCAGGTGAGGAGGCCGGCGACGAGGAACCTTGAGCCTTGGAGGCCGGCGACGAGGAACCTTGAGCCTTGGAGGCCGGCGACGAGGAACCTTGAGCCTTCCAGGACACTCCCACTGGGTACAGTGCCCGGAGGCAGGTCCTCCTGGACACCCTCCCAGGAGGCAGAAACTGGTGCTGAGAGGCGCCGAGGTGCTGGGACTTGCACTGTGGGATGCCGGGGTGCCCCAACCGGTGCTGAAATAGGAACAGGCGGCATGTCCTCCTGGACACCCCCACAGGAGCCGGAGGCATGTCCACTGGGACATCCTCCCAGGAAGCAGAAACCGGTGCTGTGAGACGCCGGGGTGCTGGAACCGGCACTGGGAGGTGCCGTGGTGCTGGAACAGGAACGGGAGGCGTGTCCTCCTGAACACCCCTACTGGATACAGGAGCAGGAACGGGAGGCGTGTTCTCCAGAACACGCTCGGCGGAGGCAGGAACCAGAGGCGTGTTCTCCAGAACACCCTCGGAGGAAACTCGCTGCCGGGGCGCATCCGTCTAGATGAAAATTGAGATTGGTCTCTGTGTTTCTTCAGTGTTTATGGTTGATATATCGTGCAAAGACCTGACCTTTCAGAGAGACTGATATATTTGGCTATTAATATAGTTCCTCACTTGCCCGGTGGTGCCCCCTTTAAAATAATTTTCCATAAATTATTAATCTTATTGATTGCCATAAGCAATCCTTTAACTACTCATAGCCAAATAGCTGCATACGGATCATGTGAACACAAGCCGTACTCTGGCCATACCTAAAACAATAGACACACTTCACATGGAAATGACGACACTGCCGACCTGAGTTACCGAATCGCTACAAGCGACCATAAAGAGATCAAAACAATGCTGTTCAATCATCCCAGAGCAACTGGGAGAACATGTAAATTACATGCAGAAAGACCCCGGGCCGGGATTCAAACCCAGGACCTTCTTGCTGCACGGCAACTAAGTCACTGTGTAGGCCTAGTGTTAAATTAAATTGTGTGCTGGGACCAGATGGCATGTGAATAGACTGGACTAGACTATAATAGAACAGAATAATCTTTTATTGACCCTCAGTTAATAGGGATGTTAATAAATTGTACTGCTCAAATAATAACAAAAAAGCTGCAAAATTTGTCTAAAAATGTTATTGAGATTTAATGTACTGAACTATCCCCTTCTCAAACATTCTTCTTTCTTTCATTCCCTCATCTAAAAAGATATTGAGGTCAAAGGCAGATGAGTCACTGACAGTATGCTGACAGACTCAACTTCTCTCATATCTGTGTAAAGTAGATATTCCATTAATTCATGTGAGTTGGAGACAGATGACAGAGCTGGATGACAGAGCATGTTGTGCTAAATTAACTTTTGTCACGTAATAACTACAAGTACATGTTATTGACTTGATTTTCTCTGGTCTGAAAAAAGATTGTAATTCTCCTTACAGATGGGCAGTAGTGGAGAAAGGTTTTCTGTATCTGTTTATTTGTGTTAAGGTCAGTGTTCCCTCTGATTATTTTATATGTCTCAGCTAACACACAAACTACCTAAGCGGTCCCCCGGACCACTGTGAGCAACATCAGACATGTGATTTTTGGGTGATTTTTCATAACAGCATCCATCCAAATAACATGGTGTATTAAAAAAATCTAGTTATAGCATTCATTTACTCTGAGAAATGTCTTATCAAGTTTTGAGTTTGTGTCTAGTTTTATTTATGTTATTTAACTTTTTACCTTAGTCCTACCTGCATACCCATCTCTATCTTTAATCTTGACCCTGTAAAAACCTTGCAGACCACTTTATATAAGAAAAAGGAACCCCGCCATATCCAAAACAACAACAAGCTATCTAGCTATATATAAATGTTACACATATCAACGTGTGCTATTCAGGTGATGCTATTAGTGCTATTCAAGTTTGAAAAAAGTCGAAAATATTCCACAGAGCCTGCTGAAGCCGCTCACTTGGCTGATATTCAACATTGGAGTCAATTCTGCAGTCGCTTTTTCAATCACTAGACAGGTTTCTGATTTAGTACAACATATAAAAGTGATAAAAAAGAAAAGAAACTGGAAATGTGCTGTTCAGATTGTCATTAAAAGTCTGATATGGGCGGAAATAGGTTTGTTTCCTCTATCAGAACTTCAGAGTAATTTGACCAGAACTTCCATAAATTTGCATCTCTTCACTTCATCGGGTCGGGCTGGGCTGACAGGGCCATTTTAGGGGCTTTTTCAGAAACCAGCAAATTGTAATTCAGAGGGAAATGAGCATATATCACCAAACAACTCTAAAAATAACAAGAGTTGCTGACAAAGTAACAGTTTATAACAACATCAAACAGAAATAACAACAAGCCTTGCTTCTTCGATGTTGATCTCTTGTTATTTCTGCTGCTCTGGCTGTTTTTCTTGATTGATCAGTGACACTACTTGCTGCTGAAAATATTACGATATTCAACTGTTTTGGGACTGTTTTGGCCTAAATTCAAGTTGGATTTGATGCATTTGCCGCCAGTGTGAACAGAGATCTATAAAATAAGATTTCTGACATTTTAATAAAAACCGGAACATAGCAGGAAGGCCATGACAGATATATAGTTACTGTGTTGCGACACTGCGCAGATCTCGGCTGCATAACAGATATGGGGAAGTGAGCGTTTTTCTCACTGGACAAGTGCAGGACCACCCACTATAACTGTAAATAGTATAGCATAATAATATGCTCATTGATTCACCTTGCAAAATAGCACAGAATGAAGTATTTCTTTAAATTACTTTAAACTCAGGTTGTAGTTTTTTTGGACAGCGCAGGTCTTCTCTGCGCGAGGTCTGACTCAGCAGTGCACCACTGGGCACATACACAGCTTAGATGGAATATTGGTTAAGGGTCAATTGTGGGCTGGAATCTATCCCAGAAGACAAGACAACCCTGCAGGCTTACAGTACACCACAAAGCCAAGGCAGACACGACCAACAACCAGTAAACACGCATGTTTTCAGACTATGAGAAGAAATCTGAGCACACTCATCCATATAAGTACATGACAACTTCACATAAACAGGTTTCATCAGTGATTTAAACTCCGGATCTGCTTGCAGTGGAAAAGAGAGAAACACTGTAAGTTCTAACTATGCACATTAATTTTGTCATGCTTTGATTAAGTTTGGATATTTTCATTTGGTTGTTTGTTTGCTTTTTAGATTTCAAAAATATGTTTTGGTTTGCATAACTTTCCTGCACATATACATGATATTGTAGCATATGTAATTAGATAAGTTGAAGTCCCCACTGAATTTTTAGATTTGTCTGAGCCAAAATTCCTTACAAATACTCAACAGCTATTAAATTTATGTAAGTGCTATTCAAAGGTTAAATCAATCATGTAACACTATGCAGACTGTCTGTCTGCGCTGGTTAAATTCTTCGACATCTTAAGCTGTAGCTTCAGCAGATGGAAGCCAAACTTAAATAGTAATTACAGTAGCTTTTGATTACTCTTGTATGCACTCATGGAGTGTCTACCTACCTAGTATCAGTTGCTCTTTAACTATCTTTCTATCTTCTATACGTACTTATCCATGTAGGTCAACAAGGAGCTGGTGTTCCTCTTAGTTAGACCCTGGGCAAATCACATGTAAATAACAGGGCAAAACAAAAACATACAGGGAGGGCAATCAACTATGCGCACTCTCATACCTCTTACTTACTCCAATATGCTAGTTTGAGTATAAGTTGGAGTACCTGGCAAGAACCGAAACAGAAAATAGAATATGAAAAACTCATGCAGAAAGGTCTGGTCAAGATTTCGAACATATGCAAGTGAGCATCCCAGTCTTTCAATATGGAGAATTTTTTTTTATTAAAATGGAGTGACTCACAGCACATATAAACTATGCTGTCTCATCAGAATTTTATTTAAAAAATAAAGTGGGCTATTGACAGTGTTGCCACTTAAAAATAGTAATCTGATTATTGACAACTGATTACTCCTTCCAAAAGTACTTAGTTATTTTATTGATTACTTTATTTGAAAAAATAAGTTAAATTACAAGTTAAGTTATTAGTTACTTTCAGCAGCTGCCAATAACATTCCCACTGCTTCAACATAAAAACAATAACCGATTTTGCAAATACTTTCTTTATTGGAAGTGTATTTTAACAGTAAGGCCGGAAATATACTTGCTTTTTTTGTCTACCTGTCAGGTTGGGTGTTTGGCTTCCCTCTGGCCTGATGCGTCTTCTTCCCCTCAGTTACTCCCCGTCGGTGATGGATGCTCCTGCCCGCTGGTTGATGATGGTTCTCGATGCCTGGGGCCGGAGGTCCCGGTTGCGGCCCGGCTCGGTCCTGGTGCATATCTGGCGGGTCCTGGGTGGTCCGGTGTGTCGGGCGGCCGCTGTTTCGGGCCGACGTCCTCCTTGGATTGCTTGGGGCACCTCTTATGTGGGTGCCGGGGTTTTAGAGTAGGTTGGTGCCGTTCGGTGGATCGGTGGGGACCGTGCCTGGCGCCCAGGCCTCCTGCCGGTTCCACGACTTCTGCTGGCTGGTCGGTTCATCTGGGGGGATCTGTCCGGCATTGGCTGCGTGGGGCGGGATCTGGACCAGGTGCTGGCTGGCCGCGGCCTGGGGAGGGCGTACATCCGCTGTGGCTCTTGCTGTGGCTCCATGGCGTGTGGGTGTGTGGGGGCGGACCGGGTTGTTGGCGGTGGGTATTGGTCCGGGGTGGCGGCGGCGTGTGTTGTCCGTCGGTTGGCTGCGGATCCCCCTTGCCTGCGGCGGCGGCGGGGGGCCCTTGTCGGCTGGTCCCCGTGGCCTCCGGGTCCTGATCCGGGCCTGCCCTGGCGTAGCCAGTTTCCGGCGGAGCCCGTGGGCTCGTCACTGCGATCTCTCGGGCCCCAGCATTGCGGCTGGTGGGTGTTCCCCTGGGGCTTCCATCTGTTCCTCTCTTGGTGGGTGATCGACCCTGCGCTGATCCGCACCTGGATCCTGGACCCTGGATGCATACATCTCTTGCCTCCTCCATGTCTGTGTCGATTCCTGTAGGACGGAATGACGGTTCCTTACACCAGCTATCAATCACTTGCATGGGGAAACCTTATTCAGACCTGCATGCTCGCACACACATAGTTGTGGGGACATTGGTGTGGACGGACATATCTTAAACTGAGGTTATCATCATTAGTTAGTTGTTCACAGGAGCTTACCAGAAACATTTGTATTATTTTCATTAATCCATGCTTGTGTGTAGTGAATGTGTAATTCTTAGTTTATTCTACTAGATCCGAACTATTAGTTTGGTTCTGTACAGTTTGTTGTTTTTGTTTCATATTACTGTTTCTCTGCCGTCTGGCAGATGTGGAGGACTGGGATGTTTTCTTGTGTTCTTTGTTTGCCTCCCTGTCTTGTGTCGTCGGTTCGCGCCTCTGCTGGTCCGGTTGCTTTTCTTCACCTTCTTCCTTTCTCCCTTCTTGTCTCGGTTTAGTGTCCATGACGTCAGGAAATTCAACCCACAGTAATCACTAATAAAGATTTTTCATACATATACATCAAGTGCCGTACTACAGCGAAGCTGTAATACTCTTCTTGGGAAAGTAAAACTTTTGGGCTTGTACTTGGTACTCAGACACCAATTCTGAGTAGCATACTGCTAGACAGGACACGTAAAAAAAAAAAAAAAAAGTAAGGCCGGAAATATACTTGCTTTTTAACCTCATGTTGACACTAGCAACAAGCTGTGTCTTAGGCATGTACTTGCTTGCACACTGCACATACTACTGGAGTGTTCCACTAGGGGGCAGAGTACAGCATTCAGACTAGGGCGCACTTGTAGGGTAGAAACAAAACAAAAACTGTGACTGTAGAAGAGATAACCATCTGTTCAATTTTCAGTTTACAATAGAAACAGAAAGCAGCAGTGTCGTAGAAGGTATTAGGGGTGGAGCCGAACCCCAATAAGGTATTTGGAAAGGCACAAATAACTTTTTTTTTTACGAAAACTTATTTCAAGCAAATACTTCATAAACTGTAAACTTTGTATTCAGGAACAAGAAAAACTTGATATCAAAAAGTATTGTTTCCTCATGATACCACAGTGCATGAACCCGGGATGTGTGAGTGAGGGATATTAAGGAGTTGGATGGAGTGGAGGAGGAAGTAAAAGAGATGACTGACACAGCTGCTCCACAGCAACAGAAAGGCATGGCTGAGAGAAAAAAAAAAAGACCGCATCACTATTTCTGTGAAAATGTT
The DNA here is from genome assembly GCA_028564705.1 of Apricaphanius iberus. NCBI lineage: Eukaryota > Metazoa > Chordata > Actinopteri > Cyprinodontiformes > Aphaniidae > Apricaphanius > Apricaphanius iberus. The sequence continues at coordinate 2,035,163 of JAPXFQ010002688.1, forward strand.
TTTGTACCTTAACTGGGTTCCACAGGCAGTTTATAACTTTCAGGAAGCTGAGTTTGACCAGGAAATTATTCCATTAGGCTGCATTTGTATTAACATGTGCTGTTGGGTGTTCTCATGTTTTGCTCTTTGGTAAATGTAGCTCTGTTGGCTCAGTAATTTAGACAATATGCTATTGACAGAGTAATCTTAACATTTGGTTAAAAAGGTTAAAAAGGGCTGTTGTAGTTGTGTCAAATTAGGTGGACTTGTGGGAGATAATAGGTACATTTAAGTTACTCTGTCTTTTGCATACAGCAAGATGTAGACTGAAGCTATAGGCTAGTTATTCTTAGCATAGCTTCCTGTCATTCTGAAACTCTGCACATCTTTGATCAACCAAATAAAAAGACTGTGCATTCCTCTGCAGAGGCAGAGATATCAAACATTTGTCAACATCTGCCATGCATAATCACGTGCACTTAAAGCATCCTCTCCTGGTCTGCCAACCCTCCACAACCACCAAATCATCACCAGACCCATGTTCTGCCACTCTTGGTTTAATCATGGATGAAGTAATGGCCTTTTTCTAATTTTATCTTCAATGATATCCCTTGTTACATGTTCATTGCTGGATTTGCGGAAAAAAATCTACCAATATTGCACATCCATAATTATAATGAATAATTAAATATAACTTAAATTAGAAGTGTAACACACAAAAAAAGTGAATTTTTACGTCTATTATGAATCTTACTCGAATACAAATACAAAAATACAAATATTTTTACCCAAACAAAAACAAACACAGATACAAATACCGGCTGCTTTGAACAGCCCTAGAAGGTATGTAAGACCGTATTTAATAGGGGTGCTGGAAAGAATAGATATTTAGATCGATCACTATTTAACGAGATTCTGTATCGATCCAAAATTTTACGGTTTCCAGTCTTAAAAATATGTTTGTAAAAATCTGTTATAAAAAAATTGATTCCTTCACCTCGTGTGTATAAAGACGCTCAAACAAGACACTAAACCTTGCAACGGTTTATGTTCAGGATCAATAAGATGCACCCAGTCCTTGAAAAGCCTACTATACTCACAAACAAAACCGGTAAACAATACCAAGTCGTCGGTATGGGTTTTGACTCAAAACAAAAACAACACACAATGAAGCTGTCCTGATCAGGGTAAAAAATCCCACTTCTAAAACTGTATGTTTGAACTTCACATGACGGATTGCATGGTTCTCCTTCATTTGATGCAATTTGTCAAACCAAACAGCTGTGTCCGTGTTTCCTTCAGATCTGGCAATTTGGAAAAACAAAATACTAACTAGCTTTTCATCTTACAACAGTGGCATGTGTATTTGTGCCTGCGTAGGCTTGTGGTTCTTCCCCATATGTGGGTGAGTGAGAGATAATAGCTTTTGAATGTGCGTGGGAGGCTGAGCTTGTGTATTTGTTAGTGGAGTGTCCAGACGTAAATTGTGTGGTGCTTCAGAAGCAGAAAGCAGACCCAACAAATTGTTCCACTTGTCAAGATGTAATAAGAAGTCAGCTGATGCTTAATGGCACCTCTTACCCATTTGGCATTCCAGAACTGACTGGAAAGATTAACAAATAAAAAGCAAACTGCTTATTCATGTAGAATTTATTTACACAGTCATATATATATATATATATATATATATATATATATATATATATATATATATATATATATATATATTTATCTTTCCCTAAAAAAAAATCAGTCTGATTAAAACCCCAAAATAAGTGCTTTGAATCTTTGGAACTGTGTCCTAACGTTAAGAACTGGCTACATTCATATTATCAAAGAAAATGTGTTGTATTATAGTAAGAAGAAATATTTACTTTACTGATTTGTAAATAATCTATGAAAAGAGTATTATTTTTTATTTGCAAAATTATTTGGTGTGTATTTTTGTGGGTTGGGGTTGGCAAGCAAAATAACCTTTTGATGCAATTGGGAGGGACCGTCTTCTATTTTGCAAAATAATTACAAAATTGCTAAAAGGTTACACTATATAAATAAACTGAATTGAATTGAAACAAACTAAATGTGTTTTTGTTCCCCTGAACCCTAATCATTGGTATTGAATTATCCTGAACCTCTTGGTTGTTTGTCTTGTCCATTCTGACCACAGGGGCTGTTTAAGTGTAAATTGTCTTCAACAGAGGGGGAGCCACATAGCTCATTGTTTTGTTGTAGATTAATAATGCAGAGTGAGCTGAAAATTTGGATAGATACTAGATAACTAAAAACCAGAGGTAAACAGAGTGACAACAGATGAAGAAGCAGGAGAAGTCTGTCAGAAACGAACCTGTTTGCTGAATGATACTACATTTTAATCTTAATCTGACAGAGGATTGGAAAATTTAAACGGCAGGGGAATGGTTATTGACCACACTTTCTCTGAAAATAAAGCAAATAGGAATGCCAGCCTGGACAAAAATAGATAGATTTTTTTTTTCAAAAAGCTCAAAAATAGTTTTTTAGTTAACATCACTGTGTTTTAAGTCCTGTAGATACCAACACTTGAAAAGATTATGTTTGTATCATAAGAAAAGTACATAGACTAAAAAATGTTATTAGATTTTCCCTCGACTTATTTTTCAACATATACAACAGTAAAGCAGACACCAGTACATTACAAGCTAAAACATATGATCAGAATGTCAACACTGAGACTTGGTTGCAATATTATTAGGAGAGTATAGATCAAGAAGTTCTTTCATTTTAAATTTTATGTCAGTTTTTTAAATAATAATCCTAGAATAATTTGTTTATTTTATTTTAATAGCTTTCTCTTTCTTCTTAGTTGAGGGTTTAACAAAAGGATATAGAACAGTTTTTCCCCCCCGGAAAAATGGAACAATGCCATTTATTTCCATAGGGTTATAGTACTGCTGAAAATGCTGTTTCACAGAAATTTCTTCCTCTTTGTAAGTTTGATTGCAATTTTTGGTTATTGTATATTTTGCAGGTCTCTTGAAGGTAATTTTTCTCAATAAATGGCAGGTTTGTAGGTTCATGCCCTATGAACTGCTGGAATAAACATGATTTATTGCATCCTCATGAGTATCATTATGGTGGTTCATTCTTCCAGTAATCTTTGGCTCTGTATAAAGCAGATTTTTGCACCAAACCACTTACAAACTCTTACGCATATCACTCAACCTCAGATTTTTCTTGCCAATTTCCTGTCACTAATTTGTCAAAAATACTTCATGTTTGCTTAAAAAATATTTGGTTATAAAGTGCAAGTATGCCTTTTTGCAATGCATACCTCTTAAACCAAAGTTTTTTTTTGTATCTGCTGCCCCTGGGAATAGAGTTAATGACCCAACGACTCCTCAGTTTAAAAATCTTTCCATGCTGATCTAAACTTACATTGGTGGTCCAGTACTGTCTGTGTGCTGTGACTAAGGGTATTTCTTGACTGAGGCCAGTTTCACTGTGTCTGGTGTTCCAGACATAATTATCTTAAAAAGTATTTGCTTGTATCTCCCTGCTTCACTGTGCTCAATCCTGTAATTTCACAGTGTCTTCATACCAATTTAATTTTTTGACATTTTACCACAAACACCAATGCATTTTATTGAGATTTTTGTGTGAAACATCAACACAAAGCAGTACATGATTATAGTGGAAGGAAAGGAACAGGATATTCAGCCTTTTCAACTAATTCAAATGTGAAAAGTATGGCATGTAATTGCATTAACATCATACCCTTTACTCTGATAACCCTAGTAAAATGAGTCCAACCAATGGTCTCCTAATTAGCAGATTGTAAGTCTGTGAAATTTAATCTAACTATAAATGCAGCTGTTCTGTTAAGGTATAAAACATTTGTTGGAGAACAAAGTGCCTCAAGAAGATCAGAGATGATGGGTTATATAGGTTATAAAGGAATATGTACATGAAAACGGCAAAATTCTTTAAAAGATCCTTCAACTTTTAGTGTGGGTTTAATTTCTTAAAGTTATGGACACGAAATTGAGATAAGAAGGAAGAAAGAAAGAAGATGAAGAAGAGAAACAGGACCGGTAGAAGTGTGAACTGACGATACAAGATAGGGTGGTAAACAAAAAAACACAAGAAAACGTCCCAGTCCTACACCTCTGTGGACGGCAGAGCAGTGGGAAAAACAAAACAAACAAAAACAAGCAATTGAACAGAACAACTTTAACAAAGCAGATCTAGTAATATGAACTAAGAACTACACATTCCCTACACACAACAATGGATTAATGAACACAACACTGTTTCTGGTAAGCTCCTGATGCCAACTATCTATTGACGATAACCTCAGCTCAAGACTATGTCCGTATACACCAATTTCCCCACACCTATGTGTGTGTGTGGGCATGCAGGTGAAAATAACCCAGACCCACCCCAGAGCAGCACAGCACCAGGCCAGTAACCCGTGTCCACCAGAGCGCAACCCCCTAAGGTGCCGCATGCAGCCACTATGAGTCACCACCCAAAGCCCCCAAAGTCCCACCCCAGGTGAGGGTCATGGCACCTAGCCCCCCAACCGCAAGCAGACCCAATCCCAAGAACCCCTCGTAGACGCCCCCAACGCTAAGGTTCCACATCAGCGACCGCGTCCCACAGAACAAAATCGAGGGCCCCGCCCCTAGTAGGTGATGGAGCTGATTAAGGGAGACCAGAAAGATTGATCAGATGTGGAGGCAGAAGCCGTTTCCAGACCTATGTAATCCAGAAGGAGATCTCTATACTGATTAATATTAAGAGCATTTTTATTTTTCCAGTTCAAGAGGATACTTTTCTTCGCGATGCATAAGGCTATGTGAACTAATTGCATCTACGTATCTTTGTATCTATGGTAACTTCATCTAAAGGTGTGATATTACATTTCAGACACTTTAATAGGTCTTCACAAATCTGATGCCAAAATTTCTTAACAGGTTGGCAGAATCAAAGAGCATGAATATAATTGTCTGGTATATTGCTTGTATATTGTAAACATATAGACGACGTAAAACCCATCTAGAACATATGTTGGCCTGTATAATGTACTCTATGAAGCATTTTATATTGTATTAATCATAGAATAAGATTTTTAAGAAATTTAAAAGTTCTTAAAGAAATCTGAGACCAGAGGTTTTGGTCAAATGAGATGGATAAGTCCATATCCCATTTTGAAATAGGAAGGGCTATTGATTCGTCCAATGTATTTAATGTTTTATATATTTAAGATAGCGGTTCGGGGGAGTTTAGATTAAGAAAGTCTAAAACTTTTAATGGAATTTTTAATTCAACCGTATTGAGCCTAAATTAATCTTTTATAATCGATTTAATTTGTTGATATTCTAAGAATTTATTATTGTTAATCCTGTAATGTGTAACCAGTGTATTGAATGGGATAAAGTCTATTCCATCAAATATGTGTTCCAGGTATTCAATTCCTTTAGAACTCCAGTTGGGAATATTGATCAAACATTTTTTTGTAAGATGTCCGGGTTGTTCCAGATGGGTGTAAGTCTTCATGGGACTAGTAAGGACTCTGTCATTTTAAGAAATTCCCACCTAGCTGTCAGAGAGGAGCTGATACTGATACTTTTAAAACCTTAATTTTGTTTTATATTTGAGCTAATAAATGGTAAATCTGAAAGTTTTATCTTATTGCATAGTGTCTGTTCAACATCTATCCAGGACTCATCGAGAGAACTGTGTTTTAACCATCTTGTTACGTATTAGAGCCTGTTGGCTATGAAATAATGATGAAATTTGGGTAGGTCTAGACCTCCCTTATCTTTGGACCTCTGCAGTGTTTTCAAGCTAATACCTGGGGGTTCATCTTTCCAAAGAAATTTAGAAACAGAGGAGTCCAGAGATCTAAACCAATCAGGTGATGGTTTGCTTGGGATCATTGAGAATAAATAATTGATTCTAGGCAAAACCATCATTTTTATTGTAGCAACTCTTCCAATAAGTGATATGGGAAGGGAATTTCCATCTAGCCAGATTATCTTCCTCATTTTTAAAAGTGGGACGTAGTTTAGTATTGATAAATCTGCCAGTCTTGGTGAGATATGGATTCCTTAATATGTAATATTTCCTGCCCGGTGTCACACAGCAACGGTACTCTGGAAAGAACAATTGATTGGACTGTAGATTTTAACTAATTTATGGAATAGTCTAAAACTCTTGAATAAGATTTTATCAATTCGATTACCTGAGAGAGTCATTTTAATTCCCATGTGTGTTTGACTTGCTTGCATTTGCATATCTTAGGTCTACGTCTGCACACCTATTTCTTGACATTTCAACTGTTCAACAGGTGGAAGTGCAAAGCAATGGTAGGAGTAGAAAAAAAGAGAGGATGGGGAAAAACAGGAATTATTCATTTGAGGTTCATCCAAATGTGAACAAAACAGGATGAGGATGATGTGTATTTTGTGGGTATTTTTACAAACTAAATGTGCTTGCAATTACACAGTGTAAACACTGTAGCAACTGATATGTTGTGTTGCTCTAGAAAATCCCACAAGGCTTGCACACAGACCACCTCACATGAAGATTGCACAAACAAAAGACAGAAAGGCAGAAAAAAGAGGGGCTAGCATAGCATAAAAATTATTGCAGAGTTATTTGCAAGAACAGCACATTATTCATCTTTAATCGAGGAGAATAAAAATAATCCTAGGTTTCTTTTTAATACAGTTGCTAAACTCACACAGGATCATAGCTCTATCGAGCCAACCATTCCCCAAGCTCTTAGTAGTGATGACTTCATGCAATTCTTTATAAATAAAATAGACTCTATAAAAAATAAGATAATTGGGAACCTTCCCAATATGCTTGCTTCCTCCCTAGTTAATGAGGCAACATCAAAAATGGTTGAACCTAATATACGCTTAAACTGCTTTAATGCAGCCGAACCTTCTGATGTACTAAAATTATTAGCTTCATCTAAACCTTCAACTTGCGTTTTAGACCCAATCCCAACTAAACTCTTAAAAGAAGTTTTCCCTCTGATCGCTGCTCCAATTTTAGATATAATGAATCTATCCTTAGTCAATGGATATGTACCACAGGAGTTTAAGATAGCTGTAATTAAACCTCTACTTAAGAAACCATCTCTTGATCAAAACGACTTAATTAACTATAGACCGATATCTAATCTTCCCTTCTTATCTAAAATTCTTGAGAAAATAGTTGCACACCAGATATGTGAGCATTTAAACAATAATGAGCTGTTTGAGAAGTTTCAGTCAGGCTTTAGAGCTCATCATAGCACTGAAACAGCTCTGGTGAAGGTTACTAATGATATTCTCATAGCCTCAGACAATGGACTGGTGACCATTCTGGTCCTGTTAGATCTCAGTGCTGCCTTTGACACTGTTGATCACAATATTCTCATAGAAAGGCTTCAAAGTGTCGGTATAATAGGAACAGCACTAGGTTGGTTTAAATCTTATTTGTCTAACAGATTTCAGTTTGTTCAGGTAAATGATAAATCTTCCTCAACCTCAATAGTTACTTGCGGAGTACCACAGGGTTCAGTGCTTGGGCCGATTCTTTTTACTATATATATGCTTCCTATTGGTAAAATAATTAGGCAGCATGGGATAAATTTCCATAGTTACGCAGATGATACACAGCTATATCTATCCATAAATCCTGATGAATCCAATCAGTTAGGTAGACTACAGGCATGTCTGGAAGACATAAAAACTTGGATGACTCTAAACTTCTTGCTTCTGAATTCTGATAAAACAGAAGTTGTCGTCTTTGGACCAGAAGCTCTGAAAAAGAAACTACTTAGTCAACCCCTTCACCTGGACGGCATTAAATTAGCCTCCAGTAATAAAGCAAAGAACCTCGGTGTTATTTTTGACCAAGATATGTCATTTAGATCTCACATTAAAGAAGTCTCTAGGATTTCCTTTTTTCACCTTAGGAATATTGCAAAAATTAGAACCATCCTGTCCAGGAATGATGCTGAAAAACTAGTCCATGCCTTTATTACTTCAAGACTGGATTACTGTAACTCTTTATTATCAGGTAGTCCACAGAAAACAATTAAAAGTCTTCAGTTAGTCCAAAATGCTGCTGCTAGGATTCTGATGAATATTAAAAGAAGAGATCACATTTCCCCTGTTTTAGCTTCTCTTCACTGGCTCCCAGTGAGATCTAGAATAGAATTCAAGATCCTCCTTCTGACATATAAAGCTCTTAATAATCTAGCTCCATCATACATAAGAGACCTGATTGTTCCATATGTTCCTAACAGAGCCCTTCGCTCTCAGACTGCAGGTTTACTGGTAGTTCCTAGGATTTCTAAAAATAGAATGGGTGGCAGATCTTTCAGCTATCAGGCTCCCCTCCTATGGAACAGGCTCCCAGGGTTGGTTCGTGAAGCAGACAATTTGTATATCTATAAAACTAGGCTTAAAACTTTCCTCTTTGACAAAGCTTACAGTTAGAGATATGTTAATAGGCAGTTAGAGACAGGTTAGACAGGTAGCTAGGAAGAGATAGGTTAATGTTAGTAGCCAGGTAGAGTGTCAAAAGCTAGGAAGGGATATGAAGAGGTAGAGTAGCTACGTAGAGATAGATTAATGTAAGCCAAGTAGAGATGTTAGTAGCTAGGTCTCCTAGTAGCTAGGAGACAGGTTAATGTTAGTAGTCAGGTAGAGTGTCAAAAGCTAGGAAGAGATAGGAAGAGGTAGAGTAGCTAGGTAGAGATAGGTTAATGTAAGCCAGGTAGAAAGTGTTAGTAGCTAGGTCTCCTAGTAGCTAGGAGACAGGTTAATGTTAGTAGCTATGCTGCTTTAGGCTAGGCTGTTGGAGGACATTATTAGGGTCTGTTCCTACTTTCTCTCCTACTTCTCCCCAACTGCATGATGTGCTGTCAATTCAAGCGCTAACCTGTTTTCTATTATAGTAGGTGCTCCGGACTAGCCCTGCTTGACGACCCTGACTAAGATGGCATTGCAGTGACGGAAAGTTCTCCACGTCCTGCAACAAACTTCTGCATCAGTTCTGTTGCTCTTTCTGTGTCTCTGTTCTGTATTCTCCAAACCACAGACGGTCTCGGCAGATGACCGCTTGTGCTGAGCCTGGTTCTGCCGGAGGTTTCTTCCTGTTAAAAGGGAGTTTTTCCTTTCCACTGTCGCTTCATGCTTGCTCAGTGTGAGGGATTGCTGAGAATTACACGACGCAATCTTCTGTGGTTCTCTAATTTCTACATTAAACATTGTATTGTAATAACTCTTCTTGTAAAGTGCCTTGAGATGACATCTGTTGTGAAACGGCGCTATATAAATAAACTGAATTGAATTGAATTGAATTTGAGAAAAAAGATTAAGAAGGTCTTGTAAACAATACAGAAATAGTCTGGTTATAGAATAAGAGGAAATGCAAGTGGCAATGTCTAACACAGAGAAGTACATGTTTGGCAATGTTGCTATATCATTTAAAATAAACAACTGCAAAAAAGTTATTTCTTCAGCAGATTTAAAGGAAGACAAAAACATGGAGAAAGAACAGAAAAGGGAGACAAATCCAATAAACAGAGGGGAAAAAAGTTACTCGAGACTGGACGTGGGTTTGCACCTCTTTAGATTTGTTTGAAAAGGTGTCTAATCTATGTCCAGTTAGAGATGATGGGGGGGGATATCCCTCTAATTTCTAAGTGTTTCTCAATGTGTATGTAGGTGTTAAAGAGGTAGTAAAATAAATACATCAAATGTGTTGGACCACCATGAATCACCAGAGGAGCTTTAAAGCCCCTTGGCAAATGTAATTTACACGTCTTTGATGTCAAACGGGCACTGTTGCCAGTTGAGGCATGTTTCACTGCCTTCAGTGACATTTCAGCCATTTATTCATAAAAAAAAAAGTTTGTTTCATGGAGTAGATTAAGGCAGCATGGTTATTTTTTCCCCTGTTTTTGATTAGATACTTCTCTGTGGTGACTATGGCTGAGAGAAGTATTGAGCCAACTGGATGTTTGTAAGTTTAATTTCTAGCCCTTCCCTTTGTCTTGATTGACATGGGTAATCTAGAGCCAGTATATAAATTGTAAAAGTGCAGTGTGAGGATTTTTGTGAATTAAAATCAGTCAAAAAGAAAGTCAGGCATTTTTAGAATCTAACAAAAGTTAACAAAGCCATTGTGTATGCTTTAACCATTTGTTTTGTGACTATCTTTTAAAAATTACAAGTATCAATCTCTTTTAATCAAATTATTTGTGTTATTCATCAATAATTTTGGTTTAAGATGTGTGATAAAGTTAATGTTACATTTTATTTTTGTCTTACTTTCTTTGCATTTTTTTTATTCAAGCAAATTATTTAAGTTAGAGGTGATGGTCTTTTGTATTTTAATCATGAATTTGAATCAATTTTAAATCGTTTTCATGTATAACAGAGAGGGGTTTTCTCTTTTAATCTAAATTGTACCTTTACTAAGAGCTGCTTTTACCAGAGGGAAGTCTCAAATTTTTTTTTTTTCAGTCTTAGCTTTCAGATATCAGATTTTAATGTAAAGTATGGAGACTTCTTCCCAGTTAGTCAAACTAGGTGAAAAACATTTTAAGTAGGTATAAAAAGTCTACACACCTTTTAAGATATATGGGAAAAGCTTGTGTTCTATGCTGCCTATTAATTTTGTTTACCTTTTTTAAATGTATAACTTTTTATTAGTAACACTGAGAAATGTAATAATTCTGAGATTATGCTTTAGTCAGCAGAATAACCGCACCATAATCACAGAGTTGATAGTTTCCTTTCCAACACTGGCTCCTGTAGATGGTATAGCAGCTTGTGTACATCATAACGTTTGGATTAGTATTCACAGAGGATTGGGATTAGAACATAATTTTATGGGAACACTTATCTACATGAAATATAACCTGAATCAAGGGGTGAAACATTATACTTGTCATAGATCAGAGTTATTTTACATGGTTCTTTAAAACGTTATTCATAGCCTACATATGAGTATAAAGTGTTTCGCTGCTACTGATAACCGAGTATAAGAATCACTGCAATTAAAAATTAAAGCTTGCTTTAAAAAATTTGCAATTTATGCATTTTTTGCAAAAGTAAAACATGTTATGATCTCAGTCAAGGCAGACTGCGTTTGAAAATGGTAATGTGCTAACCTTAATTTTAGAAGCAGTCAGTCATTTGTGCACCTGTTTGTGTTATATGGGAAAGTTTCTTTATGACTAACCATATGTAGTACTCCCACACTTTCCTTTGCAGAACCCATGAGTAATGCAACAAAGATTTTAATAAGACCAGCACCCCTGTGCCATACTGTGAACTTCCATGTACAGTTTAACAGCTCTAGGCTCCTTTTATAAATCACACATCAGCTTTTCTATTAACGGAGCAGAGCTGCAGAAACAACTAACCCCACAGTCGTGATGTTTTTCACATGATGTGTGAGTACACAGAACCAAAGTCCAGATTTCAGTATAGGGCTGGGCTTCTTTGAGAGTATAAAAGAGTATTTGCCTAATAGCCCCTTTCACTGCCCTTCTTCTCTCACCCATTCCACATCTCATTAATGACTTCATTTCCCTTATGCAGCAAGACGTGAGTTTTTCTCATTGTACCACAGTGAAGGTTTATGAATGATAACCATTGATGGAGCTGCACAGATGCATTTCTGGTTGAAGTTCTGGTATAAAAACAGATCAGGATTCCTATGGGGATCACAATATGGGGCATAAAACAGTAACATGTGGTGGTCCTAAAGTTGGTTCAAGTAAAAACAAAAGTTGGTAGAATGACTCAGCGGTTCATTGTTGGGGACTTCAGAAGGATTTCACCATGTTTAAATATTTAGACTGTGTGAACTTTCTGCTTCCATCTGGAGTGTGCTTCTGTTGTACAGATAGTTTGGAAAAGGAATGAAGAGAGGGAATGTATATGGAAAGAAAATAAAATAAAGGAAAAGGCAAAATTATGAATAGAAAAACATTGGACACAATCATTATTTTGCCTTAGTCTAAATGTAGCATTTATTTAAAAAATAATGACAGCCCTTTTTGTTTTTTTTTGTTGTTTTTTTTGTTTTTTCTCTTTTCACTCATCACTACTGTATCTCTTCCCTATGATATTTTAACAGAAAATTAAATATAAATGTACTGGACTTGTATAGCACTTTTCTAGTCATACTGAAAATTCGAAGCGCTTTACACTGGAGCCACATTCACATAAAGAGGTCAGTAGGCATCTAGGAGTTAAGTGCTTTGCATAGGGCCACATTGACATGTGACAGGAAGAAGCTAGAATTGAACCATCAACCCTCTAATTGCAAGACAACTAACTACCTATGGAGCCACAGTTGCCCTAATCTTATCTAAACAGTACAAACATTTATCTTTTCATGTGTAAATGCATTTGACTGTACATGTAACCAAATGTAAGTGCATTCTCCCCCTCGAGTTGTGTCTGCCAGGGCTAAAACCAATGTATAACATTAGCCGTTTCTCACAACCCTGCAGACCACCTGTTTTTTAACCGGGATCTGATTTACACCTGGGAAAACAGGCGGATGCAGTTAAGGAATAACAGCCACTGGTCCCTGTTGCAGCAGATGTAGTTTCTGCTGTGTGCATGTAGGCCCTTTTAAGGACTAAAGAGAATGAAGGAACCACCATGTGTTTTTTAAATGTTGCGTCAAATTTGCTGGCTCTTTGTAGGCAATAATATGTACATTCACTAACCAATCAAGCATGACATTTTTGAACAACCTAATGAGCTGTGTTAATATAATTACAAGTACGAACCCAATCATTACAGCTAAGAGCTTTCAAAATACACAAACCCCTGAGCTTGTATTACTGAAAATGCACATGAACTGAGCTCAGATGTAGCAGAGGCATCTAGGCTTTTTACTTAAATGTGTTTTTTTTTACATTTCATAGGTGATTGTGGACGGGGGTCCCTCAACTACGGAAGAGAGAAAAAAAAATGTGTTCGAAATAGAATAATATTGAACTCCTCCACTTGAGGAGGAGTCCAAGTATCTGGGGGTCTTGTTCATGAATGACAGAAAAATGGAGGGGGTGAGCAATAGGCGGATTGGTAGGGTGTCTGCAGTTATGCGGGCGTTGTACAAATCTATGGTGGTGAAGAGAGAGCTGACCCGAAAGGCAAAGCTCTCAATTTACCAGATGATCCATGTTTCTACCCTCATCTATGACCACAAAGTCTGGGTGGTGACCTAAAGAACGAGATCACAGATACAAGCTAATGAAATGAGTTTCCTCCGTAGGGTGGCTGGGCTCTCCCTCAGAGATAGGGTGAGAAGCTTAGTCATCTGGAGGGGGCTCAGAGTAGAGCCACTGAACCTTCACATTGAGAGAAGTCAGTTGAGGTTGCTCAGGTATCTGGTCAGGATGCCTCCTTGACCCTCCCTGGTGAGATGTTCCAGGCACGTCCAACCGGTGAGGAGGCCCAGAGGAAGTCCCAGGACACGCTTGAGCGACTATGTCTCTCGGCTGGCCTGGGAACATTTTGAGATTCTTCCCGAGGAGCTGGCCCAAGTAGAGGAGGAGAGGAAAGTCTGGGTCCTATGCTTAAGCTGCTGCCCCTGGGACCCGACCCCAGATAAGTGGAGGATGATGGATGGATGTATAGAATGATATAGACAGTGTCTAGCAAACATTTTATATGAAAAGAAAATGTCAGGACACAACCTCAGTGCATCTTATTAAGATTTTTGTGTAACAGACCAACACCACAAACTTCATAAATGTGAAGTGGAAGGAGAATAATAAATGCATTTTGGAACCTTTTATGAATAAAAGTCATAAAAATGTGTTATACGTGTATGCTTAGCCCAAAGCCTCAAAACAAAGGTCACCCAGCTTTTAGAGCTATGTCTTTAACATCTTTTTACACCTATGGAGGGAAAGGTTTGCCTATTTTCTTTAAAATAGCTAAAACTCAAATAGAATTAAGATACTGTGAAAACAAGCGTTATCATACATTCTGAGTTGGATTTAATGCCATACTAATACATGAATAGGATTCACATCAAACTATTCCTACTTTTGTCTGGCTGTGTCTTTAAAGTCAACTCTGGTGCACTTTAACAATTACAATACATTAGACAAATATGTTTGAGTAAAAGACATGGACTACAAATGAATGCTATATTTCAGATGGTATTCATGAAAAAATGTGAAACAATGTAATACTTTCCACAATAATTCAACTTACAGTTTAGTCACAAACAAATTCTGTAAGGTAATTCTGCCGTTGACTTTCAGGAGCCATAACTATAGTTCATAAGGTATATTTTCATAAATTACAATATGGAAATGTAATTTTTCAATCATTGAGCTCTAAGGCAAATGATCTTCACATTTAAATCGGCATATGTTTTTTTAAATGTTTTTTATGATGCAATTAAGAGGACCATATTACTAGGGTAACTACAACAACATTTACAAAACTCCTTAAAGAATAATTAGTGCAAGCTACATCCATCCATTTTCTTAACCTATCTCCAGCTGTCAACGGGCGAGAAGCGGGGTACAACCTGGACAGGTTGCCAGTCCATCACAGGGCCACATAGAGACAGACAGGATAAAAAAGAATGCACACACTCATGCCTAAGGACAATTTGGAGAGATTAATTAACCTGACAGTCATGTTTTTGGGACTGTGGGAGGAAGCCAGAGTACCCAGAGGGAACCCATGCATGCACAGGGAGAACATGCAAACTCCATGCAGATACACCCTGGGGATATGAACCTACAACCTTCTTGCTGCAATGCAACAGTGCTAACCACTGCACCACCGTGCAGCCTGTGCAAGCTACAGCAACAATTAATTTCCCTATGGGATCAATAAAATATGAATTAAATATTAATGTGAGGTTCTGAATACTAATTTAGGTTTTTCAGTCAAGTTTGTAGCCAGGAAATTTGATTCAAGAAACATATTTCCCAATTGAAAATAAAAGAAATTAGTTGTAAACCTTCCACTCATGCCCTCTCCAAAACATGCACACAGAATTCAGAATTGCTACTGTATGGTAAAATAATGAAGAAATTAATCTTAAGGATAGTGAAGACAGTGTCCCTGGAAAGGGTTATCTGGAACCCTTTATCTGTTTATATACAGAATATATATATATATATATATATATATATATATATATATATATAATACAACTTATAACAAAAAATTACAACAATTTTAGGTGCTCATAATGTATCAAGTCAGTCTTTCAACCAGTGGTGAAATTTTACCAATTAAAAAAAAAAATTGCAATAAAATCCCCCGAAACTGAAGGGATCACTCTGTTGCATGTTTTACCCTTATTTAAGTAAATATCCATAAATCCATCCATACTCTATGCCAACCTATCCTTCCTGGGGGCTGGTACCCATCCCCAAGGCAAGAAGGAGTGTATACCTACAGTATGCGCAGAAATTTGTGCTATCACAAACTGAATTTAGGTTTGTTCAGTTTGAATATCCATTATGTCACATGGCCCCAAATAAACATAAACAGATAATTAATATGAATATTTACTTAATGCAAGTGGTCTAAATAAACTAAGGTATCATCAAACAATTTAATTAAAAAAGCAAATTAAGAAGAAGTTCAAGTTATGTTACTTTATTCCAAGGAGTGTTTATATCTGAAAATATGGATATCAGTTTACAGCTAAGGAACTCCATAAATCCATTTCTAAGAAAGTTATAGTATATATAAACATAAAAATAATAACAACTGACATTTTGTATGATTGGTATGCTGTAACCTGTAGAAGATGAAGAAACTGCCAGACGACACGGTTAAAAGCATAACCTTCCATCGGGTTCACCGACTCGGAGGTAAGAAGCCCAACAACACCCGCCCGCGACCAATTGTTGCAAAATTTGAACATTTTAAACAAAAAGAACATGTCAAAGGACGCGGGAGAGAGCTACGGGGGACGAATTACAGCGTTAATGATCAGTTTCCGAAAGAAATCCTGGACAGAAGACGCGTGTTATTTCCAATTAGAAAAAAACATATTAGTGAGGGCTGTAGGGCTACGGTTAGTGTGGATAAACTGTATGTTAACGGTCAGCTGTTTAGGGACCCTCAGGTTACTCCTTGGCTTTATTAGTCATATTTAACAGAACCAAGACAGAATTAGCTTTATCAGACAACTATAGTTTAAAAAAAAGCACAGCTCAGCAGGCTGTTTTTGTTTGTTAATGTGGGTAGGGGCAGGGCTGTGCACTTTTTTTTTTTTCTTTCATTTTTTCTTTTTCACTATTATCTTTCTCACATGTGTACAACCAAATCTCTTTATCACCTTTTTTCCTTTTTCTCTCTCACACACACAGACTTTTATCATGGCATATTCATGTTTTTCCATCATACTTTCATTCTGTACACACCTGTATGGTGCATTATTTGCCTCGCTTTATCTCTGCTTCTGGTTTTTTTTCAATCTGGCAACCCCATGGACAAACCAAAATTACACCTATATTCATCCTTGGCGATAGTACATATCTAAGGTTTATCTTAGCTCTATGAATCCTGTAAAATTTATAACATGGAATATTCGCGGCGCTAGCTCCAGAGATAAAACCATTAAGATTTTCAACCATCTTACAAGACTGAAGGCAGATGTCGTCTTACTACAGGAGACTCATAAATCAAGTTCAACAGCTAATGATTTAAAAACACCAGAGTATCCTAATATATTTTCTTCATGCTATAACTCTAGACAACGAGGAGTAGCAATATTAATAAATAGAAATACTAATTTTAAAGTAATAGACACAGCTACAGATCCAGAAGGTAGATTTATAATATTAAAACTATTTATAAATAACCAAAAGTTATGTATAGTTAGTATATATGGTCCAAATGTTGACGACCCCTCATTCTTTCATACTTTCTTCTCGGTTCTGGCTAATCACATGGATTGCTCACTTGTTCTTGGGGGAGACTTCAACTTTGGACTAAATGAAGAAATAGACAGGCTCAGTACAGCAGGGACTCAGCGCAGATGGCAATCCATAGATATAGTTAAACAGTACATGAGCGATTATGGACTCTGCGATGCATGGCGATCGCTTCATCCCAACGACAGAAAATACACTTTTTACTCAAACGTACATCATTCTTATTCTAGATTGGACTATTTGTTAGTCAGCAGCTCACTGTTGAATGACATTTCAGACACTGAGATACATCCTATAGTGATCAGCGATCACGCTCCTGTTTCTTTAAATTTAGCAAATAAAATTGCAACCCTTCAATATAAAAATTGGAGATTTAATACATCATTACTTAAGGATAAAGAATTTATTAAATATATTGAAAAAGAATGGGCTTCATACATGGAATTTAATGATCTCCCTGGTATGTCGCCATCCACTCTATGGGAAGCAGGGAAAGCTGTGATTAGAGGTAAAATAATTTCATTCTCATCAAATAAAAAGAGAACAGAAAATAAACATGTTCAGGAATTAGAAGAAACTATTAAATCATTAGAACCTTCCCTGGATAAAGAGAGCTTAAGTAAAATAAGGAAAGCAAAATTAGAGTTAAATGAAATTATTAATAAAAGGACGCAGTTCTTAATCCAAAGACTTAGAATAGAAAACTTTGAACATAGTAATAAATCAGGTAGCTTCTTAGCTAATCAGTTAAAAATAAATAAAGAAAAAACAACTATATCTGCAATCAAAGACAAAACTGGGAATATAATATATGACCCTGAAAAAATAAACAACACTTTCAAAGAATTTTATGAGACGTTATACACACCAGAGATAAACCCTTCAAATAATGATATTGTACAATTTCTGGATAAAATAACTCTTCCTAAACTTTCAGACAGTCAAGCAAAGGCCCTGGATTCACCGCTAACAGTGTCTGAACTCCAGGAGGCCCTCCAATCTATGCCTAATAATAAAGCTCCAGGTCCAGATGGATTTCCAGCAGAGTTCTATAAAGAATTCTGGAATATTCTGGCACCAACATTTTACAAAATGTTACAGGAAACAAAGGAAAATGGTCGAATACCACCAAACATGAATTCTGCCTACATCAATCTTCTATTAAAACCAGGAAAAGACCCTATGTCTCCTACCAGTTATCGTCCGATTTCTCTTATCAATGTGGATCTGAAAATAATTTGCAAAGCTCTTGCAAGAAGGATAGAGAAAATAACACCTCTAATAATCCACCCTGATCAAACAGGTTTTATAAAAGGTAGGCTCTCTTCCACAAATTCACGTAGATTAATAGATTTAATAGATTATTCCCACTGTAAAAACGTCCAAACCAATATATTATCTTTAGATGCAGAAAAAGCATTTGATAGAGTTAACTGGAAATTTTTATTTGCAGCCTTAAATAAATTCGGATTCAGTAATTCTTTTGTAAACTGGTTAAAAATATTATACAGCTCACCAACAGCATGTATTAGGACCAATAATCAAACATCATCAAGGTTCTTTCTTCAGAGAGGTACCAGGCAGGGATGTCCACTTTCTCCCTCCCTCTTTGCTATTTTTATTGAACCATTAGCAGCAGCAATCAGGCAAAATAATAATGTTAAAGGTATACAATGCAACAAAATAGAACATAAAATCAGTTTATACGCAGATGATGTACTACTTTTTCTACAGCATTCACAAACTTCCTTGTATCAGGTAATTGAGTTAATAAAATCTTACTCAAGAGTTTCAGACTATTCCATAAATTGGTTAAAATCTACAGTCCTTCCAATCAACTGTTCTTACCAGAGTCCTGTTGCTTTACAGCTCCGGTCGGGAAATATTACATATCTAGGTATCCATATCTCACCAAGACTGGCAGACTTATCTAAGCTAAACTACGTCCCACTTTTAAAAAAAGTGGAAGATGATCTGGCAAGATGGAAATCCCTTCCAATATCACTTATTGGAAGGGTAGCTACAATAAAAATGATGGTTTTGCCTAGAATCAATTATTTATTCTCAATGATCCCAAGCAAACCATCACCTGATTGGTTTAGATCTCTGGACTCTTCTGTTTCTAAATTCCTTTGGAAAGATAAACCCCCACGTATCAGCTTAAAAACACTACAGAAGTCCAAAGATAAAGGAGGTCTAGACCTACCAAACTTTCGTCATTATTTCTTAGCCAACAGACTCCAATACACATCAAGATGGGTAAAACACAGTTATATCGATGAGTGCTGGGTAGATGTAGAACAGACACTATGCAATAAGATAAAACTTTCAGATCTACCTTTTGTTAGCTCAAATATAAAACAAAATGAATGTTTCAAAAGTATAAATATCAGCTCCTCTCTGACAGCTTGGTGGGAATTTCTTAAAATGACAAAGACCTCACTAGTCCCATGCAGGCGTACACCCATCTGGAATAACCCGGATATCTTACAAAAAAAATGCATGATTAACTTTCCAGGCTGGAGTTGTAAAGGAATTGAATACCTGGAGCATATATTTGATGGAACAGACTTTATCCCCTTTAATACATTGGTTACACAATTCGGAATTAACAAGAATAAATTCTTAGAATACCAACAAATTAAATCAATTATAAAAAATAAATTTAGGCTCAATACAGTTGATTTACAAATTCCAGGAAAAGTTTTAGACTTCCTTAATCTTAACCCTCCCAAACTGCTATCTAAAATATACAAAACATTAAATAGAATAGATGAATCAATAGCCCTTCCTATTTCAAAATGGGAGATGGACTTGTCCATCTCAATAGACCAAAACCTCTGGTCTCAAATTTCATTAAGAACCTTCAAATTTCTTAAGAATCCTAATCTACGATTAATACAATATAAAATCCTTCATAGAGTGCATTATACAGGGCAACGGATGTTCAAGATGGGTTATACGCCGTCTGATACCTGTTTACAATGTACAAGCAATCTACCAGACAATTATATTCATGCTCTTTGGTTCTGCCCACCTGTTAAGAAATATTGGTACCAGATATGTGAAGATCTATCAAAGTGTCTGAAATGTAATATCACACCTGCTCCCAGAGTTTGCTTGCTGGGAAATATAGATGAAGTTACCATGGATACAAAGTCTATGCAATTATTTTACATCGCCTTATGCATCGCTAAGAAAAATATCCTCTTGAACTGGAAAAATAAAAATACTCTGAATATTAATCAATATAGAGATCTCCTTCTGGATTACATTGGTCTAGAAACGGCATCTGCCTCCACATCTGATCAATCTTTCTGGTCACCCTTGATCAGTTCCATCACCTAGTGGGGTCGGGCCCTTGATTCCGTTCTGTGGGACACGGTTGCCGATGTGGAGCTTAAGGGTTGGTGGTGACTGCGGGGAGGTCCTTGGGGGTGGGTCCGCTTGCGGTTCGGCGATAGGTGCCGAGACCCTCGCCTGGGGTGGGACTTTGGGGTCTTTGTGTGGTGACTCCTAGTGGCTGCATGCGGCGCCTTAGAGGGGTCGTGCTGGCGGACGCGGGTTACTGGCCTGGTGCTGTGCTGCTCTGGGGGGGTCTGGACTGGGCCTGGGGCTCGGGGTTCTGGGGCGGCGCGCCCCCCGGCTGGGGCCCTGGCGGGGCTTGGCCGGGGGGGGCCGCTGCCGTCGGTGCCGGCTGGGGGGGGGCTGTGGTCAGCCGGTGGTTGGCGGGCGCTGCTGCCCTTTCCATCTCCCCGGGCTGGTTCCTGTCGCTTGCTCCCCGGTGGCCGCTTGCCGCGTCCGGGCGTCGGCGAGAGGCCGTGGCGGGTGGCCGGCGTCTCCGGCCCCGATCGGCTATATTCACACTGGACATGGCTCCTGGGTCTTGGTCTTAGCCCTCGCGGGGGTGCTGGGGTGGGGGGCTCTGGCCGTTGTTGGTCGGCCTCCACAGTGACAGACCAGTTGGTGGGGTGTGGGCTGGTGGGTGGACGTGCTGGGTTCTGTTGCCACCCGGCCATCGGGCGGTAGAAGCAAGGCTGGAGGATGTCGGCCTGGGGATTGGCCGCCCGGGACTTCGGTCTGCTCACGGGCCTGGCGCGGCATGTCCGGGGTACCCGAGTCGGTGGTGCGCCGGGTTCCGGCCTCGGCCCGGGGGTCCTCGGACGCTGGCGGTGCCTGGGGCGTCTCTTATTGGCGGGGAGGCTTTTTACCATCTAGCACAGGCGCTCTTTTTAACGGGGTGCGCTTGGGACGGGAGGGGGGAGGGCGTTGAGGGTGAGGGGGGGCTAAACTCAACCTGGGTGTCTAGTGACATGTGTTTTGTTAGCAGTGTGAATGTTGGGGAGGATTTAGGTATGCCCCTGGCATGGGGGCTGGTGGATTGCCGGGGCCCCCATGGGGCTCGGCGGTACCGCTGCCGTGGGCCCCGACTGGACGTGCTGGGGCCTCCCACCCCTGGTGGATCGGGCCGAACGGGGGTGCCTATTGGAGTCAGCAGGGGAGCTGGCTCCCTGGGGTTGGCAATGGTCACCCCAGTTATTTTCTCCCCATCCCCATGCCTCTGTCCACCTGCTCCTTCATTCTACCATTCACAAGGCCTTGGGACGTGGGCACGTCACAGGGGTGCGGGATGGAGCTTCCGTCTTCGCTACCCGGTGGCGGCCTGGGTCCCGATTTTATTGAGCAATTTAGACACTACACTTGCAACATTTACAGGGAACGCACATGTAGGGACCTGGCGGTGTGGCGCCACAGGCGAGACCCCCCCGTTGAGGGGGCCTCGCCTGTGGTGCCGGCATCCACTGGTTAAACGCATCTAGACACTGAGGGCCCGGGGGGGGAGATGGGGGTACCCGGCAGTATTCCCATGTCCCCCCCCCTCTGTTTTAAGTGCACATTAGAACAACACGCAACAACACCACATTGAGCTGGGGGAGAGAGGCTGGGGGGTCTTTCCACACCCCTGTTCGTTGGACCATCAGGGGTCGGAGCCCGGATAGAACATCACGCCGTCTGGTCGGGGTCCTGGGCTGGTGGGCTGCTCTTGCCGGTGTGGGGCCTTGGCGGTCTACTTGTCCCCGTCCTGGTGGGCAAAGGGGTCTGTCTCCTGGGTGCAGGGGCAGGGTTCTCTACTGGGGTGTCTGTCCCTGGGCCTGGGAGTATGGAGTATAGTGTACGTATGGGGGGTATGAATGAGGGTATAGCGTCCTTTTTTCGTATGTCCTGTATTTGTAAGAATGTGTACACAAGAAAGGGAGGGTACGTATGAGTGTCTCTGTCTGTCTATGTCTACCTGTCAGGTTGGGTGTTTGGCTGCTCTCTGGCCTGATGCATCTTCTTCCCTCCCCGTCACTCCCCGTCGGTGATGGTTGCTCCTGCCCGCTGGTTGATGATGACTCTCGATGCCTGGGGCTGGGGGTCCCGGTTGCGGCCCGGCTCGGTCCTGGTGCATGTCGGGCGGGTCCTGGGTGGTCCGGTGTGTCGGGCGGCCGCTGTTTCGGGCCGATGTCCTCCTTGGATTGACTGGGGCACCTCTTATGGGGGTGCCGGGTTTGTAGAATAGGTTGGTGCCGTCCGGTGGATCGGTGGGGACCGTGCCTGGCGCCCAATCCTCCTGCCGGTTCCAGGACTTCAGCTGGCTGGTCTGTTCGCCTGGTGGGGCTGTCCGGCATTGGCTGGGCCCCTGATCTTGGCGCCCCACGTGGGGCGGGATCTGGACCCTGGAGCTGGAAGATCTGGATGTCCAGGTGCCGGCTGGGCGCGGCCTGGGGAGGGCGTACATCCGCTGTGGCTCCCTGGCGTGTGGATGTGTGGGGGCGGGCCGGGTTGTTGGCGGTGGGTACTGGTCCGGGGTGGCGGCGGCGTGTGTTGTCCGTCGGTTGGCTGCGGGTCCTCCTTGCCTGCGGCGGCGGCGGGGGACCCTTGTCGGCTGGTCACTGGTTGGGGCCCCGCTGGGGGGTGGGGTGCCCCTGGTCCCCGTGGCCTCCGGTTCCTGGTCCGGGCCCGCCCTGGCGTAGCCGGTTACCGGCGGAGCCCGTGGGCTCGTCACTGCGATCTCTCGGGCCCCAGCATCGCGGCTGGTGGGTGCTCCCCTGGGGCTTCCATCTGTTCCCCTCTTGGCGGGTGATCGACCCTGCGCTGATCCGCCTGTGGACTCTGTACTCTGTGGGACGCTGGATGCATACATCTCTTGCCTCCTCCATGTCTGTGCCGATTCCTGTAGGACGGATTGACGGTTCCTTACACCAGCTATCAATCACTTGCATGGGGAAACCTTATTCCGACCTGCATGCTCGCACACACATAGGTGTGGGGACATAGGTGAGGACGGACAAATCTTAGGCTGAGGTTATCATCATTAGTTAGTTGTTCACAGGAGCTTACCAGAAACATTTGTATTATGTTCATTAATCAATGCTTGTGTGTAGTGAATGTGTAATTCTTTGTTTATTCTACCAGATCCGAACTATTGGTTTGGTTCTGTACACTTTGTTGTTTTTGTATTACTGTTTCTCTGCCGTCCGGCAGAGGTGGAGGACTGGGATGTTTTGTGTTCTTTATTTACCTCCCTGTCGTGTGTCATCGGTTCGCCCCTCTGTTGGTCCGGTTTCTTTTCTTCACCTTCTTCCTTTCTCCCTTCTTGTCTCAGTTTAATGTCCATGACGTCAGGAAATTGAACCCACAGTAATCACTAATAAAGATTTTTCATACATATACATCAAGTGGCGTACTACAGCGAAGCTGTAATACTCTGCTTGGGAAAGTAAAACTGTTGGGCTTGTACTTGGTACTCAGACACCAATTCTGAGTAGCATACTGCTAGACAGGACACGTTAAAAAAAAAAAAAAAAAAAAAAAAAAAAAAAAAAAAAGAAGATGAAGAAAAATCTTCCTGTTATATATGACATTATATATATATATATATATATATATATATATCTTCAAAACATACAGGCCAAGGGGAACATATGTTGCCGATTCTGTATTTAGAGGAAAACTGCAATGTTATAGTTATGCTAATCTCCCCCCTCCATATTCAGAGTTCTCTAGTTGTGTACAGAATGTTTATATTGTGCCTCTCTAGTTCTTCTCGATAAAGGGTAAATGGTTTTAAATTTCATCACGTCACATGCCAGTGATTTATAAGCCAACATAAACCTATAAATAATGTATGGCAGTCTTTTTTTTCTTGTTTTAAAAATTTATTTCAGTTTAACATTTTGTTTTTGTGTTTGAATGTAGGCTCGATGTACAAGTATACATACAAGGAGGAATTCAAGCCGTAGACAAAAATTCAGTTGAACCATCCATCAGCAGTTTCAGTGCCTGTAGCTTCTGCTAAATACTGGTGCATGTTTGAATATGTTACATAGCTCTAAAGAATAAGAAGGTGAAGTTCCTGTGTGGATTATGTAATATTATGTAAATATCAAACAGTTTTTCTTACTTACGTATAGTATTTATTGAAGGCACATTACTAATAATAAATAGAGAGATGCGCATGCACAGTGTGGTATTGTTCTTTTTTTTTGGTGGGGGTGGTGGGGGGTGCACTACAGAGCAGTTGTGCTTATGGCACCTGAATGACTAGCACTGGCCCTGATTAGCAAATCAGTGTGCCTGTTCATAAAATGACCACTAGTTATGTGAAAGTTACGACTACTAGAAAATCAGACAGATGTGGACTGGATAAAGGGATGGTGGCATCTTTAGAAAAGGGAAAAGAAACAGATATGAAGGATTAAGAAAGAAAGAAAGAAACCAGACATATTCAACAGCAGACAGACACTGATTGACGACACAAAGAGAAAGGCAGAAAGCTGAGAGAAGGCTGACATACAACAACAGACAAACAGATGTGGAAAAAGGCTGAAAAGGCAAATATGGAAGAGTGACAGAGTGACACACTCCCCAGGCAGGCTTTCTCCCCAAGTCATCACCTCAACACCACAATACCACAAAAGGACTCCAAAACACATGGGTCCATGGTGTCTGTACAATGGACTATTATCAGCTGAAAAAAAAATTCAACTCGAAAGTCTCTCAGACTTCAAAGCAAACAAAACTACACATGTACTTTTGACTCTGACTACCATTTTGGCGATAAATATCTGCAGATTATATTACTTTTTTGTAGGGAACGTACACGGCTGCTTGTGCACCATCAGGAAATTCCAGGGGATGTTTTCAATAAGGATGGGTTGCAGCAGCCAGGGAAGTGGCAAATGAAAACCTGCTGAAGCACATCATGGAGCTCCACAGACACACTGTTTGTCCATGTGGTCCTCCCCTATTTAGCACAGATACTTCACATGTGCCTGTGGGTAGGATTACAGCTGCTTTGTAACCCAAAGAGCAGAGACAACTGAGGTCTGTAATAAACAAAAAAAATGTTTATTGAGCCTTTAGAACGCATTTGTTGGCTAAAGATTAAGCTTTTATCATCTGGTGATACCATGATAGTTTTTTTTTAAGAGGAAACTGTGATGCATGTCTTTTTGGCCTTTAGAACGCTTCGTCATGTATTCTCCTGATTGGCCTCCATTACACAATCCTAATAGTAATAGTGAACAGCCGTGACCACATTTCAGCACGGGAATGGGATCAGAGACTTGGAGGACACAGAGGCCAATGCAGGAGAAGGGAGATGGAAAAGTAGAAATAACGGTCTGATTAAGATCAGCTTCGTAACACAGTCCACAGTAATAGTCTAACTGGTTAATGAAGATAATACTTTTTTTTTTGATTTTCAGGCTGCATTCCAAATGGTATATCAGGGCTCTTTCTAGCACTCGCCACAAGTGTGCTGTAGCGAGCTCCAACTTTCTGCAATTGGCGATAAGCAAATAGTTGCTTTTTATGGTTTATGATTAATGTACCACTTCCAACCCAGGAACGTGAATTGTAGAAAATTTTGAAAACTGCGGGTTGGAGTACTGATGAACTGACACACCTCCCGTGGTGCATTTGAAGCTACATATATAGGTCAGGTAGGGTGTTTCATTAGAATACCTGTTAGCTATGCAACTGCTTCACCTGCTTGTTTATGGGAAAAATGTGGGATATTTCTGGTTAAAGAAAGAAACACCAACAATAAAATGCTATTGGACTATAAGCTCAAATATTAGCAGTGTGTTGATTAATGCACTTGCTTTTGGTAGAACAGTGCTTTAAAGAAATGTATTAATTTCTACACTTTTTGAGTCACTAGTTTGTTTGTTTTTTGGTAGAAAATGTGCTATTTGTTTATTTAGTCAGTCAGATAGGAGTATGTTACATGTATTTAAGTTGACAAAGACTGTACCAATAACAAGTGTACACAGTGAAATATCTTCTGCCTAAGCCTGTAATATATCACATTTGAGTTCAGTATAAACTATGGATTTTTCATTTTTAACCAGCACTATGATCAGGTGGTGACTAATACAATTTGTCGATCACTAAATAAATTCATTCACAATAGGCCACAGCAGCTAATATATTTTGAGCCCAAGAGAGAACCTCGAATATTAGTCAGAATATGGCTTATTGGGAGTGGTAATCATCTTGCAATTTGAAACTTGTAGTTTTGATTCCAGCTTGCTCTTGCCACATATCCTAACTTTGACAAGGCAGTAGTTGCCTACCAATCTGTATGTGTGATGAATGACTGCAATTGGGTGGATTTGACTCTAGTGTAAAGTGCTGAGAGGTTACTATGACTAGAAAAACATTATATAATTCAGGTATATCAGAAATGGGCTGCACGGTGGTGCAGTGGTTAGCACTGTCGCCTTGCAGCAAGAAGGTTGTGGGTTCGTATCCCAGCCCAGGGTCTTTCTGCATGGAGTTTGCATGTTCTCCGTGCATGCGTGGGTTCACTCCAGGTACTCTGGCTTCCTCCCACATTCCAAAAACATGACTGTCAGGTTAATTGATCACTGTAAATTGTGTGAGTGTGTGCATGGTTGTTTGTCCTGTTTGTCCTGCCCTGTGATGGACTGGCAACCTGTCCAGGGTGTACCCCGCCTCTCGCCCGTTGACAGCTGGAGATAGGCACCAGCACCCCCGTGACCCATAAAGGATTAAGCGGTTAAGAAAATGGATGGATGGATGGTATAGTGCATACATAGTACATGTATTAA
Organism: Apricaphanius iberus; assembly: GCA_028564705.1. NCBI lineage: Eukaryota > Metazoa > Chordata > Actinopteri > Cyprinodontiformes > Aphaniidae > Apricaphanius > Apricaphanius iberus. The sequence goes on from JAPXFQ010002688.1 coordinate 2,062,202, forward strand.
ATTATGCCAACAGCATGTCCTCCTACATTAGTGGTGCCCAAGTTAGGGGCGTTTTTACATGTGTTGCCCTGCCAGAAAACGGGCAGAGAAATATTCTATTTTTTTCTTTCACATGGTACAGATCTCGGCCAGTGCTGGAATCCAGTGTTTCACATGACTACACCAAAACAGCAGGTAGCGGTATACAAAAAATTCTGTAGCTATCCAACAAACATGGGAGTGTGAAGTACCAACGTAATAAAACAAGCGACAGCCTAGAATGTAAACATATTGGTCTAATGGTCAACTGCTACCTGAAGCCGTCTACAGGGTAAGTGTTGTAGTAAACCCGCCGCTTTGTAACATGGTGTGTTGCTGTGGGATGCTTGAACAGCATTGTTTTGGTCTCTTTATTGGTTGTGTGGCGATTCTGTAACTTTGGTCGCCGGTATCGTCACTTCCGTGTGGAGCGTGTGTATCCTCTTAGATACTGTTAGAGTACGGCTTGTGTTCACATGATCCGTATCCACTCGTACCTGGACTCCGATACTACCTCCAAGGCAGGTTTCTCGGGCAATATCCTGGCACGGTCCACGCTGTGTTCACATGTTACGAAACAATTGGATTTGGACCTAATACAGTACCCGACTTGAGTCCCATGTGAAAACGCCCTAAGTCTTTAATGGCTGGTATCCTGCATGTTTAAGGTAATTCCTTTGACAAGCGCACCTGAATCATCTGATAGTTCATTAGCAGCAATTTGGCATGCTAAGGAGGTACTTGGACCTTTTGAATCGGCTGTGTTGGAGCACAAACACACCTAAAACTAGCAGGATAGTAGCCCTTAAGGACTGGATCTGAATACCAATATGCTACATCACTGCCATGGTTGTTGCCAGTGTGTTTTGGCTTTTCCCTTTCCCCAAAATCTGCATGTTACAGACAATTTTCCATTTTGCATTGACTTTGCTACCACAAGATGTGTTGCCAGATTTTTCAAAATTAACTTTATTATTATTATTATTATTAACCAGAGTGGATATTGTGTTCCAAAGTGTCCCTGTCTTACTGTTTGTTTCAATAATTACAGCTAAGTGAGAGCAAAGCCCTTTAAATATTTATTTCACCACAAAGATGCTGAGTTTGTATATTTAAAAAAAATGTAAGTACGAATGAAAATTCAACAAGCATACCCATTTTAGGAGTGATTTAGAGAAGACGAAGAAGATGCAAGTAGACATTAAATGCAGCAGTTCTGAATAAGTTAGAAAACATCAAGACAATACCTTCCAGTTGTAAACTGTGCCAAAACTTTTAAATCACTTATCTTTTTTTTCTTATTCTATACACTGCATTTAAGTAGCTGAACTTTCGTTTAATTTTGTGGTCTTGATCAGAAATTGTGCGTGCTGTAGGTAGAGATTTCTGTATTTTAGCAAAGCAAATTGGGAAAAAATTATATTGTAACAAGCAGAAACAAAAAAGCTTTATACTCTGAATTTTTTTTGAATCTTTGCTATGCTGATGGTTATATGTAACAACATGGTTTCAGGTTTTAAATTAGGCACTGTTTACACAGAGACAAAATGGGTATATTTTCTTAAACAGTCTGTAAAAACAACACCACTATAATAACAAAGTTATCCACACAATTCCACACAACTGGATTAAGCTGCTGTAGTACCTATGCCGGGCCCATTGGTGGCATTGTCAAACTGCCAGAAAAGACACAGAGAAGAACACAGAGCATGTGCAGTCAACCCGGTGGATCAAGCTTCAAATGAGAGCTTTATTCAAAAGCATATAGTGTCTATGGTTCTCTGGATCCATTTTTTGCTGCTGGTTATAGAGAAGGGACAGTAAATTGTATTCTAGGATCCATAATAAGGTCATTATTTGCCTTCTGATTTGATTTGACCTGTCGAATGCTGGGAGAAGTGATGTCAACTCCCGGAGCTATATATGAATGGGGTGAGCTCATAATCATAGAGACAATGTAGGTGTTGTGAGACCTTTTCACTTTCTGACCTGCTTTCAAACATGATTATGATTCCTGAAACATGGCTTATTGTAGATGAGACACCTATTTAATTAAATTTTTATCACAGTGATGTCTCAAACATATTGCTTAAAACACATATTTAATAGCAGAATGCCCATAAATTCATAAATGGGACCTAACCCATTTATTCCAACATTACAATCAAAGTGTATGGTGCAACCTTACTTAGAGTGTGTTGTTTAATCAGAGCACAAAATTAGCTGGATAGAATAACAGCAGTCCAGTCCAAAAGCCACAAAAAGCTTCGGGATCATAAACCCAAAGTAAAGAACCAGTATTCATACATTAATCATACACTGTCGCTGTCAATAATCTGAAATTCATAACTGTTAATTCTGTCCTTCTGCTTTTTGCAATTGTTTTTTTTTTCTTGCAAACAGGGTTTCTTTTCCTTTAAGTCAGCTTTTCAGCAAAGTAGTGTTAGGCTTTTAGTTTATTTGTCATCATCTACGCTTTGAAGTAAACCGGAAATCTTTTTTTTTTTTTTTTCAAGAAAATACAATCAATTGATTTTCGGAGAATGTATGTGACTGAAAAACGTAGTATTTCATTCTTTTATGCTTGTAAGAGAGTTCAGCTCAGCAAGCAGAGATGAGTTTTATCTGCTTGAATCACTTTATAGACATGCTATATGCTACTGTATAGTTTAATTAGTTACCGAATAAGTTCCTTCATTTTTGTTGCTACAGCTTGGTAACTTTTGAAACTTTGACCTGAAATCTGCACAAGTCCATCTCTGTGAGTGTTGTTTTCTTCATATAAAATCAGTGGTTAAACAAAAATTGCAAAAGAAGAGACTTTAATACAGATTTATGCAGAAATGTGGTGATAAACACAAAGTAGTAACCATAAACCGGAAAGTCTGCACCAGAAACTGTATTAACATTTAAAATATTATATAATCCATATTATGATTATTTGTGATCAGCCAGAAATGAGCCTGTAGTTTTATGTTCTGAGGTAAGATTTAATTGTATGTGATCACAAACAATCTACGCCCACATTTGCCCTGAAAATGTCTTTTATCCATCTCCCTCAGCTCTATTTACTTTAAAAATTTGTCTGGATAACCTTAAACCTCCCAAAACCTCACCCTTTTATATTCCGTCCTTACTCAGAATGTGCTCTGTTGTGAAATTATTAGAGGAAACTCTTGAAAAAATAACAGTAATCATCCCTGCTCTAAGAACAAGTTCCAAAATGTTGAAGGGGAAATGTAAGAAAAGCCAGATTCTAGGGAGTCCGGGTTGCCACATGATATAAACTGGCATCACTGGATGATAACATTTCATTGCTGGCCATGGCCAGGGGGAAACTAGGACTAGTAAAGACATTTACAGGACTGTAAAGATGTGTATCAGCAGTCTAAACTGAGACGTGAGAGAAAGGAAGTGATTTAAAATGTGGAAAAGATTTTTGAGGATTTTTAAATGTTTTTGTTTGAAACTTGAAACTTGTTCAAACAGCTTTTTTTGTTTGTTTTGTTTACAGTTTTCAAGAGCTGTAAAAATGTGGTCATGGAATTCAAACCATGCTTTTATTTCGCAGCATGTCTGTAACTAATTTCTACAGATTTAAGTTTGGTTTTAGGTGACATATACATTACTTATTTATATCGGAATACCCTAAACTCACATCATCCTAATATTACATAAACCAATTATGATTAATACGCATTTTTAAATTTATGTTTATTAGATTTCAAAGAAATCCAATTTAAAGTCAAGCACAAATTGCATGTAGCACGAATGTTCAAATGAAAAGTCGTTAAATGTGATCTCATGTGTGCATGCAGCACTACGTTATACACCTTTGAATGTATCGCTTTGTGTTTGCATGTGTGTAACCCTAAGCACATGTGTGTCAGCTCACTCGGCAGGCACAGCGTAATGTAATGGTTCCTATCACTTCACACTAGCTGTCAGTCTTGTCACATGTCGTGACTGCAGCCTGCAGGTGACCCAACACACGTTCACCTCTAAAACGTGTGGTTGGACATACTGTATTTTTCCAGTATGCTTAAAAAGGAGGCATGGAAAAATTCTCAGTCATTCTTTCCTTGAACAACACTTTTACCTGAAATCTTACTGAACCATATTAAAATATGCATTATGTAAAAATCTGAATGGTAATGTGAACATTTTGTGATTCCCCTCTTCATAGTTAAATTTGAAGCACCTTCATCTTGTTTGATGTAATTCGCCCTATTTTCACACACACGAAAAAGAATTAAAGAAAACCTATTAAAACATAAAGGAACATGCAATTACAGTTAATCCCAACATTGTTCATACCCTTGTGGGATTAAGGCTAAAAGGGTTTTAAAAAATATACATTTTTTTTGCCGTTATGTTTCTTCCGATTAGAAGTTATATTTAGATATTGGAGTGGCTAAATCTGAGTCTAATCTGACAGAGCATCTGCGAGGAGGGGTAAAGATTATGATGATGTCTAGGGTGCCTTTTAACCTTAAAGACATGAAGCTTATCACCATCATTCATCCATCCATCGCCAGCTCTCATTATGAAAGAGAAATCAACAAAAAGGCCAGTGGAAATGTGCAAAAAGTGGTCAGCAATTATAAGTCTACTCTTATTGCTGTTAGGCCAATGAAGATTTTTCCACTGGTCATTGAGAAGGGTATAAATAAAAATGTTCGACATGATATTTTTAAGTAAAAGGTAAATAAAAACATATTTTTACATTGTTTTATCTTTTAAACAACCCCTGCCTCATTTCCTTTTAGAAACAAAATTGTTGGTAGAATGACAACAGTTTTAGGTGTAAATCTGGCAGAAGTTTAAATAGTTTGTTAATAGTTTGTAAAACATTAAATCTCATTCTTTTTTTTTACTTAACCTCACCTCTCAGGCCTTTTGGTCCTAAACTGATATAGACTCCAGATATCAATTGACTATTTGCTGTTTCATCTACACTGTGTGTAACAATTGAATTTCTTTACCACTTGTTTCTTCAGGCAATTAACATTTATGTGGTATTACTTCCATCCATTCCCCCGTTTAATGCATACTAGCAGTGTTTAGTTATGTCTGTGCAGAGACATTTTTAGCAGCTAGATAGCAGCTAGATGCAACAGTCCAAAAATCACAAATGAAACTGGGACCACCAAAACCTAAAGGAAAGAAGCAGGAATTTGATGTTAATAATATGCTGTGGCGCGCACTTACGTGCACTCACATGTTGGTACACCTACATATACAGTACACAGCCCGGGAGTACCACCCTTTTGGACATTAGAACACAGAGATACACAGTTGTAAAGGAAGCAGGCACACCACCTGTTTGCATGTCCCTATTTACACGCATACTTTTCCAGGAAACAATACCACCATTTGAAATTGAAATAAACAAGCTATTGGTCTCCTAATTTCTGAGGTGGGTGCTGGCTGTAATCAGGACTTCTGTCCAAGTGTGTCTCTCTGTGCTTTTGCATGTATGAACATGAGCTATGCATACCAAAGTCCTGGGACCCATTGGGTCAGTTTTACTTTAAATCACTAGTAACAAGGAATTTGTTAAACATAAACGGACATCTAAACTGACAGAAATATTTCCAGATCTCAGGAAACCTGATCTCTATTGTTCACAATTACACACAAACACAAACCCTTGGCTCAAACAACAATGGACTTAAGAAGAACTCACTGAATCCAAAAATAGAATCAGATCGGTCTAATGATGGACTTGTGAGTGTGGCCCGAAGCAAGAGATACCAACAACAACTTGCAACCAGCAAGTCAAAGAACAGCAGTGTTAACATAACCCTTACTTGACAATTAACAATAGACATTAATGCGGTCTCCAGATGTTGTCTTAGGACATGCTATACCTGCACCAAAAGCGAAAAAGAAAGTCTGGTTGGGATTCCTCTGCAGCAGTGCAGAGACACGTCGAGCCATTCGTTCGTTGCGTTTGTAGATGAGCTCTTGGCGGAAGTAGTTGTCGATCTGAATGGCGGTCATACGGTCATGCGCTGGCAGAGAACTGTTGATGAAGTGAGGAAGCTGAAATAGAAAAAAGGAATGTAAGAAAACTTTTCATTAAAAATCTATGCCAAACGTAACAGATAATGAATGCTTCAAAGCACTTTCAAATCTGAGGTGTTTATTCCATCCATCCATTTTCCCAGGCGAGAGGCGGGGTACACCCTGCACAGGTCGCCAGTACATCACAGGGCCACATAGAGACAGACAGGACAAACAAACATGCACGCACACACCCACACCTAAGGACAATTTAGAGTTATGAATTAACCTGGTGAGGTTCATAGTGAAGATGTATACACATCAATCACACTGAGATGCAAACAAAACAACTGTACCGAGAACATCTGGAGAAGTTGGTCTTGATACAGAACATCGATCCAGCAAAGCTACTAGTAGTATGATGCAAGCTAAGTTTTTTAAACAAAATCTCTTTTTTTATAAATTAAGTGACTATAATTGAGCATCCAGGCTGCGTATTTGCTATGCTCACTTTTGAAAAGAAATCCCTACAGATGCCTGTTGATGCCAATTATGAACTAAGAGTCCACATCATTCGCACAGTCTTCTATGCTACTGTGGAATAAATGAAATTGGTGACAGAATGCTTGTTTGTGTCCCGTGTTGAACAAATGTGTTTATCTGGATTTTATTACAGTGTGACAAGAAGACACATGCAGAACACACATTGCTTTGCTGTCTAAGTGAGTTACAGGTTGACAGGACAGAATAATGGCAGAAAATGGTGGGCAAATGTGTGTTTATTTTATAGTGAATGGTGTGTAAATATATGGAGGGAGGAAGTTGGTTTCTCACACATTTCCCCTCATTCCATTTATTTTTATTTTTTTATGTCTGTTTTACATAAACGCTGACTGGCTTTGATTTTATTATAAAAAGTACCATACACAATTTACTTTAATGTGAGCACCATAACATAAAAATGTTCCTTGTGAAATCTTTGCCATTGTCAACCTATTGGTGGCAATGGCTTTAAAATATTTAAATAAAAAAGTGGTTCATATTTACTTCACACTCAGCTTCGAACCGCTCCAACGAGAGCTGTAGATCACGTTCGGATGAAGCCAACAAGACCACATCATCTGCGAAAAGCACACCTTGACTGTGCCTAGAAATCCTGTCCATAAAAGTTATGAACAGGATCGGTGACAAAGGGAAACCTTGGCGGAGTCCAACTCGCACCGGAAACGGGTCCGATTTACAATGCGAACCAGACTCTGACACCGGTCATACAGGGACCTAACAGCCCATATCAAAGGGCCTGGTACCCCATACTCCCGGAGTACCCCCACAGGACACCCCGAGGGACACGGTCGAACGCCTTCTCCAAGTCCACAAAGCACATGTAGACCGGTTGGGCGAACTCCCACGCACCCTCCAGGTGCCGAGGGTGTAGAGCTTATCCAGTGTTCCACGGCCAGGACGAAAACCACATTGTTCCTCCTGAATCCGAGGTTCGACTATCCGTCGGACCCTCCTCTCCAGAACCCCCGAATAGACCTTACCAGGGAGGCTCAAAAGTGTGATTCCCCCTGTAGTTGTAACACACTCTGTGGTCCCCCTTTTTTATAGAGGGGGACCACCAACCCGGTCTGCCAATCCAAGGGAACTTCCCCGATGTCCACGCAATATTGCAGAGCCGCGTCAACCACCACAGCCCTACAACATCCAGAGCCTTGAGGAACTCCGGACGAATCTCATCCACCCCCGGAGACTTGCCACTGCGGAGCTTTTTAACAACCTCAGTGACTTCAGCACCAGAGATTTGAGAGCCCGTCCCAGTGTCCCCAGACTGCTTCCAAACAGAAAGGTGGGATTGAGGAGATCTTCAAAGTATTCCATCCACCGACTCAAAACGTCCCGCGTTGAGGTCAGCAGGACACCGCCCCCACTGTAAACAGTGTTGGTGGCAGACCGCTTCCCCCCCCTGAGACGCCGGATGGTGGACCAGAATCGCTTCAAAGCCATACAGAAGTCGTTCTCCATGGTCTCTCCAAACTCCTCCCACGCCTGAGTGTTTGTCTCAGCGACCATCCGAGCCGCACTGCGCTTGGCCTGCCGGTACCTATCAGCTGCTTCCGGAGTCCCACAGGCCAAGAAGGCCCGATAAGACTCCTTCTTCAGCTTGACAGCATCCCTCACCATCGGTGTCCACCACAGGGTTTGAAGGTTGCTGGCGGCGTACCTGTCGCGGGCTGTCGTGAATATATGAAAGATATATAAAAAAGGTTCTATATAAGCAAGCATTCCCAAAGCGCTGGTTTCCTGCTGTCATCAGAGTGGAACGTTGCTTCTCCCCGGCCGGATTACGCACTTTGGTCAAGTGAGAGTCTCTCTCTGGCCATATTCGATGCGTCCCTCCATGTTGGTTGGTTTAAACACCTCTCAATCAGCTTCATTGCAGTCCTCCTCCCACCTGACTGGACAGCGAAAAGGCAAGAGGAGCACCGCAAAATTTAAAACCAATCAGGAACCTGAAAGCTGTCTCTCGTTCGGCTCTCCAAGTCGTGCTTAAGGGGAGAAACTGCTCGATCCCTCCAGCCACTGGCTCTCTAAAGCCTGATCAAAGAAAGAAACTGCCTGACCCCTGTCAGGTGCGCGGGCTGGTCGTTCGTATCTACCAGAACCCTGTTCATTGCTAGTAAAACTTCATTAGAGTGCTGGTTGTGCCACCAGCCGTCCTTTCTCTCCCTTTTTTCTCCATCCAAACGAGTGGATTAACCTCTTTCCTTCCCTTTGTCAGTCGCGTTTTTCGAAGACTCGAAAATGAACCCTTTGTTTCAACCCATAGTTCTTTGTTAGTCAAAAGCTAAGCTAGTGATAAGAACACACTGTCCCTTTGTTTCAAATAGACCAGTGGTAAATTGTCCTAATTAATACCCCCCCACCGTTCAGCATCAGGTCGTCCACGTCCAGATATCCATGCCACCCGGGTCTCCTTCGCAAAGGGAGAGGTTCCCCCTTGACTGCTGTGCCCGAGGATTCGTGCGACACAGATCAGGCTGGGGTAGGGGCAAAGCTCACAGAGATGATCAGCACGGCAATAAAACTAGAGTAAACATCGGTATCGCATTCTGGCAATGGAAATAACTGAAGGACGATTATAGTCTAAGGAGTCACTTTAAGTTTGGATGCTTTTTGCTGGACAAGTAAAAATATTCACAGTAATGTCTTTTTCCAACTAGAGACAGTCACGGCAATATGGTGTAAAACTACCCAGAAATTTGTTTTAAAAAATTCCATTGAGGTAATTCCGTCTAACGATATAGTTTATTCATTTAAAAAAAACATGAATAATATCATTAACCTACAAAATACTGAAAACTTTCACCATTCATAAAAAAATGCTGTTTTACACATTTACCTTTTCACTTGTCATTGATCAGTGATGAGAGTCTGATGTGCTTGTCATTTTTATGAATATATGATTTCGCTGGAGATTGAACGATCTGGGGATGTAATAATAAAAGCTTGCACAATTCCGATTTTTGGCCTTTATCGCCATTCGTTCGTAAGGTCATCACCCAAACATAAAAATACCACTTGTTTGCAATGATTAGGTATGTATTGCCCTTTGTCACCAGGGAAACTGAAATGTTATGGAGAGGATATTTAGTATTATCCACACTGGCCAGGATCACAGTCGTAAGGAACACCAAACTTCTGCTAAACATGGCATGTCATGTAAAAATATTAGCGAGAACTGGAGCAAACGTTTTGCTTCTTTGAATCACAGTTTCTGGAGGCCTTTGGACCTCATATGTTTTAAAAAATGCATGTGAAGTCCAGAGGCCCGACTTGTCATAGATCATGCTACAACAGTGGGCTCTGTAGTCGAGTATCTGATTGCTTAACCAAGTGTTCAGGAATGTTGATGTATTTCATTATGACACAAGGAACAGGGGCAAACTGTTGCCATATAAAAAAAATTTATGGATATAGCTGAAGCCATGACTGCAGGTGAAACTAAAAGCTAATTCGCAATTAATGGTCCCCTAGGTTAAAGAGATGGATGAGCATACCATAAGCGAGATGGGAATAATGAAACATGTGTGTTATGTTTTGGCATGAGAAAAAAGGGCATGGAGTGCACACTTTATATGATTCTATAGTGTAAATTATTAAGAGTCTCTAATGTAAACTTTTGAGTTGAGGTTGCGTGGTGTGTGGTTGTTTCATGCAACTTTAGGGTCAATGAGGGAGGTTGATAATGAAGTAAACTACAAGAAGGGCTCTTTGTGTAACCATTACAGCACTAGCTTGTGGATGTTCAGAATTTGTGTATATGTGTTAAGCACTGAATAACCTTTTGACAGCTCTAAAGAAACGATGATGGTAGCTTTCAGCAAAGGAGCTGAGTCAATGTTAGTAAGAGGTGAGAAGATGAGTTTTTAGTTACATTCATAGCTATTAAAGTGTCAGACTATCAAGTAACTCGGGGTTGAGTAGGATTAATGTGGCACTTTGCAGATTTATAGAACTGAAGTGTAAGCCTAAATGTTTGAGGTGATGATTATGTAATGGCAGAAGAGCAGGGATGACATGTACATTATGCCAACTTTAGTCTTGACAGATTTGGGTTTTGAACACTTACGGCAGATACTGTTAGATTTAGGTTGAAAATAGCTGGTGAAAATCACATATTAAACACTTAAAGAAGTTCCTCATACTTCAGGTTAGGGGTTCTTAATCTGATATTAGCTACTCAAAACGACACAAAGTATAGTTTTGTATGAGTGCCTGATCTTTATCTGATAACCAGTTTATAGGATTATTTACTGATAATCCAGTTTCCATCAAATATTTATCAATTTATGAAAAACAAATTTACATTCTTTATTTATACTATGGAAATTGCAGGAATTCTCATTTTTATTTGCATTTCTGACAAAACCAGCTTCTGTAGGCAGATTACAGCACAGAGTCTATTACTTTCTGTAGAGAAGTTAATATGATAATAATTATCTGGGGTTGGAAAGAAGAGTACAGATTACAAAGTACAGGGCCAATGGCAAGTTTTTCACTAAATAATCTTTCAAAGCTGAAGCACTCACAACCTGATTAACATCGACATGCAACATTTCAACAGAAGTCTCTGCTGATGTTCAGCTTGCAGGAAACACTGCCTCAGAACATAAAACTAAATAAGCTTTGCCAAGCATCTGCAGAAAATTAAACAAATTTAGAGGTTTACTGATGATGTATGTTATGATGGCGGCTTCTTGGTTTCCAAATGAGCAGTAATCAGGGCAATACAGTCCACTTTAGTCCTAGAATTAAAGTACTTTGCTATCTGACAGATATTTTGACCAAAAACCTTTACATATTTAGAGGAATAGTCTTGTTTGAGCATTGTTTGATAGCTTACATCTTGGTAAGTAATAACATGTGGAAGATAATATCTAATTCTGTCTTTTTGGCTAGCTAAAGCGATAACATTTGTATTGTGTATAACGTGTTTTTTTTAATGTTCTCTAGTGAAACTCCAGGAAACCCAGAACATTAAACTGATTTCAGTAGCTCTTCAAAACAAATGAATTTAAGAAAAAGCAACACAACATGCTGCCTCCTGATACATTAGATCCAGAGTAATGTAACAAACCTGTGAGGTGTCATGGTTGAAGATGATAGAGTTAAGATCCCCACAATTGTAGTGTGCGATCAGATCTTCTGTAGTGTAGGATCCTTGCAGGCTGCCCGCTCGGACACCCTCATGCTGCAACAGCGTCTGGTTCAATGCAAACAATACCTGCAAACAAAAAGATAAAAGAAAATGAAAGATTTAGGCTTATTTACTGTACTCTTACTCTAGAGGGGAGATGGATTGAACAGTGCTTAATGACATGCACAAAAGTCGGAAGATTGTTCAATAAGCAAACACTGTTTTAAACTTCTTCACAATATTATCACTGACCTGTTTAGTGTTATGTAAGCCGATATGCAAAAATAAATGAAACAAAAAATAAAGGAAATAGACAAAAGCAACACTACATCACAGTACATTCTGTAAGTATTGTACTGTTTAATTACATTGCACCTGTTTTTGCTGCTCACTCCAATGCTGTTATTTCTGCTTCTGTGGTCTCATGACTTTCTGAAGAGCGAGTGTTCAGACTGCTAATAGCTCGACTAAGCTGGGATGTCCCATAGATGCAGAAGAATTTGGTTTTCTAACCACATTACCTTAGTGCGCAAACAGACTGACTGGTATCTAGGAATTTAAGTCATGGCTCCCTATGTTTTTTGTACACTTCAGTCAAAAAAATATAGATAAATATGTATTTGTTTTTGTTTTTATTTGCTAAAGCCATATACAGTACAATGACTATACTATATTATTATTTTAACTAAAAAAAAAGTGTAACGTACAGAACGAACAGGAAAGGTGGATGGATATCTTTTTTCATTAATAAATAATTATAAAAAGGCCTAGCCACTGCCTGGTTAGACATATTATACGATGATGTAACCATTTGAAAACGGTTCCAGCTGTACCTGAATGAAACATGTATTTCCTCTAGATTGCTCCAACTTGCATCTCAAATTATATATGGAGTTGAATAATATAAGTAGCCATTTGGATTTCAGCTAATTATATCCATTATTTGTGATTTTTTTTTTACATTTGGCGTGAAGTTTTTTTTTTTTTTTAGGTCAGCAATATATGCAGAGCAAGTTATGTACTTTATTCCCTTTGAAAAACATGAATGTAAGATTTTGGATTTGATTCACTTTTATTTCTTCACTACAGCTGCATGAGAACAGAATGAATATATTCCCGAGAAGGTAAAGAAAGAGAGAGACCTTCTAAATATAATCCCCCTTTCGTATTCTCCAGCACTAGCATGCTATAAATTCACAGCACCCATTAAAATCAGAGGTAAATCCTCTTTAGAAAAAAAGTTATAGGGTTCACCCGGCAGCCGGCCAAAAAACCTCCACAGCTGTCTTAGACACAAGGGGTTAACGTCCTCACTCACACTCTCCCCAGTCTCCCACACCTTCTCTGACTGGCCTGGCAAGCAAGGCCAAGTTGTCGATCATAAAGATCTCTTACCAAAACCAGAGGTACATCAGCTCTCCCTCTTTTCTTTTTTCTGTTGAGCTTCAGTAGATATATATTTTGTTTTACATCTAAACCAGGCTGATCTGTGTCTATGATCTTAATAATCAAAGAGACCATTTGGTGAAAAATATGACTGAGAGGACATCGGTAACTGTATTCATGACTGATTTGTGGAGCAGTTTAAGGCTGATGCAGCTGGACAACTGATTGAGGCCAATATAAAAATTTTGTGTTGTAGTTCACTCAACTATGTTTTTCCAGACATATACTGTATGCATATACTGTGCACATTGCATGTTAAAACTCCAGATAACCTTTATACTAGGACAACAGGAAACTATTTCTAAGTTTAACCTTGTGGCTTTCCTACCTCGCCATCTGAGATCATGTGTTCTCTGCACACTTCCACATTTCATTTTGATTCATTCTACGTTTTTTATAGTCCACGCTAACAACTGCTTAATGAACAGCATATTTCTATTGTTGTACTGTTTTATTTTTCTTATTTCCTCTAATATTTTTCACAGATGGAACAAAAGGGTTAATAGTTTTTGAAGTTTTACAACTTATATCATGTAACATCTATATTTATTTTATTGCACAGCATGTGATGGTTAAAGGTACAACAGTGGAAAATTGTAAGGTACAAGGGAAATGATACTTGGTAAATAAGATCCATTACTATATTGGAAGTATACTTAGTAAATTGAGTATATCCATGTTTTAAGTTAAAACACACTATAAATACAGCTCTTTTGTCAAGCCTCAGGGTGTATACCAAGCTTTAAACTATTCACAGAGTACCGTTCAGTTCACCATTTAAAAATTCTAAAACTGTAGCAAAACGGTAACCAGTAGGTGACAAAAGCAAGATGTGGAAAAAGGTGGTCTACTCAGTTGAGACCAAAATCAGACTTTCTGATCTCAGCACCTTCATAAAAACATGGTGTTGGCAGGAGCATGCTGGGGGGTAGCCGGTCCTTTACAGGGACATAAAAGCTGGTGTGAGTCGATGGGAAGATGATTGTAGCTTATTTAAGGCAATCTAACAGGAACCAAGGTATGGGTCAAAAGCGGGCTCTTTGAATGATGAAATGTTAATTCAACTATTTAAATCACCTGTGTTGCAACACATAAAACATGCAGAATACTGCCCCCTAAACAGAGGTGGAGTTGAAACCAGATTGGAGGTTTACTCACCAAGAGGACAATAACCCTAAAACGTACAGCTGGAGTTACAATGTAATGCTCTGGTTAAAAACTAGACTTATTGTAATATACTGAAATACACTGAGAGTTGAAAACGGATGTTTTGGCATTTGAATTGTTTTGTAAAAGACAAATTTGAAAAAAAGGAGTCTCTAGTTGTGCAAAGCTGGTACAGAGAGCGATCAAAAGACATTTATGTAAAAACAGTGGAAATGTTTCAAAACACTGCTTCAACTTCACAAATATTCACCAAATGAATTACAATGAAATACATTGGAGTTTGTGGCAGTAGCAAGACGTGATATGAAAATGTTCAAGAGGTATGAATATGTTTGCAATGTGCAGTATGGCACTCACTGTTACCAAGACCAAACAATCTCTGAATTTTTCTTTTTTGTGCTTTTGTTCGCTCAAGTCTTTACACCAGACAGTTTTAAACTGGAAATTGGCTTTAAGGTGTCACTATACAGTACATCTATTTAGTTTTTATTTCCATCTGATTGGGTTTCATAACCTTTATCCAGGTATTACCGCAGAAGGATGCCAAACCCAGAGAAGCTAAAGCTGCCAGGTGGACCCAGAAATCTACTGAAGCTGCAGCAGAGTTACAACCTCTGTCTTCAGGATTTTCCAAGGGAAACAGTGCATCAGACTCTGGGCAGACTCATGGTCAGGAGCTGACAAAGCAAATACACTCGCCAGGATTATTGTAACCCTGACAGCTTCAGTAGTTTCTCTAGCATGGTAAACTCTCTTGAGACACAACTGACATGAGAATGAGTACACAGGCGACTGTGTCGTCAGGGGAGCTGTTATTTCAATGTTGACTGTCTCCTGGGAAAAGAATATCTTTGCCTTTGTAACTATGGTGACAAAGTTTGTGCTGGCCAGAATGAGCGAGCACATCAGTCACTGAACTGGAGGAACAGAAGAAAGAGGTATAAAAAGAAGAGTGCAAATATTACTCTGTGTGTGCTAGTATATGAATGCATCTGAACATGGGCATTCTGACTGACAATTTGGGTGTTCTCATGCTGAACTGACAGAAACTCTTTAGCAAAAGGCCTCATCAGGGCAATAAAACTCAACTTTTCTGATCTGAATTACTTGCAAAAAGATGTTTTCTTCCCTCTGATTTGTTATTCCTTGAACACTGTATTATACATGCGTGAGAAACTCTGATTGTAATTACATAAAAAAAAGGTTTATAAGAACAAAGCTGGAAGGAGAAGGGCACACTGATGGTCTTGGAACTGCAATCAGAGCACAGAATTCCAAAAATTCATTAGCGAGTGCTGGAAAGCAAACAGAAAGACAGGGCTGGGCAGAGCGAGAGATGAATAAAATCCAGAACCTAGGGAGGTCTTTTAAGTCTTCCACAATGTCATGTGTTAACGTGTTTACCACAGCAATTGACCTTGAAGTGCATTGAATAGTGGCTGCTAACTCACATTAGGATTCGGTTGGTTGAGGTTTTTAGTTTTGTATGGACTATGAGCTGACGAGGTGCAAAAACCAATGGTTTCACCTGTCATGAATCAGTCTTGTTATGCATGTGTAAATTCTGACGTATTTACTAAAATAAATGTACATACTATTGCATGCATACTGCATCTATATTTTCCCCCACTTCCACACATTATTCAAATATTCACATCGTTTTTTAGAGAAAAGATGTTTCCTTTCTCTAAAAAAGAAAACATTTTTTAGAGAAAGCAGAAATACACATTAGTTAAGCTGCACCTCTACTCTAAAACGTACTCCTTCTTCTCTAAGAACTCTGTCTTTTAGGTTCTGACTTTAGACTATTGCAACACATGATTTTATTTTTAATCTAAACCATGCTAGTATAGCTCTGATTGTATCTTCATGACCATTGACTTGGTAGAAGGGTTTTGCTGACTTTAACCAGACTCCATTTCTCATCATCTCTGTCCTTGCTAAAGAAATATCATCCCCAAAGCATGATGCTACAACCACCATCATAACAGAGTTTATGTGTTCGTTTTATCATCGGACCAGTGTACCACTTTTGACATGTACTGTACTCGTTAGCAACCAGTTGTGTAACGCATCACACATTACCATCAAAGAACATGTATGCAGCCCAGATGTTAAACTGTGTGCTGTTGGAATCAGACCATAATATTTGCTTCGCAAATGTTCCAATGTCATTATTGTATTGTTTATGTTCCTCCCTCTGCAAACCCCACCTCTGCATCGGAAATCATTCTTTCCTCCATAGCATGGCTCCAGACTCAACACCCCTCTGAATTCAATTGGCATCTCCACTGACTTAACTACATAACTTTGAACTCCACTCTCACCACTTTCTTGTTTATTGTTATTTCTATATTGTTCATAATTATATTTTTATTCATATTCGTATTGGTTTATTGTCATCTCTCTTACTTAGTAGCAGTTTAAAAGTTCTCATTCAGAGTAAACGCCGGACGAATGGCGTGCCCTTTCCAGCCCATTAACAGCAGAGTTCCCTCCAAATCCCAGTGGCCGGAGTGGCCTCCCTCTTTCTCGTGGGAGTGTCAAAGTTTTACTGCAACTCCACCCATTAATTGAAATACAGAGTATGACCAGGAGATGGCGCTTCTCTCACAGAATTCTCATCGACATGATGTTATTATCAGTATGCACGTACACTGAAGAAAAAGCCGAGCTGGTTGCGCAAACCATTTTGGATGTAACAACACAAACTGCTCACTTTTTTGTAATTAACCTGCTTCTTCTATTGTCAAAGTTTATCATAGGCTCCATAAACTTAAGTTCTCCTAACACAGGCCAAACTTCACCAAATGAGTTCTGTAAAATATTATAACAAGTAGCCTTAAACGTTATATTTGTAAACAATTTGATTTATTTCTATGAACCTAAAGTATATCTTTTTTTAAACCTAATGTACTTTCCTTTAATTTTGTGATAAACTCGTGGTTTTTTATGTTATTGTTGTTGGATGAAAATGACAGAGTTCCACAACGCAAAACAACGTAATAGCCTATTTATAATATTTATGCAATCACATGACTATTCGGCTCACCACGGAATGTTTGCAACACCAGAATAGACATGGTTACATACTGTAGCGATGGGGAGCAAAGCTTGGTGGGGGGATGCTTGAAGATGGTAATGAGTTACACAACGCAAAAACAACGTAATAGCGTATTTATCATATTTATCAAGTTATATATTTTATAATAAATTCTTAATTACGTTGTTGTGTATATTATATATTAATATAATCATATAACAACTCACAATAACAACAGAATAGACATGGTTACATGCTGTAGGGATGGTCACGAAAGCTTGGTGGGGGGATGCTTGGAGATGGTAATGTTCTTTAGGAGGTGTGAATGATCTGGAGTCTATGGTGTTGTTAAGTTGGGGGATGCATTCAGGATGATCATCAGCGAGTACAATAGGTTACCCAGACAGTGTTGTGTGACTATTATATGTGTGAATGTGTAAGCCCTGTTCAGAAAATTTCTGCCTTTTAGGCCCAACGTTACATTACAAGTTCCTAAAATCTTACAGAAGTATATATATATATAGCGGCAAAATTATTTTTAGACTTTGATATATCCTTTCAATCCTATGAACAGTCAACGTTTCATCTAGTAAGAAAGCAGAGGCTGTGTCCGAATCCAGCGGCTGGATCCTTCGAAGGACCCGGTCTACTCGGTCTACATGGGCTGGGTCCTTCGTGGACACCGTAGACCGGATGTTAACGGCTGTGAATTTGGACGGTCTAGCCTTCAGTTGAATTCCCGCCCCCACTTTGCCGAACGTCCTGTCTCCTAGCAACCGCGATCAAGCTAAACCAGCTGGTAAAGCAAGAAATATTTCCCAGTATTTTACTCACCTTTTTTACTCTAGAGGAACAACAAGTTTTACTGTCTGCGCAAATGTTTTATATTTCTGGCTGAGAGGTGATCATATCAAGATAATTTTATTTAATCCAGGTTAATACTTAAGACATTTACTGTTATGATAATTTCTGTAATTGAATGACTAGTGATCAAATGTACAAATTTGTAATATTACATTTTTTATATTCATTTTATCTG
This sequence comes from Apricaphanius iberus, assembly GCA_028564705.1. Taxonomy (NCBI): domain Eukaryota; kingdom Metazoa; phylum Chordata; class Actinopteri; order Cyprinodontiformes; family Aphaniidae; genus Apricaphanius; species Apricaphanius iberus. The sequence continues at coordinate 2,080,625 of JAPXFQ010002688.1, forward strand.
TAAAAAATCTTTGTGAGTTTAAAATTATATATGCCTTTTAGATCAAAACAGCATTTTCTAATTTGATTTTATATATCTATGATTTTTTTTTTTACCAAGCATATTCCAAATTGGCTCTTCCTAAATAAACTGAATTGTTTTTGTAAACAACCACTGCAACAACAACTAACATTGTGTTTTAACAAAACTGCAGGTCATAACACTTTTCTCCACAGCTGCCTCTTGGGATGTGCTTCAAGATGAAGCTGCTGGAGGTCTGTGGGGCTCTCTGGTTGGAAAAACTTGTCTTTTGTGCACGTCGACTTAAGCAGACTGTAAACCCTGATGATGGATGCAGTGGACAGCATGTCGAAGCAGCCCTAAACTCTCTCTGCAGACCAACCTGTATGATGTTCCCCTCGTCAACCAGAAAATATGAAATTAATCTGTATTCAACTGAACCAGCAACACTGCCCGTTTGTTCTAATTAAGCTTAAATAGGTCATTTATATAGATATAAATAACTGCAAAAAAACGTATCCTAATGCCAATATGTTGTTATTTTAAACTGTTCAACGTAAGCTTCTTTAAAAACACTAATACAACTTTTAATGAAATGACTTCATGATATTTAACATTTTTAGAAATTCATTTATTCACAACCATCGAACACCTAAATAAAAAATGTGACAAAAACATGAATGAAAAAAAAAATAGTCCATCCATTCGGTCCCTGCTCTCCTCTCCAGTCTCCCTTTGCTGCTTCTTATCCTAAACAAGAAGACAATAAACACAGTTTACAAAAAGAGCAACACAACAACATTTATGAAATCTATATTTGTTAAAGTGATCAGTCATAAATTATGTTATTTGCGCTTTTGCAAATATACATACAGTAGGTTTATTTTTTTCTCTCAATTTTTTTTTCCGGCAAGGGATTAATTTCTCCTGCAGATACAACTCCTCCTGAATTTTCCTCATTAGATAGAAAATAAATACCAGAGGAACGTGACAACTGTATTGATTTAAGAATGCAGAACTATAGTTTTCACAGCAGATCACAGGTTCTGTGTTGTATGAGGCTCAATAAGAGTCCTCTAGCATAAGCCGAGTAACTGGATTTAATCTTCAACCTCCAAGCCACCGTGCCCCGATTTTCACTCGGTAAAGAGGTAATAATTTCTCCTAAGAGGAGTTGACTTTTTACTTAATTTACCAAAGCAGAAAGTGGCTGCGTAAAGATGAAGAAACTTTTACACTACCATACAAGCTCGTTTACGAGCGATGCTTTACAAAAAAATATTAAAATACATGTCTAAGCCAAGAATAAAAGGCAAACAACACAACCACTATAAGATTTTCATTTTTGAACCGCCAGATTTTAATATACTTACATCTAAAACTGTGCTCCTCTCTCGCTTCGCCTGCCGCTTCGTCCGCCATGTTACTGGAAGTAAATTCTCCCGTTCAGCCCGCAATGAATCTTGGGACAGTATAAATGATCGCGCTGAGATGATCAGCTGACCACTAAAGCCCGTCCTGAGACCGTGGACAATGATAGAAATTAAGCCCTAACCTGGCCAGGTTCCCTAACCCTATGAAACCCAAAAAGTAGGCTAATTGCCTACAGTACTGTCATACGTTTCACATTACAGAGCACTCTTATGCTATAAAACTACTGTATCTGGGTATAAGACTACAGTGGTAGGCTATTTGAACCCTGAGTTTCTGAGTTACATTCCAACTTAGGCTACATACAAACCAGCAAACCATTGAGGAACAGATAGGGGAACATTTTTTAATGACATTTATATAGGCTACCCTGAGTCTGATACATCAATATATCATTAACATCAAAATCACTGCTCCTCCCCGTGGACAAAAGAGGCATTACAGCTGGTTTTCACTCAGGCCCCTTGGGGGCGAGGCCTCACTGAAGACGTCATAGCGGGGGATTACATTACCACCACGGACCTGTCAGGGACCTTTGACGGATCAGGCACGTACCAGTCAAGGGCCAGTCAAGGACCAATCATGGAAACATGAGAACTTTTAAACTGCTACTACTGTACTTTTTATGTTTCACTTCATCACTTTCGGGGGTTTTTTTTACAGTTTTTTTGCCCAAACTATTGCCCCTTTTCAACTAGGGTCTGAACGGTAGCTTCGTCATCAGGAACATTGGAAAACTGAGTGATGGCTGAATTTTGTCAGGTTGCTAAGAGGAATGGAGCAACAATCGTGACTGTTATTGCGTTCCACACAAGGGTTGGAGCAGGCTCCGGTTGGGTAGCAGTAGAGCAAGCAAAGTCGCTGTATGACAGCATGGAGAAGCCACGGCAAGCCTGCAGTGTTGAGGAGGTAGAAGTCTGGTAGCCACAGGTAGCAGCAGATAAGCTGGAGGTCTTCGCTTCGATCAGAGGGCTTGAGTCAACTGGATCGGGCATGAAGGCTGCAGCTGGAGTCTTAATAGACGGGATGATTGCTGGTTAGATCAGTACTGGCATGAAGAACACACATCAGGAGATGGAGACATGAACAGATCGATGTCTGAGAGATTTAAGGTGAGTGTATGAGTCTTTTAACTTGTGAGAGCAACAGTGTTAAGCATGATGACTTTGTGATTGATTTTCTGATGGAGTTTCTGTTAAGCTAAGCCCCCTCACATGTCCTCGCCCAATGCCCTGCTCCCAAAATGGTAATGGAAACACAACCATGCCATTGTGGGCCATTCAGACCTGACCTGTTTGAGGCTAACCCAACCCTAGTGAAAAAGGGGCATAAATGTTATTGTTTTTACGAGCCCTGCGATGCAACAATTTCCCTTTGGGATTAGTAAAGTGTATCTGTATCTGTACATGTTTGCTGTGTCCCCCACAATAGATTTCTTCCTGACACTGTTCATAAAGGCCACACCTTTTAAGTGTTCAAATAGTAGTTTTTCTGTCAACAAATAATAAACTAAACTATTTAGTTACCATGGGTCCCTTAGCTGCTTGTCTAATTAATGATCATCTTGCTGGCCTTTCGGTTTAGGTAGACACTCATGATTGGTTAGATTTGCAGTTTTTGCACTTTCCAATAGGAAAGTGCTCGGTGAGATGGTGAAATGGTTGAAACTGTGCTGCCTCTCTCCTGCTAATTTCTTTGCCTTTGGATAATTAATCAGCCTTCAATAAAGAAAACAGTCTCATTGTGCTTCTTTCTCCTCAAACACTCTTGTTTCCCTGAGAGCCACTTGTATTTCACTGCCTGAGAAAGAGAAGAGCTGGACCTCTGACCCAAAACACACACTGCTGAACTCCTATGGGTCTAACTGGCTTTAGCTATACAGACTAAAGAAGGCACAGGGTTCCCAACACCCAGGGGTGACTAAAGGGAAGGAGGTAGGGAGTTGAAATAACATCCTGGGCAACCCAAGAATAGAAGAAGTGCAATATCTCATCTCTGTTCCCCACAGAGAAGCCCCAAAGTAGGTAGTTACCAACATAGTGTGTGTTTAAGACTGTGCTTTAGCCATAGGACAGAGCCATAAATTAACTCATAAGAAAATATTTTATCTGATTTGTTTCACTTTTAAAGTGTAAACACAGTGATAGTGGTAAAACCATTATGGCTTGCTGTGGTCTGACCTTCTACTCCACCAACTCTTAAAGGCACTCTAAATATATTACCATGACAAGATGTTGTCAGAACTGGAAAACTATCTGGTTTGTTGCATGTTATATCTTAACTGTCAGCTTCTAGAGCTTTATCCAGTAACCACCCAGAACGTGATGTTCTTTCCTGTGATTTTGAGTGAACTGTGTAACATGCAATGGATTTTAAAGGCAACAGTATTAATGTCTCAAGTGTAGCTCTGTTGTCAGCGCAATGGAAAAATAGTTTAAAACCTCTTGGAGTCTTTCTGTAGTTATTATATATATATATATATATATATATATATATATATATATATATATATATATATATATATATATTTATATAATGTGCCCCAAACATGATTAAATCTCTTTCAGTAAATGATACAGTATCAGAGAGAACTGTAGAACCATATTTAAAGGAATACTTCACCCCTGGAAAGATGAATGTGTATTTAAAGTGGATCAGATACGTAGTGGAAATTTGAAATTGTTTTTGAATTTGGAGCATTCTAGCCTGAGAAAAGCCAGAAAATGTATTTTTTACTCATGTGGCTGAAATACAACAACTCCCAGAATGCACTTGCTTTGCTGCCCTGAGGCCACTCACAAACCATGCCTACAGACTTGCTTTCACAGGAGAGTGGGGGTAGGCTAATAAGCTAAGTAGTTTGCAACGCCGTTAAACACTAAAAGAAGAAGAAGAAGAAGGCTTGCTTTCTTACATTGATCTTGACTCTATAAATCGCTAGTTAGTTGATACATTTCTGTCGAAATGGTGCTAAAGTTGTACATTATAGACTTGTGGAGGAACGCTGAATGTTTACCGTAACTGATTTTGCAGTAATTACTTACTGTACTACTGACTACCTGGCTTATTTCTGTTCTTTAAAATTTATTTTGGGATAAAAAAGTTAGCATAATATATATTACACAACTTAGACTTTCTCATTAAAAAGATGATGTCAAGAAGAGTAGCTTAGCAGCTCTACATATGATTTTTTTTCCTCCAATTGAAATCACAATTTCTCTAAGCTCAAACATTATTTAGCTTAACATATACTCTAAAATAGCAACATTATAGGTTTAGAACAAACACAACAAATGTGATTTATAACGTTTATTTAAAAAGTAAATAAAATAAAATTTTGAACACTCAAAGCTCTTCAACAGCTTCGGCAGTTTCCTGATATCCACAGTATTGACCGTCAGGAGTGGGGTATCTTCGCCTGATGTCCAAAACAACACAGGTAGGCAACACTAGATGACAGCCTTTGCCAAGTCTCTCGCCTTGCAGTACCCACTCCATAAAGTGACGGTAGGCTGCTAGACGGTATTGTCTGCATAACAGTAAGCTAAACGTTAGCAATGCAGACTAACGCTATGATAATGCCGGGTGTACAAACTCAGTACATGACGTCTTAGTAACAAAAAGAAAAACAAACAAAATACTAACTTTACATTAAGCCATCCGTTTGTCCCTGCGGGCTTTGGCTGGCGTTTCCAGTTGATCTTCGGGATCCTGATGTAGGTTTCTAGAACCCCCCTGTCCATGTTTGGTTCATCCGCAGCTGTTCATCGGTGTACTGCGGTCATTCGAAAATACTGCTGGTTTTTTTACTGATACAAAGCTTAATGCTAAATGCTGAAGTATCCCTTTAAGTCTGTACCATTTTGATTCTGTTGAACTTTCAGAATTATCACAAATATTAGCTTCATCTAAACCCTCAACTTGTAGGTTAGACCCAACACGAACCAAATTATTTAAGGAAATGTTCCCTCTGGTTATTGGTCATATTCTAGACATGAATAATCTAACTTTAAAGTGTAACTTAACCCCATAAAAAAGCATAATCCCACCCCCAGGCAACATTTGAAAAAACTACCAAAGTGGGCAGGACCAGGAGACGCGGAAGGGCATGGCCAAGTTTGGAGGATGAGAGCAAGGGGGGGAGACTGTCTGGAAGACAGTCACGGCTTAACTATGGCATTTGGCCGCCAAGCTCCGTAAAGCCTCTATTTACCTATGGTAAAGGGAGAAAAGAGGTATCTTCTCCCCCATCCACCATAGGTAAAGAGAGGCTTTATGGAGCGCAGCGGCCAAAAGAGGTATCAGTTCGAGCTGGTGAACTAGGGCGCTCAGTCAGCGTTGCCTGAAGCCAGCAGCACGCATAGTAGCAAACAAGCACAGAAAGCCTAGCGCTAGCATCGATGCTAAGTAGCTTCGGGGGGAACTACCTTAGCTTTTGTTTCCTTATTCACGGTTTGTTTAATACATATAGGTTATAATGTATGGCTTTAAACCACTTCGACGTTGTGGTCCTCCGAAGTGCGATATACAGATTTCAGCGTCCTCTGTTTCTCTCAGTATGCTTCTGTGTGCACATGTAGCACCATAGACTGTAGCACACAAGATAAGCTCGACTCACAAGGCTGGACGAGTGTGTCTGAGAGATGGAGGGAGTCTCTGTGAGACCGTGCCTGTGACGTAGACAATGGATAAGATGTACCGCTGTCAGCCAATCGCAAAATTAGAATGCAGTACCCCACGATTACCATGAACAGCAGCACTAAGACGTTTTTAGACCAAAAAATGTAGAATTTAACAAGTTCACATGAAAATGTAAAAAAAAAATTCCCTGAAACTGAAAGATTGCATTGGTAAATAGCCATTCATACATATTAAAAGCAAAAAAAGTTGTTTTGGGGTTTAGTTACACTTTAACAAATGAATATGTGCCACAGGAATTTAAGGTTGCTGTAAGTAAACCTTTACTTAAGAAACCATCTCTCGATCAAGATGACTAATTACAGACCTTTATCTAACCTTGTTTTCTTATATAAAATTCTTGTGAAAATTGTTGCTAATCAAATATGTGAGTATCTAAACTGAAACAACCTGTGTGAACAATTTCAGTCAGTTTTAGAGCTCATCACAGCACTGAAACAGCAGTGGTGAAAGTTACTAATTATATTCTAATATCCTGCTCAACTATAATGCCCCCTGCTGGATGGGGAGCATCGGTCCAGATGATGCTCAAAGTGACCAACCATTCTCCATGTTGTCTCTTCTCTGTCTTCTCAGACACCCAGACGGTAGTGGCAGATGACCGCTTGTACTGAACCACGTTCTGCCGGAGGTTTCATCCTGTTAAAGGGCAGTTTTTCCTTTCCACTGTCGCTACATGCTTGGTCAGTATGAGGGATTGCTGAGGAATTACTGTGGTTGGAGTATGCATGATCCAGGCACAACCTCACGTCGATGACTCAATGCAATCTGCTGGGATTCCTTACATAGGAAACTTAACTGATTGGAATGTTTTTATAATTGTATTGAAATGCTTTAGTTGCCTTGAGATGACATTTGTTGTGAATTGGCACTACATAAATAAAAGTGAATTGAATTGAATGTTTCTGTTTTGCTTCTGCCTCATTTTTTTCTCATCCGGTCTCCTTTCTCTTTTTACCCCCCACTCTATCTCGGTAAGTGCTTGGTATACCTCCTGCCTCAGCCCAGGAAATCCAAGGATTACCAAAGGAACAATCCAAGTGGCAGAGGCCGGCTGCTCCCAGCTTCTCCACAACCCACACTCTTTCCCTTCCTCCCCTGAGCAAGAGTGTACAATATCCCTTTCTAATATAAGCCATTGCTCTCTTTTCTAATTCCTTCTGTTTTTGATTAACTGTACTCATATAGTTCTCCTGTCTTTGCTTACTTTTTTCCTTGGACTTAATTTTTTTCTACATGCATCCACAAATAAATTTATGTAACAACTTTAGAGTCTACTGTCTTCCCTCTTAATAAGAGTCTCAAGGGACAGTGATTTGAGAGGTTTTAATGCTAGTCTCATCCTAACTAGAAAAACTTCAGTGAAATGCTTTTTGTATCTATGTCTGGGTCTCTGATGTTAATAAGAGAAAAGTATGTCCCACACCTCAAGTTCAGTTGGGAGATGTTTGAAATTTTTTGTTTTTTTACATTCAAAGCTGATTTCATGTCACGCACGGCACTTCAACAAGATCAAGAGTTGGGCCAGGACTTTTCTCAATTTCCATTTAGTTTTTTTATGAATTACTGTTATGTTTTGGGTTACTCTCATGTTGCATTTCTACGTCAGTGTTACTTTTTTTACACATTGTCTCATACAGTTCTCAGGAACACTCTAATACACACAAAAAAAAAATTATGTTGGATTCTATGATTGTGAACTGACAAGGTCCTGCTGCAACAAACCAACCCTTAAACCATGACATGAGCTGGTAAAAGATTATTTACTGGCATGCTGCATTTACTGTATGCTAACCATTTTCTTGGTTCTGGTGTCTTTATATTTACATTTCAGGATTATTTCTCCAAAGAAAAGTATCCACAAGTCTTGATCTTTGTCAAAATTCTAGCAATGTTCAGTCTGACTTTTGTGTACCTTTATGTATCAAGCTTCCCATGGAAGTAAAACTACATAAATATCCACATGTCAGGGACGGCTGGTATAATTGGGCTAACAGGGCTAAGCCCTCCCTGGATTATTCAATAAAAATAATGTAATAAATGAATGAATAAATAACATTTTGAAATATATTTTTTTAAATTTTTCGATCAGGCAATAGTGGATACAGAGCTAAATCGGCACTAAAAATACACCAAATTTGTTGAAATGGGCTAATTATCTTCAGCCCAAGCGGAGTAACACAGTTACACTTGACTTTGCGTAGACACGTGATTGACAGGTTGCTTGACACGCCCCCTTCATTTGCTGCCCATTTGGGCTAAATCTGTGTAGCCCTAAACCGGCTCATTTCAGCCAATGACAGACGACTAACTTGAGAGACCGGTCACTGTACGTGACAGGTCTGTGTGTGGAGGGAAAGTTGTAACAATGGCAGGCGTAAGCGCAAACGAGGTTGATTATTTGCGTTTAAATCCGTTTTCTTTAATGTGCTTAGAGGAAAAACTTGAAGTTAAAAAAGCGGGAGCACATCATCCAAAGGATATTCACATTACACAAAAAGACAAGCGTCAAAATCGCAGCTTTTGTGTAACATGGTTTCAAAGAAAAGACTGGCTAACGGCTAGCCTAGCTAAAAAGTCACTTTTCTGCTTCCCGTGCTTGCTTTTTGGAGGAGACACAGCCTGGACCCAGCAAGGTATGGTGGATCTGAAACATTTATCTGACAAAATAAAGAAACACGAATGCAGCACAACCCATATAGGAAATGGCGTAAAGCTGTCAATGTTGGGTAAAGTGAACATCGCCTGTCAACTGGATGAGGGCCACCGCATTGCTGTACAGAGACACAACGAGCTCGTTAAGAAAAACAGACACTCATTATCACGGATCGTGGACTGTATTAAATTTTGCGGGGCACACGAGCTAGCTTTACGTGGATCTGATGAGTCTTCCACTTCACTCAGCCGGGGTGTGTTTGTGGACCTTGTGGAACAGTTCTCCTTTCTAGACAGCCAGTTAGCTGATCACCTTTCAAACACGCAGGTTGCAAAGTATACGTCCAAGACCAGCCAGAATGAGTTGCTTGACTGCATGCTATCTGTCTATGAAAATAAACTGGCCGATGAAGTATCGCAGGCACCGTTTGTGGCTGTACAAGCTGATGAGACGACTGATGTGGCATGTGTAAGCCAGTGCGTGATCGTGCTGAGATACGTCACTGAATGTTCTGCCGTGGAACGATTTCTTTGTTTTTCTCGATTAGTGGACAGGACGGCAGAGGGACTTGAAAAAGTTCTGAAAGAAAAACTTCAACCATTCCATCTGGAAGTAAACTGATCGCCCAGACCTATGACGGGGCTGCAGTTATGAGCGGCGCAGCGGCAGGCCTGCAGGCCAGATTAAGAGAGACGTTTCCTCATGCGCACTTTGTGCACTGTTATGCCCACCAGCTCAATTTAATCATTCAGCAGGCCTGCTCATGTCTCACACCTGTCAGAGTATTTTTTGCAAACATAACGGCATTCGCAACGTTTTTCTCCAAGTCTCCCAAGAGAACTGCGGTTCTGGATGAAGTGTGTGGCAGGAGGATTCCCGCGGCGGGACAAACAAGGTGGAACTTTAAGAGCCGCACTGTCCACACCGTCTATGAGCAGCAAAAAAATCTGAAGGCATGTTTTGAAAAAATAAAAAACAGTCAGACGTGGGACAGTGTTTCAGTCCAGCAAGCGCACGGCCTGTTCACCTTACTGGAAGATGAAAACTTTGTTTTCCTGTTGTCGTTTTTCCATGCATGCGTTGATGCATGTTGACGTTCTCTACAACATCCTTCAGAAACGAACCACGGATCCTCTGAAAACAGGACAAACCCTGGCGAATTTTTCCAGGTCCATAACTGAGCTAAAGGAAAAGCTGGTCAAAGATGCCACCCACCAGGATCCGGATACAAACAGGGCTGCAGCGGCAGCATCACGCAGGGTGCAGAGGTCTGACGGCGCGTCTTTGGCCGCTCGCTGCTGTCAAATAATGATCGAGCAGTCAAAAGCTCGCTTCGAGAAAGCCCGACACTTAATGTCTTTTGAACTGATCAATCCTGAGCTGTTTTCACAGTTTAAGGTCAGTTTTCCCCAAAAACAGCTGGATGTTGCATGTGAACATCTCCCAATGATCTGCAAGGAGAAACTGAAGGGTGAACTGATGGTGATGTATGGCAGTGCGGAGTTTGCGGGATTAACGTCGGCAGTGGCACTTTTGAAGATGCTGACAGAGAATGATCTTAAAAACACTTTCTCTGAAACACTGAAACTGACACAAATAGCCATAACAACCCCGATGACATCAGCAGAGTCAGAGAGATGCTTCAGTACACTGAAGAGGATCAAGAGTTTTCTGAGAAGTAACATGGGACAGGAAAGACTGAACGCACTGGCCGTGCTTTCTATCGAGCGAGACTTCATTCAGAAATCACCTGACTTCAATGAAATGGTGATCAACCTGTTTGCATCCCAGAAAAATCGTCGTGCTGAGCTCCTCTTCAAATAACGTAGACCATCGCTATTAATGTCTTAAAACACGTCAGATTCTGTTGAATATTTATATTCTCTGTCATAACGTCCATTATATTTGACATGCTCTGAGTTGCCATGAAGTTTGGATTAATTCTTTACAAAGCAATATGCAATAATTTCTGTCAATATATTTGAAACCTTTTTTATTTAGCACTTCTCTTTTTATCTTGTACAGTGTGCAAGTGTGCGTTGTGCATGTGTGAAAGTGAGTCAGAGTATTTTGCCATCAGTGCATTCCTCTGAACAATAGTGTTTTGTTAGAAAGGCCCATAATCCTGTTGTGATAGTGTTAAATCTTATAGATTGTGATGGATACCTTTTTTTTGTTGACATACTCAGTTGGCTTTTATAATATATTTTAGCCCCCCCACTCAATGGCACCACAAGCCGTCACTGCACATGTCCATATACATTTGAAAAAACACAGGCCTTAAAGGATGTTCCTTTTTATTGTGTATGTCTCTATTTTTCAAGCTTTTCTTCTTTTGATCTGAAATCAAATCTAATGTCCAGCACAGGCAGACCTTGTCTCAAGTTACGCTCACTTTATCTCTCTCAAAACGCATAGCCCATCTCTGTCATCATACCTTCCACTAATCCCAACACATTTCTCATCTACATTCTTTCCAAAAGAAAAACTCTTTTTGAATTTGGTGGGATTTATTTGGCTTTCCATTATTATGTGTGATGCTACGCAATCCAGATGAGTAGGACCATCTCCGCAACACAAGAAAGGAACAGTTTAGAATTTTTAAAATATACCTCATCTACCTCAACTACTTTCTCTTATCTCTTTTGGCCTGCTTTGGTTTGACTCATGGGTTTAGTCAGAATAATTCCTGAGTAATGATTTGTCTGTTGCAAAGTCCACATTTGGAGGCTGGCTGAAACACAAGAAAAGCATAAAACCTGTTCTATAATTTGTTATGTAGCAAAATGTAGAATTCAGACTGAAATGATGACAAATGTGTTCTTTTTAGTTTTGGAATTCCAGCAGACATCTCTGAAGGTGTGAGTAATACAAGCATTCAACTATCTTATTCATTGCAAATTATATATGCATTGCTACTTTCTTGTTTATTACTGCTCATTTTTATTCTTTCAAGCGGTATATTAAATATTTTGGTCAAGTTCTTAAGACAATTTTTAAAATTTTATATATGTTATTTGGGTTTAATGTAATGGATCAATACAAAGCTTGATGAACTGTGAAGGTAAGAAAAAATGAAACAAGGTTAAAATGAAGAAAATTTAAAAAACGGTCCTATCGTTTTAAATCAACCCTCCTGACTCAATGTTCTGTAGAACAACCATTTTGCTGATGTAATGGTGCTAATTTGTGGAGGTATGTCTCCTCCAGCATTTCACAACTCGAGGCATAAGCTTTTGCCAATTATTTTCAAAAGAGCTCATGATCAGTCAGATTAAATGTAAAGTATTTGAGAACAGTAACTAGTAGTAATTGGATTCAACTCTGGTCTTTGACTTTGACATAACTAATACGGATACTTTGATTCATTAAAGCTCTGGATGTATGGGTAGGGTTTGTACTGGACAGTGAACATGCATCAGGTTCTATCTATTATCCGATTACCTTTGACCAGGTTACTTGCCCTTGTTAAAAAAAACATTCAATTATGTTACCACAGTTACGGTTCACTTTGGGGATGGTGCATTAAGAATGAGCAATGTTACTTTAATGCCACATGTGACATTCTACATGGAGGCACAAAAGAAAAACTGTTTTAGTCTCATTTGACCGGAGCACCTTTTTTCACACATTGGCTGTGTTCTCCACATGCTTTGTCATAAACTCCCAAAAAAATCTGAAGGCTGACATTCAGTATAATACCTTTCTCCTTGGCCCTCTTCCATAAAGGCCAGATTTGTGGAGTGTAAAGCTAATATTTTTTACCTGTAAACAGATTATCTGACATAAACTGTGGATATCTGCAGCTCCTCCTAAGTTACAACTGGCCTGTTGACTACTTCAAGAAGCCAGTTGTAACTTTATTATTCTCCATGTCCCGGTATGCCAGACTAGGAAAGCATGCTTTCCTAGTCTGGCATACCTAGTCTGGCATACCAGGAATAATCTGGCAATAATCATATCTTGATAGATTTGCAGTTATGCCTCATTTTTTCCATATTCAAACAATGATTTAAAAATGCTCTGTGAGATGTTCAGAGTTTGCAGTATTGTTTTAGAACCTAACCCTGCTTTAAACCATGTCAACATTTTCATCTCCAAGCTGTGTAGTTTGCTTGCTTGGTTTTCTTAATGTTGTTTGTTCACTAATGATATGAAAAACCTTCAAGGCCTTCACCAAACAACTGGATTTCATGGCATTCTTAACTTACACTCGATTTGCTAAATAGGCAACTTTTGAAGGCATTTGTGTGATTTGCTCAAGCCAGCTAATTGATTGACAGATTGAGTCTTAAAGAATAAAACAGTCCCACCAGTGCCCATTGAAGAACACAGAGAGAAGAGGAGGATAAGCATGAAGAAGAGAGAGGTAGGCTACATACAGTAACAATGTAAAACAATTATTTATATTATTATGGATTGTAATTATTCTTGTTAGATTGTTAATTTGAAGTTTGAATGATACTAGAATTGTTTTATAGAAATAAATAGCTATATGTGACTCAACTTATATCAATAATTTGTTATTAATAATTTGTGTGTGTGTTTGGGTGTGTGGGACTCAGTGCAGTCAAAATAAACATAATAGCATGCTAATGCAACACCACAAAGGTTTAGACAAAATGGAGAATGACTCCTGCAGTGAATTAAGTCCTAATTGTCCAGACATGTTAAACATCAGTTCAAAGAGGCTAAAGTATGTTTTATTTTCAAACCTGTGTTGATGCCACACTGTCGATTTTCAGACAGAGCTTGAAAAAAAAAGCACATCTTAAATCATAATAAACAAAAAAATGACCAATGTACCGCCTTTTGGGAAAAATATCTTATTTTGCAACATAAAAATGTATGCCGTTTATTCAGGTCCAACATATATATATATGTGTATATATATATATATATGTGTATATATATATATATATATATATATATATATATATATATATATATAAATATATATATATATTTATATTTATATATAGTTGAGAAGACTGAGAATTTTTGGTTTTAATGTGCTCCTACTAATGCATCTTCCTCATATCAGGATTATACTGGTCAGTTTTTTCCCAAAATTCAGACATTTCTGTTGTTTTTATGGTTTTGCATCAATACAAAGTCCATTATCACATTAACACATCATCAGCTTAGGTAAGCTTTTAACTGTGAATGTAATTTTTGTTATTTTTTTTTAGAATAATCATTAAAGTTCTCGTCATTGATCTGGGTTACTGCAATCATAATAAATCTTTGGATAAATGAAGACTACTACTTACTAATTTAGATTAACTGAAGCATTCGTATAATTACCTGTCATAAATGTTTTGACCGAGTGACTTTTCTCTGTTCATCGATATTGAGATATTTTAACCCCACCCACAGTGAAGAAGACTCAGATTGTCAGATATAAATAACAAAAATTAATTCATACCTACTGTTTCTGTGTCATTGTATGCATAGGGTCATGAGGGGACTCAGGCATCTGGTTAGGATGCCTCCTTGATAACTCCCTGGTAAGGTGGGATGTATGGATGAATGGATTCATGGATGGATGGATGGAAGGCATTGTGGCATCACCAACAACCTTACCCAGGGCACCAAACTGGTCAGGGCCAGCCCTGCTTCCAGTTTACAATTTTGTGCAATGCTTTTACTTAGACTGTTACATATAATCATTAAAAGCATTGAAATTTGTAATTCTAATGCACAAAAAAGTTTGAGTGGTCTGGATTGCGTGGTTGAGCACTGTAGGTACAATCCCAATCTCACATCAAGCATCCTCCAGGCATTATTTTAAGAGTATCTTAACATTTTGAATAGAATTTACTTCAGTGTCTAACATTTGGGTTAAAATTATTTTCAGATTGTGTCAGTCTCTTTATTCAAGTGTGCACATCCCACCCTTTTTGAAAATCTAAATAAGTGTAATGTCTACATTGCATTTGGAAACGTATACTGGCTCATGGACAAATACTAAAAGTTACAGTAATAAAAACACACATTTGTAACTACCCTGCAAATCTGTGTACTTTTGTCATAAGTTAGCTCACAGTAATAAGAAAAAACAAGAAATGGACATGAGATGCAATATCATCAGAAGGAAAAAAATGGAAAAAAATAAAGAGACACAGCTGGAGGCTTAATCTATTACATATCCACTAAACCAAAAAACAACACGAAGAAACAAAAAACAGATGTTTACAATTAACCCAGAGTTGTAAGAGACGAGCATGCAATTTTTTTTTCTCTGACCTCCTCATCGTCCTGGTTTAAAACAGATCTGCAGCACAGATGGTTCAGCCCGTTCCTAAACCCCATCAACCCTCTTTGTCTTCACAATTACCCTCCTCATTCTAAACTCTCAACATCCCCTCCGAGTCAACTCATGTTGCTTCATCAACCATTGTTTTTTTTGTTTTTTTTTTTGTTTTTTTTACACTCAATTATCAGCCATCATGCTTTTATGTCTCCTGCTAATATGTTAACAGTGAGAAATTCTAAGCTTCACCGTTCTCTCCCTTCCACTCACCCCAATCTTTTCAAAACCGTTCAGCACTTTCTTTCATCTCACGGCGGATCCCCTTCCACCGTCACTGATCTCTGTTTATTTAGCTTTCATATCCTTCCTCCTTCCTGTGCTTTACATCATACACCCTTACTCAGTCCAAAATGTGCATGCAATGCTTGTGCGCATATGTACATGCATGAGGATACCCTGTTTGTGTTTCCACATGTGTCCGTCTACACCACAAAATTTGTCTAAATTGCACAGTGCTCTGATTGTCTAATAGACTTGAGTAGCACAAGGCACAGTACTTGGGCCAAGCTTCCTTTCTTCTCCTCTAGTCTGGCCCGTGTTACGCTCGGAGCCAAAGCTGACAGGGTAATCCCACACAAGCACACCATTTCACGGCAAATCAGCAGGAGAAATGTTCGATTTCACGAGTGTGTATTCAACCGGGAGGAAAACAGAGAGACACAAAGACAGCCCGTAATGTGAAACTTTCAGGCACAAAAGAGGCACATACTCTGAATGGTGAGCGCATGTGTGTGTGGGGGGGTGTTCAATTAAGGCTTTTTTAAGGGCTGAAATCACACCGGTACTAAGGGTAATGTTCCATGCTTATTTCAAAGCTCTATCAAGACATCTGTGAGGAAAATGAACTCATCTTTCTGATTAGAACAAAAGAGAGGTGAAGAGGGTTTAAACATAACATTTGTTTAGAACTGTTCCTATTATACTGTCAGTCAATGTCTGCCAAGTATTAAATTGTTGGACCACCAAGAAGAACTCTGATGTGTTTAACACGGAAAGTCTTGGAAAGTGTCTGTTGGTCTCCATGCATTTTTCTGTCTGACGTCACTAGATGTGTTTTGTATCTTTTTGTTGAATGAAACTGAATGAAATTATTGGAACAAATTCCTGCGTCTGCCTTACAGAGATAAAACTAATGTTTCCACAATTGGAACATCAAGGTAATTTTTACCAGAACCTCCCAGTATGTATGTGTTCCCACTTCACTGTGCTTTTGGGGCCATTTCAGAAACCTACCAGTACCAGTCTTTGGATATGTACTTGGAAATGTCATTGTGGGAGTTGTGGTTAAGTCATGCTGATTGGCTGTAACTCAGACGTTGCTAGAGAATCGGCTTTGTAAACTGAGAGTTGCTGGTGAAGTTGCTGTGTTTGGTATGTTATAAAAACATAGCAAACATAGCAACTTCTTTTAAGTCTTACTCTTGTTATTTCTGGTGCTGTGGGTGCTTTTTGGCACTGATAAGTGACACTACTTACTGCCGAAACAGTTGTGAAATGCGGACATCTTGGCAAATTTCGTAAAGGGCCAGTTTTCTATGGAGACATGACAGATAAGTGGAGCAGACAAACGGATAAAAATCTGGTAAAATTATCCTGAAGTTCCAACAGTGGAAACACACCTAAACATGGTCAAGCTGGAGCTGCTTTTTATATTAGGTCATTGTGATATCATGCTGCTTCAGCAAGGTTGAGTCTACATTCAGAAATCAACTGGGATTTGTTAAGAGGCAAATGGAGGGTCCTACAGATGCAAAGTCAACGTGATGTCATCGTTGTTCTGATTGAACCTGCAACCCTTAAAAAATTCTTACAGAGTATAACCCCTAAATTGTCTATATTGCTTTAATTATTCCTCCTATTTCTGTGAGAGATCCATGCCGCCTAATTCGAGTGGAGCACTAATGGTATTTTTTAATAAGGAATTCTGACCTTTACTCAAACAAGATATTTTTGTTGGGTAGGTTTATGTAACCTGTGCCACACTGCACAAATTACAAGCATTTGATAACTCTCTTGATTTGGGTTGCACTGGCATATCATTACAGCTATTTGTTTTGTTTAACAGATGCTAATCTAAAATATGTGCTAAAATTCATCTTATATCAGCTGTGGAACAGTTTTGGAGAATCGGGCCAGTAGTGTAATATTTGTCAAGAGAACAATCTGATCTTAGATTGTAGGTGTCCTTGTTGATACTTTGATACGTAAAGTTAAACAGAGAGGCAGATGTTTCGGATATCAGGGTGCCCCACATGGAACAAAATGCCAGTATTTGCATCTGAGACCAGGACCATAATTTTAAGACTAGGGTAGAATATTTAAAGATGCATACAGTAATGCACTAAAACTCTCCTCTTCACTTTTCTGTTCCTTCTCTTGATATGTTCACATAAAACTATAGTCACTAATCCTATATTTTCATGTTTCTCTTTGCATGAGCATGCTTTAGACTTGGCTTTATCTATCAAATGACAAGTTTAACCTAGAAATACTTAGAAGCAGAGATTTTAAAAGAAATGTTCTTGCCACCGTGTGCTGCACTTTATTTTTATGATCAGCTGTAATGAAAAATGAATCAAATCATCAGGACTGTGCTAAAGTATGGACTTGGGAAAAATTAATCATGTTTATGAGCCATTCGTGATTGAGTTTGTCTGCATCATCAGAGCAACTAATCAAAGCTGGATGGAAGAAAGCTGGAGAAAACATGTATTGGCTGAGAGTTTAAGCAAGTTTGAGTTTGACAGACATAACGTAGAAACAGAGTGAAAATATATTTGTGTGTGTTAAAAAGGGAGAGCAGAGTAAAAGACAAGAAAGCCAATGTAGAGACTGGACAAAACACACAAATTTCACAGAAGCACCAAGAACGTGGGAGTGAAAAGGGAAGGAGAGCAGAGAAAGGATAAGGAAGATAAGTTCTTTATGTTGCCAGTGGTTTTAAAAGTTGGGAGGCAGCATCTGTACATGTGATAGAGGGGATACAGCGATGCTGGCCCAAGATTAGATGCCCTTCCTCTAGCATGCCTTAAGAGCGGAGCTGGCTATCACATCAGAGACAGGGCATTTAACTATCCTCGTAAGACTCTCATTATTTCATAAATCTGCAGTTTAGGCAGTCAGCTCTGTTGACTTGAGTCCCAGCCAGGGTTTAGAGAATGTTTTTACAGTCTTTTTAATTTATTTACAGCCTTGAATTATATATGTGTACAGCTGTGTGTATTTGTGTGTAGCTGTTAGAGTAAGGAACAGAGAAATTCAAAGAGTACTAAAGTGAAAGATGATGGTGTAAATGCAATCTATCTATACAAACTTAATCCTTGGTCACAGGGTATTGGTAATGGTTTCCAGGATTTAATTGGCGAGAGATGGGGCCGAAGATGGACAATAGGTTTAGTGCATTACAAGGCCACACAAAGGTTTTGGTGGACCAAAATCATACTCACCCAATGGCATTTTATAATCTGTCTTGAACTAAAAATGCATGATTTAGATGGTGGGATTAAGCTGTAGTATCTGAAGAAAGCCCACACATGCACATGGAAAACGTAAAAATAACACACAAGGATTAAAACTCTATATTATGAAGATATTTTTGGTTTTGGGAAGGGGGGGGGGTCATTTCAATCTGTAAAGCACTTTGAGAAGGTGTGGTTTGAAAAGCGCTTTATAAATAAAGTTAGATTTGATTTGAAAGCTCAGAAATATCCTCCCGAGATGAAACAGCGCTAACAACTATACAATCATTATAAATCTGTTTTAAGTAAACAGCTATTTAGGCTCCCTTTATCAATATTTTGTCTTTTGGGGTATGGCCCTACACTCTCAGAAATAGGGGTACGGAAGAGGCACATTATTGTACCCCAATGGAAGAAAAAAGACATTAACACAGTCCAAGGAAAAAAATATTGTACCTCAGAGTAAAAATCTGTACATTTTTCATATTCTGAAAGGTACATGCATATTTTTGAGTAATAAAAAGTACATTTTTGCACCACTTCTTGGATAGGGTACAATTTCTGGTGATAATCTTATCACATCCATTAGCAAATCCAGATTTATGTAAATAGTCTTCGTAGTTTTATTGTTAACATATTTTCTTAATCAAACCAATAATTTTAAAAGGATATGTCAGTACCTTAAAAATTGTTTACTGATTTTTACATAATTTTGACAAGATACATTTTGCTATGCCAGCATCAATATTTGGATAAATTACAAAAATTCTTAGTGCAAGCTTATCTTATCCTTCTAGTGTGAAAAAAGTTGTTTTTGTGGGTGCCAACTGGTTACATCATGGTCACGTGTTAATCATGCAAGTAACTAATGATTCGCTGTCAAGGTAGCGCTGTTATAAAGAATAGACTTTATAAGTACGAATAGGTACCTACAGTTAAGGGCACACAATAGTACCTTACTGGCTACCACCCCAGTGACAAGACATTGTACCCCTAAAAGTACAATTATGTAATTTAATTTCTGAGTGTGTATGACCTTTGCAATTAGAGATTGAAATTATTGCCCATTCCTCATTATAAATTAGCTCAAACTCAGATTCAAAGGAGACTATCTGTAAACAACAATTTTCAAAACTTTAAAACAATCGCATGGCCTGGCCTTTAACTGAGACAATTTTAGCTAATGAAAGAGCTTTGATTTTTGCCATTCGGTTATAGCTCTGGCTATACTATACATATGTTTAAAGGTATCCCAATTGTCCTGCCCTGTCCCAAGTTTGTTCCATAATCTAAAAAGGATTTATTACAACACTACTCAGTATTTGACTCCATCTAACGTCCAATGCACTCTGAACAGCTTTCCTTTTCTTGCTGACTGAAAGCATCCCCACTCCATAGGGTTGGCATCACACCATGTGTCAACATAGGGATCATGCGTTTAGATTTATCTAATCCTAGGGAATTATGTCAAATCCTAAAAACATTGGGCCTCATTCACCAACCGTTCTTAAGAACAATTTTTTTAAGTCCTACTTACGAAGTTTTTACGAAGATTGTGGCATTCATGAATGTTTTCTTATCTTGCCTTTGTTCGTAGGTAAGAACAAATCCTACGAACGCTCAGGAGTACTCTTACGCACATGTCCTTGCCAACATGTCGGCATGGCTGTGTTATCTTCTTTTGTGCAGTTCATTAAAATACGATACTACAGTGATATTTCTGTCATAGTTATTTTGTTAATTCATTCAATTTATTTCTTGGTTTATTTACAGAGCATTTTTCATTTTAAAATAAATTAAATGTACTAGCGCTTTAACATTAATTCAGTAAATTGGAAACCACGCCATCAATTAGCAATCCCACCCTATTTATATGTGGCATTTCTCCATCCAAGGCCTGCAAATACAATGGCAGATATACTGTTATTGCAAGAGATAGCGGACCGTGCCCTACGGAGGGAACGAATGTTTCAGGACCACATTGACCTTTTCGACGAGAGTGACGAGTTCCTTTTCGGACGCTTTAGGCTCCCGAGAGCTGTACTCGTTGATCTCTGCAACGATTTGGAGCCAACACTTCGGAGCCGCCACACGCATCGGTCCAACCCTGTCCCCCCGCATGTTCAGGTACTATCGACCCTCGGCTTTTTAGCCACTGGATCGTTTCAACGGGAGCTGGGGGACAGGGTTGGCAAATCACAGCCATCCATCAGCCGCACTCTCCCGCGAGTCATGGATGCCATAATTCAACGGGCCACACACTACATCAGGTTCCCATATGCAGCAGAAGAGCAAGTCCCAGTCAAAATCGGATTCCATAATATCGCTGGCCTCCCCAACACCATTGGCGCAATAGACTGCACGCACGTGCGCATCAAGGCACCCTCTCCAGACCCCTTCCCATACCTCAACCGCAAGCAATATCATTCCATAAATGTGCAACTGGTATGCGACTCCAATAACCACCTGCTGAACGTGGTCTCCCGGTTCCCAGGAGGAGCACACGACTCCTATATTCTGCAGAACAGCTCCGTGGATATGCGCCTCGAACAAGGCGCAGCTGGTGACGCATGGCTCATTGGTAGGCTACGCATCTTTTATATTTACTTATTTACCACAAACGTGTCTTTGATCTTGATTTGTTTTATTAGGGGATCGAGGATATGCCCTAGCCCCATGGTTAATGACGCCACTGACCAACCCTCAGACACCTCAGGAGGTGTCTTATGATCGGATGCACGCACGCACTCGCTCCACCATCGAACGCACCATTGGCATTTTAAAGGGACGCTGGATGTGTTTGGACACAGCAGGTGGCAGATTGCTCTACAAACCGGAAAAGGTAAGAACCGATTTAATTTTATTCTTGTAGAAACTGCTTAGACTAAGATCAAGTTTATTCAAACACCTTGCATCTTAATTTATGTTTCTCCCTCATCATTACAGGTCTGTAGGATAATCATGGCCTGCTGTGTCCTGCACAACATCGCCATGAAGCGTGGTGTGCCTCTCCCCCCTGAGCCATCACACCGTGAAGATGTGCGTCCTGACGCATTGATGGGACCAGACTGCAGGCGCGCCATTCTCGTTCGGGAGCTATTAATTGCCCGGCTATAAATAAAGTCCTGTTAATTACAGCTTGAATCCAGTCTGATTCACTTAAAAAATGAGGACGGACCAGTTTCTGTACACATCTTTATTTCTTAATATTTTCATTAATTTCTTTTAGTGTGTTGGATATTGCTGTTAGCGTTGAGGCAATTGTATCTAGAGTGTCCGCTAGCCTTTGTTGATTGTTCAACACCGCTTCTGTGATCAGGTGTGGAGAGGCATGGGACCGAGTACGGGTGAAGGTACTGCTGCAGGATGGTGCTGGTTCTGTCATATGTCTCTGCGGGACTTCATCTGTGAACAAATAATCTCAAGCCATTGTAGCAACACTTAGTCCAATACTAAAGACTTATTTTGATCTTACACACACACAAAAACTCATGCCTTTAGGACACACGTTTAAAATAACTTTCATTCAGAAAATAACAATAAATGACCTCCCGATTCCTCTGGAGTACAAGCAGCACAGCGAGGGGATGAAAGCGTTGGCTCGGGGCCAAGGTCTGTATCTAGACTCTCAGTCGATGGTACTCCTAAAAAGTGGGGGGAATTAAACAATTAAATGACTGTAAAAAGAAGTGATTTAGCGTTTCCCCATATAGTTTAGCTACCTGAGAGTGCAGTCTCCCCGATGATTGCCCCGATGCGCTGGTCCATCTCAGACAGGTTTTGGGTCTCTGATGTTCCTCCTCCAGTCTGTTGCATTTCCCGTCGAAATTTTGCTATATTTTTCTTTGTTTCGAATTTTAGATCAAACCATTTTTTTTTTACTTCCTCTATTGTCCGTCCTTCTCCAGATACTGCGTCTACTGCGTGTGTGACTGCCTCCCATGCTTCCTTTTTGTGTGTGTTAGTGTAACCTGTACTGACACTACTGAATATAACTTTTTTCCTGCGGGTTATTTCCTGCACTAGTACCTCCACCTCTGAATTACTAAAGTTTCTTTTTCGCCTTGCCTGCTGCGCTCCAATTGACTTACATTTTGCTTTAGCCATTTTTATTGTATTTTCCTCTGTTTGACATCTGTGTCAACTCACGGCACTGCAATCCCTTTTATGGGCATTGATGGGCGGTTACATATGCTAATCCTATGTTAATTAGACTCACCTGGCACGCGCTCTCAATTTACGAGGAAATGGCATTCATCAATTTAAGAACACAGCTGCGAACAATTCTGCGGCTTACGAACACGTTGATGAATGCCACATAGAGTTTTCTTAGGAACCTTCTTACGAACACTTTAAGAGAGAATCTGAGAAGATTTTTAAGAAGATATTGGTGAATGAGGCCCATTGTGTCTTGTATGTAGATTACGGTACTGAGTTGAGCAGCTTCTTTTACATGTTTGATGGGCCCCATACATGACTTTGGGTAAATTTTAAATGGGATGTCTTCTTGTCCTTCAGAGCAACCGATGCTCTACTGTAGGAGTCTCTTTTTTATGAAATCAAATCAAATCAAACTTTATTTATAAACCGCTTTTCAAACTACATAGCTTCTCAAAGTGCTTTATAGATTAAAATCACCCTTCCCAAACCCAAAATAAAAACATAATCACAACTAACCGACAAACTAACAAACCTCATTTTATTCATGGTAAATCCTTGTGATCATGTATTTGTTATTTAGAGAAGGTTTATATAAAAATGTGAGATTCCCGTATTTTAAAAATCCTCTGTGTTTTCTTGTTTTTGATTTCTGATTCAGATGTTCCAAACCGTGATTAGCAGCCTGACAATGCCCGCTGTTGCACACGCAGCAGCTGTAAATCCAACCCTAACAGCTGCTTCTACTTTAATCATTAAAGGTGCTACATGACTGCATGTTTCTCCAGGACCGGATTAAAAAAAAAGAATTGTGTAAGCAGTGATACTAAGTTTTTCACTAGAGACCAGACGCTACTAAATCACTCAAGTAACAGGACAACTTAACTTGTACACAGCGGCTACATTGCCATTATCTTTTCCAACTCTCTTGGAAGTTTTTCTTGTGTCTCTTTAGCCTCCATCATTTTGTTTGTTTTCTTGCCACCCAAACAGTCACTCATGCGCACAAAGATGTCTTGAATTGTATGGCCCAGCTGTTGGATGATGGACTGAACTGTTCTGTCTGAGACGTTTAAAGCTTGAGATATTGTTTCATTTATTTAATTCTTATTAACTAATCAGTTAACTGCTGGAGGTGGCTGGATGTTTTGGATTTTATTTAAAGTATCACTTTAAAAGTGGCTTAATACATGTTTAAGCCTGGTTGTTTAAAATTTCAGATGGCAGCAAAAGCAAAGAAGCGGTGTTTCACTTTTATCTTTTACCTCATTAAAAAGATTTTAAGACTGTGAATAAAATTTGGAACTGACTTTCCACCAATAGGTTGAAAGTTATGTCACTCCCTCCTTGCTTGCATCTTCGTGCAACACATAGTAATAATTCACACACAGTGCCATCACATCTGGTGTGCACATGAAATTATCCTTTGATGAAAATGCGACACATATTTTATTTTATTTATCCCAGTCACATTCCTGACCTCTTCTTTACTCTTGCATTATATTTGTTATCAGTGCTCTTCCCACAACGGAACATGCTATCTGCTGACGTACTGTCTAACAAACTCAAAAGTCTACATCTCTTTGGTCTCAAATGTAAACATATATTGAAGTAAAAATACACATACGCCTATAATGTCTTTTCAGCTCTGAACATGTTTCTGTGGAGTGAAAGATTTTTTTTCTTTCAGTTTTGTAAAGATCCTTAAAATAAAAAAATAGAAACTTTTTTTTGCCTTCACATAAATATCATCATCATCCTTCCAAACACTCAGCACTTACAACCTCTAACGAAAAGTGCTAGGTATGAAAAAAATACTGTATTAAGTCTATAATTGCCTCTTCTAATAGTTTTAGCACACATAGCCTCTATTAATAAAAATAGAGAGGTTTGAACCGCTGCTCAGCAAAACCTTCTGACAGAGGATCAGCCTGTAGGAGGGGCCTGTGGTCCTGTGTTTAAGATTGTGTGTGTGGATACAATTAGCTTTAGCTGTATATACATCTAAATAAGCCTGACTAACATTTTCCCCCACTCTCTTCTTGTGTGCATGAAAATTGTGAGTGCATGTAGCTGAGTTTTTGTGGTCAACATGATCAACAGATCACAGGATTGTGGCTTTAAGTGGCCCACAAATCTTCAAAGAGGCCACACCGTTGGAGAGGAATGCTTAAGCAGACAGGAGGAGAACAAGATAAACAAAATTACAACCTCTGCAGTTTGTCAAGAAGACAAAGAATAAAATCTCTGGAACAAAATAAAATTCTCAGAGTTGAAGTACAGCAGATAGCAACAACGGTTACAGTTTTAGTGTATCATTAGAAGGAAATTTTCTTTAAATGTATATACCATTTGATATTTGTCTTTAATAGTCTAAAACATCTACTAATCTGAGCAAGGAGAGTGAAATCAAACTTACAGAAACGACTAAGTTGTATTATAAGTTGTATTATTAGTTTTTCTACCGAAATAGAAAAAGCAGCTGTCATTAATAAATGTCTGCTATGTCACCAATGTTAAACTGCTGTTACTTGTTAAAGGCAACTATCACAGAACCTTGTCAAGTACTCTGGCAACTGTAAATCACATCTTTAACCTTAAATAAATACTGGTGCTCAGTGCTGCACTAAGAGTTTAGTGATCTTTCTCTAATAAGTTTGAAGAATGAATATATTGAGAATTTGAATAATAAGTCTATACAATTTCATTCCGAAGGTGTCATTTTAGGATTCTTCACTCCCAAGACGTCTAGGTTAACAACAGTCAGTGACCAATAGTACACATAGATTTTATCTGTTTTCTTTTTATTATTTATCACAGTCTGTTTGGACTAAGGTTCCCATGAAAATATATGTTTAAACACAGATTTAATTGTAGTAGTAGTTGTTTTAGGATTTCAGGAAGACAAAGTTGTTTGCAATGTTTCCTTGCAACAAGAAGGTCCTGGGTTCAAATTTTAACTGGGGACTTTCTATGTGGAGTTTGCATACACTCAATATACATGTCTGGATTTTTTCAAGGAACTCTGTCTACTTCACAATGTTTAAAAACATAGTTCTCTTTCATAACATTCATTTCGATGTCTCCCTATGGGATACGCCCCTCTGCGGATTTCTCAGAAGCACTTATCTCCTCGCGCCAATCCTGATTGGCTGGTGATCTTGGCGTCCAGGTCAAGAGGTATGCGTGCCTACGCAGAGCCATTCAATCACCTCTTCTGACTTTAGAAGTAGCTTATCGCCTACTTGCTAGCTAGCTTAACCGTTCACAGACTGGAGGCAGTTATCTTTTTTCTCTGTCGACGAATGCTAGCTAGCTCCTTCCGTCCTGACCTTCACCATAGGTTGGGGCACACTTTACAGTCTCCACACACCAGTGAGACTGTCTTATTTTTTCTCAGCATGCAGTCCCGTCTCTCAGCTAAACATACCAGTTTACCGCCATGGACGGTGCTTCTCACACCAGAGAAGAGGAGGGCACAGCGACTCGCCTCTGCACCTGCGGGAATAAGATTTCGGGTAAGGATCCACACCAGGTCTGCTTGTGTTGCCTCGGGCTGGAACACGCCTGGCTGGCAATCGATAATTCCGGCTCATGCGAGCACTGTGCATGTCTTTTAATGAGGAGCCTCTGTCGACGACTAGCAAGCCAAGCTAGCCTGTCGGGGATGGACCCATACCTACCGTAAACCGGGCCAGCGCCGTTGTCCTTTTTGGTAGTGCTGTTGGGCTGTCTGCACATGAGGGAGTTTCAGAACTGGGTTGCAGCCCTGAAACCGACTCTGGTGCACCACAGGGCGCACAGGTTGAAGGTTACAGGGGTGGTTCTTTCAAGGGGAGTGATCACAACAGATGCAAGTCTTTCTGGATGGGGGTATTCCTCGATGGTCATTATGTAAGAGGCGTGTCGGGTGGCGCTGTTCTGTGGCGACAAGCAGCATTCAGATCGTGTCTGTGTTATTGTGTTTTAAACGTCTTTTAGGGTTTTAATTCCCTTTTGTCGTGTGTTATACCATACCATACCATACCACTTTATTTATAAAGCACGTTTATACACAACCGAGGCCGACCAAAGTGCTGTACATCAAAACAACAATAGAAAACACAACCAAGCAATAAAATAGAGAAACACATTAAGATAAGCCAAAACTATGCCACATTAAAAGCCATAGAATAAAAATGAGCCTTCAGGCGGGATTTAAAAACAGAGAGTGAGGGGGCCAACCTCACTGCCATGGGGAGTTGGTTCCAGAGGCGAGGTGCACAGATCGAGAATGCACGTTCCCCTCGCATCCTCGTTCGAACCCGTGGGACCTGCAGGAAGCAGGTGTCAAAGGTTGCTGTAAGGTCCAGCAGAACCATCAGGACATATGACCCGCAATCCGTAGACCGCAGAACATCATTAAAAACTCTGAGGAGGGCGGACTCAGTGCTGTGACCAGCCTGGAACCCAGATTGCAAAGGATCCAAGATATTAAAGGTCTGTAGGTAGTCTGACAGCTGGGTAAAAATGGCTTTCTCAAGAAGCTTGGATAAAAACGGGAGTTTGGAAATAGGGCGGAAGTTTTCCAGGGTGGTAGGGTCCAAGCTGGCTTTCTTTAGGATCGGCTGGACCACTGCTTGTTTAAAAGCCTGAGGAACAGCTCCAGAAGTCAAGCTTGCATTAATAATGTTTTGGACGGGATAACCAACCACTGGGAACACATCTTTCAAGAAACGTGGGGGCATCACATCATTCGGGGATCCAGAGGGGTTCATCCCTGCCACTAAGTCAGTGAGCACTGGGAGAGAGAGAGGCTCAAAATGATAAAAAAAAAACTGAGGAGAAACACAACCAAGAGAACCATCCAGTGAGGGTGTGATCGAGGCTCTGATATGATCAATTTTTGAACAGAAGAAACTCAGAAACTTTGAGCAGAGGTCATCAGATATATTAGCCAGAGCAGGTTCACTGGAGAGAAAAGAGTTCAATACAGAAAATAATACTCGCTGGTTGCCAGGATGACTGTGGATAATGTCAGAGAAATAATTCTTTCGAGCTGTTTTCACCACCTGCTGAAAATGTCTCCAGGACTCTTTTAATAGGGTTAAAGAGGTAGGGTCCCTGTCCTTCCTCCATCTCCGCTCAAAACACCTACACACCCGTCTGGCCGAACGAGTAGCAGGATTTAGCCAGGGATCTGTTCTATTAACAGAGCGCCGCACCCTTAGTGGAGCAACTTGGTCCAAGGCTGAGGAGCAGAGAGACTCAAAGTAGTGCAGAAGCACATCAGGGTCATTCGAGTTCATGGGAGAGGAGGAAAGCTCAATAAAACAAGAGGAGAATGATGCAGCTGTAGATGCCCTAATAAAACGTGAGTGACGCAGCAACTCATGTTTAAACGGGCCAGGATGAGAAAGAGCAGTGGCAAAGAGAACCGGCTGATGGTCAGATAGACAGGCAGCATCGTCCACAGATAGTTCATCAATAACCACATTGTGGGATAACACAAGGTCCAGGGTGTGAGTTTGTCCATACGTAGGAGCGTCCACATGCTGAGTTAGGCCAAAAGAATCCAATAAATTAAGAAACTCAGACACAAAAGGCTTGCCCGAACAACACACATGAATATTAAAATCACCCAAAAGGAGAACATTGTCGTATTTCAAGAAAATATCAGCTAAAAAGTCCGAAAACTGAGAAATAAAATCCCTGTTCGGCGGCGGGGGACGGTACACTACCACACAAAATATTGAGGGCGAGTGTCCAAGTTCAAACGCGGAGAGTTCAAAAGAGGGAAACCCCCACAATCCGGTAATAGGTTTGCAGAGAATGGATGCTTTGAATATAGTCAATAGTCCCCCACCCCGGCCTGAGGGTCTGGGGGTGTTCAGGAAAGTACAGTCAGCTGGAAGGAGCTCAGTAATAGCCGACAAGTCATCCGGGCGCACCCAGGATTCAGTAATACATAGGACATCCAGTTCGTGGAGAGTAAAATTGTCATGATCCGTCCCTGTCTGTGTTGTTTATTCCTCCTTGTTTCCTCCCAGTCTGTTTTAGTTACTTAGTCCTAGTTTGTTTCACCTGTTGTCTTATTAGTCCTCCCTGTGTTTTCTGCCTCCGCTCCCAGGTGTTCCACGTCTCCTGATTACCCTCCCCACAGTATATATACCCTTCTGTGTCTGTCTGTCCTCGTCGGGTCGTTGTCGTCGTTACCTCCCCTAGTTCTCTGTGCTTCTCGTCTTTTTGGACAATTAATAAACATGGGCCGTAAGAGCCACAAACGCCGCTCCGCATCTGGGTCCTCCTTGAGCCGAAACATGACATTACGACCCGACCAACTGGACCCAGCGGAGTACCAACACACGGAGGAAGAATGGAGAGAACTGATAGATTGGAGCGTAAGTCAAGGACTCCATTCTGACTCACCCTTTTGCGGATTCCGGCTGGCTCGCTGTCCGCCCGGTGTTGGGCCCC
The DNA here is from genome assembly GCA_028564705.1 of Apricaphanius iberus. Classification (NCBI taxonomy): domain Eukaryota; kingdom Metazoa; phylum Chordata; class Actinopteri; order Cyprinodontiformes; family Aphaniidae; genus Apricaphanius; species Apricaphanius iberus. Next base: position 2,109,798 of record JAPXFQ010002688.1, read on the forward strand.
GCCGTCGTGAGGAGGGCGGCCTCTCCGCTCCTCGGGCCTCGAGTCATCGCCGCGCTTCTGGGCGTCCTCCTGGGAACGCAGTTTATGTTTCCCCGTCGTTCCTCCTTGCGTCTATGTATGACGATTCAGAGGAGGACGACGACGGCTTCCCGGAGTTCTTCTCCGACTCCCAGGACGACGAGCTGGACTTTTGCGGCGGTGCCCGGGGTGCGCCGCCCTCGCCGCGGCTTTCTTCCTCCTGGGTTGACCGGTTGATCTCCCTGGCTCCTTCCGCCGATCTTCCACCCATCTGTGATCCCTCTGGGACTGGCCCTCTTCCTGCTTCCCGGCGACGAGGAGGGAGGCGTCGCCGAGCTGCTCCATCGGCTCCAGGAGGTTTCTCGCCTCCTTCTCGGAGTTGCAGCGCCTCGGCTCCTCCTGTCCCGCTTGGTGCTGCCTCCGGCTTCGGTGATTCGACCGCCGCTTCCTCCTGCCGCCCACGGCCGGTTTCGGGTCTGCCTCCTCATCCTCTCCAGCACAGCCAGGCGCCGGCGTTTCCTTCAGGTGGAGCTGAGTTAACCCAGGGTCAATGGAACAGAGGGAAGAGTTCCGTAGGGAATGTTGAGCCCAGGTCCCCTGTGGAGACTGTTTTTGAGCGTTCTTCAGAGGCTCACCTGGAACCCCGGTTCCGAGTTCCCTCCGAGGGCATCCAGACGGATGCGCCTCGGTTCCGAGTTCCCTCCGAGGGCGTCCAGACGGATGCGCCTCGGTTCCGAGTTCCCTCCGAGGGCGTCCAGACGGATGCGCCTCGGTTCCGAGTTCCCTCCGAGGGCGTCCAGACGGATGCGCCTCGGTTCCGAGTTCCCTCCGAGGGCGTCCAAACGGATGCGCCTCGGTTCCGAGTTCCCTCCGAGGGCGTCCAGACGGATGCGCCTCGGCTCCGAGATTCCTCCGAGGGTGTTCTGGAGAACACGCCTCGGGTTCCTGATTCCTCCGAGGGTGTTCTGGAGAGCACGCCTCGGGTTCCTGATTCCTCCGAGGGTGTTCTGGAGAGCACGCCTCGGGTTCCTGATTCCTCCGAGGGTGTTCTGGAGAGCACGCCTCGGGTTCCTGATTCCTCCGAGGGTGTTCTGGAGAGCACGCCTCGGGTTCCTGATTCCTCCGAGGGTGTTCTGGAGAGCACGCCTCGGGTTCCTGATTCCTCCGAGGGTGTTCTGGAGAGCACGCCTCGGGTTCCTGATTCCTCCGAGGGTGTTCTGGAGAACACGCCTCGGGTTCCTGATTCCTCCGAGGGTGTTCTGGAGAGCACGCCTCGGGTTCCTGATTCCTCCGAGGGTGTTCTGGAGAGCACGCCTCGGGTTCCTGATTCCTCCGAGGGTGTTCTGGGGAGCACGCCTCGGGTTCCTGATTCTTCCTCCGAGGGTGTTCTGGAGAACACGCCTCGGGTTCCTGATTCCTCCGAGGGTGTTCTGGAGAGCACGCCTCTGGTTCCTGATTCCGCCGAGGGTGTTCAGGAGAGCACGCCTCGGGTTCCTGATTCCTCCGAGGGTGTTCTGGAGAACACGCCTCGGGTTCCTGATTCCTCCGAGGGTGCTCTGGAGAACACGCCTCGGGTTCCTGATTCCTCCGAGGGTGCTCTGGAGAGCACGCCTCTGGTTCCTGATTCCTCCGAGGGTGTTCAGGAGAGCACGCCTCCGGTTCCTGATTCCTCCGAGGGTGTTCTGGAGAACACGCCTCGGGTTCCTGATTCCTCCGAGGGTGTTCTGGAGAACACGCCTCGGGTTCCTGATTCCTCCGAGGGTGTTCAGGAGAACACGCCTCTGGTTCCCGATTCCGCCGAGGGTGTTCAGGAGAACACGCCTCTGGTTCCTGACTCTTCCGAGGGTGTTCAGGCGAACACGCCTCTGGTTCCTGACTCTTCCGAGGGTGTTCAGGCGAACACGCCTCCGGTTCCTGACTCTCCCGAGGGTGTTCAGGCGAACACGCCTCCGGTTCCTGATTCCACCGAGGGTGTTCAGGCGAACACTCCTCCGGTTCCTGATTCCACCGAGGGTGTTCAGGCGAACACTCTTCCGGTTCCTGATTCCACCGAGGGTGTTCAGGGGAACACGCCTCTGGTTCCTGACTCCGCCGAGGGTGTTCAGGGGAACACGCCTCTGGTTCCTGACTCTTCCGAGGGTGTTCAGGGGAACACGCCTCCGGTTCCCGACTCCGCCGAGGGTGTTCAGGAGAACACGCCTCCGGTTCCTGACTCTTCCGAGGGTGTTCAGGGGAACACTCTGGTTCCCGACTCCGCCGAGGGTGTTCAGGGGAACACGCCTCTGGTTCCCGACTCCTCCGAGGGTGTTCAGGAGAACACGCCTCTGGTTACTGACTCTTCCGAGGGTGTTCAGGAGAACACGCCTCTGGTTCCTGCCTCGTCCGAGGGTGTTCAGGAGAACACGCCTCTGGTTCCTGACTCCTCCGAGGGTGTTCAGGAGAACACGCCTCCGGTTCCTGACTCTGCAGAGGGTGTTCAGGCGAACACGCCTCCGGTTCCTGTCTCTTCCGAGGGTGTTCAGGGGAACACGCCTCCGGTTCCCGACTCCGCCGAGGGTGTTCAGGAGAACACGCCTCCGGTTCCCGACTCCGCCGAGGGTGTTCAGGAGAACACGCCTCCGGTTCCTGCCTCGTCCGAGGGTGTTCAGGAGAACACGCCTCCGGTTCCCGACTCCGCCGAGGGTGTTCAGGCGAACACGCCTCCGGTTCCCGACTCCGCCGAGGGTGTTCAGGAGACACCGCCACCAAGGTTCCCCCCCAGGGTGTTCAGGGAACACGCCTCCGGTTCCTGCCTCGGCCGAGGGTGTTCAGGCGAACACGCCTCCGGTTCCTGCCTCGGCCGAGGTGTTCAGGAACACGCCTCCGGTTTCCGACTCTCGAGGGTGTTCAGGCGCACGCCGCCTCCAAGGCTCAAGGTTCCACGCCGCCGGCCTCCAAGGCTCAAGGTTCCACGCCGCCGGCCTCCAAGGCTCAAGGTTCCACGCCGCCGGCCTCCAAGGCTCAAGGTTCCACGCCGCCGGCCTCCAAGGCTCAAGGTTCCACGCCGCCGGCCCCCAAGGCTCAAGGTTCCACGCCGCCGGCCCCCAAGGCTCAAGGTTCCACGCCGCCGGCCCCCAAGGCTCAAGGTTCCACGCCGCCGGCCCCCAAGGCTCAAGGTTCCACGCCGCCGGCCTCCAAGGCTCAAGGTTCCACGCCGCCGGCCCCCAAGGCTCAAGGTTCCTCGTCGTCGGCCTCCTCGTCTGACGGTCCCTCGTCGTCGGCCTCCTCGTCTGCTGTTTCCTCGTCGCCGGCCTCCTCGTCTGCTGTTTCCTCGTCGCCGGCCTCCTCGTCTGCTGTTTCCTCGTCGCCGGCCTCCTCGTCTGTTGGTTCCTCGTCGCCGGCCTCCTCGTCTGTTGGTTCCTCGTCGCCGGCCTCCTCGTCTGTTGGTTCCTCGTCGCCGGCCTCCTCGTCTGTTGGTTCCTCGTCGCCGGCCTCCTCGTCTGTTGGTTCCTCGTCGCCGGCCTCCTCGTCTGTTGGTTCCTCGTCGCCGGCCTCCTCGTCTGTTGGTTCCTCGTCGCCGGCCTCCTCGTCTGTTGGTTCCTCGTCGCCGGCCTCCTCGTCTGTTGGTTCCTCGTCGCCGGCCTCCTCGTCTGTTGGTTCCTCGTCGCCGGCCTCCTCGTCTGTTGGTTCCTCGTCGCCGGCCTCCTCGTCTGTTGGTTCCTCGTCGCCGGCCTCCTCGTCTGTTGGTTCCTCGTCGCCGGCCTCCTCGTCTGTTGGTCCCTCGCCGCCGGCCGCCACGTCATGGGTCTTCTGGGGACTGTGGTTTTGTCCCTCCGTCCTGGACCCCCTCCTCCCGCCCTGGCTTGAGTTTCCTACTTGGTGCGCCAGGTGGCGCACCTTGAGGGGGGGGTATTGTCATGATCCGTCCCTGTCTGTGTTGTTTATTCCTCCTTGTTTCCTCCCAGTCTGTTTTAGTTACTTAGTCCTAGTTTGTTTCACCTGTTGTCTTATTAGTCCTCCCTGTGTTTTCTGCCTCTGCTCCCAGGTGTTCCACGTTTCCCAATTACCCTCCCCACAGTATATATACCCTTCTGTGTCTGTCTGTCCTCGTCGGGTCGTTGTCGTCGTTACCTCCCCTAGTTCTCTGTGCTTCTCGTCTTTCTGGACATTTAATAAACATGGGCCGTAAGAGCCACAAACGCCGCTCCGCATCTGGGTCCTCCTTGAGCCGAAACATGACAAAAATAATCCTTAAGAACAAAAGATTTGTCACCGATAGATCGCGCATTGATCAGAACCCACCGGTATAATCCAGAGGATCCAGCGTCGAGTTGAGTAGGCTCAGTTGCAGTAGAATGGTGTCTCAGAGGCAGCAGGTTCTCCCAGGAAACGTCTCGGTGGCAGCGGGCGCAGGGCTGATGAGAGCCTTCAGCAGTAGGCACCAAGCACTGGATAGAGGGGCAACGGGCTTCCCGTTTAAACCTCCCCAAAGAGGTCAGGGTCGCCCGAAGGCGAACGAGACGGCCACTGCGGCATCCACGCCGGCGACGCCTGCGGCTTCCAGGCCGCGGGTGACAGGAGCTCCTCCACAACTCCCGTGGAACACAGGGGAAACGCCAGTACAGCGATTCCCTCTGGTTCAGATAGTAGCGCCATCTTGTTATTTAATGTGGTTTTTTTAAAAATAGATTGATATCTCCTCTATACGTACGTGTTTAGAACTTAAGATCAAAACCTGTAAAGCATTTTGAGAATGCAAGAAATCAAATCCAAGAAATTTCATCAGTTTACTAAAATTCAAAACACAACCTATTAAAGTACCTTTTTTAACCTTAACTCTCATTAAAAAATGTAAATCTGTTAATCATAGATTCACCCTCTTTTGGCATTAACCAAAAAATTTATTTTAACAATTCCCACAAACTAAATTCAAAAACCCACAATGTATAAGAATGTCTTACATGTGAAGAGATAATTAAAGCTGACTTGATACATGTTAATAATGTGGAAGAAGCTCAGAAAATCCATGAACATAGACATTATTACTATATTATATTCTGAAAGAAATCAAACTTAAAGTGTTAAGAAACCTGTGAAATAGAAGGTATTAAGAATCCTTTTAGGCAGTGTTACGACTCTTCACTTGTGAATAAAATAGTTAATCAAATAGTTAAACAACCTGTAAAATGCAAAAAAATTATTAATAAATGTTCAGTCTTTATTTGTATTCTGATCCTCTTTCTTCACTCTCATTTTATCCCCCTCAGTGGCTCCTGGCAGCTGGAGAGCGATGTACAGAGCTGATCAGTGTGGAGGGCTCCTATTTTTTTAGTGTTCCAGTTTTTACTCCCAAATTTGCAGATAACCACTCTCTGAAATGCCAATTACTTCATTAATTGAGCATTTCCCCCAATATACACACATGCACAGACAGGCCCCGCTTCCTATAGCTTAGCCCACCGTTGTGGGCTGGTCAAAACCTGCTGTGCAGCTGATTGGTGAGTTGTGATCTTCCTCTGTAGATCCCTCTTTTGAGATGGCAATTTCAAATTGCCCATCTCATTCATTGGCACATAGATCACACTGGATGAGTAATATCACCACCCAAACAACCTTCTGGGTGAGCTAGGCCCCGCCGCCTGTGGCCCCAGCTTCCGATTCAGCTTGGTCAAACCCTTCATGACCCTCCTTAGGCAGAATCCTGCCGATCCTCGACCAGGTTCGTCGTTGGCGTGGAGCTGCACTTTGTGTGTGTTCCCAGCTGTCATCTGGAACTTTGCTGAACCACTGGACTCCTCACGCCTTCGACCTGGAGCTGTACCTTGGGGCATAAGCTTGTAAACATCTAAAAAAGACAGTTTTTTTTTTGATCCGGTCTTGTGATCACTCCTTTTCAATCTAATTCAACTGCATTGTGCCAAGAAATTATTTCACCCATCTAATTAAAAATAATCCCTGGGGAAAGAGCAAATCCACATTATTTTGACACACCGTTGTTTTTCCTAAAAACTAAACCAAAAACACCTCCCTCATTAACGGATTTAAAAACAAGAGCAGGCTCAAGAGTTTACTTTTTGTGTACAGTTCAACTGATTACTATCCATTTGCTTGTTCACCCAAATTGATTCTTAAATTTACTTATTTTATTTATCCAGTTTAAGACACTTATGTCTGTTCCATTACAATATATCCTTTCTTAAATTCAGTACATCCCTGTGGATGAAAACGTAAAAGGAAAAAAAAAAAAAGTTTTTTCTCTCTCACCAGCCAGCAACCCCCTGCTATCGGCCCAATTTTTTCTGCCAAATTTTGTTCCCGGTAAATGGTGGTATTTTACCCGGAGATAATCCTGGGGAAGACATGGGGTTATCAAAATACGTAGAACCTCGGCCACCTTCGATCAGACAAACAGAAACTCTTGTGGTTAATTCAGCAACAGTGACATTGAATCAACAGTCTTTGATCATCACTTCTCACGCCAGCCAAGTGAATTCACACATATTGTCCTTGAAAGTTCAGCTCAGCATGAGGAAACGTGCTCTTTTGAGGGTGGCCTCCAGTTCACCCCTGAAATTATACAGTCACCTGTGCCCCCCTGTGTGGGAGCAGAGCACAAGAGAGTCGTAATTCTGCGCTGGTCGTAAAGATGTTTCTCTCTGTGGCAGTTACGGCGGGCGCCTGGCACTATCCGTCATCAGCCCACGCACCCCCACCCATCTCATCTCCCCAGGATCATAAATTCCATCTCAAGAATGTTTATCTGAGGGGTTTTTCTGTTGCAGGATGAGAAAAAGAGAAAAAATATATAATTAGAGTAAGAAGAAAAAAAAAAAAACAGACAGTCGATCCTCTCAGCTTATTCAAATCAAGTTACATTCAAACATTTTATTTTCATATTCATTAGTCTCCTTCCTCGAATGCTGAATTTAAATATCTTCCACACTCAGACTGCCTATGTGGGCTCTATTTTAATTTTACTTCAATCAGTTATACTAGTAATAATTTCTTCAATATTAATTCTGGTAAAAATATACCAATCAAAAGGTTTGCTCTCTCCACCAGGAATAATAATCAATCCTTATACGTCTAATTAAACTGTTGTTCTAATACTTCCCCTGCGTATTTTAATTAATGATTCCTTCATTTTTCATCCAATTTATATTCTATATTTCATCAATGCAATGCCTTTCTCAATTTTTTCAATTTGATAAATGTCTCTTTCATCTCATGTGTAAATTAAACATATATAAAGATGGAGCATCGCAATATCTCATCAACACGCTTAGTCCTTAGAAAAACAAAATTAAATCAAAAAAGAAACAAACAACAAAAAGGCTGGATTTTTCTGTTAGATATTGCTAATACACCACTAAAACATTGCAATAACAAAAATAAAGGCAATAACCATCTGCAAAGGTTCTATCCCTTTTTTTTAAAAGTCGCTATGGAAAAGTGGCTCTCCTGGTTTCGCTTCACTGAGGTTGAGACGAATAGCTCATATTGAACTAAACCCCTTTGTAATCAGACTTAACACCACTTTTTCCCGACTCTGTCCCTTTAATCAATTAATACTTTCTGCTAATATAAGTATGCTACTTACATTGAGACAACTGTTGTTGATGTTGAAAAAGGTTAAAAACATCAAATGTTTAAAACAAAACCAGAGAACAGTACTCACTGATAACACAACATAGTTTACAAAAACAGTCTTCAGTTTGCTATACTTCAAAGTCTATCTATATTTCTAAAGAAAAATCCAAGATTTAAATCACCGACAAAACAACTTCCCTATAAATATTTGCCAAACCTAAATTATATATATATTTTTTTTAACACAATCCAATATCCATTCAAAGTACTTTTGCTTATATGATTCCTCTTTAAACAAACCCAAATGTGCTCACTTGCCCAAATATTCTTGATTGTAAACAATGAAAACATTTCATACTTCAAAAACATCTGTCCGATTCTGTGAAGGGAACTGAACATAGTCAAAGTGATTTTTGCAACTAAAACTCCTCTTAAATTTTCGTAGGATACACAATAGTCTAATTCCCCTCAGCAGTCAAACAAAACAAAACAATTCAATAAAAGAGGTTCAAGAGATGAGATTTCTCTAAACAAAAACTAGTTGCAATAAAATAAAAAATAAAAACCAGCATTTTTCTTTTCAGTATCCCTCTTTTCCTCTCAGGCTTCTTTTTTATTTTATTTTCTCCAATGATAAACACCAAATTAAATTGAAGCTTCTAGAGACGTCAAATACATTACCACTGAATCATGATTCCTTTAATCCAGCTTCCCAAATTAACATTTTCCAAAGTTCTAATTAATAAACAGACCGCAGTTCAAAAATCTGGGTCATAATCCAAATCGAACCAAATATATAAATTTTGAGAGAGAAAGAGGAAAAAACAAAAAATAAAAATAAGAAAAAAATAAAGAAAATAAAATCAAAAATCTAAATAAATTGTCAGTTACAGAGTCCCCACTAATCAAATGATATATTATGTCATTATTCTAGGATCAGATCTATTCCAAAATGTTTTAGGACCTGTAAATTTACTCTCAGCATCAAAAAAAACTAGCTAAAGAACATCTGAAAGATTAATCTTAAATTTCAAACCAAAACCGATTCTTATTTGTCAAAACAAAATGTGCATTCAAATATATGGTAAAAATTACTTCAATGTAGCTGGTCCAATCACATTTTGCCTCTACATGATCAGAATAAATGAATTTAGAATTTACTTCTTACTTTCAAATTAAACCATCATTTCGGTCACTGTGATATTCATTATTTGTTCTTAAATAAATCTACCAAAGACTTTAATTGTTACTTTCAATCCTTAGACCAATTCCAAATTTATCCCCAGTCTGTTAAAAAACAAACTGATTACCAAAAGACGACTCTGTGTTTTAATGTTTTCTTTTTTAAAACCAAACATTCAAATCCCACTAGTTTATAAACTATCACTATGATAAGTGTTGTTTTGCATGATAAAAACATTTAATTTGTAACGGAATTGAAATGTGCTGGGTTATTTCTTGAGCCCCAGTTGAATTTTGATAACTCCAATAAGCATTTTTGTCCATAAAATCCTTAAGAATGTTCAATTGTGTAAATAATTTAACACCAGTCTCCTTTAGGTCATTCATTCAGAGACCAAGCTATATTTCTAAAGTCTATAGAGCCATCAGAAATAAGCCAAACCTAATTTTAGCATAAATGATACTTATTTAAATCACAGACTCATTTTCTGTACCATTCAACACGGTGCTTATTAAAATAATTTAAACCAGTTTGTTGCTTTCCAATTAAAACCGTTTGCTTTTCGTTAAATGCTTATAATTACTACTTATAGCTTTATCTTTATTTAGGCCAACTTAACAACTCCTGCTTAGATCAATCAAAAAAGCAAAAAATCCACCTATTTAAAGATTCAAAAAATGCATCTTTTATTTTGACTATAAACTCCCTCCTTTTAATTTTAAAGATGAAATCAAAAATTAAAACTACACCAAGTCAGAATCGACTCATGAGTAACTGTTCTTAGTCATTTACGTTTAATTGTAACATGCATAATTATCCCAAATAAATTTGGCCGTGTTACATCCTAATTAACCAGAAAAATTTAACAAAATCCAAATTCGTTTAAGTCTTAACAAGACAATCGTCTGCAGGAGTCTGTAATCACTTTCTATCCAAAATCAACTTTCAGCTCGCAACACATAGAACCTGCAGTTAGCCACCACCGCTAACTTAGCATAGCAGCCTAGCTCCACGTGCTACCGTTAGCTTTCTTTGTGAAACGAAAGCTAAAACAGTACAAAACGTACGGCGAAAACACTCCAAAAAAATCACAACAAACACTTTAGAAGATGACTTACCGCAATACCAGGACTTAATCCGCACAATTTATACCACTGTACCAAACTTTAATTCGGCACGAACAAAACATCTCCTGTTCGTCCACGCGGACTGAAACATATTTTTCCAATTTTAGCCGTCCCGCACAGCAAACACCGACTCAACTACGTCCGTTACAGCCCAAAACCATTAACAAAAAAAAAACACAACATTATAAGCGGTGGCTTTTAGACCTAATTAATTATTTTATCGCGGAGGTTTCAGACCAGTCTGTTACAATTTTCGTAGTCCTCTTTGAGAAATTTCCTGGCGCCGGCTTCCAGAAAACCCCTCAAAAAACTCGAACAGATGGCAGAAAACCGCCTATAACCACTAATTTATTTATCAAAACATATAGGCACAGCTATCGTATGTTAGCCGTGCTATCAAGTAAACAACTCAGACAGTATTAGCTCCTAGCTTAGGGCGGCCGCTCTGATGGCCTGTCGTAAATGTTCACAACTAATTCTTATAGCTATTTAATTTCAGTTATCCATCATATTCAGTTATATATTTATTTATCTATGTTAATTTATTTATTATACTCAAGTTCATTATTTATACTATAACATTTTAACACAAAACGCAACATCACCAGCACTTCTCGCCAAGCGCCTGCGTAAAAAACATCCCACACACACACATAGACACCCTTGTACAAGCAGAATTTAAAACACTAACCTCGTCGGAGCTCACCAAAAAAACACTGCCGGACCATTTTACTACTCAATTCGCGGTGCCCACGCGCGCGCTTGAGGAAGCGCAAGCCTCTCCAAAGTAATCCGTTCCAGATTCAACCGAGTGCGTCCCAGGCACCCGTAAAATCTATTTTCGTTTGCCAGCTTTGAAGATTCTCTCCGACAGCGTCCTGTCCGGAGTTGAGAAGGCCAATTCTAGGGCCCCGATCCGCACTTGTGGCTCCGATTTTAGTCGTTGAAGGGACCGCACCATCCGGTCCATCTGCTCCATTGTCCTGCAGAGTAACAAACTCCATCACCCAGCATGCACCGGTGTTTCTCTGCGGAGCGCAAAGCAGGTCGCAGTCCTGCTCAGAAGAGAGACACATACAATGGAGCCGCTTCAACCACGGGCTTGCAACAGTCAATCTGCTCAAAAACAAAAAACAAAAAACATATTTAACTTGCATGACAACATTACCCAATGTTAGATTAACCAATCAATAGAATTAAAAAACTACGCAACTCTGCGCAGATTGTCAATAGAGCAAATACATGTCCGTTAATTAACTTAAAAAAATAACTGGATTTCGGTCCAAAACCCTGCACACGTCGAGGTCACCAATTTTGTTGTTGAATTAAATAATTATCATAAGTAATTCAATGTATGTTCAAGCAGAGACAAAATGGAGCCAATTTCCAGTTTAACATTTATTTTGAACAGATTAACAAATTGCAGTTTACAGAGAAAGTTGCCCTAGTTTCTCTGTGGTCCAGACTTAAAGAAATCTGAACAATTAACTGATCTTCATTTCATAGCTTTATAGACAACCGGGCCTCTGGGCGTTTATAATCTCTCCAATCAGAACATTTTCATACAGTGTCTTAGCTCTTATTGGCTGTCAGAAAATTATACAGTCATATGGGTGAGACGTTTTTTCTTAAAAGCTCATTCTGAATTTATGGTTTTATGGCAACACCCTATCTCTACAGACATCCTGTTTTTTACAGCTTGCAATAAAAACTCACCCCAGAGTTTTATGACTTAAAAGCTTACCTGCATAAACCATAGTGTCAGACCCATAACCATGCAAACTTTA